>CM038142.1:107137620-107737620 GCA_021437245.1 Aegilops speltoides
GTGCTGTCCTTGCCGGAGAACTGTCCCTTGCCGGAGACTTCTCCCCTGCCGGAGAACGCTCCCTTGCCGGGGAACCCTCCCTTGGCGGGGAACCCTCCCTTGGCGGTGTAGTCGAAGCAGATGGCATGTCGGGGGCGGCTTCCGGGCACTCCTGGTGAGGCTGCTCTGCTCCTACAAAAACCAATAGTCAGACGCCAGCAAGGAAAGAACACCCATGCGCGCCTAACAGCGGGAAGTAAACCTTATACTTACGCTGGGGGCTGCGCTGGGGGCTGCTTTGGGGAATAGTTGCCGGGTCCGGCAAGGTGGTCTCAGACGCGCCCCCTACTGTCGCGGTGGGTTCATCCTCGATGACAATCACCGGGACCTTGGCTCTCTTCGCCGCTCTCTGGGACAGAGTCCTGAAAAGGAATGAGTTCGGAGTAAAGCAAATCAGATACAAGACAAAACAGCAAGAATTGAAGAACTACAAGTACAACAAAGAATCTTACTCTTCTTCTTCCTCGTCGGAGCTGAGCACGGAGAGGTCGAAGTCCGGCCCACCTTCGGCGCGACGAGGCGGAGGAGTAGGTTCCCTTAGCCGCTTGGCGGTGGTAGTGGCGGTGGTCTGAGACGACCCGGCTCCGGCCGCCGCCGCGGCGTGAGGAGCGGCAGGAGCAGAAGCGGTGGTCCGGGAGGACCCCACTCCAGTTGCCGCAGCGGCGTGAGATGCTCCCACGACAACGGTGCTTGTCGCGGTAGAGCGTGTCACGTGGCGCGGCGGCTGTTGACTCGTCTGCCGCCCCGCTACGTCCCCGGCCTTGCGGAGACGCCTTCTTGGTGGAGCTGGGGGCTCTGCTTGCGGCGGGCTGTCCAAAGACGAGGAGGAAGAGGAGTTGGTCTTCGATGAGCCGCTCGCACCCTCGGCGGACTCGCTCGACTCAGCTTCAGGCTCGGAAAGCTCTCCCTCGCCGGCAAACTCCTCTCGCTCGGCAAGGCTTGCCGCCTCTGCTGCCTCTGCCTCCTCCACGGTGAATCCAAACTCGCCTGCGGCAGCGGCTGCCGCCGCCTCTTCCGCCCTGGTGGCGATGCGCTGCATCTCCGCATCGGTGGTGTCGCAGGTGAGGCTTTTCTGTTCATCAGAATGGACCAGCACTTCTACCAAGCCGTCGAAGAACTCCTGCACGACGTCGTCTGCAGGCTCTTGCCAAGTTGGGACAATTCCATGCGAATCGCACAGCGGCATCATTGCACGGATGCGGTCGAGCGAGGAGTTGTTGCACAGTGGAACGACACCCTTCGGCAACCTGAACCATTCGGGATGTTGAGGGTCGTGCTTGAACAGTTCCTTGAGCATCGCGTCCAGTTCCAGGACAGTAAAGTTGAAGTTGAGGCCCGGGCGCAGCCTCATGATGTCCGCCGCACCCACGAACTCCCAGGCGGGTCTCCTCCTCTCCTGCAGGGGGGCGATGCGGCGGCGAAGAAAATCTGCGCCAACGGCGCCTACAGTGAGCCCGACAAGCCTAAGGAGTAGGATCCGGGTGACGGCAATCTTCAGCCTATCGTCTTCCGGGGCTAAGTTGCTCCAATCGTTGCCAGCAGCCATCGGGGCTTGGCGCTGGGCGGTAAATGGCTGCGGTTCTCCTCGACAATCCAGCACCAGTCTGCTCTCCATTCCTCCCACTTGCCGCGGAGCTCTCCCTCCAGATAAGCTACCTTCTTGCCGGCTCTCGAGATCTAGGCGATTCCGCCGGATAAAGGCTCTCCTCTCTCAACTCGAGGCATAAAGAAGTGGCGGAAAAGAGCTACATTTGGATGGACTCCGACAAAGTTTTCGCAGAGATGTGCGAAAACTGCCATGGTCAGAACGGCATTGGGGGTGAAGTCAAGGAGGTGGAACCCGTAGGTGTTCATAATGTCGCAGAAAAATTCAGAGAAAGGCGGGCAGAGCCCGCAGTTGAAGAACAAGGCGAAGAAGGGATATCCCTTTGGAGCCCGTTCCGAAGCGGCGGCGGAGAGTACCTTCGTGCACGGATGCGCTCGTGTCTCCGTCGACCAGAAGAGGTAGTAGTACTCCGTCAGCTCCTTCGCGGCGAGCTTGGGGGGAGGTTGTCCTCCTTTTGCAGCGCCGCGAGCCGCTGCGGCTCGGTCGACTTCACGGCCTTCCCCTTGCCGGCTTTCGGAGCCATGGCGGAGGTGGTGGGGGAGATCGACGGCGTTGGTGGTGCTGGTGGCGATGGGGGGCGGAGCGCTTCTCTCTTTCGGCTTTGAGAAGAAGGGGGGAGCGGCAGAAGTTTCTGAGATTGGATTAGCAACTGGCGAGGTGGACGAACTGCCCCTGTTTCCCCTGCTTATAAAGAGGGAGGGGGCGGACGTTCCGTCTTTCCGAATAAAGAAACCACCCACGATCTCTCCCACGATGCAGCGTTCAACGCGTGCCGTTAGGGGAGGGCATGGTGGATACATAGTAAGATACGGCGTGACCCAGGCCGCGCGTGCCCGTGCCCTGTTTTGGGCCTGGCCCAACAGCGCTCGGCACCGTATGTGGCCCAGGCCCGGGGGCTCCTGTTGGTGTACTAGAGTAGGGGTACCCTAGTATCCTGAACTTGTGCACGGGCAGTCGCAGCACCCCGCGACAAGGCTTGCCGGGTGACCTCCAAGATCCTCCGTGGTTCCGTTGGAGCCATTCAAGAACAAAGTATTCAAGCCAAGAAGACAAGACCCCGGCAAGAGGAGCTTGCCGGGGAGGCCAACCAAGGCATCTTAAAGGAACTTGCCGCGACGCGCCACGCGTCCCGGCAGGGCCCGGTGAGCGACAAGCTTTCGGACGCGACAAGACAACGACCGTGGCAAGGCGCTTGCCACGGCAAGCTACCACTCTGTACCCACGCTCTAGCACATCCACCAACGTGTCGCCCTGAGACCTTTCCAGGCGCGCGTGGCGAGAGGCTGTGCAGCCAGCGGTGCGCGGTGGCAAGTGACGCTGACAAGATTGCCATCATGGCAAGCGGTGGCGCCCCTGACGGTCCCTTTTCGCACTATTTGGGCGACACAGATGGGCATTTAATGCCTTTGTCCCCTGCCGTCAGGGTTAGGTATGATACACTGTACAAGTAGTTGTACCAACCAGAACACCTTTCCATTTTTACCCTTGTCTACGTTGCCACCTGTCGGTGACCCCTTGAGCATATAAAAGGAGGCCCATGCGCAACGTAGAGGGGGGGGGGGTTCAAAGCCAGAAAACACTCACGCTCGGTCTTGTTAGCAGCTAGTGTGTACTGTAGCACTCAGCACTCCTGACCAAGAACTCAATACAATCAGACATGCAGCAGTAGGAGTATTATCTCTCCAGAGAGCTCCGAAGCTGGGTAAACCGCTCGTGTGCTTCGCCTCGATCCGCTCTTCGTGCGACCTCTGCCCCCCGCCGAACCGAAAGGAGCTCGGTCCGCCGGTCCCATAGGTGTTCGTGGATCGGTTTCCCCGACAGATGGGCTGCACCCAAGACGGGGCTTCCACCACCGTCATGACAGCAACCGGCATTAGGGTGGCTGGGTTGGAGCCGTCTGCTCCTTTGTTGCATCATGAAAGTCCCCGCGCCGGCTACAGCAGTCGTTGGGCCGGGTGCTGGAGTCCCTGGGCCAGGTTTAGGTGCTGCAGCCCCCGGGCCGCCTGCAGAAGTCCCCGGGCTGGCTGCTGAAGTCCCCGAGCCGGATCCGGCTGCTCCAGGGTCAGCCGACATGAAGATGGATTCTGATTCCGGTGAAGGTTTAATGGATGGCTTGCACAGGCAATCAAGGGAGACGCCGGCTGGAATGGCTTGCCGGGAGGAGCCAATACGTGCCAGGGCATCGGCTGCTTCATTGTCGGCCCGTGGCACGTGGGTGAACTCACACCCATCAAAGTGCCCGCTGATCTGCTGGACGAGGAAGCGGTAGCTGGCCATGTTGGCGTCCTTGGCGTCCCAGTGGCCAGAAGACTACTGGACCACAAGGTCCAAGTCACCGTAGCACGGGATGCGGCGTTGCCAATCTCCTTAGCCAGCCGGAGCCCATGGATGAGTGCCTCATACTCGGCTACGTTGTTGGAGGTGGCAAAGTGGATCTGCAATGTGTACTTCAGCTTGTTACCTTTGGGAGAGATGAGAACGATGCCGCCTCCCAAACCGGTGCGCATCTTTGAACCATCGAAGTGCGTCTGCCAATGCCTAGAATCCAGTGCTGGCGGAAGGTACTGGATCTTGGCCCAGTCTAGAAGGAAGCCGGCCAGCGCTTGGGACTTAATGGCGGTGCAGGGCTAGTAGAGGATTGTGTGGGGAGCTAGCTCAATGGCCCACTTGGCTACCCAACCCGAGGAATCTCAGTTGCCCATGATCTCGGCAAGGGAGGCAGTGCAGACGACCGTGATGGAGTGCTCCTGGAAGTACTGCTTCAGCTTCTTGGCGGCAAAGTACACGCCGTAGCACATCTTCTGGTAGTGGGGGTAGTTCTGCTTGGAGGCGGACAACACTTCGCTCAAGTAATAGATCGACCTTTGGACCGGCTCCATCATGCCGGCTTCCGGGCATTTGATGACGATCACTATGCTGACGACCTGGTTGGTGGCGACAATGTAGAGGAGCATTGGTTCCTTGGCAGCCGGAGCTGTCAGAGTAGGCGGCGTGGACAACATTCGCTTGAGCTGGAGGAACGCCTGATCCGCCTGGTCAGTCCACTCGAAGCACATGGTCTTGTTCTTTAGTTGGTACAAGGGGAGGGCCTTCTCGCCCAGCCGGCTGACGAACTGACTGAGAGATGCTAGGCACCCAATGAACTTTTGGACGTCCCGCAGCTTGGTAGGTCTCTTCATCCACTCAATGGCCTTGATTTTTTCGGGGTTGCACTCTATCCCACGCTCAGAAACAAGGAAGCCAAGGAGCTGGCCGGCTGGCACTCCGAAGACACACTTCTCCGGGTTGAGATGGATCTAAAAATGGCACAGGTTAGCGAAGGTCTCCTTGAGATCCTCTAAAAGGGTGTCACGCTTCTCCGTCTTCACCACTATGTCGTCCACAGACGTGGGCGTTCCTGCCGAGTTGCTTTAGGAGGCACTTCTACATGCAGCGTTGAAAGGTGGCACCGACATTCCTCAAGATGAACGTCATGGTGATGTAGCAGAATGCGCCGAAAGGAGTGATGAAGGCGGTCTTCAGTCGATCGGCCGGGTCCAACTTGATCTGGTGGTAGCCTAAGTAGGCATCCAAAAAGGACTACATCTCGCAGTCGGCCGTGGAGTCGATCACTTGATCGATCCGGGGCAAGGCAAACAGATCCTTGGGGCAGGCTTTGTTAAGGCTCGTGTAGTCGATACACATGTGCCACTTGTTGTTTTTCTTCAAAACAAGGATTGGGTTGGCAGGCCAGTCCAGGTAGAACATTTCCATGATGAAGTCGGCTGCCAGAAGCCAGGTGATTTCTTCACCAATGATCCTTCTCTTCTCTTCTGATAGGCGGTGGAGGGGTTGCTTGACCGGCTTAGCATCCGGCCGCACATGCAGCTTGTGCTCGGCGAACTCCTTCATAACACTCGGCATGCCCTTGGGGGACCATGCAAAGATATCCCGATTCTCACGGAGGAATTCGACGAGTTCGCTTTCCTATTTGCTGCCGAGGTTGGACCGCATGACATCATACTTCTTCGGGTGCGCCGGGTCCGAGATGATCCTCTTGGTTTCGTTGGCCTGCTGGAAGGAGCCCTCGCCTTCATTGTCCTTGGGGTCGGTCGGCATGGCCAGTTGCTTGCTGGCCATGGACAAAACCCGGTCAAGGAGGCGCTTCTCTTTGGCGATGATGAGGGACTCGGTCAGCCGAGAGCTGGCAGCGGCGCACTCGAGCGACTTCTTGTAGTCGCCGGCAATGGTGAGGATGCCCTTGGGACCCGGCATTTTCGCCTTCAGGTACGCATAGTGCGGAACAATCAAGAACTTGGCTAATGCTGGCCGGCCCAATAGTGCGTGGTAGGGCCTGTACAAGTCGACCACCTCGAACCAGATAGGCTCACGACGGAAGTGGGTCTTGTCGCTGAACAAGACGTTGATCTTGATCTTGCCAATGGGAGAGCTGGAAAGCCAGGGACAATGCCATGGAACACGGTCCGGCTGGGTTGGAGTTGCTTCTCCTTGATGCTCAGCTTTTACATGGTGTCACGGTAGAGGATGTTGATGCTACTGCTGCCGTCTATCAGGACTCAGGAGAAGCAGCTTGCCAGCCTCTCGGTTGAGAAGGTGGAGTCCGGCGCCATGGCATATGCACCCGGGGAAGGCATCACGGCTGGATGGTCATCTCGGCTCCAGGTGATGGGCTTCTCAGACCAGTACATGAATTGGGGGACTTTTGAAAAACAACATTCAACTCGCGGTGCTGTTGACGCCGACTGTGCTTCTCGCCGGCTTCACTGGTAAAGACGACGTAAGTGCCATTCTCATTGGGGAATTCATCTTGGAGCATGCCGACAGGGCGAGCCGGCTGGAGGAGGCGGCAAGACCTCACCCTTGGTGATTCAAGTGAGCCAGCTGCACTGCCGAGTAGTGTGGTTGGATGGCTTTGCGCTGCTGTGGAACTTGCATGGTGTGTCGAGGGCTTGCTCGAAGGAGAAGGCCGGCAGCCAAGCACCTGATACGTCTCCATCGTATCTATAATTTTTTATTGGTCCATTCTATTATATTATCTGTTTTGTATGTTTATAGGCATTTATATGCTATTTTATATTATTTTTGGGACTAACCTTTTAACGGAGAGCCCAGCGCCAGTTTCTTTTTTTTGTGTGCCTATTTTAGAGTTTCGCAGAAAAGGAATACCAAACGGAGTCCAAACAGAATGAAACTTTCACAATGATCTTTCTTGGATCGAAAGGAAACCAGAAGACTTGGAGATAAAGTCGGAGACGCAACGAGGCGGCCACGAGGCAGGAGGGTGCGCCCAGGGGAGAATACTTTATGTGATAGCTATTTTGTTGAATTTTCTTATGATCCCACATGTAATTATGATGAGAGAGGAAAATATGGTTGTAGAAATTTTTATGTTACTAAAGTACCTCTCTTCATGTTGAGATTGCTATCTTCTCTTTTTTGTTCCTTGCATATGCTAGTTCTGGCTTGTCTTCATAATTTGTTTGCTTATAAAATGCCTATGCATAGGAAGTATGTTAAACTTAGATGTGTTTGTCAGGTTTTTTATGATTCTCTCCTTGCGCTTCAATTCTTGTCTTTCATGTGAGCATCACTGAAATATCAATGCCTAGCTAAGGGCATTAAACAACAGCGCTTGGTTGGAGGCAACCCAATTTTATTTTTATTCTTTGGTTTTTGTTCCTGTTTAGTAATAAATAATTTATCTAGCCTCTGGTTAGATGTGGTTTTATGTTTTAATTAGTGTTTGTGCCAAGTAAAACCTTTAGGATAGCTTACGGTGATAGTTGTGTTGATCCTGCTGAAAATCAGAAACTTTTGCGCTTAGTAAATTAGTTTTGAAAATTCACAGAAATGTGATTTTTACCTGATTCTTTTTGCTCTGATTGGTACACAAATTTCTCAGGCTTTCCTAATTTTTAGGATTTTCAGAGTTACATAAGTATTCGATAGTTACATATTACTAAAAACTGTTCTGTTTTTGACAGATTCTGTTTTGCGCGTGTTGTTTGCTTATTTTGATGAATCAATGGGCAGTATCGGGGGGTATGAACCATGGAAAAGTTAGAATACAGTAGATATTACACCAATATAAATAAAGCATGAGTTTGCAATAGTACCTTAAAGTGGTGATTTATTTTCCTATACTAACGAAGCTCATGAGATTTTCTGTTGAGTTTTGTGTTGTGAAGTTTTCAAGTTTTGGGTAAGGATTTGATGGACTATGGAATAAGGACTGGCAAGATCCTAAGCTTGGGGAAGCCCAAGGCACCCCAAGGTAAAATTCAGGGACAACCAACAGCCTAAGCTTGGGGATGCCCCGGAAGGCATCCCCTCTTTCGTCTTCGTCTATCGGCAACTTTACATGAGGGTATATTTTTATTCACCACATGATATGTGTTTTCCTTGGAGCATCTTGTATGATTTGAGACTTTGATTTTTAGTTTACCACAACCATCCTTGTAGTACACACATTTTGGGAGAGACACGCATGAATCGTGATTTATGAGAATACTCTATGTGCTTCACTTATATCTTTTGAGCTAGGCAATATTGCTATAGTGCTTCACTTATATCTTTTAGAGAACGACAATGGCTTTATTTTATAGAAATTGTTGATCTCTCATGCTTCACTTATATTATTTTGAGAGTCTTTTAGAACAGCATGGTAATTTGCTTTGGTTATAAAACTAGTCCTAATATGATGGGCATCCAAGAGGGATATAATAAAAACTTTCATATGAAGTGGATTGAATACTATGAGATGTTTGATTCTTGATGATTGTTTTTAGATATGAAGATGGTTATATTAGAGTCATGCTAGTGGAGTAATTGTGAATTTGATAAATACTTGTGTTGAGGTTTGTGAGTCCCGTAGCATGCACGTATGCGAACCGTTGTGTAACAAATTTGGAGCATGAGGTAGTCATTGCTTGTATTCCTTATGAGTGGCGGACGGGGACGAGCGATTGTCTTTTCCTACCAATCTATCCCCCTAGGAGCATGCACATAGTACTTCGTTCAATGACTAATAGATTTTTGCAATAAGTATGTGAGTTCTTTTTGACTAATGTTGAGTCCATGGATTATACGCACTCTCACGCTTCCACCATTGCTAGCCTCTCTTGAAACACACAACTTTTGCCGATACCATACACCCACCATATACCTTCCTCAAAACAGCCACCATACCTACCTATTATGGCATTTCCATAGCCATTCCGAGATATATTTCCATGCAACTTTCCACCGTTCCATTTATTATGACACGCTTCATCATTCTCATATTGCTTTGCATGGTCATGTAGTTGACATCGTATTTGTGGCAAAGCCACCTTTCATAATTCTTTCATACATGTCACTCTTGATTCATTGCACATCTCGATATACCGCCGGAGGCATTCACATAGAGTCATATTTTGTTCTAAGTATTGAGTTGTAATTTTTCGAGTTGTAAGAAAATAGAAGTGTGATGTTCATCATTATTAGAGCATTGTCCCATGTGAGGAAAAAAAGAGGCCAAAGAAGCCAAAAAAGAGGCCAAAGAAGGCAAATAAAAAAATGAGAGAAAAAGAGAAAAGGGACAATATTACTATCCTTTTTTTCCACACTTGTGCTTCGGAGTAGCACCATGATCTTCATGATAGAGAGTCTCTTTTTTTATCACTTTCATATACTAATGGGAATTTTACATTATAGAACTTGGCTTGTATGTTCCAGTGATGGGCTTCCTCAAATGCTCTAGGTCTTCATGAGCAAGCAAGCTGGATGCACACCCACTTAGTTTCTTTTTGAGGTTTCATACACTTATAGCTCTAGTGCATCCGTTGCATGGCAATCCCTACTCACTCACATTGATATCTATTGATGGGCATCTCCATAGCCCGTTAATACGCCTAGTTGATGTGAGACCATCTACCTCTTTTTGTCTTCTCCACAACCACCATTCTATTCCACCCATAGCGCTATGTCCATGGCTCACGCTCATGAATTGCGTGAAAGATGAAAAGGTTTGAGAACATCAAAGTATGAAAAAAATTGCTTGGCTTGTCATCGGGGTTGTGCATGATTTGATTATTTTGTGAGACGGAGATGGAGCATAGCCAAACTAAATGATTTTGTAGGTATAAGCTTTCTTTGGCCATGTTATTTTGAGAAGACATAATTTCCTTGTTAGTATGCTTGAAGTATTATTGTTTTTATGTCAATATTAAACTTGTTTTTTCAGATATGAATATTCATGCCACAATAAAGAAAATTACATTGGTAAATATGTTAGGTAGCATTCCACATCAAAAATTCTATTTTTATCATTACCTACTCGAGGACGAGCAGGAATTAAGCTTGGGGATGCTTGATATGTCTCCAACGTCTCCATAATTTTTGATTGTTCCATGCTATTATATTATCTGTTTTGGATGTTTAATAGGCATTTATATGTTTTTTGGGACTAACCTATTAACCGAGAGCCCAGTGCCAGTTTCTGTTTTTTTTGCCTATTTTAAGTTTCGCAGAAAAGGAATAACAAATGGAGTCCAAATGGAATGAAACTTTTTTGACGATCTTTTTGGACCGAAAGGAAACCTGAAGACTTGGAGATAAAGTCGGAGACGCAACAAGGCGGCCATGAGGTAGGAGGGCGCGCCCAGGGGGTAGGGCGCCCCCCTAACTCATGGGCCCCTCATAGCTCCCTTGACCTAGTTCCATCGCATATATATACTCTTATACCCTGAAAACATCCAGGAGAGCCACGAAACCACTTTTCCAGCACCGCAACCTTTTGTACCAGTGAGATCCCATCTAGGGGACTTTTCCGGCAACCTGTCGGAGGGGGATTCGATCACGAAGGGCTTCTTCATCAACACCATTGCCTCTCCGATGATGCATGAGTAGTTTACCATAGACCTTCGGGTCCATAGCTAGTAGCTAGATGGCTTCTTCTCTCTCTTTGATTCTCAATACCATGTTCTCCTCGATGTTCTTGGAGATCTATTCAATGTAATACTCTTTTGCGGTGTGTTTGCCGAGATCCGAGGAATTGTGGATTTATGATCAGATTATCTATGAATAATATTTGGTTCTTCCCTGAATTATTATATGCATGATGTGATGTCTTTGAAAGTCTCTTCGAATTATCGGTTTAGTTTGGCCTACTAGATTGATCTTTCTTGCAATGGGAGAAGTGCTTAACTTTGGGTTCAATCTTGCGGTGTCCTTTCCCAGTGATAGTAGGGCAGCAAGACACGTATTGTATTGTTGCCATCGAGGATAGAAAGATGGGGTTTTCATCATATTGCTTGAGTTAATTCCTCTACATCATGTGATCTTAGTTAATGTGTTACTCCATTCTTTATGAACTTAATACTCTAGATGCATGCTGGATAGCGGTCGATGTGTGGAGTAATAGTAGTAGATGCAGAATCGTTTCGGTCTACTTGACACGGACGTGATGCCTATGTTCATGATCATTGCCTTAGATGTCGTCATAACTATGCGCTATTCTATCAATTGCTCGGCAGTAATTTGTTCACCCACCGTAATATTTGCTATCATGAGAGAAGCCACTAGTGAAACCTATGGCCCCCGGGTTTCTTTTCCATATTATTAAATCTCGTTTACATCTTGCTAGTTTCTGATATACTATTTTGCAATCTTTTACTTTCCGATCCATAAACCAAAAATACCAAAAATATTTACTTTATCGTTTATCTATCTCTATCAGATCTCACTTTTGTAAGTGACCGTGAAGGGATTGACAACCCCTTTATCACGTTGGGTGCAAGTTGTTGATTGTTTGTGTATGTATTCGGTGACTTGTGCATTGTCTCCTACTGGATTGATACCTTGGTTCTCAAAACTGATGGAAATACTTACGCTACTTTGCTGCATCACCCTTTCCTCTTCAAGGGAAAACTAACGCAACCTCAAGAGGTAGCAGCAGCCTTGCCGCCCTGCTGACGCCTGTGGCCGGGTTGACCTGCCGGCTTCTAGTCTTTGACAGCCGCCTCCTGCCGGCTGTTAGAAGCCGGCTGCTAGGCCTTGCGTTTGTTGTCATTTGGCTGCTGGCTGATATGTCTCCAATGTACCTATAATTTTTGATTGTTCCATGCTATTATATTATCTATTTTGGATGTTTAATAGGCCTTTATATGATATTTTATATTATTTTCGGGACTAACATATTAACCGAGAGCCTAGTGCCAGTTTTTTGTGTGCCTATTTTAGAGTTTCGCAGATAGGGAATACCAAACGGAGTCCAAACGGAATGAAACTTTCGCGATGATCTTTCTTGGACTAGAAGGAAACCAGAAGACTTGGAGATGAAGTCAGAGATGCAACAAGGTGGCCACGAGACAAGAGGGCGCTCCCAGGGGGTAGGGAGCGCCCCTTACCTCGTGGGCCCCTCGAGGGTCTCCTGACCTAGCTCCTTCGCCTATATATACTCTTATACCCTGAAAACATCCAGGGGAGCCACAAAACCTCTTTTCCACCGCCGCAACCTTCCCTACCCATGAGAGCCCATCTAGGGGCCTTTTCCGACGTCCCGCCGGAGGGGGATGCGATCACGGAGGGCTTCTTCATCAACACCAGTGCTTCTCTGATGATGCGCGAGTAGTTTAGCACAGACCTTCGGGTCCATAGCTAGTAGCTAGATGGCTTCTTCTCTCTCTTTGATTCTCGATACCATGTTCTCCTCGATGTTCTTGGAGATATATTCGATGTAATATTCTTTTGCGGTGTGTTTGCCAAGATCCGATGAATTGTGGATTTATGATCAGATTATCTATGAATATTATTTGGTTCTTCTCTGAATTCTTACATGCATGATTTGATATCTTTGCAAGTCTCTTCGAATTATAGGTTTAGTTTGGCATACTAGATTGATCTTTATTGCAATGGGAGAAGTGCTTAGCTTTGGGTTCAATCTTGCGGTGTCCTTTCCCAGTGATAGTAGGGACAGCGAGGCATGTATTGTATTGTTGCCATCAAGGATAAGAAGATGGGCTTTTCATCGTATTGCTTGACTTAATTCCTCTACATCATGTCATGTTACTTAATGCGTTACTCTGTTCTTTATGAACTTAATACTCTAGATGCAGGCAGGAGTCGGTCGATGTGTGGAGTAATAGTAGTAGATGCAGAATCGTTTCGGCCTACTTGACATGGACGTGATGCCTATGTTCATGATCTTGCCTTAGATGTCGTCATAACTATGCGCTTTTCTATCAATTGCTCGGCAGTAATTTGTTCACCCACCGTAATATTTGCTATCATGAGATAAGCCACTAGTGTAACCTATGCCCCCAGGTCTCTTTTCCATATTATTGAATATCGTTTACATCTTACTTGTTTCCGATCTACTATTTTGCAATCTTTTACTTTTCGATCTATAAACCAAAAATACCAAAAATATTTACTTTACCGTTTATCTATATCTATCAGATCTCACTTTTGCAAGTAACCGTGAAGGGATTGACAACCCTTTATCGCGTTGGGTGCAAGTTGTTGATTGTTTGTGCAGGTTTTCGGTGACTTTTGCGTTGTCTCCTACTGGATTGATACCTTGGTTCTCAAAACTAATGGAAATACTTACACTACTTTGCTCCATCACCCTTTCCTCTTCAAGGGAAAACCAATGCAAGCTCAAGAGGTAGCAAGAATGATTTCTGGCGCCGTTGCCGGGGAGATCTATGTCAAGTCAAGCCATACCAAGTACCCATCATAAACTCTTCTCTCTTGCATTACATTATTCGCCATTCGCCTCTCGTTTTCCTCTCCCCCACTTCTAAACCGATTTTTGAAAACCTTTGCCTTTTCTTCGCCCCTCTTCCGTTCGTCTATTTTTGCTTGCTTCTTGTGTGCTTGTGTGTTGGATTGCTTGCTTTGTCATGATGGCTCAAGATAATACCAAATTGTGTGAATTTTCCAATACCAACAACAATGATTTTATTAGCACTTTGATTCCTCCTACTACTAATGCTGAATCTTTTGAAATTAATGCCGCTTTGCTGAATCTTGTTATGAAAGATCAATTTTCTGGCCTTCCTAGGAAAGATGTCGCTTCCCATCTAAACAATTTCGTTGATTTGTGTGATATGCAAAAAAGAAAGATGTGGATAATGATATTATTAAATTGAAGCAATTTCTATTTTCGCTTAGAGATCATGCTAAAACTTGGTTTTCATCTTTGCCTAAAAATAGTATTGATTCGTGGAACAAGTGTAAAGATGCTTTCATCTCTATGTATTTTCCTCCCGCTAAGATCATCTCCCTTAGGAATGATATTATGAATTTTAAGCAACTAGATCATGAGCATGTTGCACAATCTTGGGTGAGGATGAAATTGATGATATAATTGCCCTACACATGGTTTGAATTTGTGGATGATTATACAAAAAATTTATGCCGGATTGAATTTTGCTCCTAGAAATCTTTTAGATTCGGCCGCGGGAGGTACTTTTATGGAAATCACTTTATGAGAGGCTACTAACCTCCTAGATAATATTATGGTTAATTATTCTCAATGGCACACCGAAAGATCCACTAGTAAAAAAGTTCATGCGATTGAAGAGATTAATGTTTTGAGTGGAAAGATGGATGAACTTCTGAAATTGTTTGCTAACAAAAGTGTTTCTTCTGATCCTAATGACATGCCTTTGTCCACTTTGATTGAGAATAATAATGAATCTATGGATGTGAATTCTGTTGGTAGGAACAATTTTTGTAACAACGCGTATAGAGGTAATTTTAATCCTAGGCCGTTTCCTAGTAATTCCTCTAATAATTATGGTAATTCCTACAACAACTCTTATGGAAATTTTAATAAGATTCCCTCTAATTTTGAGAATAGTGTTAAAGAATTTATGAGTTTGCAAAAGAATTTCAATGCTTTGATTGAAGAAAAATTTCTCAAGATCGATGATTTGGCTAGGAATGTGAATAGAATTTCTCTTGATGTTGATTCTTTGAAACATAGTTCTATCCCACCTAAGCATGATATCAATGAGTCTCTCAAGGCCATGAGAATTTCCATTGATGACTGCAAAGAAAGAACCGCAAAGATGCGCGCTAAAAAAGATTGGTTGTAAAAGCGTGTTCTTCTAGTTTTCATGATAATAATGATGAAGATCTCAAAGTGATTGATGTGACTCCTATTAAATCTTTGTTTTCCAATATGAATCTTGATAAAGATGGGACTGGAGATGTGTCAACTTTAGTTAAAAGGCGTCCCAATGATTCAGAGTTTTTAGACCTAGATGCAAATATTGATACAAGTGGGATTGGAGAGGTCAAGACTTTAAGTAGCAATGAACCCACTCTTTTGGATTTCAAGGAATTTAATTATTACAATTGTTCTTTAATAAATTGTATTTCCTTGTTGCAATCTGTGTTAAACTCTCCTCATGCTTATAATCAAAACAAAGCTTTTACTAAATATATCGTTGATGCTATGATGCAATCTTTTGAAGAAAAACTTGAATTAGAAGTTTCTACCCCTAGGAAAATTTAAGATGAGTGGGAACCTATTATTAAGATTAATATTAAAATTATGAAAGCTATGCTTTGTGTGATTTGGGTGCTAGTGTTTCCACAATTCCAAAAACTTGGTGTGATGTGTTAGGTTTCCGTGAATTTGATAATTGTTCTTTAAATTTGTATCTTGCGAATTCCACTATTAAGAGACCTATGGGAAGGATTAATGATTTTCTTATTGTTGCAAATAGGAATTACGTGTGCGTAGATTTCATTGTTCTTGATATAGATTGCAATCCTACATGTCCTATTATTCTTGGTAGACCTTTCTTAGAAAGATTGGTGCAATTATTGATATGAAAGAAGGAAACATTAGATCCCAATTTCCGTTAAGGAAAGGCATGGAACACTTACCTAGAAAGAAAATTAAATTGCCATATGAATCTATTATGAGAGCCACTTATGGATTTCATACCAAAGATTAAAATGATTAGATCTATACGCGTTTTTATGCCTAGCTAAGGGCGTTAAACGATAGCGCTTATTGGGAGGCAACCCAGTTTTATTTTTGTTCTTTGCCTTTTGTTCCTGTTAGTAATAAATAATTCATCTAGCCTCTGGTTAGATGTGGTTTTATGATTTAATTAGTTTTTGTGCCAAGTGAAACCTTTAGGATATCTTACAATGATAGTTATTTTGATCCTGCTGAAAATCAAAAACTTTTGCGCTTAGTAAATTAGTTTTAAAAATTCACAGAAACGGGCTTTTGATCTGATTCTTTTTTCTCTGGATTGGTACAAACATTGCTCAGGATTTCCTAATTTGGACGGATTATTTTAGTTACAGAAGTAATCTATAGTTACAGATTACTACAGACTGTTCTGTTTTTGACAGATTCTGTTTTCCGCGTGTTGTTTGCTTATTTTGATGAATCTATGGGTAGTATCGGGGGGTATGAACCATGGAAAAGTTGGAATACATTAGAGATTACACCAATATAAATAAAGAATGAGTTTTAAACTGTACTTTAAAGTGGTGATTTATTTTCTTGTACTAACGGAGCTCATGAGATTTTCTCTTGAGTTTTTTGTTGTGAAGTTTTCTTGTTTTGGGTAAGGATTTGATGGACTATATGGAATAAGGAGTGGCAAGAGCCTAAGCTTGGGGATGCCCAAGGCACCCCAAGGTAAAATTCAAGGACAACCAAAAGCCTAAGCTTGGGGATGCCCCGGAAGGCATCCCCTCTTTCGTCTTCGTCTATCGGTAACTTTACTTGAGGCTACATTTTTATTCACCACATGATATGTGTTTTGCATGGAGTGTCTTGTATGATTTGAGTCTTTGCTTTTTATTTTCCCACAATCATCCTTTCTGTACACACCTTTTCGGAGAGACACACATGAATCATGATCTATTAGAATACTCTATGTGCTTCACTTATATCTTTTGAGCTAGGCAATATTGCTATAGTGCTTCACATATATCTTTTTAGAGCACGACAACGGCTTTATTTTATAGAAATTGTTGATCTCTCATGCTTAACTTATATTATTTTGATAGTCTTTTAGAACAAGATGGTAATTTGCTTTGGTTATAAAACTAGTCCTAATATGATGGGCATCCAAGAGGGATATAATAAAAACTTTCATAGGAAGTGGATTGAATACTATGAGAAGTTTGATTCTTGATGATTGTTTTTAGATATGAAGATGGTTATATTAGAGTCATGCTAGTGGAGTAATTGTGAATTTGATAAATACTTGTGTTGAGGTTTGTGGTCCCGTAGCATGCACGTATGGTAACCGTCGTGTAACAAATTTGGAGCATGAGGTATTCATTGATTGTCTTCCTTATGAGTGGCGGTCGGGGACGAACGATGGTCTTTTCTACCAATCTATCCCCCTAGGAGCATGCGCGTAGTACTTCGTTCAATGAATAATAGATTTTTGGAATAAATATGTGAGTTCTTTATGACTAATGTTGAGTCCATGGATTATACGCACAATCATCCTTCCATCATTGCTAGCCTCTCTTGAAACGCGCAACCTTCGCCGGTACCATACACCCACCATATACCTTCCTCAAAACAGCCACCATACCTACCTATTATGGCATTTCCATAGACATTCCGAGATATATTGCCATGCTACTTTCCACCGTTCCATTTATTATGACACGCTTCGTCGTATTCATATTGCTTTGCATGATCATGTAGTCGACATCGTATTTGTGGCAAAGCCACCTTTCATAATTCTTTCATACATGTCACTCATGATTCATTGCATATCCGGTACACCGCCGGAGGCATTCACATAGAGTTATATTTTGTTCTAAATATAGAGTTGTAATTTTTCGAGTTGTGACTAAGTAGAAGTGTGATGATCATCATGATTAGAGCATTGTCCCATGTGAGGAAATAAAAAAGAGAGGCCAAAGAAGCCAAAATAAAAAAGAGAGGCCAAAGAAGCCAAATAAAAAAATGAGAGAAAAGTAGAGAAGGAACAATGTTACTATCCTCTTTCCACACTTGTGCTTCAAAGTAGCACCATGATCTTCATGATAGAGAGTCTCCTATTTTGTCACTTTCATATACTAGTGGGAATTTTCATTATAGAACTTGGCTTGTATATTCCAGTGATGGGCTTCCTCAAAATGCCCTAGGTCTTCGTGAGCAAGCGAGTTGGATGCACACCCACTTAGTTTCTTTTTGAGCTTTCATACACTTATAGCTCTAGTGCATCCATTGCACGACAATCCCTACGCACTCACATTGATATCTATTGATGGGCATCTCCCTAGCCCGTTGATACACCTAGTTGATGTGAGACTATCTTCTCCTTTTTGTCTTCTCTACAACCACCATATTCTATTCCACATTAGTGCTATATCCATGGCTCACGCTCATGTATTGCGTGAAGATTGAAAAAGTTTGAGAACATCAAAAGTATGAAACAATTGCTTGGCTTATCATCGGGGTTGTGCATGATTTAAATATTTGGTGTGACGAAGATAGAGCATAGCCACACTATATGGTTTTGTAGGGATAGCTTTCTTTGGCCATGTTATTTTGAGAAGACATGATTGCTTTGTTAGTATGATTGAAGTATTATTATTTTATGTCAATATTAAAATTTTGTTTTGAATCTTTTGGATCTGAACATTCATGCCACAATAAAGAAAATTACATGGATAAATATGTTAGGTAGCATTACACATCAAAAATTCTATTTTTATCATTTACCTACTCGAGGACGAGCATGAATTAAGCTTGGGGATGCTTGATACATCTCCAACGTATCTATAATTTTTTATTGTTCCATGCTATTACATTATCTGTTTTGGATGTTTAATAGGCATTTATATGCTATTTCATTTTTTTAGGACTAACCTATTATCCGAGAGCCTAGTGCCAGTTTCTGTTTTTTAAACTATTTTAGAGTTTCGCAGAAAAGGAATACAAAACGGAGTCCAAACGGAATGAAACTTCCACGATGGTCTTTCTTGGACAAGAAGGAAACCAAAAGACTTGGATATGAAGTCGGAGACACAACAAGGCGGCCACGAGGCAGGAGGGTGTGCACCAGGGGGTAGGGCGCGCCCTATCTCATGGGCCCCTCGAGGTTCTCCTGACCTAGCTCCTTCACCTATATATACTCTTATTCCCTGAAAACATCGAGGGGAGTCATGAAACCACTTTTCCACCGCCACAACCTTCTATACCCATGAGATCCCATCTAGGAGCCTTTTCCGGCGTCCTGCCGGAGGGGGATTCGATCATGGAGGGCTTCTTCATAAACACCATTGCCTCTTCGATGATGGGTGAGTAGTTTACCACAGACCTTCGGGTCCATAGCTAGTAGCTAGATGGCTTCTTCTCTCTCTTTGATTATCAATACCATGTTCTCCTCGATGTTCTTGGAGATCTATTTGATGTAACATCCTTTTGCCGTGTGTTGGCCGAGATCCGATGAATTGTGAATTTATGATCAGATTATCTATGAATATTATTTGGTTCTTCTCTGAATTCTTATATGCATGATTTGATATCTTTGCAAGTCTCTTCGAATTATCGGTTTAGTTTGGCCTACTAGATTGATCTTTCTTGCAATGGGAGAAGTGCTTAGCTTTGGGTTCAATCTTGTGGTGTCCTTTCCTAGTGGCAGTAGTGGCAGCCAGGCACGTATTGTATTGTTGCCATCGAGGATAAAAAGCTGGGGTTTTCATCATATTGCTTGAGTTAATTCCTCTACATCATTTCATCTTATTTAATTTGTTACTCTGTTCTTTATGAACTTAATACTCTAGATGCAGGCAGGAGTCGGTCGATGTGGGGAGTAATAGAAGTAGATGCAGAATCGTTTCGGTCTACTTGACACAGACGTGATGCCTATGTTCATGATCATTGCCTTAGATGTCGTCATAACTATGCGCTTTTCTATCAATTGCTCGGCAGTAATTTGTTCACCCACCGTAATATTTGCTATCATGAGAGAAGCTACTAGTGAAACCTATGACCCACGGGTCTCTTTTCCATATTGCTGAATCTCGTTTACATCTTACTAGTTGCCGATCTACTATTTTGCAATCTTTTACTTTCCGACCTATAAAACAAAAATACCAAAAATATTTAGTTTACCATTTATCTATCTCTATCATATCTCACTTTTTCAAGTAACCGTGAAGGGATTGACAACCCCTTTATCGCGTCGGGTGCAAGTTGTTGATTGTTTGTGCAGGTATTCGGTGACTTGTGCGTTGTCTCCTACTGGATTGATACCTTGGTTCTCAAAACTGAGGGAAATACTTATGCTACTTTGTTGCATCACCCTTTCCTCTTGAAGGGAAAACCAATGTGAGCTCAAGAGGTAGCACTAGCACCGGTTGGAGTCACCAGCCGTCGCTTGAGAAGTCGGCGAGATCACCTTCCCGGACGCGTTGATCCGGATATCCGACTTCATGGAGGAGTCGGCCATGGCGTACTTGTCCGCCACAACTAGGAGCTCATCCAAGATAGCCAGCACATTGCACAGAAGCTTGTGTTTGAGCAGGTGCCCCCTCTGCACCCGGCAGTGAAGTACTCGATGCCCTACACCTTGTGCACCCCTTCGCATGAGTTGCACAACTCGGCCTAGTGCGTTAAGTAGTCGTGAGTGCTCTCGGTCGGGTCCTGAACGCACATGTAGAGCTAGTGAGGCTTGGGGGACCGCTTGTAGGTGCTTTTGAAGTTGCGCACGAAGACTTTGCTGAGTCCAGCCAACTGTTGATGTTGTTGGCCTTGAGGCTGTTCAGCCATGTCCGGGTCGTGCCCTGTGATACGTCTCCAACGTATCTATAATTTTGATTGCTCCATGCTATTATATTATCTGTTTGGGATGTTTAATGGGCTTCAATATGCTATTTTATATTCTTATTGGGACTAACCTATTAACCGGAAGCTCAGTGCCTGTTTTTGTTTTTTGGTGCCTATTTTAGTGTTTTACAGAAAAGGAATATCAAATGGAGTCTAAACGGAATGAAACCTTCGCGAGGATCTTTCTTGGACCAAAAGCAATCCAGAAGACATGGAGTTGAAGTCTGGTACTCTACGAGGAGGCCAGGAGGCAGGAGGGTGCGCCCAAGGGGGGTAGGAACGCCCCAACCTCGTGGGCCCCTCGTAGCTCCACCAATGTACTTCTTTTGCCTATATATACTCTTATACCCTAGAAATATCAGGGGGAGCCATGAAACCACTTTTCCACCGCCGCAACCTTCTGTACCCTGAGATCCCATCTTGGGGCCTTTTCCGGCGATCTGCCGAAGGGCAAATCGATCACGGAGGGCTTCTACATCAACACCATTGCCTCTCCGACGAAGCGTGAGTAGTTTACCACAGACCTTCGAGTCCATAGTTATTAGCTAGATGGCTTCTTCTCTCTCTCTTTGATTCTCAATACCATGTTCTCCTCGACGTTCTTGGAGATCTATTCGATGTAATACTCTTTTGCGGTGTGTTTGCCGAGATCCGATGAATTGTGCATTTATGAACTTGATTATCTGAATATTATTTGGTTCTTCTCTGATTTCTTATATGCATGATTTGATATCTTTGCAAGTCTCTTCGAATTATCGGTTTAGTTTGGCCTACTAGATTGATCTTTCTTGCAATGGGAGAAGTGCTTAGCTTTGGGTTCAATCTTGCGGTGTACTTTCGCAGTGACAGTAGGGGCAGCAAGTGTAACATCCCAATTTTCAATTTGGATGTTATACATAGATCATCATTGAAGGAAATATGCCCTATAGGCAATAATAAAGTTATTATTTATTTCGTCATATCATGATAAATGTTTATTATTCATGTTAGAATTGTATTAACTGGAAACATAATACATGTATGAATACATAGACAAACATAGTGTCACTAGTATGCCTCTACTAGACTAGCTCATTGATCAAAGATAGTTGAGTTTCCAAACCATAGATATGAGTTATCATTTGATCAATGGGATCACATCATTAGAAGAATGATGTGATTGACTTGACCCATTTCGTTAGCTTAGCACTTGAACGTTTAGTATGTTGCTATTGCTTTCTTCATGACTTATACATGTTCCTATGACTATGAGATCATGTAACTCCTGCTTACCGGAGGAACACTTTGTGTGCTACCAAACGTCACAACGTAACTGGGTGATTATAAAGGTGCTCTACAGGTGTCTCCGGAGGTACTTGTTGAGTTGACATATTTCAAGATTAGGATTTGTCACTCCGATTGTCGGAGAGGTATCTCTGGGCCCTTGGTAATGCACATCACTATAAGCCTTGCAAGCAATGTGACTAATGAGTTAATTGTGGGATGATGCATTACATAACGAGTAAAGACACTTACCGGTAACGAGATTGAACTAGGTATTGAGATACCGATGATCGAATCTCAGGCAAGAAACATACCAATGATAAAGGGAACAACGTATGTTGTTATGCGGTTTGAACGATGTCGGAGTAATGGGCCACGGGTAGGCTAACCCGAGTCCCAGAACCTTTCAAGACATCGGGGCAGGCTGCGCCCCTCGACTCCAAGATAAGCCGAGTCCCAGAGGCGACTCCAAGATAAGCCGAGTCCCAGAGGCGACTCCAAGATAAGCCGAGTCCCAGAGGCGACTCCAAGATAAGCCGAGTCCCAGAGGCGACTCCAAGATAAGCCGAGTCCCAGAGGCGACTCCAAGATAATCCGACTCCTGGCTGGCTACATCCGAAGAGGCCGGCTACAGGGAGTCAGCCTGCAACTCCAACCACCCCATCTAATTGAGGGCAGGCATGGCCACAGTGCGCCGTACCGATGGAGATCTCCATCCGGCGCGGCACTGTTGCCATGCCAGCCCTGACATCAGCCCCTGGGGGCGGGGCCCTGTGCCCACGACGGCTATGACCCAGGGACGGCGGGTCCCGCCGGTCGGCGGGAGCGCAGAAGACGGCGAGAGCACCAGAAGACTGACCCATTGGGAGTCGGCCCCCCAGAGTCGGCTGGCTCCTCCCACGGGCCCCACACGCCATTAACCAGACGCGACGGGGAATGGTGACAGTGATCGCCCGTCGGGCGGCGGCACCGTTGCCATGACCCCATGACCAAGCCAGCGTCATTAGAAGCACGACTACAGTAATCCGCAGCCGGCAAGACCCACCCGCGGCGGGCAAGGGCTGTCGGCTCCGTACCAGGCAAGTCGGCGGGACCCACCAGTCGGCGGGCCCCCGCAGTCGGCGGAGAAGACGGCGGCCTGAGAGACTGACGGCTAGGACCCGCGTCCAGCCGGATTTACCATTGTATCCCTGGGGGGTAGGCCTATATTAACCCCCCAGGGCACCCATGCAAAGGGTTCGAATCCATTAGCACTAGACCAGATCATATAGGAAGGGGAGAGCTAGCCTTGCCCTCTCCAACCTCCAGAAACAGCTCAAGGAGCAACCTTGTACTCACTTTGCCTTAGTGACCATGCGGAGACCCCGCAGAGCAGCAGTAGGGGTGTTATCTCCTCGGAGAGCCCTGAAGCTAGGTAAGATCTGCCGGCGTGCATGTCTTCGCCTCATCCCGCTTCCAGGCACCGGCGACGTTCTACTCGCCCCCACCATGATAAGCCATCCTTTGGCATATGTCGGTCCCAACCCCCGACATTTGGCGCCCACCGTGGGGCGAGGTGCACCGTTGTCCGGAGATCTGTTCTTGACGGGAACCCTTTTCCTCCCTGGCGAGCGCAGCCAACCAGGCTCGCCAGACGGAGTCTGCATCGACGCGCTGCACGGCGCTGAGGCCGGCTGCGCCGCCAGCTGCCTCGCCGAACTTGTCGGCGAGGTTCGCCTCTCCGACGAGCCTGCGTCCGACGCAGGCACGAGCGGCCCCGAGAGCCTTCTCGCGGGCCTCCTCGACCAACTCCACGTCACCGGCGAGCCTGCCGTGGACTTGGAGTCCGTAGGCTCCACCGACCCGATGCTGGTCGATTCCGATGTCGCGTCGCTCGACGCGTTCCCCACCAACATGGTGGTCTACGACGAGCCGCTCCCTCAGGGCGGAAGCGCCGTCACAGAGGTGCTCGTCATCAATCATGGCGAGCGTTCCGGTGATGGAGCTCACGACCCACTCAACGCGGCTCTACGAGACCTGACCGCGCCTATTCCGGAAGACGCTGACGCCGAGACGCTGGAGGCGCGCCGCCTTCAGATCATCAAAGGCGCGAAGAAGCTGGCAAGCATGAGGCGCTTGTCAGAAGCCTACCAGCGTGAGATGGATCACGCTGTGGGCGGCTCGCCAGCTCCGACTGGGCCTAGCCGCCTAGGTGCAATCCTGCAGCGTGGCGTGGCCATCGCCAACCTGTTCGGGGCTAATTGCCCCATGTACGCCACGCCTGTGGAGAACATCCGCGCCTCCCAGGCGGCGACGGACGAGCTGAAAAACTTTGAAGGCGAAGAGCGCCGCATGATGACGGAGCGAGTCCAGCAGCTCCTCGACGCGGCTGCCGCGCAGAATGCAGCCGGCGGCCGCACGGAGGCGCCGCAGCAACCGAACGACGACCTGCCTCCCCGCCGAGATCAAGGCGCGACGTCTCGGACGCCGACTGGCGGAGTCCACGGAAGAAAAGACAAAGAGCCGGCTGTCAGCCACAGTCGGACTTGCATCACCATTGAGCGCGACCAAGACGGCCGCCCGAGAGCCGTGGAACGGCAGGGTGACTATCTGCCTCCCCCACCGCGAAGAGAAAGACGAGTCTCCCCGTCGCCTGTTGAGCATCCGATTCTCGGTGGCTGCCTTGGCCGCCAAGAGGGAGTCAGAGAGAATGACGCCCGCCACCGGATCGACCGACTCCACCGATCCCTGGCTCTAGAAGAAGAGGACGAGTTGGGTCCGCCCTGCTTTGGACCTCGCATTCGAGACGAGCCCTTTCCCAAAGGGTTCACGCTCCCCCGAGACACGCCCAAGTACACCGGCTCCATAAAGCCGGAAGACTGGCTGGTTGACTACTCCACAGCCGTCAACATAGCGAAGGCAACAAGCGTGTTGCCGTGAAGTATGTCCCACTAATGCTCCAGGGCACGACCCGGACCTGGTTGAACAGTCTGAAGCCCCGCAGCATCAACAGCTGGGTCGACTTCACTGAAGCCTTCATCCGCAACTTCACAAGCACGTACAAGCGACCTCCCAAGCCTCGCCAGCTTTTCGTGTGCGTGCAAGGCCCCGACGAGTCAACACGCGACTACCTCACGCGCTGGGCCGAGCTTCAGAACTCCTGCGAGGGCGTGCACGAGGTGCAGGCTATCGAATACTTCACCGCCGGGTGCAGAGATGGCACCCTCCTCAAGCACAAGCTCCTCAGCGACGAGCCGGAGACCCTCGACGAGCTGCTGATCATAGTAGACAAGTACGCCACGGCCGACTCCTCCATGAAGACGGAGATGCAAGTTAATGCGACTGGCAAGGTGGCTCCTCAGGCTCCCAGAACTCCGGCTGGAGATGCCAGTCAGCGACAACAATAGAACGACAACAAGTGCAAGGCCTCACAGCCGACTTCCAGCAGTCGGCAGGTTGCGACAGTCGAAGACCAGCAGCCGGAGGGGCAACCTCCGACCAAGCGACAGAAAGGCGGCAAGTCCAACTGGTTGCCGGCCTTCTCTTACGAGCAGACTCTAGATGGTCCCTGCAAGTTCCACAGCGGCGCGAAGCCGTCAAACCATACCACCGAAAGTGCCACTGGCTCACCAGAATCGCCAAGGGAGACGGCCTCCTTCCTCCTCCGCCTGCTGGGCCACCGCCTCCACCGCCGCCCCAACAGCCGGCTGCCAGGCCAGTCGGTGCAGTATGAGATGAGTACCCTGAAGAGCACGGAGCCTATGTGGTGTTCACTAGTGTGGTTGATGATCGACGCAGCAGGCGGCAGCAGCAGCAAGAAGTGAATGCGGTAGCATTAGACACTCCAGAATTTATGCATTGGTCCGAGAAGCCTATCAGTTGGAGCAGAGCTGATCACCCAGAGGTGATGCCGAATCCAGGCTCCTGCGCCCTGGTTTTGAGTGCCACATTAGCCACAGATAGGCGGGCCGCTCGCTTCTCGCGAGTGCTGATAGACGGAGGCAGCAGCATCAACATCCTATACAAGGATACCATGGAGAAGTTAGGAATCAAGCAAAGATAGCTCCAGAGTAGCCGGACTGTGTTCCACGGCATTGTACCTGGCCTTCCCTGCTCACCAATCGGCAAGATCCTGATAGACGTCCTCTTTGGAGACAAAGATCATTTCCGCTGAGAGCCAGTTTGGTTTGAAGTGGTGGACCTCGAAAGCCTGTGCCATGCGTTGCTTGGCCGACCTGCTTTGGCCAAGTTCATGGCGGTCCCCCACTACGCCTACCTCAAGATGAATATGCCGAGTTCCAAGGGGATTCTGACCATAGCCGGCGACTACAGAAAGTCGTCCGCTTGCGCGGCTGAGAGCAGTTGGCTGGCTGAGTCCCTGGTAATCGCAGCTGAGAAGCGGCTCCTTGATCGGGTCGTGGCGATGGCTGGAAAGCAGCCAGAGATGTCGCCCGACCCCAAGGAGTCGGAAGCTGAGGGCTCGTTCAAGCCGGCCAAAGTGACGAAGAAGATACCCTTGGACCCGGAGCACCCAGAGAGGTACGCTGTCATAGGTGCAAACCTTGACAGCAAATAGGAAGGCAAGCTCGTTGATTTCCTCCGTGAGAATCGAGACATCTTTGCATGGTCCCCTAAAGACGTGCCATGTGTACCGACGGAATTCGCCGAGCACAAGTTACATGTCCGACCTGATGTGAAGCCCGTCAGGCACCCCTTGCGCCGCCTATCAGAAGAAAAGAGAAGAGTTGTCGGAGAAGAGATAGCCCGGCTTCTGGCAGCCGGCTTCATTATGGAGGTGTTTTTTCCAGAATGGTTAGCAAACCCGGTCTTGGTGCTGAAGAAGAACAAGCAGTGGCGGATGTGTATTGACTACACAAGCCTCAACAAAGCCTGCCCCAAGGACCCGTTTGCTCTGCCAAGAATAGATCAGGTGATAGACTCCACAGCCGGATGCGAGCTGTTGAGCTTCTTAGATGCATATTCAGGATATCACCAGATCAAACTGAACCCGGCAGACAGACTGAAGACTGCCTTCATCATGCCGTTTGGAGCCTTCTGCTACCTGACCATGACGTTCGGCTTGAGGAATGCCGGCGCCACCTTTCAGCGTTGCATGCAGAAGTGCCTCCTCAAGCAACTCGGCAGAAATGCCCACATCTACGTGGATGATGTAGTGGTGAAGACGAAAAGCGTGGGACACTGATGGAAGACCTCAAAGAAACCTTTGAGAACCTACGCCGATTCCAGATCAAGCTCAACCCTGAGAAGTGCGTCTTCGGAGTACCAGCCGGCCAACTCCTTGGCTTCCTGGTCTCCGAACGCGGCATAGAGTGCAACCCAGTGAAGATCGAGGCCATTGAGAGGATGGAGGTACCCAACCGACTGCTAGATGTGCAGAAGTTCACCGTCTGTTTGGCGTCCATCAGCCGATTCATCAGTCGGCTGGGCGAGAAGGCTCTCCCTTTGTACCAACTGATGAAGAAGACCACCTTTTTCGAGTGGAACTACAAGGCGGATGAAGCATTTCTCCAGCTGAAGAAGATGTTGACTACTCCCCCTGTGCTGGCGGCTCTGACTCCTAAAGAGCCCATGCTCCTATACATCGCCGCCACCAGCCGGGTAGTCAGCACAGTCATTGTAGTGGAGCGCAAGAAGGAAGGCAAGGCGCTACCTGTCCAGAGACCGGTATATTACCTAAGCGAGGTACTGTCGACCTGCAAGTAGAACTACCCCCACTACCAGAAGATGTGCTACGGCATGCACTTTGCCGCCAAGAAGTTGAAGCCCTACTTTCAAGAGCATCCGATCACTGTGGTTTGCATAGCCCCACTGGCCGAGATCATCGGGAGCCGAGATGCTTCTGGCCGAGTGGCCAGATGGGCCATAGAGTTGGCTCCCTACACTATCTACTACCAGCCCCGCACCGCCATCAAGTCGCAAGCACTGGCCGACTTCCTCATCGACTGGGCCGAGACCCAATACCTGCCACCAGCGCCCGACTCCACCCATTGGCGGATGCATTTTGACGGCTCCAAGATGCGCACCGGCTTGGGGGGGTGGTGTCGTCCTCACCTCCCCTAAAGGCGACAATGTAACACCCTCGATGCGGCTATATCTCCCACGTGTCGAAGCATGACTTAGAGGCATAACCGCATTGAAAGCAATGTCGCAAGTGAGGTAATCTTCACACAACCCATGTAATACATAAGGGAAAAAGATACATAGTTGGCTTACAATCGCCACTTCACACAATTACATGAATAAAGCATTACATCATCCAGATACAATCAAGGTCCAACTACGGAACCAAAATAAAAGAAGAACCCCAAATGCGACAAAGGTCCCCGATCGACCCCAACTGGGCTCCACTACTGATCAACTAGAACGAAACAACACAAAGGGAAAGATCTTCATCTAGCTCCTCCTTGAGCTGGGTTGCGCCACCGCTTTCGGTAACATAGGCACCGCAAACTGGTTTTGAAGTATCCGTGAGCCACGAGGACTCAGCAATCCCATTACCATGGGTATCAAGACTAGCAACGCTTAATGGGAAAGGAAGTGGTAAAGTGGTGAGGTTGCAGCAGCGACTAAGCAAGTATGGTGGTTAACATACGCAAATGAGAGCGAGAAGTGGAACGGTCGTCAACTAGCAATGATCAAGAGGTGATCCTGAACACCTACTTATGTCAAACATAACCCAGAAACCGTGTTCACTTCCCGGACTCCGCCGAGAAGAGACCATCACGGCTACACACTCGGTTGATGCGTTTTAATTCGGATCAGGTGTCAAGTTGTCTACAACCGGACATTAACAAATTCCCATCTGCCACATAACCGCGGGCACGGCTCTCGAAAGTTTAAACCCTGCAGGGGTGTCCCAACTTAGCCCATGACAAGCTCTCGCGATCATCGAAGGAATAGACCTTCACCCAGGAAGACCCGATCAGTCTCGGAATCTCGGTACATCAAGACATTTCGACAATGGTAAAACAAGACCAGCAAAGCCGCCCGAATGTGCCAACAAATCCTGATAGGAGCTGCACATATCTCGTTCTCAGGGCACACCGGATTGTCCAAACTTCCGGTAGGCCAGCCCAGAGTTGCCCTCGGTATACCGGCGGTGACGGTTTGGACCAACACTCTAACGAGCACGGCCCGGGGTAAAAAAAGATGACCCTCGAGAGCGCGACTCCCAAGGAAAAAAGGGCTAGGTGAGGCAAATGGTAAAAGTCAATGTTGGGCCTTCTTGGACAAGTTTTATTCAAAGCGAACTGTCGGGGGTCCCATAAATCACACGACCGCGTAAGGAACGCAAAATCCGGGAACATAACACCGGTATGACGGAAACTAGGGCGGCAAGAGTGGAACAAAACACCAGGCATAAGGCCGAGCCTTCCACCCTTTACCAAGTATATAGATGCATTAATAATATAAGAGATATTGTGATATCCCAACCAAAATCCTGTCCACCATGGAGAAATCTTCAACTTCACCTGCAACTAGCAACGCTATAAGAAGGGCTGAGCAAAGCGGTAACATAGCCAAACAACGGTTTGCTAGGAATGGTGTCAAAGGTTAGAGGTTCTTGGCAATTTGGGATGGCTGGACAAACAGGTAATAGGTAGCGCAGCATAGCGAAAGAACGAGGCAACTAGCATAGCAATGATAGTAGTGAGATCCAGGGTAGCGGTCATCTTGCCTGAAATCCCGCTAGGAAGAAGAACGAGTCCATGAAGAAGATGAACGGATGAAGCCGAACCACACGTAGACGAACGAATCCTCACGATCGCAACGAAACGGGAACTAACGAGAAGAAGCACACAACATGGTAAACACACCACACATGGACAAGGCATGATGCACAACAAGCATGATGCATGACGAAGGCTACATGAAGCTACTCACGGCAAGAGATGATGCAAACAAGAACAACACATCAAGGCAAGTTTAAATGAGGCCGGGAACAACATATAACAATTCCGGTAAGTCCTCATATGCATATTCCGAAATTGGTCCAGAACTGAATAAACCTTATGTTGAAGTTGTTAAACAGCAAGTTAAGGATCACCAAGATGATCTACACGAAATTCTAGTCAAGTTACATATAAAGTTCATTAGATTTGGAGCTACGGTCTAAAAGATATGAGCAAAACAAGTTAAACATGGCATTGATGCAAAATGCACCCAAACATCAAGCAAACACACCAAAACAAGGATGCAACATGATAATATGAAGCTACATGCAAAATCAAGCAAGTTTCATATAGAACACACTCAAAACGGAGCAACGGTGCAACACACACACACACTATACAAGTCATAACAACAATCTGTCCATAACAGCAACTAGGCATCTTGCAAGCATCAAAACAATATGCTACAGCACCCCAACATAAGAACAAAAGGCATGGGCATGAAGTACACGTAAAGCATAACAAAACATGAACACTGAGCTATCTCCAGAAACAACTAGAACATGCTCAAAATGGCATGGAGATATTGCAAGTAATAACAATTTCAGACTTTAGCAGAAATAACATCAAGTTGCAATGTTTAGAGCTATCAAACAACATGTTACAGGAACTTATCATGGCAAACAAAGACATGGCATGAAGCTACTAATTGCATATATCAAAAGACCCTTACTGACCATGAGCCAAAAAGGCATAGAAAATATGATGGCACCCATGTAAACATGGCAAGTTATATTACAGATTCAAACATGGCAGGAACAACAATAAGTAGGCATGTTCGTGAGCTCGAACCACTCACCACAGAGAAATACATGGCACGGCAAGGCAACCAACAGTAAGAATGCATGTTTATGAAACTAAGCATGGCAAGAGCAAGGTCATAGCATACACGGATCAACTACAACGACCCCGTGAAAATTGACTCTCATGCAAACAATCTGTCAGGAAACATTTTCAAGCAACTTTGGAGCAAGGAATGAACATGTTCCAGCAGGCTATAATTGCAACCAAGGGCATGAATGGATAGAGCATGACATGTATATCAAAACATGTTTATATAGCATCTCCAGATTATGCATGGAATGATTAATAGAAGCATGTTAACATAGCAACAAAATATAACAGAATCTGTCAGGAAAACAGCAACAGCAACTACCCTACTTTACAAGCTTGATACACTCAGCACACAACTCACAAAAATACAAGGTCAACACCTCTGGAAAGATGGCATGGCATAGTCCAACATTCATGTAGAGCTCATACTCATAGGAAGCACACATCAATCATGGCAAAAATGACAAAACAGCAAGTTCTAACAGTTTCAGCAGATTAACATCATGAAGCACTCTTCCAACAGCATTTCGGGCATCAAGATGAGCTCAAATGAAAATGATGCAATGGAATGAAATCCAGTACTCGTTGAGACGAACAATTTGACATATTATACGCACGAAACGGAGCTACGGGTGCGGAGATGTGATGGCATGAAGATGGCATGAAAATTATCAACTGGGACTTGGAGATTTGGGGGTCAACTGCTGGAACACGGATTTCAAAGCGGGGGCGCGAGCTCACGGAGACGACGGAGGTGGCGGATCTGGCGCGAGGGGTCTCCTCGGCGGATCTCGCCGGATCCGCGGGGAGAGGACTCGGCGGGGCGCTTGAGGGACGGGCGCGGCAGCAGCCTTGGCTGCCACGGGTGGCGAGCAATGGCCGACGGCGGCGGCGGCGGCTACGGGCGGCGATGGAGGCCTGCGCGCTGGGTGGGGGACGCGACCACAAGCGCCATGGCGGGACGGCGAAGCTTCCGGCGGCGGGCGACGAGCGGCGGCGCAGCGCCGGCCGGGGGTTGCCGGCGCGGAGGCGGCGGGCACGCCGGCGAGGACGGCGCCCAGCGAGGGACGAAGCATGCGCGAGCGTCGCGAGGAGCGGGAAGCGGCGACGGGCGCTGGTGCGAGGGGCCCGATCCGGCCCGGCGCGGCGCGGGAGAGAGAGAGAGGGTGAGGTGGCGCGCGCCGGTTGGCTGAGGCGGCGGCGACGACGATGTGGCACGATGGTATTGGCCGGAGCGACGTGGCGGCGGGGGTGGACACGTCCGGGCGGGTCAGACTTGTCCGGCGAGCGCGGGGACGAATTTTAGGGTTTGATCTGTGGGAATTCGGGGGAGGGTCTATATATAGAGGTAGAGGGAGCTAGGAGTGTCCAAATGAGGAGCGGTTTTCGGCCACGCGATCGTGATCGAACGACCGAGAGCATGGAGGGGAGTTAGATGGGTTTTGGGCCACTTTGGAAGGGGTGTTGGGCTGCAACAAAAGAGGCTTTACGGTAACCCGGTTAACCGTTGGAGTACCAAACGACCTCCAAATGGCACGAAACTTGACAGGCGGTCTACCGGTGCTACACCAAGGCCGCTTGACAAACCTCGGGCCATTCCGAGAAAGTTTAATACCCGCACACGAAAAGAGGGAAGAAGGGAACACCGGAGGACATAGGAGCGCCGGATTGCAGAACGGACAACGGGGAAAAGGCTCCGATGCATGAGACGAACACGTATGCAAAATAAAATGCACATGATGACATGATATGAAATGCATATGATGACATGGCAAAGTGCAACACGCAAGCAAATGACATGGCAACGACGGCGAATAACTGGCAGACAGCTGGCGCATCGAATCCGGGGCGTTACAACACTCCACCACTACGAGAGGATCTCGTCCCGAGATCTAGGATGGTACCGGAGGGAAAAGGAAGAGGAAGAGAAGAGGTAAAACTAAGTTGCTTCTTTGATGAACGAGTGAAACCACGAACCTTGAGAGGTTGAGCAATTTAAAAGAAAGAGAACAATGAAGATGAGCAAAGTTGAAAACACTCCGTTAGAAAAGAGGAACAAGGAGTATTACGAGGACTTGACGGTTGCAAAAACACGAATCAAGAGTTTAATGGACAAGATAGAATTCGAAACCACTCCGGTTAAAACAAGATGGGAGAGGCAGTAGATTGAAATAATTTGTGCAGCACTCCGACTGTAAATGGAAGGAATTGAACAAGAACTTGACAAGATGAGATGATACTTGATGAAATCAACAACACACTGCCTCCGAAACTGAAAGAATGGCACAAGGGGTAAGAAACATTACAAACCGCACTCCGGTTGGGAAGGGAGGCAAAACTTGATGAGATGAAAGAACTTGAATTAGAACACAACACTCCGGTTAATTGGATAAGCATGAAAAGAACACGATCCTCACAATTCGAGATGATGTGTGAAGAGAGTAACATCACCATGCCTCCGGAAGAAAGAATAGAAGATAGATCATTGGAAAGAAAAGAACGGAGAAGAAAAAGACAACTTTTGCCACAAGTGAACTTGGAAAGCATCCTTGCAAAGAAGAATCGAATGGAGTTGTTGGAAAATCAACAACGAAAAGAATAAGCTTGTAGTGGGCTTATGAGAAACATCTCAAAATTATGAGGTGACAACCGGCCACTAACGGAAACAATTGCTTGCTTGAGATCAATGAAGAGATGAAAATTTGTTCCATCAAGATGGAAAAGAGATAACTTGGGTCATTAATAAGCACCAAAATAGCAACATTCCTTAGGGAAGGCTTTAGGTGAAAACATGACATAAGGTAAATCCAACAAAGAGATTGATGGATTTAAAATACCTCATTCTTGACAACATGTGAATCATGAAACATGAATGAAACTGTCAAAATGACATAACACCACCTGAAAAGATAAGGTCGAAAGAATTGCACTTCGAAATGCAAGACAAAGAATACTTGAACGCCTCAAAACAAAACATGTGTTGAGCACCATGTTTATTTTAGAGTATAGCTTGGCGGATCATAACTATGAGAGAAAACTTGAAGAACAATTGAAGAATGAAAAGAATCCTTGATGAACCACCATGTAGAGCCTCCATGAAGAACTCCGGTAACAAAAGGGATGAAAAGAAAGAGAAATTGAAAACACAAGGTGAATCCTTGGAATGATTTAGATGGATCTCCGTGATAATTAGAGCTTGGAACTCCGTGAAAAAGAGAAGATGAAACAAATGAAACCGAGAATTTTAAGGGCCTCCGGAATAAAGACTTAATCACTTGGATGAACAAGAATAAGAATTACGTTATGCTTATCCTTCACCAATTAAATTGATGACAATCAACGGATTTGGCATACTACTTATTCTCGTAGAAAGGATTAAAAGAGATATAGCGCAAAACATGAGAAGGTATTGGTGGAACCACCGGTAGGATTGGAAAGAACGAGTGAATTGATAAAATAACAAAGAAAGAGAACTCTTGAAGGAACCACCGCAAGAATTGAAAATGATCGACGTAGGGGTGCATCACCGGTAAGAATTAGCAAATGAACGAAGGTGCTTGAGACACACTAGATACATGAGAACAAATAGATCAAGAACTGATTAGAGGATATTTGAACGAATCACCGGTAAGATTTGGAGAACGATAGCTACACGCTGAGAATGGAGAATTATGACATGATGGCCTTCGGAGGAAAGAAATGGAAACAACTCAAGAAATACTCCGGATGGTAAGAAAAGAATTCTCACAATCAAAAACAATTATGAGAGGATGGCATCAGGCTAGAACCATGAATCTTGAAGAGAATGGACCAAGATTCAAGAGAAATCCTTCTTCGGTCTTCACATGTTGAGAATGATGATGAGAACCACCATGAATTGTATGAGATACTCCGGGAGAATTTAAAGAGGAAAAGGTTGAGCCAAAGATGAAAAGAATTTGAAAGATCTTGGAGAAAAGCATTTGACTGATGATAACTCATTCTTACGTCAAACTTGGAGAAGAATTTAGGATAGCTCGGGAAAATAGAAGAGTCGTAAGATCACTCGAAAAGACACGTGGGTTAGGGCCCACTCAAAAGAAACACCGTTGAAATGATTTAAAAGAGATGTTGCACCGGTTGAATTAAATGACTTGAATGAGATACCAATCTCGAAAGAGCTTGAACGAATGCAGAGTGGAAACACGAATCTTCCAAGATATCTTCAGTACTCCAGAACAAATGAATAACGAGAAGTGAAAGATTAAGAGGTGCACCGGTATGAAAAAGCATTTGACACGAGGAGAGGAATATGATCAACACTGAAAGCTTGAATTGGATCCACCGGAGAAGAAACAACAATGAAGGATGATGAACTTGAAGCTGTTGAGCATCTTCATGGGAAATCACCGGATAAGAACATCGAAAGAAAAGAATGAAGAGACTTCACATGAATAAATGGATACTTGATTAAGAAATCTGAGTCCTTGAAGAAAAAGGGTGGGAGGGTGGGGAAAAACAAAGACAACTTGGGATGGATGAAGCAAACACCGTTGAGAAAAACTTAGAAATTGATCTTGCGGATGTTGAAGTGATCGGATCCACTTGAAGAGAAACACGCCGGTTGAAAGGATTGACATGACAATCTCGATTGTCGAGAAGGATTGGTATTCACATCGGAGTATGAGAACACTATTTCGAAAAGGTATGGAATCAACACTTGACATTGAAGCAACTCGAATACCACAAATAAAATAAAACAAAGGATTTGGCTTGCAGAATAAGCCGGAACAAATACATATGATAGAGATTTACCCAATCCCATATCATGCATTTGTCGGAAAGATATTCTAGGAGCTACTTGAATTCCCACCTATAAAACTCCCGAAACTTTCTGGTTATGCAATCTGGTGTTGGGGATACAGGGGAAGCAATATATCTCACCCAAACTAACAATACCTACATCCAAGATGTATCCATCTGTCAACACATAACCAAGAAACCTTCGGAAATCGTCTACCTCAACCTTCGAAAAGCATCCGTTATACGAGTCATGGCAATACTCCCGTACTCACCTCAGTACTGGGTTAGCGGGGTTATCTCACCAACAACTGCATAAAAGAGATTTTCGATGTCGGCGTACTAAACTCAGGTATTCCAGAACTGCAACGATAAAATTATGACGAGGGACACCTCCACTAAAAAAAACCCCTGCTGACGAGAGGCACCAAGACAATGTTGTCATCATAAAACCATCGGAACGATTCTAAGATACCCGCGTGATCCTAAAAAAATTTAGTGAAATTTGAGAAGAGAAGAGTCAAAACTCTACGTCAGGAGACCTCACCAGAGCGACGAAGGGACTGCGGAGTAAAAAGAATTCCTAACTCTCCGATATATATAATCCTAAATGACTCAAAATATTTTTCTAGACACAACTCGGCCACTAAAAACGATCAAGCGGTGGGGGCTCCTAAGGTCGGGATGGCTCGATTACCAAATTATAGCGCCTCGATGCGGCTATATCTCCCACGTGTCGAAGCACGACTTAGAGGCATAACCGCATTGAAAGCAATGTCGCAAGTGAGGTAATCTTCACACAACCCAAGTAATACATAAGGGAAAAAGATACATAGTTGGCTTACAATCGCCACTTCACACAATTACATGAATAAAGCATTACATCATCCAGATACAATCAAGGTCCGACTACGGAACCAAAATAAAAGAAGAACCCCAAATGCGACAAAGGTCCCCGATCGACCCCAACTGGGCTCCACTACTGATCAACTAGAACAAAACAACACAAAGGGAAAGATCTTCATCTAGCTCCTCCTTGAGCTGGGTTGCGTCACCTGCTCGGTAACATAGGCACCTGCAAACTGGTTTTGAAAGTATCTCGTGAGCCACGAGGACTCAGCAATCCCATTACCATGGGTATCAAGACTAGCAACGCTTAATGGGAAAGGAAGGGGTAAAGTGGTGAGGTTGCAGCTGCGACTAAGCAAGTATGGTGGCTAACATACGCAAATGAGAGCGAGAAGAGAAACAAGCGGAACGGTCGTCAACTAGCAATGATCAAGAGGTGATCCTGAACACCTACTTACGTCAAACATAACCCAGAAACCGTGTTCACTTCCCGGACTCCGCCGAGAAGAGACCATCACGGCTACACACTCGGTTGATGCGTTTTAATTCGGATCAGGTGTCAAGTTGTCTACAACCGGACATTAACAAATTCCCATCTGCCACATAACCGCGGGCACGGCTCTCGAAAGTTTAAACCCTGCAGGGTGTCCCAACAAGCCCATGACAAGCTCTCGCGATCATCGAAGAATAGACCTTCACCCAGAAGACCCGATCGGTCTCGGAATCCGGTACATCAAGACATTTCGACAATGGTAAAACAAGACCAGCAAAGCCGCCAGTATGTGCCGACAAATCCTGATAGGAGCTGCACATATCTCGTTCTCGTGGCACACCGGATTGTCCAAACTTCCGGTAGGCCAGCCCAGAGTTGCCCACAGTATGCCGGCGGTGACGGTTTGGACCAACACTCAACGAGCACCGGCCGGGGGTAAAATAAGATGACCCTCGAGAGCGCGACTCCCAAGGGAAAAAGGGCTAGGTGAGGCAAATGGTAAAAGTCAATGTTGGGCCTTCTTTGACAAGTTTTATTCAAAGCGAACCGTCGGGGGTCCCATAAATCACCCGACCGCGTAAGGAACATAAATTCGGGAACATAACACCGGTATGACGGAAACTAGGGCGGCAAGAGTGGAACAAAACACCGGGCATAAGGCCGAGCCTTCCACCCTTTACCAAGTATATAGATGCATTAATAATATAAGAGATATTGTGATATCCCAACAAAATCCTGTCCACCATGGAGAAATCTTCAACTTCACCGCAACTAGCAACGCTATAAGAAGGGCTGAGCAAAGCGGTAACATAGCCAAACAACGGTTTGCTAGGAATGGTGTCAAAGGTTAGAGGTTCATGGCAATTTGGGATGGCTGGACAAACAGTAATAGGTAGCGCAAAGCATAGCGAAAGAACGAGGCAACTAGCATAGCAATGATAGTAGTGAGATCCGGGTAGTGGTCATCTTGCCTGAAATCCCGCTAGGAAGAAGAACGAGTCCATGAAGAAGATGAACGGATGAAGCGAACCACACGTGAGATTTAACGAATCCTCACGATCGCAACGAAACGGGAACTAACGAGAAGAAGCACACAACATGGTAAACACACCACACATGGACAAGGCATGATGCACAACAAGCATGATGCATGACGAAGGCTACATGAAGCTACTCATGGCAAGAGATGATGCAAACAAGAACAACACATCAAGGCAAGTTTAAATGAGGCCGGGAACAACATATAACAATTCCGGTAAGTCCTCATATGCATATTTCGAAATTGGTCCAGAACTGAATAAACCTTATGTTGAAGTTGTTAAACAGCAAGTTAAGGATCACCAAGATGATCTACACGAAATTCTAGTCAAGTTACATATAAAGTTCATTAGATTTGGAGCTACGGTCTAAAAGATATGAGCAAAACAAGTTAAACATGGCATTGATGCAAAATGCACCCAAACATCAAGCAAACACACCAAAACAAGGATGCAACATGATAATATGAAGCTACATGCAAAATCAAGCAAGTTTCATATAGAACACACTCAAAAGCGAACAACGGTGCAACACACACACACACTATACAAGTCATAACAACAATCATCCATAACAAAGAACTAGGCATCTTGCAAGCATCAAAACAATATGCTACAGCACCCCAACATAAGAACAAAAGGCATGGGCATGAAGTACACGTAAAGCATAACAAAACATGAACACTGAGCTATCTCCAGAAACAACTAGAACATGCTCAAAATGGCATGGAGATATTGCAAGTAATAACAATTTCAGACTTTAGCAGAAATAACATCAAGTTGCAATGTTTAGAGCTATCAAACAACATGTTACAGGAACTTATCATGGCAAACAAAGACATGGCATGAAGCTACTAATTGCATATATCAAAAGACCCTTACTGACCATGAGCCAAAAAGGCATAGAAAATATGATGGCACCCATGTAAACATGGCAAGTTATATTACAGATTCAAACATGGCAGGAACAACAATAAGTAGGCATGTTCGTGAGCTCGAACCACTCACCACAGAGAAATACATGGCACGGCAAGGCAACCAACAGTAAGAAGGCATGTTTATGAAACTAAGCATGGCAAGAGCAAGGTCATAGCATACACGGATCAACTACAACGACCCCGTGAAAATTGACTCTCATGCAAACAATCTGTCAGGAAACATTTTCAAGCAAATTTGGAGCAAGAAATGAACATGGTGCAGCAGGCTATAATTGCAACCAAGGACATGAATGGATAGAGCATGACATGTATATCAAAACATGTTTATAGAGCATCTCCAGATTATGCATGGAATGATTAATAGAAGCATGTTAACATAGCAACAAAATATAACAGAATCTGTCAGGAAAACAGCAACAGCAACTACCCTACTTTACAAGCTTGATACACTCAGCACACAACTCACAAAAATACAAGGTCAACACCTCTGGAAAGATGGCATGGCATAGTCCAACATTCATGTAGAGCTCATACTCATAGGAAGCACACATCAATCATGGCAAAAATGACAAAACAGCAAGTTCTAACAGTTTCAGCAGATTAACATCATGAAGCACTCTTCCAACAGCATTTCGGGCATCAAGATGAGCTCAAATGAAAATGATGCAATGGATTGAAATGAAGTACTCGTTGAGACGAACAATTTGACATATTATACGCACGAAACGGAGCTACGGGTGCGGAGATGTGATGGCATGAAGATGGCACGAAAATTACTGAAACTGGGGACTTAGAGATTTCGGGGGGGTCAACTCTGCTGGCATGGATTTCAAAGCGGGGGCGCGAGCTCGCCGGAGACGACGGAGGTGGCCGGATCTGGCGCGAGGGGGTCTCCTCCGGCCGGATCTCGCCGGATCCGCGAGAGAGGACACCGGCGGCGGGCCGAGAGGCGGCCGGCAGCAGCATGCCGGGGCGGCGAGGCAATGGCCGACGGCGGCGGCAGCCAGCTACGGCGGCGATGGAGGCCATGGCGCTGGGGACGCGATCGCATGTGCGCCACGGCGGGACGGGCGAGCTTCCGGCAAGGAGCGGCGAAGCGCCGGGGGTTGTTGCAGCGGCGCGGAGGCGGCGGGCACGCCTGGCCGGAGGACGGCGCCGGCAAGGGACAAGCAGCATGGGCGCGTCTGAGGAAGCGAGACGCGCGAGGGCGAGAGAACTGGCCCGATCCGATCCGGGCCGGCCGCGCGCGCGGAGGAGAGAGAGAGGGTGAGGTGGCGCGCGCCCGTTGGCTGAGGCGGCGGCGGCGATGTGTGGCACGATGGGATTGGCGGAGCGACGTGGCGGTGGGGGTGACACGTCCGGTTTCGGACGTGTCCGGCAGCGGGACGAATTTTAGGGTTTGATCTCTGGGAATTCGGGGGAGGGTCTATATATAGAGGTAGAGGGAGCTAGGAGTGTCCAAATGAGGAGCGGTTTTCGGCCACGCAATCGTGATCGAACGACCGAGAGCATGGAGGGGAGTTAGATGGGTTTTGGGCCACTTTGGAAGGGGTGTTGGGCTGCAACAAAAGAGGCTTTACGGTAAACCGGTTAACCGTTGGAGTACCAAACGACGTCCAAATGGCACGAAACTTGACAGGCGGTCTACCGGTGCTACACCAAGGCCGCTTGACAAACCTCGGGCCATTCCGAGAAAGTTGAATACCCGCACACGAAAAGAGGGAAGAAGGGAACACTGGAGGACATAGGAGCGCCGGATTGCAGAACGGACAACGGGGAAAAGGCTCGGATGCATGAGACGAACACGTATGCAAAATGAAATGCACATGATGACATGATATGAAATGCATATGATGACATGGCAAAGTGCAACACGCAAGCAAATGACATGGCAACGACGGCGAATAAGCGGCGATACCGGGCGCATCGAATCCGGGCGTTCTGCATAAGCTCAAGTATGCGCTGCAGATCCACTTCGCCGCCTCCAACAATGTTGCCGAATACGAGGCGCTCATTCATGGGCTCCAGCTTGCCAAAGAACTCGGCATTCGCCGGATCCTGTGTTATGGCGACTCCGATTTGGTGGTCCAGCAGTCATATGGCGACTGGGACGCCAAAGATGCAAACATGGCGAGCTACCGCTTCCTGGTGCAACAACTCAGCGGATACTTCGAGGGGTGCGAGTTCCTTCACGTGCCAAGAAATGACAACGACCAAGCAGACGCCTTGGCACGAGATGGCTCCACCCGCCAAGCGATACCATCCGGCGTCGCTCTTCAGCGCCTCCTCAAGCCGTCTATCAAGCCTGCACCAGAATGAGACTCCATCTTTGTGCCGGCTCCCCCCGAAGAAGTCGGATCCGACTCAAGAGCCCCAGCAGACGGCATGAGAATTCTTACAGACGGCTCCAAGAAAACCGCAGTCGAAGCCGGCCCTGGGACTTCAGAACCCGTCCCGAGAACTGCGGCAACCAGTTCGAAGACTCCAGAGCTCGGCCTGGGGGCTGCGCTAGTCCGCCCGGGGACTTCAGCGATCCAGCAAGTGGTCGCGGACTCCACCCCGCCGCCTCCCAGCCTAGCCTCCCTTGTCCAAGTTGCACTGCTGGCAATCGAAGAAGTAGCAGCACCCTCGTGGGCACAGCCCATTCTCAAGTTTCTAGTGAGCAAAGAGTTGCCAACCGATGAAATCTTCGCTCGGCAAGTGCAACGCCGAGTGGCAGCCTACACCATAATCAACAGAGAGCTGGTCAGGCGCAGCGTCACTGGTGTCTACCAGCGCTGCGTCCAGCCAGAGCAAGGCCAAGCAATTCTCAGAGAAATCCATCAAGGCGAGTGCGACCACCATGCGGCTTCAAGAGCACTCGTCGCCAAAGCCTTTCGGCATGGTTTCTTCTAGCCAACTGCCCTAGAAGAGGCCAAGGAGTTAGTCCAAAAATGCAAGGGGTGCCAGAAGTTCCGCTCCAAGCCGCTTCAGCTGGCTTCCGCACTCAAGACTATCCCCATCGCCTGGCCCTTTGCGGTGTGGGGCCTGGACATGGTGGGACCATTCAAGACGGCCCGAGGTGGCCTAACTCATTTACTTGTCGTAGTGGACAAGTTCACCAAGTGGATAGAAGCAAAGCCCATCAAGAAGTTGAACAGTCCAACTGCAGTGACTTTCATCGCTGACATCACGGTTCGATACGGCATACCACGCATCATCATCACCGACAATGGCACAAATTTTGCCAAATGCGCCTTGGCCCGTTTTTGCGCGACGCAGGGCATCCGACTGGACTTAGCGTCTGTTGCCCATCCGTAGTCAAACGGCCAAGTAGAGCGAGCAAACGGCCTTATTCTGTCCGGCATCAAGCCTCGACTGGTCGAACCACTTGAACGTTCGGCCGGCTGTTGGCTTGAGGAGCTGCCAGCCGTCCTCTGGAGTCTGCACACGACTCCAAACAAGTCAACCGGCATCACGCCTTTCTTCCTCGTCTACGGTGCTGAAGCCGTCATCCTGACGGACATAGAGTTCGACTCCCCGCGAGTCACCATGTACACCGAGGAGGAAGCAGAAGAAGCACGTCAAGACAGCGTCGACCTGTTGGAAGAGGGCCAGCTGTTGGCACTCAGCCGGTCCAGCATCTACCAGCAAAGCCTGCGATGATATTACAGCAGGAAGGTCAGGCCGAGATCTTTCCAAGAGGGCGACCTTGTGCTCCGACTGATCCAACGAACAGCCGGCCAGCACAAGCTGTCGACGCCTTGGGAAGGCCCCTTCATCATCAGCAAAGTACTGGGCAACGACTCCTACTTCCTGATCGACGTCCAGAAGCCCCGAGCACGCAAGAGAGACCACTCCGGCAAAGAGTCGGAATGGCCATGGAATGCAAATCTTCTCCGAAGATTTTACAGTTGATGCAGTATGTACCACGCTATCCTTTGAATTAAAGTATCGAGACTTCGGCCCCCCCGAGACAAGCTCGGGGACTGCCCTTTTTGTTATCTGTATGATAAGAATTATGCCCTCGAGTATGCTATTCTTTGTTACGCCGCTTAGCACCTGGTTCGACTAGTCGGCCCGGGGGCTCGCCGCCTTGCGCTATGAAATGCTTCCTGCAGTCGGACAAGTAGTGTGCGGGGCCTAAGCCGTCTCTTGTCAGAAGCCACAGTTCGTAGAGCGACTGTTGGTGGGCAGTGAGTAAGGAAGAATGGGCGCCCACATGAAAAATGGCTAAGGACCCAAAGCATAAACATAGCTCAAGTCGGCTTCCAGCCTCTCTTCGCAAAGCCGACTCTAGAGTAGTTGGCTTGCCGCCTTCTATCCAACTTGTTAAAAGACTGTAAAAAAGGCCAAGTACTTGCCTTCCCTAAGGTAGCCAAGCATTTGACCTGGCGGCAGTCTGCAGAGCGGTTGTCCGTCTAGCAAGGCGGCGACTGAGGGAAGGCGGCAAAGGAAAAAGCCAAAAGAGCGATGAGCAAGGAAAGATAGAATTCGGATAGATATTTACATAACATGGGACCCTGGCGAAGTTCAAAATACACCCCGTGGGTGGAATTGTGCAAATTAACAAGTTTTTTCAAAGACTACTAAAGCAGATAAAATAAAGGCAAGACGGCAGCCTAAGAAGCGGCAGACGGGTTCGGAGGGTCGGAGGAGACGGCGGTGTCAGGCGCCGGGGCGGCCGGCTGGGCAGTCTCGGCTTGATCGTCTCCGGCGGCAGCCGGCCCGGTCGGACGCGGCTCATTGCTGGAGGCGCGGTTGAGCTGAGGCTGGTCGCCCGCTCCGTCTTCTAGCGCCTCCGTCTCACCTCCGTCCTCCGCCTCGCCTTCCTCCTCAGCGCTGGAGCCGATCACCTCCGCCGAGTCCTCGTCGTAGTCCGGGTTCATCTCGAACCACTCCGACGGCACCTCCTCGCCGTTTGCAGCCCGCTCAGGGACGAAGACGCTGGTGTCTGTGTAATCGGCAATCGCCGCCGCACGCTCGACGAGGGCGCCTTCCATAGCCACCAGCTCTGCCTGGGCCTCTGACCGGAACGCGGCCAGCCGGTCCAGGTCCAGCCCCTGATACCAAGCCTTGATGAATTGCAAGGCCCGACGCGCTCCAGCCCGGGCCGAGGAACCCTTCCAGGCCTCAAGACGGCCAGCCGCGACCTCCAGCCAGTCGGCAGTCCGACTGGGAGTGCGCAGAACCGGCATGTCTGGCCACAGGGCGGCAATCGCCTGGGCACCGACACGTTCAAGCCGGCGCATCAGCTGATGGGTTGGCCGCAGGCGAGTCTCGATGCTTAGAAGCTACTCGTCGATGGTAAGGGGGGCGTTGGCGGCGATCTCTGCGCCATTTGCCCTCCGCGCCTCGCGATCAGCCTCGATGGCTCGAGTGACCGCCTGCGAGTGGCCAGGGAAGAAGTCTGCCAAAACAAAAAGAAGCAAGACAAAGAGTCAGGAGTCGGCCTGACTTACAGTTAGCGGCTCAAAGAAAGAAAGCAAAAAAACTCACCGTCGATGATGTCGTCGATCTCATGGAAGCCGGAGGTCAGCATCGCCTCTTTGTCAGTCCAGGAGGAGCGCTCGCTTTCGAACTCGGCTAGGAGAGCAGTCTCTCTCTTCGCTGCCTCGTCCTGCACCACCTTAAGCAGCTCCTTCTGCTCCGCCAGCTGCGCAGCCAGCAGGTCGCGCTCTGTGGCGAGCTTGCTGCACTCCTCCTCCTTGGCATGTAAGGCGGTTGTCGGTGTCAAAACCAGTGGATCTCGGGTAGGGGGTCCCGAACTGTGCGTCTAGGCGGATGGTAACAGGAGACGAGGGACACAATGTTTTTACCCAGGTTCAGGCCCTCTCGATGGAGGTAATACCCTACGTCCTGCTAGATTAATATTGATGATATGGGTAGTACAAGAGTAGATCTACCACGAGATCAATGAGGCTAAATCCTAGAAGCTAGCCTATGGTATGATTGTTGAGATGTAATGTTGTGTCCTACGGACTAAACCCCTCCGGTTTATATAGACACCGGAGAGGCTAGGGTTACACAGAGTCGGTTACAATGGTAGGAGATCTACATATCCGTATTGCCAAGCTTGCCTTCCACGCCAAGTAAAGTACCTTCCGGACACGAGCCGGAGTCTTCAATCTTCTATCTTCGTAGTCCGGGAGTCTCATGGATATTGATAGTCCGCTATCCGGACACCCCTAGTCCAGACTCCTCGGTAGCCCCGAACCAGGCTTCAATGACGATAAGTCCAGCGTGCTTGTAGTCTTGGCGTTGCAAGGCGGGTTCTCCTTTGAATTCCATGTTCTGCGGACGGTGTCCGCTTACCTCGAATACTGTGCTCCTTGGCTTCTACGCCAAATTATGTCCCTCTTCCACGTGTCGCACGAATGCGAAAAGCCAGGGAGTCTTTTACATTTCACCCCCTGGTTGTGCGGGTCACCAGCCTATTAAAGGGGCAGGGATCCAGATCCAAACCGCACCATCTTCCTCCCGCGTATACCCATCAAAGCGCCTCTGACTCTGAAATTGATTCCACCATGGATCGTCAACGCGGCTCTTCCTCACGCGCTCCCAGCCCATCGCCGGGGGATTGGAGGAGGTGCTCTATTTCGCACAACGAGCTAGTAAAGCTCCAAACAGAGGGATGGCTTCCTCCAACCTTCATGGTTCCGGTCCGAGCCGGACTGGTTACTTATCGAGGAGGGAGCCAGGCGGAGGACACCCCAAGCCCCAACAGGGGGGAGCGGGTGTGTTTTGTCCCTTATCTAATAAGGGGGCTCGGGTTTCCAATACACCCGTTCCTCCGCGGGCTCTGAAGTTCTCTGAGACTTCAGCTCCATCACCTCACGCCCGCTTACATGTTGCACATCGCGGGCTACGTAGCTCTTCTTGAGCTATTCACGGGCATCGAGCCCCATTTCGCATTGTGGAAGAGGCTATTCGCCTCGTGCCCGTTCTCACCAGGGGTCCATATATCAAGTGGGCGGCGCCAAATATGGTGCATCGCTGGGACCGGATACCTATCCGGCACCCCCAAGAGGGCGTCCGAAGACTGGCCCTCGGAGTGGTTTTATATAGTAGATGCTCCGTTGCTCGACCCAGTCCGGATTGGCCTCCGGAGTTTGATGCTGCTCCCTTGAAGAACGCCTCGGTGGCGCCCATGAGCCCCGTTTGGAGGAAGACAAGAGCGTCCATTACTTGATGGGCCAGATAAGATTAATGGCTCATTCCGGCTTGACCATGTTTGGAGTCATGGTGACGTGCATCAAGCGGGGGGTGCAGCCGCTGCAATACAGAGGCCACCCCATGTTGGGATTTCAACGGGGAAGACGATGCTACCCGGCACGGCCGCAAAGGGCCGGACTCGACCGAGGATCTGGTGAAGATCCTATCCGGCCTGTACAAGGGGGAGAAGGAGGATTTCCTTCGTCCGAACCCCGTGAATGGTTTTTCTATGGTCAATCCCAGAGGATGGGTAAGCGAATGCCTCGAAAGGGCCTTTACCCGTATTTTCGAAGTTTAAGCTTCTTATATTACGTCTTTGGCGCAGAGTTCGCGCTGCATCGTGGAGGACATGGTGAGTCCCGCCCACAGCCCGAGGACCGGAAGGATCCTCGGTCCGGCCTCCAAGAGGATCCGGACCTTGGGTGGAGCTAATCGGCGGGTGTATCACCAACTAAGCATTGATGATCGCTGGTCGCCATTACGGCGGACTACCCCGGGCTGAGTTCGGCATCCCAGGTGACCAAGACCGAAGTCCGGACACCGTTATTTTATCCTTGCCTATTCTGACCTTCGTGAACGATGGCATTTTGCAGGAAGCGCTATTACGGCAGGAAGCCGAGCCTGCGGCGGCCGACTTACAAAGGTCCGGCCGAACCAGCAGGAGGAAAAGGAGCACTGTGCGGGCGGAAACATCGCCGCAGAGGTATAGCTCGCTTTTGACCTTTCTGAGCAACGTTCCGAGGAAACTTCTAAGTGCTCATGATCTTCATAGGAGAAAAAGCGCTCGGCGGACTGCGAGCACATTGCCCCCCCCAATCAACTCCCGCCAGCTCAACGCCGGGACCGGAGGGGAGGCAAGCGCAAGACGTGAACCGGATCCTACTCCAATGGAGGATACCGATGCATCGTCCGCCACAACGTCGGAGGTGGAGAGCGCTATGAATCATAGACGCCACGGACAGTTCTTCAAGAGGCGTGCTTTTCCCGAGGCATTGGATGCCTTTAAAGCGGGGACGCGCATCTCCGGGCTGCCCAAAATGGTTTTACCAGGGCCACGGAGCAGTATGTTAAAGACATACGGGTAAGGGAATTTTAATGGTTGTATACACCAGTAGCCCCCGAGACTTAAATTAGTTATGGTAACTGATTTAAGGATCATGTAAACTTTCAGGCTCTTAACGAGAAGAACACCCAGCTGTCCCGGGAGCTGCAAGATTGCAAGGCCCAACTTGGGGCCGCACTTGCTGCCACAGGAGGAGATGGAAATACCCCTCCTGGTAACACATTTGTATAAATAAATATAAGCGCTATGCGGCGTGCGCACGAGTCTAATAACGACACTATAGGTGCTGCCGAACAAGATCCGGACAGGCAATCGCTGCTACGCCAGCTAAAAGCCGGCGAAAATGTGCTGAACAGGGTTCAGCAGGAAAGGAACAAGCTTCAAGATGCCAATGCCAAGCTCGAAGAGGAGCTGAAAGGTGCACAGGCCGAGCTGTCCGGCTCCGTTAAGGAGAATCAACGGCTTCGTCGCAGCATCAATAGTAAGTGCTTGAGCGAACTCTCTTAGGAAGAAGAGTTCGACGAGGAAATGATTTGACGTGATATGTCTTGTAGGTATACTCACGGGCCATCCTGCAGAGGAGATGCCCGTATCAATGGGTGATCAACTTCCCGAACTGTTGCGGCTGTGCGAACGAGTTCGGCAGGCAATGAGTGGCGTCGTCACAAGGCTATATGGCCATCCTCGTCCCGCCCGAGGGCCTCGGGAGCTTGCAGAGAAGCTACAGGAGGCGGGCAGCGCCTCCATTTGTGGAAGGTTTCGGCCTGCCGTCAAGGTGCCAGGGAGGCTTGGGCCATGGTGAAGACGCGGTACAAGAAGGCGGATCCCAACCATATGGCCGAAGTTGGACCGGTGGGGTCCGACGGGAAGGAGATCCCTGTGAGTTTAGTGTACAGCCAGGTAGAACTGGCTGCTAAATTTTCCCAACGGGACTGTAAGCTAGACAGCCTGTTAGACGGGATTGAGGAGGAATACAATCAATAAATTTGACAATGTATGTTATCCTTTAAAAATGACATGTGAAATGCCTTCTAGCTGGATTGTAGATCGTTTGCCGTTGCCGACCTTTTAAGCCGACCTCGGGACCCTAGAGTCCGGAGTGTGTCTCGAATACCTTTTTGGTTAATAAGCAACCGTGGTATGCATGGAGACTAGGCGTAGGGTCATTAGTGCTTTATCGTGCAAGTGCCCAACTAGTTATGTTATATTACATGGTTAGTAAGAAACATCTTCGGGGAGAATAGTTCCGTTAAGGGTTCCTTTATTTGGGGTGGCATGCCCTAAAGTGCATGTCCGGACTGCCAATGGAGCGATGAAACATCCGGGGCAGATGGAAAAATAGGTAAAAGTCATCTTTTAAATCACCGATCGAATATTCCCTTAAGAACGCTTAGCTTTCGGCTTCACCCAGTCCGAGGTACACATCCGCTGACCCGGCAAGAATAATCGCAGAGGTGCTCCTTTACCACCTAGCCGAACAATCGGGAGCGTGGGGTAAGCACAGAGCCAGCAACCCAGCTTGGCCAAAACTTAAGTCATATCGATGCATATAATGGCGAGTAAAAGGTACATGTGGAAGCATGACACATGTGTTGGGTATAAAACCAGTATGGTTGAGCTTCGTAAAAGAAGCCCCAGAATAACGAAAAGGGTGGCACGTCGACGATGCAAAGAATGCGAAAATAGGCCCGAAGGGATTTGTTTAATTTTTAAAAGGATAAAAGAGATAAAAGACAGCGAAGTATAAAAGATTGACGGGGAAGGGCACGAACTCTTAGTCCGGCGCTAGGCATAGAATCGTTGGAGGCGGGCTGCGTTCCATGGGTTCGGCTCGAGTCGGTTGTCCGACGCATTTAAATGACAGTGCGCCCGCCGGTCGATTTTGATCAATGATGAAGGGCCTTCCCATCCGGTTTGAGCTTGTCCTTTTCTTATCCGCGAGCGAGAACTAGTTCACCAACGTTATAGGTCTTGGCCCGTGCTTCTACGCTTTGATATCTTGAGCTGCTGCTGGTAAAATGCGGAGCGAGCCTTCGCGACGTCACGTTCTTCCTCATATGTGTCCAAGCTGTCCTGCCGATCAAGCTCGGCTTCTCTTTCCTCGTATATGCGCACTCGAGGTGAGTCATGAATAATGTCGCAGGCGATCTGCCTCTGCGCCGTATACCATAAAAATGGTGTGAATCCGGTAGTACGGTTAGGCGTTGTCCGCTGCCCCAGTCTGGTCGAGCTCCTCGACCCATTGAGTGTCGACTTAGTGAGTGACCTCACTAGTGCGGGTTTAATGCCGCTCATTATTAGACCGTTTGCTCTTTCCACTTGACCGTTGGTTTGAGGGTGATAGGCGGCGCATAGTCGAGCTTAATGCCCGTATTTTTGCACCATGCCTTGACCTCATCGGCTGTGAAGTTCGTGCCGTTATCGGTGATGATGCTATGGGGACTCCGTACGGTGTACCACCTCTGATATAAAGTCTATCACTGGTCCGGACTCTGCCGTTTTGACCGGTTTGGCCTCTATCCATTTGGTGAATTTATCCACCATGACCAACAAGTATTTTTTCTTGTGGGTTCCCCCTTTAAGGGGCCCCACCATGTCAAGCCCCCAGACCGCGAACGGCCAGGTAATGGGTATGGTTTTGAGGGCGGTGGGTGGCATATGGCCCTGATTAGCGAAGAGCTGGCAACCGACGCATCGCTGGACCAAGTCCTATGCATCTGCCCGAGCTGTTGGCCAATAAAATCTGGTACGGAACGCCTTTCCTACCAGGGCCCGGGCTGCTGCGTGGCGCCCACCTAGTCCGGCATGGATTTCAGCCAGGAGGTTTCGCTCCTCTTCTTCGGAGATACATCTTTGAAGGACTCCGGTAGTACTTTTTTTATAAAGTTCTCCCTCATGAACCTTGTAGGCCTTCGATCGCCGGACTATGCAGCGGGCCTCATTTTGGTCTTCGGGGAGCTCCTGCCTAAGTAAGTAGGCCAGAAAGGTTCTGCCCTTGCCGCGATTACGCCATTATGTCATGGGCGGATTGTGTTACGTTGTCTGCTGAGTCACCAATTGGTGCGGCTTTCTCCGGTTTGTCGCTACCGGACTCCTCTTCCCACAGTACGGATGGCTTGAAGAGCCGTTCCAGGAAGATATTTGGAGGGACAACATCACGTTTACGCACCGATCGTGCGCTGTAATGTCGGCCGCTTGGTTGTTATCTCGGGCTATGTGATGGAATTCGAGTCCTTCAAACCAAGCTGACATTTTCAGGACAGCATTACGATATGTTGCCATTTTCGGATCCTTGGCGTCAAAGTCTCCATTTATTTGGGATATTGCAAGGTTTGAATCCCCGCGCACCTCTAGGCGTTGAATGCCCATGGAGACCGCCATCCGGAGACCATGTAACAAGGCCTCGTATTCGGCTGCGTTGTTGGAGTCCGTGTACATTATTTGAAGTACATCTCGGTCAGTATCTCCGGTGGGGACGTCGATCTGACGCCAGCCCCGATCCGCCAACACTTTGGAGCCGTCGAATTTCATAGTCCAATTGGAGTATCGCCGTACTCTTTAGGTAGTTCGCTTCATCCATTCAGCGACGAAGTCAGCCAAGACTTGCGACTTTATGGTTCGCCGAGGTTTGTAAGTTATGTCGAATGGCAAGAGCTCAATGGCCCATTTTATGATCCTGCCCGTTCGTCGCGGTTATTTATAATGTCATTGAGTGGTACTTGAAGCCACCGTTATCGAACACTCTTGAAAGTAGTGCCGAGCTTCCGGACGCCATGAACACCGCATATTCTATCTTTTGATAGTGCGGTAACGGATTTGCAGGGGTTAACACGGTGGATCGTAATACACGGGTTTTTGAAGAGGGAATTTATGCCCTTCCTTTTGCTCGTTCGACGACGAGGACAGCGCTCACAACTTGATGTGTTGCAGCGATGTATAACAACATTGGTTCGCCTTGAGTGGGCGCAGCCAGGACCGGATTTGTTGCCAATATGGCCTTTATTTCTTCGAGCCCGGCAGTAGCCGCATCCGTCCACTCGAAGTGTTCGGTGCGCCTTAGGAGGCGATAAAGAGGCAACGCCTTCTCTCCTAAACGGGAGATAAAACGGCTTAAGGCTGCCACGCATCCTGTTAATTTCTGTATTTGCTTGAGGTCCTTTGGGATATCCAACTGTGACAGAGCCCGGATCTTGGCCGGATTTGCTTCGATTAGCTTTCCGGCTGGTACGCTGAAAACGCATTTCTCCGGATTCAGCTTAATGTCATATGCTCTGAGGTTGTCGAATGTGAGCCTCAAATCGTCTACTAAAGTTTCGACGTGTTTTGTTTTGACGACTACGTCGTCTACGTATGCCTCGACTGTTTTGCCTATCTGGGTAGCCAGACATGTTTGAATCATGCGCTGATATGTTGCGCCGGCATTTTTGAGTCCGAAGGGCATCGTGTTGAAGCAGAATGGTCCGTATGGAGTGATGAATGTCGTTGCGGCTTGGTGCCTTCCGCCATCTTGATTTGATGAGAGCGGAGTATGCATCCGTGAAGCACAACGAATCGTGTCCGCCGTGGCATCGATAATTTGATCGATGCGGGGAGGGGAAGGATCCTTTAGGCAATCCTTATTGAGGTCTTTGAAGTCGACGCAGAGGCGCCAGGTTTGTCCTTCTTTGGTACCATCACCAAATTTGCTAGCCGGTCCGGATGTTTGATATCTCGATGAATCCGCTTCCAATAACTTGGTTAGCTCTTCTCCCATTGCTTGTCTTTTGGGCTCGGAAAATCGTCGAAGAGCCTGTTTGATTGGTTTGAATCCTTTTAGGATGTTTAGGCTGTGTTCTCGCCAACTGCGAGGATTCGGGCATGTCCGAAGGGTGCCAAAGCGAAGATGTCCCAATTTTCTCGAAGGAATTAGCATGAAAGGGCGTCCCACTTCGGGTTCAACTGTGCCCGATGGAGGCCGTCTTTGTTGGGTCCGTTGGTGGACCTGAAATTTAACTATCTCATCTGCTGGTTTGAAGGAGGTGGACTTGGATCTTTTATCGAGTATCACGTCGTCCCTGTTTACCGTGAGCGTGGCGATAAGCTCCTCTGCCGCTAAGGCTTGGATAGTGCCTCGAGGGCTAGTGCGGCTGTCTTATTTTCGCCCGAGTGCTATGTCCGGATCAGCGACGAGTGATTATTCCGCTGGGCCTGCATTTTGAGCTTCATGTACCCGTAATGGGGTATTGCTTGAAAAATTGTGAATGCCTCTCGTCCTAATATGGCGTGATAGCCGCTGCTGAGCAGGGCTACAGAACGTGACTTCTTCGGATCTGTAATTGTCCGGAGGCGAACACCACATCGAGTGTTATTTTTCGGTGCAGCGCGCTTCCGGCTAGGGATTATTCCTCTGAAGGTTGTGCTGCTTCGCCGACGTCGGCTCAATCGATTTCCATTTTCCGCAGGGTTTCCTCGTAAATGAGGTTTAGTCCGCTGCCGCCGTCCATGAGGACCTTTGTCAGTCGAAAGCCGTCCACTATGGGACTAGGTACCAGTGCGGCTGGGGCTCTGCTAGTTCGAGATGTGGGCTCGTCGCTAGCGCTGAAGGTGATAGCTGTGTTGCTCCATGGATTTGCTGTTGCTACTTGGTAGGCTTCGGCGAGTTCGCGGATTGTTCGTTTTCGCATATTATTTGATGCGAAAGTCTCAAGACTGCTGACACCGTCTTTGGTATTGTTGGAGTGGTTTCCGGGCGAAGCTCTTCGCCACTTTTGCCCACCGCCGTAATATCCAACAAGCTCGAAGGCTATGCGTTGGGATAGCTCCCCGTGTTGTGAAGTTTACAGGTCCATTGAGCCATCCCTCGAAAGACGGTTCCGTTTCCCTTGCTGGGTTTTGCTTTTGATTTGTGCATCGGGGCCTGATTGTGGCGCCTTATACATGGGACTGGGTTTGGGGCGGATTATCCTGCAATTGATTTTCAGTTTTCCGAAACTTTCCGTCGCCGAGATTTTCGCACTATGGGCGCGGATCGGTAAAACAGCGTAATCTTGCGACGATCGATGGCGTTCAGGATTCCCTTGTCCGTGCGATTATTGCGAATATTGAGATTGCGTTCTCCTCTCGGCAGTCCTTTATCCTGTCCATAACCAGGAGGAATCTGGCCCAGTAATGATGTACTGTTTCCGAGGGCTCTTGCCGAACTAGAGATAAGTCGCATATGTCTGGGCGGGAGGGTGGAACAAAATCCGGATCCTTGCCCATCTTTGGGCTCAATGGCCGAGGGACTTCCGATTTCGGAAGCTTGATTTGCTGGAAACAGCCCAGCAAGTCCGGAGCGACGCATGATTTTAGGTTCAATGCTCGATCAGAGTCTGTACCTCCGCGGGAATCCGGCGTGGAGGGTTCGGGAGTCCGGACACAGATTGTTTTCAACAATGGCAACGAGTTGCCGAGTTGTTCTTCTACCACTTCGATGTGGTGGGTAATCTGGGGAGAGTTAATCTCTCTCAGATCGGTTTAAGCCCAATCGATTGTAGTCCGCATTGCGACTCCTGTAGTGGCGATCCGATCCAAGAGCTCGTTAACGAGCGGGAGCTCGATTGGATCAACTGCTCGCAGCTTTAGGGCTGACTCGAAGATTGCTTTCGGCGACTTGAGAAGTCATTGCGAAGCGGCGGCGGACGGCGGTTATAAGGAAACCGCCAAGCGGATTATCGACCGTGCCGGGGCCCTCTCCGTGAGAACACCGTTTTTGAAGGCGGGTGAAGGCATCCGCTCTATCGGCGACGACACGCAGGAACTCTCAATGAAAGCACGAATGTCGGTGTCAAAACCGGCGGATCTCGGGTAGGGGTCCCGAACTGTGCGTCTAGGCGGATGGTAACAGAGACGAGGACACAATGTTTTTACCTGAGTTCGAGCCCTCTCGATGGAGGTAATACCCTCGTCTGCTAGATTAATATTGATGATATGGGTAGTACAAGAGTAGATCTACCACGAGATCAATGAGGCTAAACCCTAGAAGCTAGCCTATGGTATGATTGTTGAGATGTAATGTTGTGTCCTACGGACTAAACCCCTCTGGTTTATATAGACACCGGAGAGGCTAGGGTTACACAGAGTCGGTTACAATGGTAGGAGATCTACATATCCGTATTGCCAAGCTTGCCTTCCACGCCAAGTAAAGTACCTTCCGGACACGAGCCGGAGTCTTCAATCTTCTATCTTCGTAGTCTGGGAGTCCGGCGGATATTGATAGTTCGGCTATCCGGACACCCCCTAGTCCAGGACTCCCTCAGCGGTGCTGGCTTCGCCCAGCCGTTCCTGAAGAGCGGCATTGGCCTCTGAAGAACAAAAGGAAAAGGACGTTAAGTCGTCAACAAAGAAGGTCGCCGGGAATATCCGGCCCGACTGCTCAGCAGTCGGCCCGAATCTCGGGGACTACAGCCCGAGGGTGCGCCAGCGCGCCCCCGCGAAAAAGAGAAAGGACTCACTCCGGCTCTCCGACAAGTCGGCAGTCCGCTTCCCCAGCTGCTTAATGTTGCGGTTGAAGGCAGTGACGCGGAGGTTGTGATACTCTTGTGATAAACAATCAGACAAAGGTGAATATTCAGAACTCGCCAGATGGAGTTCCGGGCCGCCTGCTCAGCAGCCGGCCTGAAACTCGGGGACTACACCCAGTGGGTGCGCTGGCGCGCCCCCACCTAGAAGAACGAGAAAAAACAAAGTCAAAGAAGAAAGCATACCCGGATAGCTGCTCGCGACGCCAGATGCGCCTTGGTGCAGCTCTAGATGGTGTCGCCTTCAGCTCGCAGCTTCACCTGGACGTCCAGGAGCGCCTCATTCAGCGGGCCGTTGCCGCCTCCTCGCAACCACCCAACGGGCGCGGCGCTCGTCGCCTCGGCGTCTGGGATGGCTGAGCTGGCGGCACCGGTCTCCAAGGACCTTGGCGCCGAAGTCGCCTTCTCAAGGTGGCGGCGCGCTGGCGAGGCGACTTGAAGGAGCAGCTTCGCCACGGCCTCGTCTTTAGTCGGCAGCACCGTCGGGCCCGCCGGCTGCGTCCCATGCGCACTCCCAGACGGCGGTGGAGGCGGCGGTGGCGGCGCGGCCGTGTCCGACGTGGAGGCTTTGCCGCCGTCCTTCTCCATGATAGGGTTCTCCCCGCCGACTTCCCCAGTCTGCCCCATGAACTCCGGGGGCGGCGGTGCGGAGTTCAGCGAGATGACGAGCAACGCCGACTGGCGGTGCGTGGTCTCCTCAGCTCGCCGTCTTGCTGCGATGGCGGCTTCGGCCTCCTCTAGTTTCTTCTAGGCAGAGGCCGCCGCCTTCTCGGCCTCCGCCTTCTCCAGGCGGTTGGCCTCCTCCTCATCGCGCTTCTCCCGCACGTTTTGCTCCATCGCCTCCCGGAGGTCGGTGGCGGGGTCAATCCGCCGAGTATTACCGGACGTCTCGGCCGACCCCATGACGGAGGGGACGGCGACCCTCTCAAGGGAAAGCGGGGCCCTGAAGCAAAGAAGGAATATAAAAGACTCGGAAAAGGTTCATCAAAAGAAAACAAGACGAAGGCAGAAAACACTTACGCAGAGACTAGTGGCGGCTTCTTCACTTCCTTACGGAAGCTGTTGGCCTTCGCGACCACCTCTTCCCGCTTGGTCGCGGTGGCCACCCCCTTGAACTGCTTCGGCCGGCCGCCGAGCGAACTCGGCCCAGCCCGGCGCTTCTTCGCGCCGACTTGACCGGCCAAGCCAGCGGAGGAACTCGCGCCTGGATGGCCGGCTTTCGATTGGTGGCGCGGGGCGACTTCCCCTTCGGCGTCGTCCTCGGGCCGGTCGGCGAAGGTGGCCGAGGGCTTGAGGCCGTCTCCTTCTCCTCCTCCTCCTCCTCCGCCTTCGGCGTCGGCCTCCATCGCCGCCGCCCCCAAGTCGGGGTCGTCAACGTCGCTCTCCGCTCGATCAGGGACGAACTCGCGGGGCGGTCTGTGGCGCCGGCTGAAGGCTGTATGAGGGGGTTCTGACTCGAAGAAACCAAAAGAAATCAGAAGTCGGACTTGGCTGCAAAAGAAAATAGCGGAACAAGAAAGACGACTTACCACAGGAGGGGGGTTGGCGCGCGAGTACGGCTCTTTGCCGAACTGCCAATCCGCCGCAAGCTCGTAGTTTGCGATGTGGTTCACCATGTTCGCCACCTCCGCGTGGGGCATGTCCCTGGTGCACATCCGACTCGGGTCGTGGTGGTCGCTCATCTGACTGATCAAATGAGGACGGCCTTGGAGAGGGAGGACTCGGTGCGCCACGAAGGCGGCCAGCAAGTCGGCCCCGACCAAGCCCTTCAACTACGTCAGCACTCGGAGTCACGCGACGGCGGCGGCACCTACGGGAGTCAGCGTCTTGACCCGGTGGGACCAGCTGGGAAGCCTTCCAGGCCGGCGCACCGGCTTCGTAGGGCGGCAGATTGACCCAGTCGCCTTCTGGGGCGACGTTCTTCACGTAAAAGTAAAACCGCTGCCACATCTTCACCGACTTAATCAGCGGGATGGAGGGAAATGGATTGTTAGCTGTCGACCTCCGCATCGCGATGAAGGCGCCGCACTGAGCTGGCACACCGGTGAAGTGCGTGCCAAGCTTGGATTGGAAGAATTCTCCCCATAGCACGATGGTGGGGAGAACATCGAGGAAGCCCTCGCACAGGGTGGCGAAGGCAGCCAGCAGCACCAGCGTGTTCGAGGTAAGGTGGTGCGGCTGGAGCCCGTTGAACTCCAGTAAGGAGCGGAAGAAACTGCTCGCCGGTAGCCCCAGGCCGCGCATGAGGTGCGAGCGGAATATGATCCTCTCGCCCTCCTCCGGCGGCGGCCTTATCTTCCTCGCTGGCGCGGCGCGGGCTCGCACCAGGTTCGCGCCGGGGAGCCGACGCATCTTAAGGAGGAGCTCGATGAGGTCATCGTCCACCTCGGAGCCGTCCCACATGCCGGAACGCACGGCAGGAGCCGCGGTGGCGGAGGAAGAACTCATCGCTACAGGCGCGGTGCGGTTCGGCATGGCGGCGGCAAGGAGGATAAGAAGCAAGAGTAAGCGAGAGGGAGCGGGGGGAAGATGGGCGCGCGTGCCTCGCCGTCCTGCTCCCCCCGTCTACTTATAGGCCTATGGGCTAAGAAGCCGATGGGGCGGGCATGGGATTAACTGCGTGTCGGGCCCCACGCCCCCACGATTTACCCCACGAAGTTACAGCATGCAGTAACGACGTGGGAACCCCAACCGTCCGCTCGGCCGCAACGGATCCGTTCGCGTGCCGAGGCGCGATAGTGGTGGGCCCCGCCTGACACGCCGCCTGGTTCCCGCCGCGACTTTCATACTCCTTAGGGGGCAAGATGGCCCTCTACGAGTCCGACTCCAGATAGTCGGCCAGAAGGAAGACGACAAGCAAGGCCCTGATTCCGCCACCACAAGAATGAAACTGTTGAGGCCCCACGACGTATCACCCTCGGAGCCTCACCAGCTTCGGGGACTACTGTCGGAGTAATGGGCCACGGGTAGGCTAACCCGAGTCCCAGAACCTTTCAAGACATCGGGGCAGGCTGCGCCCCTCGACTCCAAGATAAGCCGAGTCCCAGAGGCGACTCCAAGATAAGCCGAGTCCCAGAGGCGACTCCAAGATAAGCCGAGTCCCAGAGGTGACTCCAAGATAAGCCGAGTCCCAGAGGCGACACCAAGATAAGCCGAGTCCCAGAGGCGACTCCAAGATAAGTCGAGTCCCAGAGGCGACTCCAAGATAAGCCGAGTCCCAGAGGCGACTCCAAGATAATCCGACTCCTGGCCGGCGACTTCCGAAGAGGCCGGCTATAGGGAGTCGGCCTGCAACTCCAACCACCCCATCTAATTGAGGGCAGGCATGGCCATAGTGTGCCGTACCAACGGAGATCTCCATCCGGCGCGGCACTGTTGCCATGCCAGCCCTGACATCAGCCCCTGGGGGGCGGGGCCCTGTGCCCACGATGGCCTTCCTGTACGACCCAGGGACGGCGGGTCCCGCCGGTCGGCGGGAGCGCAGAAGATGGCGAGAGCACCAAAAGACGGACCCGTTGGGAGTCGGGCCCCCGGAGTCGGCTGGCCCGTCCCACGGGCCCACACACCATTAACCAGACATGATGGGGAATGGCGACAGTGATCGCCCGTCGGGCGGCGGCACTGTTGCCATGACCCCATGACCAAGCCAACGTCATTAGAAGCAGGCTACAGTAATCCACAGCCGGCAAGACCCGCCCGCGGCGGGCAAGGGCTGTCGGCTCTGTAGCAGGCAAGTCGGCGGGACCCACCAGTCGGCAAGCCCCAGCAGTCGGCGGAGAAGACGGCAGCCTGAGAGACTGACGGCTAGGACCCGCGTCCAACCGGATTTACCATTGTATCCCTGGGGGGTAGGCCTATATAAACCCCCAGGGCACCCATGCAAAGGGTTCGAATCCATTAGCACTAGACCAGATCATATAGGAAGGCGAGAGCAAGCCTTGCCCTCTCCTACCTCCAGAAACAGCTCAAGGAGCAACCTTGTACTCACTTTGCCTTAGTGACCATGCGGAGACCCCGCAGAGCAGCAGTAGGGGTGTTATCTCCTCGAAGAGCCCTGAAGCTGGGTAAGATCCGCCGGCGTGCATGTCTTCGCCTCATCCCGTTTCCTGGCACCGGCGACGTTCTACTCGCCCCCACCATGATAAGCCATCCTTTGGCATATGTCGCACCCAACCCCCGACAGCCGATAAAGATCTTCATAGAATATGTGGGAACTAATATGAGCATCTAGGTTCTGGTATTGGTTATTGACTGGAAACGTGTCTCGGTCATGTCTACATAGTTCTTGAACCCATAGGGTCCGCACGCTTAAAGTTTGGTGACGATCGAAATTATGTGTTTTTGTGTTTTGATGTACCGAAGGTAGTTCGGAGTCCCGGATATGAAGATGGACATGACGAGGAGTCTCGAAGTGGTCGAGACGTAAAGATCGATATATTGGATGACTATGTTTGGACACCGTAATGATTTCGGAAGGTTTCGGACATATACCGGAGTACTTAGGGGTTACCGGAACCCCCCGGGGGGTTATTGGGCCTTATGGGCCCAAGTAGAGGAAGAGGAGAGGTGTCCAGCTAGGGGAGCGCGGCCCCCCTAGCCCAAGCCGAATTGGACTAGGGGGCCAGCCCCCCTTTCCTTCTCTTCTCCTCCCCTTCCTTCCCCTCTCCTACTAGGACTTGGGAAGAGGGGGGAATCCTACTTGGAGTAGGATTGCCCCCCTTGGGCGCGCCTCCTCCTCCTTGGCTGCCCCCTCGTCCCCTTGCTCCTTTATATACGGGGGCAGGGGGGCACCTCTAGACACAACAATTGATCGTTGATCTCTTAACCGTGTGCGGTTCCCCCCTCCACAATATTCCACCTCGGTAATATCGTAGCAGTGCTTAGGCGAAGCCCTGCGTCGGTAGCATCATCAACACCGTCATCACGCCATCGTCTTGACGGAACTCTCCATAAAGCTCTGCTGGATCGGAGTTCTGGGGCGTCATCGAGCTGAGCGTGTGCTGAACTTCGGAGGTGCCGTGACGTTCGGCACTTGATCGGTCGATCGTGAAGACGTCTGTTGCATCAACCAGCGTTGTTAACGCTTCGCTTCGGTATCTGAGTCGTGGGCTACACTCTCCCCTCTCGTTGCTATGCATCACCATGATCTTGCGTGTGCGTAGGAATTTTTTTGAAATTACTACGTTCCCCAACAATGGCATCCGAGCCAGGTCTTATGCGTAGATGTTATATGCACGAGTAGAACACAAGTGAGTTGTGGGCGATACAAGTCATACTGCTTACCAGCATGTCATACTTTGGTTCGGCGGTATTGTTGGATGAAGCGTCCCAGATCGACATTACGCGTACGCTTACGCGAGACTAGTTCTACCGACGTGCTTTGCACATAGGTGGCTGGCGGGTGTCAGTTTCTCCAACTTTAGCTGAACCGAGTGTGGCTACTCCCGGTCCCTTAGAAGGTTAAAACATCACTAACTTGACAAATTATCGTTGTGGTTTTGATGCATAGGTAAGAACGGTTCTTGCTCAGCCAGTAGCAGCCACGTAAAACTTGCAACAACAAAGTAGAGGACGTCTAACTTATTTTTGCAGGGCATGTTGTGAAGTGATATAGTCAAGACATGATGCTAAATTTTATTATATGAGATGATCATGTTTTGTAACAAAGTTATCAGCAACTGGCAGGAGCCATAAGGTTGTCGCTTTATTGTATGCAATGTAATCGCCCTGTAATTGCTTTACTTTATCACTAAGCGGTAGCGATAGTCGTAGGTCAAGGTGTCGCGTCGGTGACGATGGTGATCATGACGGTGCTTCGGAGATGGAGATCACAAGCACAAGATGATGATGGCCATATCATATCACTTATATTGATTGCATGTGATGTTTATCCTTTATGCATCTTATTTTGCTTTGATTGACCGAAGCATTATAAGATGATCTCTCACTAAATTTCAAGGTAAAAGTGTTCTCCCTGAGTATGCATCGTTGCCAAAGTTCGTCGTGCCGAGACACCACATGATGATCGGGTGTGATAAGCTCTACGTTCATCTACAACGGGTGCAAGCCAGTTTTACACACAGAATACTCGAGTTAAACTTGACAAGACTAGCATATGCAGATATGGCCTCGGAACACTGAGACCGAAAGGTTGAGCGTGAATCATATAGTAGATATGATCAACATAGTGATGTTCACCATTGAAAACTACTCCATTTCACGTGATGATCAGTTATGGTTTAGTTGATTTGGATCACGTGATCACTTAGATGATTAGAGAGATGTCTATCTAAGTGGGTGTTCTTAAGTAATATGATTAATTGAACTTAAATTTATCATGAACTTTGTACCTGATAGTATTTTGCTTGTCTATGTTTGTTGTAGATAGATGGCCCGTGCTGTTGTTCTGTTGAATTTTAATGTGTTCCTTGAGAAAGCAAAGTTGAAAGATGATGGTAGTAATTACATGGACTGGGTCCGTAACTTGAGGATTATCCTCATTTCTGCACAGAAGAATTACGTCCAGGAAGCACCGCTAGGTGCCAGGTCTGCTGCAGATGCAATTGACAATGTTAAGAACGCCTGGCAGAGCAAAGCTGATGACTACTTGATAGTTCAGTGTGCCATGCTTTACGGCTTAGAACCAGGACTTCAACGACGTTTTGAATGTCATGGTGCATATGAGATGTTCCAGGAGTTGAAGTTAATATTTCAAGCAAATGCCCGGATTGAGAGATATGAAGTCTCCAATAAGTTCTATAGCTGCAAGATGGAGGAGAATAGTTCTGTCAGTGAACATATACTCAAAATGACTGGGTATAACAATCACTTGATTCAACTGGGAGTTAATCTTCTGGATGATAGTGTCATTGACAGAATTCTTCAATCACTGCCACCAAGCTACAAGAGCTTCGTGATGAACCATAATATGCAAGGGATGAACAAAACAATTCCCGAGCTCTTCGCAATGCTAAACGCTGTGGAGGTAGAAATCAAGAAGGAGCATCAAGTGTTGATGGTCAACAAGACCACCAGTTTCAAGAAAAAGGGTAAAGGAAAGAAGAAGGGGAACTTCAAGAAGAACAGCAAACAAGTTGCTGCTCAAGAGAAGAAACCCAAGTCTGGACCTAAGCACGAGGCCGAGTGCTTCTCTGCAAGCGGTCGTCACTTTGAAGCGGAACTGCCCCAAGTATTTGGCGGATAAGAAGGATGGCAAGGTAAACAAAGGTATATGTGATATACATGTTATTGATGTGTACCTTACCAGAGCTCGCTGTAGCGCCTGGGTATTTGATACTGGTTCTGTTGCTAATATTTGCAACTCAAAACAGGGACTACGGATTAAGTGAAGACTAGCTAAGGACGAGGTGACAATGCGCGTGGGAAATGGTTCCAAAGTCGATGTGATCGCCGTCGGCATGCTACCTCTACATCTACCTTCGGGATTAGTTTTAGACCTGAATTATTGTTATTTGGTGCCAGCGTTGAGCATGAACCTTATATCTGGACCTTGTTTGGTGCGAGACGGTTATTCATTTAAATCTAAGAATAATGGTTGTTCTATTTATATGAGTAATATCTTTTCTGGTCATGCACCCTTGAAGAGTGGTCTATTTTTATTGAATCTCGATAGTAGTGATACACATATTCATAATGTTGAAGCCAAAAGATGCAGAGTTTATAATGATAGTGCAACTTATTTGTGGCACTGCCGTTTAGGTCATATTGGTGTAAAGCACATGAAAAAACTCCATACTGGTGGACTTTTGGAATCACTTGATTATGAATCACTTGGTACTTGCAAACCATGCCTTATGGGCAAGATGAATAAAATGCCGTTCTCCGGAACAATGGGGCGAGCAACAGATTTGTTGGAAATCATACATACTGATGTATGTGGTCCGACGAATATTGAGGCTTGCGGCAGGTATCGTTATTTTCTCACCTTCACAGATGATTTGAGCAAATATGGGTATATCTACTTAACGGACATAACTCTGAAACATTTGAAAAGTTCAAAGAATTTCAGAGTGAAGATGAAAATCATCGTAACAAGAAAATAAAGTTTCTACGATCTGATCATGGAGGAGAATATTTGAGTTATGAGTTTGGTCTACATTTGAAACAATGCGGAATAGTTTCGAAACTCATGCCACCTGGAACACCACAACATAATGGTGTGTCCGAACATCGTAATCATACTTTACTAGATATGGTGTAATCTATGATGTCTCTCACTGATTTACCGCTATCATTTTGGGGTTATGCTTTAGAGACGGCTGCATTCATGTTAAATAGGGCACCATCAAAATCCGTTGAGATGACGCCTTATGAACTATGGTTTGGCAAGAAACCAAAGTTGTCATTTCTTAAAGTTTGGGGCTGCGATGCTTATGTGAAAAAACTTCAACCTGATAAGCCCGAACCCAAATCGGAGAAATATGTCTTCGTAGGATACCCAAAGGAAACTGTTGGGTACACCTTCTATCACAGATCCAAAGGCAAGACATTCGTTGCTAAAAATTGATCCTTTCTAGAGAAGGATTTTCTCTCGAAAGAAGTGAGTGGGAGGAAAGTAGAACTTGATGAGGTAACTGTACCTGCTCCCTTATTGGAAAGTAGTTCATCACGAAACCGGTTCCTGTGACGCCTACACCAATTAGTGAGGAAGCTAATGATATTGATCATGAAACTTCGGATCAAGTTACTACCAAACCTTGTAGGTCAACCAGAGTAAGATCCGCACCAGAGTGGTACGGTAATCCTATTATGGAGGTCATGTTACTTGACCATGGCGAACCTACGAACTATGAGGAAGCGATGATGAGCCCAGATTACGCTAAATGGCTTGAGGCCATGAAATCTGAGATGGGATCCATGTATGAGAACAAAGTATGGACTTCGGTTGACTTGCCTGATGATCGGCAAGCCATCAAGAATAAATGGATCTTCAAGAAGAAGACTGACACTGATGGCAATATTACTGTCTACAAAGCTCGACTTGTTGCGAAAGGCTTTCAACAAGTTCAAGGAATGGACTGCGATGAGACTTTCTCACCCGTAGCGATGCTTAAGTTTGTCCGAATCATGTTAGCAATTACCGCATTTTATGATTATGAAATTTGGAAAATGGATGTCAAAACTGCATTCCTAAATGGATTTCTGGAAGAAGAGTTGTATATGATGCAACCAGAAGGTTTTGTCGATCCAAAAGGTGCTAACAAAGTGTGCAAGCTCCAGCGATCCATTTATGGACTGGTGCAAGCCTCTCAAAGTTGGAATAAACTCTTTGATAGTGTGATCAAAGCATATGGTTTTATACAGACTTTTGGAGAAGCCTGTATTTACAAGAAAGTGAGTGGGATCTCTGTAGCATTTCTAATATTATATGTGGACGACATATTGTTGATTGGAAATGATATAGAATTTCTGGATAGCATAAAAGGATACTAGAATAAAAGTTGTTCAATGAAAGACCACGGTGAAGCTGCCTATGTATTGGGCATCAAGATCTATAGAGATAGATCAAGATGCTTAATTGGACTTTCACAAAGCACATACCTTGATAAAGTTTTGAAAAATTTCAAAATGGATCAAGCAAAGAAAGGGTTCTTGCATGTAATACAAGGTGTGAAGTTGAGTCAGACTCAATGCCCGACCACTGCAGAAGATAGAGAGAAAATGAAGGATGTTCCCTATGCTTCAGCCATAGGCTCTATCATGTATGCAATGCTGTGTACCAGACCTGATGTGTGCCTTGCTATTAGTTTAGCAAGGAGGTACCAAAGTAATCCAGGAGTGGATCACTGGACAGCGGTCAAGAACATCCTGAAGTACCTGAAGAGGACTAAGGATATGTTTCTTGTTTATGGAGGTGACAAAGAGCTAGTCGTAAATGGTTACGTCGATGCAAGCTTTGACACTGATCCGGACGATTCTAAATCGCAAACCGGATACATGTTTATATTGAACGGTGGAGCTGTTAGTTGGTGCAGTTCTAAACAAAGCGTCATGGCGGGATCTACGTGTGAAGCGGTGTACATAGCTACTTCGGAAGCAGCAAATGAAGGAGTCTGGATGAAGGAGTTCATATCCAATCTTGGTGTCATACCTAGTGCATCGGGTCCAATTAAAATATTTTGTGACAATACTGGTGCAATTGCCTTGGCAAAGGAATCCAGATTTCACAAGAGAACCCTTCAACTCCATCCGGGACCAAGTCCAGGTGGGAGACATAGAGATTTGCAAGATACATACGGATCTGAATGTTGCAGACCCGTTGGCTAAGCCTCTTCCACGAGCAAAACATGATTAGCACCAAGGCTCCATGGGTGTTAGAATCATTACTATGTAATCTAGATTATTGACTCTAGTGCAAGTGGGAAACTGAAGGAAATATGCCCTAGAGGCAATAATAAAGTTACTATTTATTTCCTCATATCATGATAAATGTTTATTATTCATGCTAGAATTGTATTAACCGGAAACATAATACATGTGTGAATACATAGACAAACATAGTGTCACTAGTATACCTCTACTAGACTAGCTCATTGATCAAAGATGGTTGAGTTTCCTAACCATAGATATGAGCTATCATTTGATAAATGGGATCACATCATTAGAAGAATGATGTGATTGACTTGACCCATTTCGTTAGCTTAGCACTTGATCGTTTAGTATGTTGCTATTGCTTGCTTCATGACTTATACATGTTCCTATGACTACGAGATTATGTAACTCCCACTTACCGGAGGAACACTTTGTGTGCTACCAAACTTCACAACGTAACTGGATGATTATAAAGGTGCTCTACAGGTGTCTCCGAAGGTACTTGTTGAGTTGACGTATTTCAAGATTAGGATTTGTCACTCCGATTGTCGGAGAGGTATCTCTGGGCCCTCTCCGTAATGCACATCACTATAAGCCTTGCAAGCAATGTGACTAATGAGTTAGTTGCGGGATGATGCATTACATAATGAGTAAAGAGACTTGCCGGTAAAGAGATTGAACTAGGTATTGAGATACCGACGATCGAATCTCGGGCAAGTAACATACCGATGACAAAGGGAACAATGTATGTTGTTATGCGGTTTGACCGATAAAGATCTTTGTAGAATATGTGGGAACTAATATGAGCATCTAGGTTCCGGTATTGGTTATTGACCGGAAACGTGTCTCGGTCATGTATACATAGTTCTCGAACCCGTAGGGTCCGCACGCTTAAAGTTTGGTGACGATCGATATTATGAGGTTTTGTGTTTTGATGTACCGAAGGTAGTTCGGAGTCCCAGATACGATCACAGACATGACGAGGAGTCTCGAAATGGTCGAGACATAAAGATCGATATATTGGTTGACTATGTTTGGACACAAGAATGATTTTGGAAGGTTTCACACATATACCGGAGTACCGGGGGTTACCAGAACCCCCCGGGGGGTTATTGGGCCTTATGGGCCCAAGTAGAGGAAGAGGAGAGGCGGCTGATAACCCACAAGTATAGGGGATCGCAACAGTTTTCGAGGATAGACTATTCAACCCAAATTTATTGATTCGACACAAGGGGAGCCAAAGAATATTCTCAAGTATTAGCAGCTGAGTTGTCAATTCAACCACACCTGGAAACTTAGTATCTGCAGCAAAGTGTTTAGTAGCAAAGTAATATGATAGTGGTGGTAACGGTAACAAAAGTAAAACTGACAAAAGTAATGTTTTTGGTATTTTGTAGTGATTGTAAAAGTAGCAACGAAAAAGTAAATAAGTGAGAACCAAAGATATGGAAAACTTCGTAGGCACCGGATTAGTGATGGATAATTATGCGGATGCGGTTCGTCATGTAACATCATAACATAGGGTGACACAGAACTAGCTCCAATTCATCAATGTAATGTAGGCATGTATTCCGTATATAGTCATACGTGCTTATGGAAAAGAACTTGCATGACATCTTTTGTCCTACCCTCCCGTGGCAGCGGAGTCCTATCGGAAACTAAGGGATATTAAGGCCTCCTTTTAATAGAGAACCGGAACAAAGCATTAGCACATAGTAAATACATGAACTCCTCAAACTATGGTCATCACAAGGAGTGGTCCCGATTATTGTCACTTCGGGGTTGCCGGATCATAACACATAGTAGGTGACTATAGACTTGCAAGATAGGATCAAGAACACACATATATTCATGAAAACATAATAGGTTCAGATCTGAAATCATGACACTCGGGCCCTAGTGACAAGCATTAAGCTTAGCAAAGTCATAGCAACATCAATCTCAGAACATAGTGGATACTAGGGATCAAACCCTAACAAAACTAACTCGATTACATGATAAATCTCATCCAACCCATCACCGTCCAGCAAGCCTACGATGCAATTACTCACACACGGCGGTGAGCATCATGAAATTGGTGATGGAGGATGCTTGATGATGATGACGGCGACGAATCCCCCTCTCCGGAGCCCCAAAGGGACTCCAGATCAGCCCTCCCGAGAGAGATTAGGGCTTGGCGGCGGCTCCGTATCATAAAACGCGATGATTTCTTCTCTCTGATTTTTTTCTCCCCAAAAGCCAATATATGGAGTTGGAGTTGGCATCGGAGGGCCACCAGGGGGTCCACGAGGTAGTGGAGCGCGCCCAGGGGGGAGGGCGCGCCCCCACCCTCGTGAGCAGGGTGTGGGCCCCCTGGTCTTCATCTTTGGCGAGGATTTTTTTAATTTTTTCTATGGTGTTTCGTGGAGTTTCAGGTCATTCCGAGAACTTTTATTTCTGCACATAACACAACACCATGGCAATTCTGCTGAAAATAGCGTCAGTCCGGGTTAGTTCCATTCAAATCATACAAGTTAGAGTCCAAAACAAGGGCAAAAGTGTTTGGAAAAGTAGATACGACTAAGACGTATCAGTGACCAGCTAGGGGCGCGCGGCCCCCCTAGCCCAAACCGAATTGGACTAGGGGGCCGCCCCCCTTTCCTTCTCTTCTCCTCCCCATCCTTCCCCTCCCTACTAGGACTAGGAAAGAGGGGGGAATCCTACTTGGAGTAGGATTGCCCCCCTTGGGCGCGCCTCCTCCTCCTTGGCTGCCCCCTCCTCCCCTTGCTCCTTTATATACGGGGGCAGGGTGGCACCTCTAGACACAACAATTGATCATTGATCTCTTAGCCGTGTGCGGTGCCTCCTTCACCAAATTCCACCTCGGTAATATCGTAGCAGTGCTTAGGCGAAGGCCTGCGTTGGTAGCATCATCAACACCGTCATCACGCCGTCGTGCTGACGGAACTCTCCTGCAAAGCTCTGCTGGATCGGAGTTCGTGGGACGTCATCGAGCTGAACGTGTGCTGAACTCGGAGGTGTTGTACGTTCGGCACTTGATCGGTCGGATCGTGAAGACATACAACTACAACAACTGCATTGTGCTAACGCTTCCGCTTTCGGTCTACGAGGGTACGTGGACGACACTCTCCCCTCTCGTTGCTATGCATCATCATGATCTTGCATGTGCATAGGATTTTTTTTTTTGAAATTACTACGTTCCCCGACAATCATATGCGTATCATATTTTTTTTTCATTTTGGTTGTGAACCTAGAAATCTTAATCAACTCAAGGACCCAAGGAGAGAGTTGGAGGTTTCAGAAATTTCATCTTTGAATTTATTTCAAATTTGAAAAAAGGATCAATTTGATTTTAATAATTTTCTCTCAAATTATTTCCAATAATAAAAATAAATGAAAGAAGATAATATGACTTCTTCAACCTAGGAGAAATATTGGAGAAATAATTTTAAAATCAAATTATTATTTTTTGCGTATTTTATTTGCTATTTTTTTTGAATTAGAGAAAACTTGCATTTTTAGTCCAGAAAAATGTTTATCTTGTCCCAAATATTAGATTTGGACGGTGAAAATTGTTTCTGGAATTTTTAGAATTGTTTTATATTTATTTAGGATTTATCTCTGCGGTGATTTTTTTTAAAAAGTATTTTCAGGTGATGGGCGAAGCCCGGCCGCCCGTCAGCCGCCGCCCCCCTGCCGTGAGGAGCTAGACTCGGCGAGGTCGAGTCCGACCCGCGCCCTCATGGACGCCATGGGCTCCCCTAGCCCTTTATATAGCGCCACCGCCCTGCCGTCTCTCATCCCAAGCCGCCGCAGCCCCGCCTCACGCTACTGCTGCACAGCGCCCGCCCGCCAAGTCGTCGCCGCCGCCTCCCGTGTTGCTGCTACCTTGCGGTGCGCCGCTTGCCCCGTTTTGCGCCACCGCCGTCGCCCCGCCTCCGAAAGGAGCCACCGCCGCCACCCGATCCGATCTCACTGGAGCCGCCACCGGTTTATTTATGCGAACCGGTAAGAACCGGCCGGCCAAACGGTTTTGTTTCCATTTTTTTCGGTTTTAGGGTTTAGATCGGTTTAGTTTTTATTTTAGTTATTAGTAAACGTTTGCTCGTTTGTTCATTTTAATGAACAGTTTCGTTAGATTAGTTCTATTAACGAACATTCATTCGCGCTGTAGTATTTTTGCTTTTTAGTTTTATTTTCAGCCATTGACCTTTCCGCGAATAGTTTTCTCGCGATTTAGCCCCTGATCTTAAAACTAGCGTAACTTTTTGCTCGTTTGTCTAAATTAGTTGAAACCAGCGCCTAAATCTTTGTAACGTTCTGTTCTTTCCAATTAACCAACTTGAACATGATTCTGACATTGTAAAATTTGACTTTGGTTCAGGTTAATAAACGATCTTGTTTCGTTCGTATCTCGAGTTTCGTTTCTCCGTTTGAGTTGTTTCTTTTTGCAAGTCGTAGCTAATCACATGTACCTAATGTTAAGATCTAATCCACATGATAATAATGCTGTTTGGCTTTGTTTTTCTATTTAGTTTAGCCATTTGCTTGTTTCGTGTTTGATTTGGATCTTTTCTCATTTTCGCGTTGTTTTCGTTTGACTGATTGCTTATGTATGCTATTGTTTGTCTACGCTAGATTACCCGGAGTGCGAAGCTTGTTACTACGAATCCGTAGAGTTTGCAGATCGTCAACAAGGCAAGTTACGCTTGATCATACTTTTCTATACCCAGTTTTTACTATGCGTTAGTATTGCTCCTCAAATATTTGCATGAGTAGGATTGGGAACATGCGGTTTGGTTGTAGTACTTGAGGTAGGAACCTAATACCTTTTGATCCCCCTGGATTATACATTATGCTTTATTAATGCTTAGCCATGCTCGTAGATGGGGATTGGATCGTGAATCACGTGGAAGTTTTGAGAGTTATTAATCTTGTATAACATTAAGGTGGCAACTTTAATACACATCTAGGTGGATTGGTTGGGGCACCTGGGGAACCCAGTGTTGTCCATTAAGGGAAATCCCGGGGTATCCGTGTGATTTTTCCTCGGTTCGCCACCCAGGCTCAAAGGGATCATATGATATTTCATGACTAGACACTTCTGTGTGCAGCCACAAGCCATTATGGGCTCTGGCATAGTTGAGTAAGTTGTATGAAATCTCAAAGAGGCGGACTAGCAGATGTAGAGGGAAGGTAGGTGTACCGGTCTGCCCGGAGTAGAGAGTGAATGCTTCAGAAAGACTATGTCTCGATCTTCTGATCATGGATGCGGTCGAGTCTTGTGGGGAAAAGTGCGCATCCTTTGCAGAGTGTATAAACTAATCATGGTTAGCCGTGTCCCCAGTTATGGACATCTTGAGTATCTGGAATTGGATATTATTGTTGATCTCATCACTCTTTAATTAATTGAATTGGGTTTAATGATGATATTGTTTAATTGGTATTGAGTTGGGGGAACCTTCTCAAATTTGGAACAACTTGGGAGTAGTTAAATAAATTTGTTCCTTTATTGTAGAGAAAAACTAGTTTTATGCAAAAATCATAAACTTCGAGCCTCCACCAGCCAAATATTGCATGTAGATATAGTTCTTACATTTCATTGCTTTCTGATGTAGCTCTTGACATATTCAATGTCTTTGACCTACACGGCTGCAACGTCTCATGTTGCAGACTATTCAGACGACGAATAAGGTGCGATAGGTCGTTGTCGTGCACTCAGCTATGCCGTTGGAGTTGATGGACTCATTTACCTTCGAAGCTTTCTGTCGGTGTACTAAAATAGGGGTACCTTAGTACCCAAACTTGTGCATGGGCAGTCGCAGCACCCCGCGGCAAGGCTTGCCGGGCGTCCGCCAAAGATCCTCCGCTATTCCTATTTACTGCCATTCAAGAACAAAGTGTCAGCCAAGTATACAAAGCCCCGGCAAGAGGAGTTTGCCGGGAAGGACGAGGCCCCGGCAAGAGGAGCTTGCCGGGAAGGACAAGGCCCCGACAAGAGGAGCTTGCCGGGAAGGCCAACCAAGGCGCTTGGAAAACTTGCGCGGCGCCCAGGCGTCCGGCAAAAGGCACAACGAGCGGCAAGCTTGCTGGTGCAACAAGACAACGGCCGCGGCAAGGCGCTTGTCGCGGCAAGGCTGCCACTCTACACCCGAGCTCCAGCGCATCCAACGATGTGTCACCACCAGGGCTATCCCAGGAGCACGTGGCGAGGCGTTGTGCAGCCATGCGGTGCGGTGGTGGCGAGCGGCGACAAGGAGGCCATCGTGGCGATCGGTGGCGCCCCTAACGGTCGTTTCCTTGCCTTTGTTAGGCGACGGACGGGCATTAAATGCCCTTGTCCCCGTCGAGTTAGGTAGGGGCACTGTTGGTAGTAGTTGTACCAACCTGCGTTTTACTCTTTTACCCCTCTTTCTCGTTGCCACATCGGTGACCTTAGACTATAAAAGGGAGGCCCATGCGCACGTAGAAGGGGTTCGGAATTTTGGTTCCGCAGCTGGTTGGGTTCATTCGACGCATCCAACACTACTACACGCTCACGCTCTCGAGCAAGAACAAATACAAACACAAAGCAGCAGTAGGAGTTTTATCTCTCCAGAGAGCTCCGAAGCTGGGTAAAAAGCCCCCGCGTGCCTCCGCCTCGATCTGCTCTGCGTGCGCCCTCCGCTCCCTTGCCGAACTAGAAGGGGCCCCCTGCCCCATAGGTGCTCGTGCTCCCACAGGAAGCCCACGACATCTTTGGCGCGCCAGGTAGGGGAAGCGTCGAGGTCGTGCGTATCTGATTTGGCGTCTACGCGCGCTACATCAGCATCTTCATCAACATGCCACCGAAGAAGAAAACTTCGGAGGTAGCCGCTCCGTCTGCGACTGTCCTACCGCCACCAGAGCAAACGGGCGGTGGGGTGGACGCGGGCGGAGGAGCGGGTGCCAGCGGGGGGACTCACATCGTCACCCGCTCCAAGGACAAGGCCCCGCAAGGTTCAGCGTCTGCACATCCACCGCACCCCTCCCAGGAGGTGCAAGATCAACAACGCCACGGTGCTCCTGGCGCCGTGCTCGCGTTGGAACAAGGCCAAGCTGGTGGGTCGTGGGATGTTCAAGGCCAACATGCACGCCAGCACGTTGGCACGAGCGCGGTGCGGTCGCCTGGACGGGATGCTGCTCCTTCTAACACTGTTAGGAGTTTGAGCATGTCTCGCACCTCGCGTCGCTCACCACCGCCGCCCAAGACTCCAGAGGAAGCGCTGGCCCGAGCCCAGCTGCTTCTGGATTACCCTCGGCGCCCGGACAAGATCGATGATTGGAGGCGCTATATATAGCCTCATCGGCTTCGCCAGCGGCGACAAGCCCGACAAGCGAAACACGTCGAAGCAGCGGCAAGGCGCCGGCGCAGCCGAGCGCCGACAAGACCGCTGGGGTGCCACCACTATGCACTCCCGCCACGAAGGCCAAGGTCGCCGACTTCGCCGGGCCAACCTCGGCAGCGACTCCACGCGTCGTCGGACCCTGAACCCGCCCGCGATCAGCGCGACGTTCTCCAAGAACGGCGTCACGAAGACGCTTCGCTTTTCGCGCCGAGCATCGAAGAAAGCGGCGTCAATCGACCAGCAGCCTGGGCCCACTGTCGATATGCATGTGCCGGGGAACAGCGACTTGCGTCTGACGGCAGGTTGCCCTGCGTTCACCCGTGAGCTGCGGCAAGTCGGTGGCCCATACCAGAACTTCAAGCGAGCGGGCCGAAAAGCGATGGCAGGATACATCCGTCGAGTTCCTCGGCATCTACACCATAGCGGTGCGAGGCTGCGGGCGAGACGAGAAGATCTCGCCAACTACTTCCCGCTGGTGCTCAAGCCCAACGTCGATCTTGGCTCATGCACTTGCGGACAACTCCATCTCTTCGTATGCGGACCTATGCCATCGGTTTGTTGGCGCCTTCACAGCGACCACAAGCCCCATGTCGAGAGAGCGATCTTCATCTGCTGCGCCCGGAAGGAAGAGAACCCCACGCAAGTACATACGAGATTCAGAGAGGTGCGGCGAACATCCCAGACGTCCACCACGCGCGGTTATCGGCCCGTTCCATCGAGCGTGCATAACCTGAAATGAGGAGGAGATGGCGATGTGCAAGATTAGAGATGTCAGCGAGCTCTACGCTCTGGCCGACAAGTGTGCACGGGCTGAAGAGGGGAGGAGACTCCCCGGAGAGAACGCAGGAGCAGAAGGATATGATATTGAGGAGGATGCCCCTCCAGCAAAGAAGAACCGGAGGCGGAACAACAGAAAGAGAAAGGCTAAGGATGTGCTAGTTGTCGTGCAGTCCGGCAACGGAGGCGGCTCCGACAAGGCCAAAGCTGGTGACCTCGGTGAGGATGTAGTGGCCGCCGACAAGCAGGATGGCTCCGGCAAGCAGTATTGCAAGATCCACCGCACCAAGGGCCATGACCTCCAAGCCTGCAAGAAAGTTGAGTAGATGGCGGACTCTGAAAGCTAGTCTGGCGCCATGACAAGGAGAAGGCCCGGAAGGTGGCGGAGGATCCGCAACAAGGGTCCCGCCGGGAGGGCGCCAAGCAAAGGCCAAGCCGCGGCAAGGAGACGAACCTCCCGTGGCGCGACAAGGACGAGGACGAAGATGAGGATGATGAAATGGAGGAAGATGAGACCGACGACCCAGAGTTTCAGAAGGCAACAGAGGTGTTGTGCATCGACGGCGGTGCTTCTCTGCACACCTCGCACCGCCAACTCAAACAACGGGCGCGAGAGGTGAGTGCAGCAGAACCGTTCGTTGAAGCGCGCAAGCCCCAGAAGTGGTCCAGCACGCCCATCATCTTCGATGTTGAGGATAACCCTGATCGCATCACTGCGGTCGGGTGCTTGCCGATGTTGGTCTCGCCAACGATCCGCAACCTCAAGGTCACGAAGATGTTGGTTGACGGCGGGGCCGGCCTGAATCTGATCTCTTCAGCGGTGCTCAAGCTCCGGATCCCGATAGCGAGCTCGAAGAGATGGTACCTTTCAAGGAATCAACCCAGGAAGGAGCAAGCCGAAGGGGAAGATCACACTGCCAGTAACTTTTGGCAGCGAGCTGAATTTCAGGACAGAGAGAGTCACATTTGATGTTGCTGATTTCCCATTACCTTACAATGGGATACTCGGCCGTCCGACGCTTGCCAAGTTCATGGCAGCCTCTCATTACGCCTACAATGTGCTCAAGATGCCTGGTCCGATAAGTGTCATTTCTGTCCAAGGCGACAAGAAGGATGCACTTATCTGTGCCGACAAGATCTACCGGGAAGTAGCAGCCGCAGCAGAGCGCCAACCACTTGCCGCTGAAGCTCCCGGGGGGAAGAAGAAGAAGACCAAGTCCGACAAGAGTAGCTCTGATGCCCACTCCGGCAAGCGCACCTCTTCGGAGTGCTGCGCTACCGTCGAGGACGCACCATCGAGCTCCACCGGCAAATGCAAGAAGGCAAAGGCAGCTTCACAAGAGACTAAGTCCGGCAAGCGTAGCTCTGATGCCCACTCCGGCAAGCGCGCCTCTTGAGTCTTTGTCTTTGCCGTCGAGGACCTTTCATCGAGCTAGAGCACAGTCGTTCTTAAATTCTTAGGTTATGTTCCTTGAACGGCCGTGCCTTGTATGGAAAACCTGTGCGCGGAGGAATCGACTCGTGGCTAGGTTGTGCCCTTGATTTGTTTTCGAGTCCGCTCAACAATAAAAGTGAGCTGCAACTAGCCCTGACAAGGTTTCTTGCCAGAGGCAACACCACCAGCGGGCTGCTGATGTTCCGCACTCAGCAAGTGTGTTTGCGCCGGCAAGTTCCCTCAAAGAATAAGGGTAAAAACATACAAGGGATGGAATCAAGTAAAGGAGATAACATAGCAGTTGGCGTCGTTCAAAGAAGCGCAGCCTTGCCGGGATACAGACGACAGAAAAGCTAAGTTGCCCAAGTCTGAGCACAGAGCCCAGTCAGTTTCAAATTCTTATGTTATATTCCTTGAACTGCCGCGCCTTGTATGGAAAACCTGTGCGCGGAGGAACCGACTCGTGGCTAAGTTGCGCCCTTACTTTGTTTCGAGTCCGCTCAACAAATGAAAGTGCGTTGCAGCTAGCCCGACAAGGTTTCTTGCCGGAGGCAGCACCGCCAGCGGGCTGCTGATGTTCCGCACTCAACAAGTGTGTTTGCGCCGGCAAGTTCCCTAAAAGCGTGGGGTATAGACATACAAGGGAAGCGACAGAATAAAGGATATAACATAGCAATCATTGCCACAGAGCGCAGTCAGTTTCAAATTTTTAAGGTTATGTTCCTTGAACGACCATGCCTTGTATGGAAAACCTGTGCGCGGAGGAACCGGCTCGTGGCTGAGTTGCGCCCTTACTTTGTTTCCGAGTCCGCTCAACAAATGAAAGTGCGCTGCAACTAGCCCGACAAGGTTTCTTGCGGGCAGCACCGCCCTTGAACTCTTGATGTTCCGCACTCGAAAGCGTGCTTTCGCGCCGCAAGTTCCCTCAAAGCGTGGGGTAAAAACATACAAGGCATGAATCAAGTAAAGGAGATAACATAGCGGGCATTGCCCAGAATGAAGTTATATTACAAAAGTAACTTATTGCAGCACTGACTAATTTGTTTTCATAATTGAAATAATAGCGAAGGCGCCGGCACAGGGCCCGGCAAATAGCGTCGGCTGGGGGCTGCAAGTACCAAGACTCACCCGGCAAGCCGAGTTGCGGGGCTGCGATATCGGATAAGTTTTCATCCTCATCATGCACCCTCTTATGGTGAGGCGTGAAGTTATATTCCTTGAGCGGCCGTGCCTTGTATGAAAAACCCGCTTGGCGGAGGAACCGGCTCGTGGCTAAGTTCGCCCTTGATTTGTTTCGAGTCCGCTCAACAATACAAGCGGCTGCAACTAGCCCGACAAGGTTTCTTCTTGGGAACAACACCGCCGAAGACTCTTGATGTTCCGCACTCGGCAAGTGTGTTTCTTGCCGCAAGTTCCTCAGCAGCGTGGGGTAAAAACATACAAGGCACAGAATCAAGTAAAGGATTTAACATAGCAAGCTTCCCCTTTTTCATTAAAAAACATCCCATTCGGGTACAGTCCATAGAGGATGAAAAACATGAAAGAGAGGATTACAAGTTTTAAAGATAAGATGTCCGTAATCCATTTCATGTCCCTCTTTTCAGGAGGTAGGTCAAGGAGGCAAGAAGGGCAAAAGGGGCGCCTAGGCGAACTACGGGTGCCAGAAGACACCAAGAGAACATCCGGGGCCATCCGAAGGCTTGGCGGAGGCAGCGGCGCCGAAGCGAGCTTCGAGGCAGGCGGCGGGGCGTCGGCCTGTTGTCGAGGCACCACGCCCTCGTACTCGACTTGGCGGCATTGCCGCCAACCCTCTTCCTCTTCCGCAGCCTTCCTCGCCCGGCCGCCCAAGGAGGCGACCCGGGGAGTTCGGGAGGCCAGCGACCGGATGATGGGGTGCCCGTGGCGCCGAGGCAACGCCCGACGCCTAGTCGGGCCCGCCGCCCTCGTCGTCGCTGTCGCTCTCCTCCTCGTCACTCTCGCTCGAGGGGGAGTCTTCGCTAGCGGAGGAGCTGTCCACGCAGCATCTCGCCTGGGTGCCGGAGTCCCCGAAGACCTTGACGGAGAGGAGGTCGCCCTCCATTAACTTAAAATGGAGGGTAAACCCCGCCGTCAGGCTGTGGATGCGGGTGAACGTCTTCCACCCTCGATCAAGATACATCACACCGGGGGCTGGGGATACAACGCTGACTCGCGTGCCGCTGATCCCACAGCCCCTCATTTGCAATCTCAGCGTCTCGGGCGGGTCCGGCTCCATCGCGCTCGCAAATGGAGCCGGAGCCGGAGGCGACGACGAGGTGCCCGGCGCAGCTCGACGAAGAACTCCCAAGGATCGTCCCCTGTATGGACCGCCGCGAGGGGAGGGGCCGCCGGCGGAGGCGGAGATGCCGCGCCGCCCCGTCCGCCTCTTCCCCGCGCGCCTCAACCTCGCCCTCGACCTCGTCCACGACCTCGCCCCCTCCCTCTTCCCCTTGTGGCTGGCTCTGCCGCCATGAGCGCGGGATGGGGAGGGATGCGTTGTCTGGCGGCGACCCTCGCCGCCACCGATGAAGGGCCAGGGTTCCCTTCCTCCATGGCGGATGGAGAAAGGGGAGCAGAAGTTGAAGAAAGGAGGAGATGAGAAAGTACGGGTTTCTGCGCTCCCCTCTCGCCATTCTTAAAGGGGCGAGGTGGGGGCTCGGCCGCCCCGCTCGGCGAATCAGAGCACGGGAAGGGCAGGGAATCGGGGCCGACCCGCTGCCTCCGCCCGTGACGGCTTGGTTTCCCACCTCCACCGTCCGCGACCCCGAGTGCATGGGAGCCGCGTGGCGAGGATGCAGGATTGAGGCGACAGGTGAGGCGACCTCGCCCCACCCCGTCATTAAGGGTGGACGCCTCGAAAATCGCGCACGCTACCCACGTCTCCCACGACGCTGATTGACGCGTGCCGTTACGGAAGACGCGGTGGATACGGAGTGGATTCGGTTTGGACCCAGGACGCGCGTGCCCGTGCACTGTTTTGGGCCTGGCCCAACAGCGCTCGGCACCGTGTATGGCCCAGGCCCGGGGGCTCCTGTCAGTGTACTAAAATAGGAATACCTTAGTACCCCGAACTTGTGCACGGGCAGTCGCAGCACCCCGCGGCAAGGCTTGCCGGGCGTCCGCCAAAGATCCTCCGCTATTCCTATTTACTGCCATTCAAGAACAAAGTGTCAACCAAGTAGACAAAGCCCCGGCAAGAGGAGCTTGCCGGGAAGGACGAGGCCCCGGCAAGAGGAGCTTGCCGGGAAGGACAAGGCCCTGGCAAGAGGAGCTTGCTGGGAAGGACAAGGCCCCGGCAAGAGGAGCTTGCCGGGAAGGACAAGGCCCGGCAAGAGGAGCTTGCCGGAAGGCCAACAAGGCGCTTGAAAACTTGCGCGCGCTCACAAGCGTCCGGCAAAAGGCACATCGGCGGCAAGCTTGCTAGTGCAACAAGACAGCGGCAGCGGCAAAGCGCTTGCGGCTGCAAGGCTGCCACTCTACACCCGAGCTCCAGCGCATCCAACGGCGATGTCACCACGAGGGCTATCCCAAAAGCGCGTCGCGGCGTTGTGCAGCCATCTTGGTCGCGAGTGTGGCGAAAGCTGACAAGGAGGCCATCGTGGCGATCGGTGGCGCCCCTAACGGTCGTTTCCTTGCACTGTTGGGGCGACCAGACGGGCATTAAATGCCCTTGTCCCCTGCCGTCAGAGTTAGGTAGGGGGCACTGTTGGTAGTAGTTGTACCAACCTGTGTTTTTACTCTTTTACCCCCTCTTTCTACATTGCCACCTGTCGGTGACCCCCTTAGACTATAAAAGGGAGGCCCATGCGCACATAGAAGGGGTTCGGAATTTTGGTTCTGCAGCTGGTTGGGTTCATTCGATGCATCCAACACTACTACACGCTCACGCTCTCGAGCAAGAACAAATACAAACACAAAGCAGCAGTAGGAGTTTTATCTCTCCGGAGAGCTCCGAAGCTGGGTAAAAAGCCCCCGCGTGCCTCCGCCTTGATCTGCTCTGCGTGCGCCCTCCGCTCCCTTGCCGGACTAGAAGGGGCCCCCCTGCCCCATAGGTGCTCGTGCTCCCACAGGAAGCCCACGACACTTTCGTAGTTATTTAGTTTAGATGGCCTTCAGCCATGATATTTTTTGTGTAATCATACTCTTTATGAGGACTCGATGTAATAAGTGTGTGATTGAACCCTGTTATAATTCCTCGAGTACTGTGCATGTCAGCATTACCGATCCAGGGATGACACTGATGCACAGAGACTTCAGTCCATTGGGATCGTGGTCGCTACAAGATGGTATTAGAGCATACGCTGACTGTAGGACGTGACCACTAGAATAAACCACATGATTTCTCTTCTCTGCTCATTTCTAATTCTCCTCTATTTCTACTCTATAGATGGAGGACCCCAGGAACAAGTTCACTCAGCCAGATGGCGACACCCTTTTCGGATGACACTTGAAGGAAGTCACGAAGTACCTGAACATCGGACTACTAAGCTTCACGGGGACTTTCTATGCAACTGTACCGGAATATGAGCACTGGAAGATCAAAGTCTGGGTACCTAGGAGGACGTTCACGCCAACAATGGAGCCTATTGATTTCTACCTGGATGCACCAAGCTAGAGTTTAGGAAAGAGCATGGCAGCCCATATCGCTTTTGGACGCATATGTGAGGTGTATCACAAGGAGCTGGAAAACACTATCTACCAAATATGTGGCCGCCGAGACGAAGAATGGGAGATGTTTCATAATAGGAGGGATGGATCAATTGTAGCTTACATTCAGGAGATGGGTGATCATATTCGTCGATAAGAGAATCAACTATGCTTCAACATGAAGAAGATCAAGAAGCTGATGAAGAAGAACAACAAGCTAGAAGACGAACTCAAGTTCACACGCGATGGATATGAGGAAGAAATTGCCGTACTATTGGAGAAGCATGAAGATCTGAAGAGGAAGCTAGGGCTACCAGTGGTGAATCACAAGTGAGAACCAGCAAAGGAGATCCATTCGGAGGACTACATTATCTTGGACGACACTAAGGGAGTCTTGGATTAAGGGGTCCTCGGTCGTCCGGTCTATGTGACATGGGCCGGACTGATGGGCTATGAAGATACAAGACAAAAGACTTCTTCCCGTGTACGGATGGGACTCTCCTTTGTGTGGATGGCAAGCTTGGCGTTCAGATATGTAGATTCCTTTCTCTATAACCGACTTTGTACAACCCTAGTCCCCCAGTGTCTATGTAAACCGGAGGGTTTAGTCCGTAGAGGCAATCATAATCATATAGGCTAGACTTCTAGGGTTTTAGCCATTACGATCTCATGGTAGATCAACTCTTGTAATACTCATATCCATCAAGAGCAATCAAGCAGGAAGTAGGGTATTACCTCCATAGAGAGGGCCCGAACCTGGGTAAACATCGTGCCCCCCCTCCTGTTACCATCAACCTTGGACGCACAGTTCAGGACCCCTACCCGAGATCCGCCGGTTTTGACACCGACATTGGTGCTTTCATTGAGAGTTACGTTGCATCGTCACCAAAAGGTTTGATGGCTCCATCAATCATCTACAACAACGCAGTCCAAGGGGTGGTCTTCCTCCCCGGGCAGATCTTCGTATTCGGCAACCGCTTTCACGGGCCAACTTCGCTTGGCCATCTAAACGAATCGGCAGCTCGCCCCAGCCATCGAGTCGGGTTTGGAAGCTTGAGTTACGTTGCCGATATCCGTGGAGACTTGATCTTTGACGGATTCGAGCCCGTGACAGCGGCTCCCTGCCATCACGATGAACATGACCTAAATCTATCATCGGACCATGCCCAGGAGATAGCGCCTGTAACTGCTCTGGCCCTAGATCCGGAGCAGACTGTGTCGTCTGAGGACGGGAAGCTCAACACCGCCGCGGAAGCCACAAACTCAGCGGCGTTAGAGCCGCACACATATCCAACCTCGAGCGGGACCTGTGTCACCGGAACCTCGGATTTGTCTTCGGCCATAGGTTCCGAACCGCGTGCATCCGCGCCCATCGAATCTGATCAGGCGCCGATTGTTGAATACAGTTCCGCGGACATCTTCCGGCACTCACATTTAGGCGACGTGCTAAACTCATTAAAAGCCCTCTCCTTATCAGGGAACTCTCAGCTGAACCATATCTAGTTTGGATTGGAAGCTGATGACGGAGAATTCCGCTCCCTACCCACCACCCAATTCATAGCCACTTTCGAAGACTTAACCAACATGCTCGATTATGGCTCCGAAGACATCGATGGTATGGATGACCATCTTTGGAAGGCAGGCACAAAACCAGCGCTCACGAGTACCGGACATCCTCCTCCTCGTATGACGTATACATGGTGGATACACCCAAAGAGAACAACGACGACAATGAAAAGGATCCAGTCGAGGATAAGCCTCCTGAGATATAGCCAAAGCGCCGATGTCAGCGACATCGCTCTAAACGATGCCGTGGACAAACAGCAATACCGGCACAGGAGAAAATAATACTCCGGACGATGCCGAAGACAACGAAGACCCTGTTGAACCAACCTCCGAACATGATGAATGGGAGGATGGGCGAGTCAGCCCCAATGAACGGGCCGTTAACAAAGACTCGCAGGACAGTAATTATCTTCCACTCTTCGAGGACGAGGCAAGCCTTAGTGACGAAGACTTTATCGTACCTGAGGAGCCCGTCAATCAGGAGCGCTTTAAGCGCCGGCTAATAGCCAATGCAAGGAGCCTGAAAAAGAAGCATCAACAGCTTCAAGCTGATCAAGATCTACTCAATGACAGATGGACTAATGTCCTAGCAGCCGAGGAATACGGCCTTGAGCCCCCAACCAAAAGTTACCCGAAGCGCAAACTGTTACCCCAATTCAATGACGAGGCGCTGGAGCCCGTCCTACCAGTGCATAATGCGGCTGACCGGCCACCACGTGGCCGGGACAAAGTGGCAACTCAGGCCGAACACCAGCCAACACTACCTCACCATAAAAACAGAGACACAACAACTCAAGGGATATACATATGACCTGCAACAAGACCTGGAAAACAGAGCAGGTCAGAACAGATCGATCTATGGATCGCGGGGGCGTGCCCCGATGCCCGACGATGTCCATCCGGCCGGACGCAACAAACATAACCACGCCCGAACCAAAAACCAAAGACGAACTCCATCCGAGCTACGTCACGACTTGGCCCGATATAGAGGCGCCGCACACCCCCTTTGCTTCACTGATGAAGTAATGGAACATGAATTCCCGGAAGGGTTTAAACCCATGAACATCGAATCATATGATGGGACAACAGACCCCGCGGTATGGATTGAGGATTTCCTCCTCCATATTCATATGGCCCGCGGTGATGATCTTCACGCCATCAAATACCTCCCGCTAAAACTCAAGGGACCTGCTCGGCACTGGTTGAACAGCTTGCCCGAAAACTCAATTGGCAGCTGGGAAGACTTGGAAGACGCCTTCCTCGACAACTTCCAGGGTACATATGTCCGACCTCTGGATGTCGACGACTTAAGTCACATAGTTCAACAGCCTGGAGAGTCAGCCAGTAAATTCTGGACTAGGTTCTTAACTAAAAAGAACCAGATCGTCGATTGTCCGGATGCCGAAGCCCTAGCAGCCTTTAAACACAGCATCCGTGACGAATGGCTCACCCGATACCTTGGCCAATAAAAGCCAAAGTCTATGGCAGCCCTCATGACACTTATGACCCGCTTCTGCGCGGGCGAGGATAGCTGGCTAGCCTGTAGCAATAACAATACAAGCCAACCTGGCACTTCTGAAGCCAGAAATAGCAACGGCAAGCCCCGACGCAACAGACACAAGCGTCGAAACAACGGTGACAACACCGAGGACCCGGCGGTCAACGCCGGATTCAGTGGCTCTAAGTCCGGTCACCGAAAGAAGCCATATAAAATAAACAATTCGGGCTCGTCTAGCTTGGCCGCATACTCGATCATCCATGTCAAATCCACCGCACTCCTGATAACCAGCCAATCATACCAACAGAGACTTTTGGGTTTTTAAACAGGCCGACAAGTTAAATGCCGAGAACAAGGAGAAGGGGTCGCAAAGCAAGGACGATGACGAGCCCGACAGCGAACACACAGGGGACGAAGAAGTCCCCCAAGTTAAAACAGTGAACATCATATACACTACCCATATCCCCAAGAGGGAGCGCAAGTGCGCGCTCAGGGACGTCTACGCGATGGAGCCAGTTGCCCCAAAGTTCAACCCATGGTCGTCCTGCCCGATCACCTTCTATCGCAGGGACCATCCGTGCAATGCCCCGGATTTGATGCGCCAGGTGTCTGCCAGTTATTCGCCGTCATTGCCATGTCATTTGCTTGCGTGTTGCATTTTGCCATGTCATCATGTGTATCTCATTTTGCGTACGTGTTCGTCTCATGCATCCGAGCATTTTCCCCGTTGTCCGTTTTGCAATCCGGCACTCCTATGTCATCTGGCGTCCCCTTCTTGTCTCTTTTCATGTGCGGGTGTTAAACTTTCTCGGAATGGCCTGATGTTTGCAAAACGGCCTTGGTACACCACCGGTAGACCGCCTGTCAAGTTTCGTGCCATTTGGAGTCCGTTTGATACTCAGCGGTTAGCAAGGTATGGCAGTAAAGGCCTCTTTTGTGTGCAGCCCAACACCCCTCCAAAGTGGCCCAATAACCCATCCAAACCCCCTCCATGCTCTCGGTCGTTCGATCATGATTGTCTGGGCGAAAACCGCTCCCCATTTGGACTCTCCTAGCTCCCTCTAGCTATATATATGCCTTCCCCCATCCAAATCCGGGTCCAAACCCTAGTTTTTCCCCTCTCGCCCGCCGGACATGTCCGTCCTGGACCGGACGAAATCGCGCCGCCGCCCATAGCCGACCACATCGCGCCACCTGTCCTCCGCCGCCGTCCCCGCGCCGTCGGCCCATGAGCCCATCGAGCCAGCGGGCCCAGATCCGCCGCCCGCCCGCCCGTCCACTCGCCACCGCAGCCCGCCCGCGTCGTTGCCCTCCGTCGTCTTGCCCGCCTCGGCGGCGAGCCGCCGGGCTTGCCGCTCGCCCCCGCGCGATCGCCCCGATCCGGTGTCGCCCGAGCCAGCGTCGCCCGCGGCCGTAGCGCGCCCAACCGCCCGTCGCCGCCGCCACCGTCTAGGCTGCCGCCTCCGTCGCCTCCACCGCCGCCCGCAAACCTACGCCGCCCGGCTTACCGCCCTGCCCGGCGGTCCCGTCTCGGACACCGCCCCTCAACAGGGCGCCCTTGCGACCGAACCGCCTCCGCCGCCCGGTCGCCCGCGTCTCTCCCTCGCCGGCGCCGCCCCGTCCCCGGCAGTCGGCCTTGTCTTCGGCCCTGCCTTGAACTGCATGCCACGATCCCGATCCAGATCTGGAAGACAAGGTTGACCCCGAGATTTTCCTAAGTCCCTAGATTCTTGCATTTTCATGCTCTGTTCATCATGCCATATCTCCTCAAATATAGATCCACTTTTGCGTGCATAATATATCAAAATGTTCATTGTGAGATGCTCCTCATTACATTCCATTGTGCAATGCTTGTGTGAGTTCATCTTGACGCCCTAATCATCGTTGCAAGAGTGCTATATGATGTTAACCTGCTGAAACTGTTATAACTTGCTGTTTTGTCTTTTTCATTCCTTTTTTGTGTGCATCTTATGAGCTTGATGTCAACATGTGTTTTGTGCTACATCATGTCATATTTACATGGGTGCTTGTCTTGTATTTTTGTGAGTCTTGTAGTGAATGCTTTGAGCTCGTGAAGTAGGGTACTTGCTGTTGCTGTTTTGCTAGGCTGAATCTGCTATATCATGATGCTATGTTAACCTGCTTCTACAAGTCATTCTATGCATAATCTGGAGATGTTCACTAAGGATGTTTTGTTATACATGTCATGCTATATCCATTAATACCCCTGGTTGCATTTATAGCCTGCCCGGGCCATGCTTGTCTACGTGTTGGTCCAAACTAGAGCACCGTGCGGGACCATCCCTTGGCAACTTGGGTTACGTCGGTACCTGTACACTTCGCTTATCTGGTGTGTCCTGAGAACGAGATACGTGCGACTCCTATCGGGATTGTCGACACATCAGGTGGCTTTGCTGGACTTGTTTTACCATTGTCGAAATGTCTTGTAAACCGGGATTCCGAGACTGATCGGGTCTTCCTGGGAGAAGGAATATCCTTCGTTGATCGCGAGAGCTTACCATGGGCTAAGTTGGGACACCCCTGCAGGGTATAAACTTTCGAGAGCCGTGCCCGCGGTTATGTGGCAGATGGGAATTTGTTAATATCCAATTGTAGATATCTTGACACCAGATCCGAATTAAAACGCATCAACCGCGTGTGTAGCCGTGATGGTCTCTTCTCGGCGGAGTCCGGGAAGTGAACACGGTTTTGGGTTATGTTTGACGTAAGTAGTAGTTCAGGATCACCTCTTGATCATTGCTAGCTTCACGACCGTTCCTTTGCTCCTCTTCTCGCTCTCATTTGCGTATGTTAGCCACCACACATTGCTTAGTCGCTGCTGCAACCTCACCACTTATCCTTTCCATACCCATTAAGCTTTGCTAGTCTTGATACCCATGGTAATGGGATTGCTGAGTCCTCGTGGCTCACAGATTCTACAACAACAGTTGCAGGTACAGGTTTTGTGACGATCATGACACGAGAGCGATGTTTGCTTGTTTTGAAGTTCTTCTTCTGCTTCTTCGATCAGGTGATAGGTTCCAGGTCGGCAGCCTGGGCTAGCAGGGTGGATGTCGTTGAGTTTCGGTTTGTGTTTCATCCATAGTCGGATGTTGCTCTTTTGTATTGTGATGTTGTATTCATGTGGCGTTGTTTTCCTCTTGTATGTATCCCCAACTATTATGTAATGGTACGATGTAATGATATCCACCTTGCAAAAGCGTCTCCAATATGCGCTTCTAACCTTGGTGGGACCTTCGTGTTCCTTTAGGATAGGGTCGCATATTGGGCGTGACAAGTTGGTATCAGATCATCGACCGAACCTAGGAGCCCCCTTAATTGATCGTGTAGTTTGGCCGTTGTCGAGTCTAGAAGAAAACTGTTTTCGGAGTCTAGTTATATCGGAGAGTAGGAATTCTTTTTACTCCTTAGCCCCTTCGTCGCTCTGGTGAGGAATCTTGACGTACGTGTTTTGAGTTACTCCTCTTCCCCTTCAAAATTTTCTTTAGGATCACGCAGCTGGTTTTCCAATCATTGGTTCTCAGCTCTTTTCATCCGGTGCATTTCTCGTCAAGTTGACTCGAGCCTCTTCATCTTTGAGTTCAATCCTGAGTTGTTTTCTTTTTCCTACCCACCCACCCCTTTTCTTCCCGGAGTCGGAGTATGTAATCGAGTATCCATCCTACTCGTGCGAAGTCTTTGCTTTCTTTCCTGAATGATTTCAACCGGTGTTTTCTCTTTAACATATTCGTCGGTTCCCCCTTCCAAGTTGCCTTTGTTTTTCCGCCCTCCCACCCTTTTTTCCCCAGAGTCTGAGTCTCTTTCGACCATCAATTTCATTCGTGCAGAGCCTCTTCAGTCTTTTGTCAATTGTTTCAACCGGTGAATTCTCTTTTGTTTGACATTCTTCATCTCTTTTCCGGTGGACTCAATTCAAGTTTTCGGTGTTGATCGTATTATTTTCCTTGGATCAAGTGTTTTCCCTACTCGTTTGCCTCTCGCCAGTTTATCCTTCTGGTGTGCTCAAGAAATCTCAGGAGATTCGTCAGTGCTCCAATTAATTCGAGGTTGTCACCTCATTCAAATATTTAAATTGTTCCGGTGCATCATCTACCTCTTCAACAACCCTTTCCAATGGTGTTTTCTTTTAGTGGCCCCTAACCCATAGGTCTTTTCCCAGGATCTTACCTGACTCTTCTAATTTATCCGGAGCGATTTCCAAAGTCTTTCGAAGTTTGACATAAGAATGAATTTTTATCAGTCATATCCCTTCTCCAAGATCGTTTTCAAAATATTTTCATCGTTGCTTCATCATTTCTATTCTTCTTTGTTCTGAAGTGCCTCAACAATTTTTTGTGTTCTTTCTCGTTGTCATTCTCAACTTTTGAAGACCTAAGAAGAGTTTCTCTTAAATCTTGTCCGTTCTCCCGAAGATTCATGTCGCTAGCTTGATGCTATCCGCTCAAATTGTTTCCAGTCATGCAATTCTTTTTCATCCATCCGGAGTATTTCAGGAGTTGCTTTCCCTCTCGATCATCCGGAGGTCATCTTTTCGGAATATTTCTTCATTCTAAGTTTTTAGGTTTGTTCTCTCAATTATTCTATATCCGTGCCCCTTTGGTCATCTCAATATTCTTCCAGTGCTTCGCTCAATTATTCTTCAATCAGTTCACGATCTCTTCGTTCTCTTGTCTCTAATTCCCTCAAGTATCTTTGTGCTTGCTCTAATTCTTCCAGGCGATTGTTTCTCTTTTCTTCGTTCATTTTCATTTCTAACGGTGGTTCATTGAACATTCCTATTCCTTGTCAGCATATCAAGTTCTTTCCAAATCCTACCGGTGGTTCATGAAGACTTTCTCATGTTTTGTGCTATACCCCCCTTAATCCTTTTCAACAAGAATAAGTAGTATGCAAAATCCATTGCTTGTCATCAATTTAATTTGATGAAGGATAAGCATACAATAAATCTTATTCTTATTTCATCCAAGTGATTAATCCTTCCTTCAGAGTTTGTTCTTGAGGAATAAATTCTAGTTCCAAGTGTTTTCATCTTTTCTTTTCCGGAGTTCAAATTTCCTCGGCCATGTCGTCGAAACCCCCATCTAAATCACCGCAAGGCTTAATCTTACTCTTTCATCCTTCATTTCTATCTCATCATCCGTTTGTCACCGGAGTTCTTCGTGGTGGTTCTTCATGATTTAATTCTTTCTTCAAGAGTTCATCAAGATTCTTGTTGGCGGAGTTCAAGTATCTTTCTTCTCGCATCTTGAAGTGTAATTAATTCTCTGTATTCTTTTGAAGTGGAGTTTTGCCTTTCTTAGTTCTTCTAAGCTATCCAATCATTTCTGTTTGTGACCAGTTATCACCTTATGATCGTGAGATGTTACCTATAAGACCACCACAAGCTTAAGCTTTCGTTGTTGATTTTCTCAACAACTCCGTTTAAACCTTCCTTCGAAAGATGCTTTCAATTTCATTCGTGGCACAAGTTTTCATTTTCTTCTCCGTTCTTTTCATTCAACTCTTTCAATTATTGCCGGGGGTTTTGTGTCATGTCTTCATCAAGTATCATTCCATCCTCTCAAGATCGTGTTCTATTTCTCCATGTTTCAGCCAGAGTGCTGCCTAAATCCTTCCAGTCTTATTCGTTTCTTATCTCGTTCTAACCGGAGTGGTTTCATAGTCTATCTGATTCCGTGAGCTTTCGATTCTTGTCATTCTTGTCGTTCCTCTCTTCTTCTCGAGTGCTCTCGATTCTTTGATTCTTCTATTCTTGAGTTCTTGTTTCACCTCATCCCTTTTCCCTTCCGTCTCGGTCCTAAGATCTCGGGACGAGATCTCTTGTTAGTGGAGGAGTCTTTATGCGCCCGGATTCGATCGCGGTGTCGCCAGTTATTCACCGTCATTGCCATGTCATTTGCTTGCGTGTTGCATTTTGCCATGTCATCATGTGCATCTCATTTTGCATAGCATTTTCCCCGTTGTCCGTTTTGCAATCCGGCACTCCTATGTCATCCGGCGTCCCATTCTTGTCTCTTTTCATGTGCGGGTGTTAAACTTTCTCGGAATGGCCCGAGGATTGCCAAGCGGCCTAGGTACACCACCGGTAGACCGCCTGTTAAGTTTCGTGCCATTTGGAGTCCGTTTGATACTCCAACAGTTAACCGGGTAACCGTAAAGGCCTCTTTTGTGTGCAGCCCAACAACCCTCCAGAGTGGCCCAATTACCCATCCTAACCCCCTCCATGCTCTTGGTCGTTCGATCATGATCGTGTGGGCGAAAACCGCTCCCCATTTGGACTCTCCTAGCTCCCTCTAGCTATATATATGCCTTCCCCTGTCCAAATCCGGGTCCAAACCCTAGTTTTTCCCCTCTCGCCCGCCGGACATGTCCGTCCCGGACCGGACGAAATCGCGCCGCCGTCGACAGCCAACCACATCGCGCCACCTGTCCTCCGCCGCCCGTCCCGCGCCCGCCCCCTCGAGCCCATCCGGGGCCAGCGAGCCTAGATCCGCCGCCCGCCGGGCCGTCCCGCCGCCAGCGGCCGCGCCCAGCGTCGGCGTCCTCCGCCGTCTGCCCGCTGCGGCCGGCGAGCCGCCCGAGCTTGCCCGCTTCTGCCCCACCGCCTTTCTCCTGATCCGGCGCCGCCCGGCCAAGTCGCCGCGCCCGGCGCCGCCGCGCCCGCCCGTCCGCCTTCGCCGCCCGTCCAGTCGCCGCCTCCGTCCGCCTCCACCGCCGCCGACCAACTTCGCCGCCCGGCTTACGCGCCCTCTGCTGCGGTCCCGTCTCCGGCCACGCCCCTCGTCGGAGCGCCGCGCGACCCGAGCCGCCTCCGCCACTGGTCGCCCCGCGTCTCTCCCTCGCCGCCGCCCGTCCCCGGCCGTCGGCCTCTTCTCCGGACCCACCTCGAACTGCATGCCACGATCCCGATCCAGATCCGGAAGACAAGGTTGACCCCGAGATTTCCCTAAGTCCCCAGATTCTTGCATTTTCATGCTCTGTTCATCATGCCATATTTCCTCATCTATCGCTCCGTTTTGGATGCATAATATATCAAAATTTTCACTGTAAGATGCTCCTCATTTCATTCCATTGTTACATGCTTGTTTGAGTTCGTCTTGACGCCCTAATCTTGTTGCAAGAGTGCTATATGATGTTAACCTGCTGAAATTGTTATAACTTGCTGTTTTGTCTTTTTCATTGCATTTTGTGTGTGCATCTTATGTGCTTGATGTCAACATGTGTTTTGTGCTACATAATGTCATCTTTACATGGGTGCTTGTCTTGTATTTTTGTGAGTCTTGTAGTGAGTGCTTTGAGCTCGTGAAGTAGGGTACTTGTTGTTGCTGTTTTGCTAGGCTGAATCTGCTATATCATGATGCTATGTTAACCTGCTTCTACAAGTCATTCTATGCATAATCTGGAGATGTTGACTAAGGATGTTTTGTTATACCTGTCATGCTCTATCCATTCATGCCCCTGGTTGTATTTATAGCCTGATATAACTTGTTGTTATCTTGCTCCAAACTTGATAAATAATGTTGTTGTCAGCCTGTTAACATTATGTTCACTTTTGCCATGTGTTTTGCTAGTGATCCATGCACCCTATGAACTTGATCTTGCTATGTTTAGCTTCATAATCATGTATTTTTACTGGTGGGTGCCTTATCATGCCATGTATTGCTCTGTGGTGAGTTGTACAAGCTCACCAACATGCCTACTTATCGTTGTTCCTGCCATGTTTGAATCTGTCATATTACTTGCCATGTTTGTATGGATGCTACCATGTTTTCTGTTGATCTTTGGAATAAGTTCAGTAAGGGAGTTTTGTTCTTTGTCTTTAGAACTAGCATGCCATATCTTGGTTTGCCATGATATCTTCCTGTAACATGTTGTTTGACAGCTCTAAACATTGCAACCTGATGTTATTTCTATTAAGTCTGAAACTGTTATTATTTGCAATCTTGCCATGTCCTTTTGAGCATGTTCTAGTAGTTTCTGTAGATAGCTAAGTGTTCATGTTTTGTCATGGTTTACCTGTACTTCATGCCCATGCCTTTTGTTCTTATGTTGAGGTGCTGGAGCATATTGTTTTGATGCTTGCTAGATGCCTAGTTGCTGTTTTGGACAGCTTGTCCTTTAAACTTGTATAGTGTACGTGTAGAACCGTTGCTCCGTTTTGAGTGTGCTCTATATGAAACTTGCTTGATTTTGCATGTAGTTTCATATTATCATGTTGCGTCCTTGTTTTGAGGTGTTTGCTTGATGTTTGGATGCATTTAGCATCAATGCCATGTTTAACTTGTTTTGCGCATATCTTCTAGGTCGTAGCTTCGAATTAAATGAACTTTATATGTAACTTGACTAGAATCTCGTGTAGATCATCTTGGTGCATCTTAAATTATTGTTTAACAACTTGAACATAAGGTTTATTCAGTTCTGGACCAATTTCTAAATTTGCATATGAGGACTTACCGGAATTGCTATATGTTGTTTCCGGCCTCATTTAAACTTGGTTTGATGTGTTGTTCTTGTTTGCATCATCTCTTGCCATGCGTAGTCTCACGTAACCTTGTCATGCATCATAGTTGGTTGAGCATCATGCCTTGTTCATGTGTGGTGTGTTTACCATGTTGTGTGCTTCTTCTCGATAGTTCCCGTTTCGTTGCGATCGTGAGGATTCGTTTGTCTACGTGGCTTCATCCTCTTCATGGACTCGTTCTTCTTACTTGCGGGATTTCAGGCAAGATGACCATCACCCTGGATCTCACTAATATCATTGCTATGCTAGTTGCTTCGTTCTATCGTTTTGCCGCGCTACCTATCTCTTGTTGATCAAGCCTCCCAAATTGCCATGTCAGCGTCTAACCTTTTTCACCCTTCCTAGCAAACCGTTGCTTGGCTATGTTACCGCTTTGCTTAGCCCATCTTATAGCATTGTTAGTTGCGGGTGAAGTTGAAGATTGCTCCATGGTGGACAGGATTATGTGGGGATATCACAATATCTCTTATTTAATTTAATGCATCTATATACTTGGTTAAGGGTGGAAGGCTCGGCCTTATGCCTGGTGTTTTGTTCCACTCTTGCCGCCCTAGTTTCCGTCATGCCGGTGTTATGTTCCCGGATTTTGCGTCCCTTACGCGGTTGGGTGATTTATGGGACCCCCTTGACAGTTCACTTTGAATAAAACTCCTCCAGCAAGGCCCAACCTTGGTTTTACCATTTGCCTCACCTAGACTTTTCCCCTTGGGAGTCGCGCATCCCGAGGGTCATCTTTATTTTAGCCCCCCCGGGCCAATGCTTGTCTAAGTGTTGGTCCAAACTAGAGCACCGTGCAGGACCATCCCTTGGCAACTTGGGTTACGTTGGTACCTGTACGCTTCGCTTATCCGGTGTGTCCTAAGAACGAGATACGTGCGACTCCTATCGGGATTGTCGACACATCGGGCGGCTTTGCTGGACTTGTTTTACCATTGTCAAAATGTCTTGTAAACCGGGATTCCGAGACTGATCGGGTCTTCCTGGGACAAGGAATATCCTTCGTTGATCGTGAGAGCTTATCATGGGCTAAGTTGGGACACCCCTACAGGTTATAAACTTTTGAGAGCCGTGCCCGCGGTTATGTGGCAGATGGGAATTTGTTAATATCCGGTTGTAGATAACTTGACACCAGATCCGAATTAAAACGCATCAACCGCGTGTGTAGCCGTGATGGTCTCTTCTCGACGGAGTCCGGGAAGTGAACACGGTTTTGGGTTATGTTTGACGTAAGTAGGAGTTCAGGATCACCTCTTGATCATTGCTAGCTTCATGACCGTTCCTTTGCTCCTCTTCTCGCTCTCATTTGCGTATGTTAGCCACCATACATTGCTTAGTCGCTGCTGCAACCTCACCACTTATCCTTTCCATACCCATTAAGCTTTGCTAGTTTTGATACCCATGGTAATGGGATTGCTGAGTCCTCGTGGCTCACAGATTCTACAACAAGAGTTGCAGGTACAGGTTTTGCGACGATCATGACACGAGAGCGATGTTTGCTTGTTTTGAAGTTCTTCTTCTGCTTCTTCTTCGATCAGGGGATAGGTTCCAGGTCGGCAGCCTGGGCTAGCAGGGTGGATGTCGTTGAGTTTCTGTTTGTGTTTCATCCGTAGTCGGATGTTCCTCTTTTGTATTGTGATGTTGTATTCATGTGGCATTGTTTGCCTCTTGTATGTATCCCCAACTATTATGTAATGGTACGATGTAATGATATCCACCTTGCAAAAGCGTCTCCAATATGCGCTTCTATCCTTGGTGGGACCTTCGTGTTCCTTTAGGATAGGGTTGCATATTGGGCGTGACAATCCGACCAGTATCTGTCATGGCGGTTCAGCCACACTGGTCCTTGACCCAAACATTGATGGATTCCATCTTACGCGAGTCCTCATGGACGGTGGCAGCAGCCTGAACCTGCTCTATCAGGATACAATGCACAAAATGGGTATTGATCCCTCAAGGATCAAGCCCACAAAAACCACCATTAAAGGTGTCATACCAGGCAAAGAGGTCCGTTGTACGGGCTCAATCACACTGGAAGTGGTCTTCGGATCCCCGGACAATTTCCGAAGCGAAGAGTTGATCTTCGATATCGTCCCCTTGCACAGTGGCTATCACACACTGCTCGGACGAACCGCATTCGCTCGATTCAATGCGGTGCCACACTACGCTTATCTCAAGCTCAAGACGCCCAGACTACGCGGTGTCATAACAGTCAATGGCAACATGGTACGCTCCCTCTATACCGAGGAGCACACCGCTGCCCTTGCAGCAAAAGCACAGAGCGGCCTTTTTAGGTAGGACCTTAATTCGGTGGCCAAGCTCCCGGACACGGTCAAATGAGTCCGAACTACTCTACAGCAGGATAGTCCAGCTCGTCAAGAGCTTGACTAGCAATTCGGCCTCCGTCCCAGTCCCAACCAAGAGGCAACATTCGTACCGCGCGTACATAACTACGCACTCAGAATACCATGGGCATAGACGGAGGCACAGCTAGATCGTGGTCCATAATACGGCTAACCTCCCGTGGACCCCCATGTTGGGGAACGTAGCAGAAATTCAAAATTTTCTACGCATCACCAAGATTAATCTATGGATATTCTAGCAACAAGAGAGAGGGGAGTGTATCTTCAAACCCTTGAAGATCGTGAAGCGGAAGCGTTACAAGAACGCGGTCAGTGGAGTCGTTCACGAAGCGATTTAGATCGCGGCCAAATCCGATCTAAGGACCGAACAACGGTGCCTCCGTGTTCAACACACGTACAGCCCGGGGACATCTCCTCCTTCTTGATCCAGCAAGGGGAGAGGAGAAGTGTTGGGGAACGTAGTAATTTCAAAATTTTCCTACGCACATGCAAGATCATGGTGATGCATAGCAACGAGAGGAGAGTGTTGTCCACGTACCCTTGTAGACCGTAAGCGGAAGCGTTATGACAACGCGGCTGATGTAGTCGTACGTCTTCACGATCCGACCGATCCAAGTACCGAACGTACGGCACCTCCGAGTTCAGCACACGTTCAGCTCGATGACGATCCCTGGACTCCGATCCAGCAGGGTTTCGGGGATGAGTTCCGTCAGCACGACGGCGTGGTGACGATGATTATGTTCTACCGATGCAGGGCTTCGCAAGCACCGCAACAATATGACCGAGGTGGAATATGGTGGAGGGGGGCACCGCACACAGCTAAGGAACGATCACGAAGATCAACTTGTGTGTTCTAGGGTGCCCCCTTGCCCCCGTATATAAAGGAGCAAGGGGGGAGGCCGGCCGGCCCTTGGGGGCGCCCCAAGGAGCAGTCCTCCTCCTAGTAGGAGTAGGACTCCCTCTTTCCTACTCCTACTAGGAGGGGGAAAGGAAGGGGGAGAGGGATAGGGAAAGAGGCGCCGCCCCTCTCCTAGTCAATTCGGACCAGAGAGGGGGGGGCGCTGGCCCATCTGGCTGCCCTCTCTCTCCACTAAAGCCCATAAGGCCCATTACTTCTCCGGGGGTTCGGTAACCCTCCGGCACTCCGTTTTCTCGAAATCACCGGAACACTTCCGGTGTCGAATATAGTCGTCAATATATCAATCTTTATGTCTCGACCATTTGAGACTCCTCGTCATGTCCGTGATCACATCCGGGACTCGAACAACCTTCGTACATCAAAACTTATAAACTCATAATAAAACTGTCATCGTAACGTTAAGCGTGCGGACCCTACGGGTTCGAGAACTATGTAGACATGACCTAGAACTATTCTCGGTCAATAACCAATAGCGGAACCTGGATGCTCATATTGGCTCCTACATATTCTACGAAGATCTTTATCGGTCAAACCGCATAACAACATACGTTGTTCCCTTTGTCATCGGTATGTTACTTGCCCGAGATTCGATCGTCGGTATCCAATACCTTGTTCAATCTCATTACTGACAAGCCTCTTTACTCGTTACGTAATGCATCATTCCGTAACTAACTCTTTAGCTACATTGCTTGCAAGGCTTATAGTGATGTGCATTACCGAGAGGGCCCAGAGATACCTCTCCGACAATCGGAGTGACAAAACCTAATCTCGAAATACGCCAACCCAACATGTACTTTTGAAGACACCTGTAGAGCTCCTTTATAATCACCCAGTTACGTTGTGACGTTTGGTAGCACACAAAGTGTTCCTCCGATAAATGGGAGTTGCATAATCTCATAGTTATAGGAACATATATAAGTCATGAAGAAAGCAATAGCAACATACTAAACGATCAAGTGCTAGGCTAACGGAATGGGTCATGTCAATCACATCATTCTACCAATGATGTGATCCCGTTAATCAAATGACAACACATGTCTATGGTTAGGAAACATAACCATCTTTGATTAATGAGCTAGTCAAGTAGAGGCATACTAGTGATGTTATGTTTGTCTATGTATTCACACATGTATTATGTTTCCGGTTAATACAATTCTAGCATGAATAATAAACATTTATCATGATATGAGGAAATAAATAACTTTATTATTGCCTCTAGGGCATATTTCCTTCAAGAAGTTGAGGGAAAACTACGACAACACGACGGCATGGTGGTGATGGAGCTCGTGGTTCTCCGGCAGGGCTTTGCCAAGCACTACGGAGGAGGAGGTGTTGGAGGAGGGAGAGGGCTGCGCCAGGGGAAGGGTGCAGCTGCCCTCTCTCTCCCTCACTATATATAGGGGGAAGGGAGGAGGGGGAGGTGCCCTAGGGTTCCCTAGGGAGGGGCGGCGGCCACAGGGGAAACCCTAGATGGGTTTGGGCGCCCCCACCCCCTAGGAAACTTGCCCCCAAGCCGGGAGGGGCGGCTGCCCTAGGGGTGGCACCCCCACCTCTCCTGGTTATGTGAGATGGGGTGGGAGGGGCGCTCAGCCCCTTAGTGGGCTGATGTGCCCTCTCCCCTTGGCCCATAAGGGCCCCCAACGCTTGCCGGGGCCTCCGAAACCCCTTTCGGACACGCTGGTCGTCACCTGGTACCCCCGGAATAATTCCGGACTCCAATACCCTTCGTCCAATATACCGATCTTCACCTCCGGACCATTCCGGAGCTCCTCGTCATGTCTAGGATCTCATCCGGGACTCCAAAAAACCTTCGGTAACCACATACTATTTCCCATAACAACTCTAGCGTCACTGAATTTTAAGTGTGTAGACCCTACGGGTTCGGGAACCATGCAGACATGACCGAGACATTCTCTGGTCAATAACCAACAACGGGATCTGGATACCCATGTTGGCTCCCACATGTTCCACGATGATCTCATCGGATGAACCACGATGTCAAGGATTCAAGCAATCCCGTATGCAATTCCCTTTGTCAATCGGTATGTTACTTGCGCGAGATTCCATCGTCGGCATCCCAGTACCTCGTTCAATCTCGTTACCCGGCAAGTCACTTTACTCGTTCCATAATGCATGATCCCATGACTAACTACTTAGTCACATTGAGCTCATTATGATGATGCATTAGCGAGTGGGCCCAGAGATACCTCTCCGTCATACGGAGAGACAAATCCCAGTCTCGATTCGTGCCAACCCAACAGACACTTTAGGAGATACCCGTAGTGCACCTTTATAGCCACCCAGTTACGTTGTGACGTTTGGTATACCCAAAGCACTCCTACGGTATCAGGGAGTTACACAATCTCATGGTCTAAGGAAATGATACTTGACATTAGAAAAGCTTTAGCAAACGAACTACACGATCTTGTGCCATGCTTAGGATTGGGTCTCGTCCATCACATCATTATCCTAATGATGTGATCCCGTTATTAATGACATCCAATGTCCATGGTCAGGAAACCATGACCATATGTTGATCAATGAGCTAGTCAACTAGAGGCTCATTAGGGACATGTTGTGGACTATTTATTCACACATGTATTACGGTTTCTAGGTAATACAATTATAGCATGAACAATAGACAATTATCATGAACAAGAAAATACAATAATAACCATTTTATTATTGCCTCTAGGGCATATTTCCAACAGTCTCCCACTTGCACTAGAGTCAATAATCTAGTTCACATCACTATGTGATTGTAATGAATTCAACACCCATGGGGTTTGATCATATCTCGCTTGTGAGAGAGGTTATTAGTCAACGGGTCTAAATCTTTCATATCCGTGTGTGCTTTACAAATCTCTATGTCATCTCCTAGATGCAGCTACCACGCTCTATTTCGAGCTATTCCAAATAACTGTTCTACTATACGATTCCGGTTTACTACTCAGAATAATCCGGATTAGTGTCAAAGTTCGCATCGGCGTAACCCTTTACACGAACTCTTTTACCACCTCCATAATCGAGAAAATTCCTTAGTCCACTAGTTACTAAGGATATGTTTGACCACTGTCTTGTTATCCATTCCTGGATCATTCTTGTACCCCTTGACTGACTCATGGCAAGGCACACTTCAGGTGCGGTACACAACATAGCATACTGTAGAGCCTATGTCTAAAGCATAGGGGACGACCTTCGTCCATTCTCTCTCTTCTGCCGAGGTCATGTCTTGAGTCTTACTCAATACTCACACCTTATAACACAGCCAAGAACTCCTTCTTCGCCGATCTATTTTGAACTTCGTCACGGCATGTATTCATTTGAAAGTATTATTGAGCATTTTTGATCTATCCTTATAGATCTTGATGCTCAATGTTCAAGTAGCATAATCCAGGTTTTCCATTGAAAAACACATTTTCAAATACCCTATTTGCTTTCTAGAAATTCTATATCATTTCTGATCAACAATACGTCAACAATATATACTCATCAGAAATTCTATAGTGCTCCCACTCACTTCTTTGGAAATACAAGTTTCTCATAAACTTTGTATAAATCCAAAATCTTTGATCATCTCATCAAAGTGTATATTCCAACTCCGAGATGCTTAACCCAGTCCTTAGAAGGATTGTTGGAGCTTTGCATACTTGTTAGCATCTTTTAGGATTGTAAAAACCTTCTGGTTGTATCAGATACAACCTTTCCTCAAGAAAATCGTCGCGGAAACTATATTTTGACATCCTATCTTCAAGATTTCATAAATAATGCAGTAGCTGCTAATATAATTCTAACAGACTCTTAGCATCTCTATGAGTGAGAAAGTATCATCGTAGTCAACTCCTTGAACTTGTCGGAAAACATCTCAGTGACAAGTCGAGCTTTGTTAATGGTGACACTTACCATCATTGTCTGTCTTCCCTTTTTAAAATCCATCTGTACCCAACAGCCTTATGACCATCAAGTAGTTCTTCCAAAGTCTACACTTTGTTTTATACATGGATCTTCTCTTGGATTTTATGGCCTCGAGCCATTTGTCGGAATCCGGCCCACAATCGCTTCTCCATAGCTCGTAGGTTCATTGTTGTCTAGCAACATGACCTCCAAGACAGGATTACCGTACCACTCTGAAGCAGTACGCATCCTTGTCGTCCTATGAGGTTCGGCAGTGACTTGATCCGAGGCTTCAAGATCACTATCATCAGCTTCCACTTCAATTGGTGTAGGTGCCACAGGAACAACTTCCTGTGCCCTGCTACACACTAGTTGTAGTGACGGTTCAATAACCATATCAAGTCTCCACCATCCTCCCACTCAATTCTTTCGAGAGAAAATTTTCCTCGAGAAAGGACCCGTTACAAGAAACAATCACTTTTGCTTCCGGATATGAAATAGGAGGTATACCCAACTATTTTGGGTGTCCTATGAAGATGTATTTATCCGCTTTGGGTTCGAGCTTATCAGGATGAATTTTTTTTCACATAAGCGTCGCAGCCCCAAACTTTCAAGAAACGACAGCTTAGGTTTCTCTAAACCATAGTTCATATGGTGTCATCTCAATGGAATTACGTGGTGCCCTATTTAAAGTGAATGTGGTTGTCTCTAATGCCTAACCCATGAACGATAGTGGTAATTCGATAAGAGACATCATGGTATGCCCCATATCCAATGGGGTGCATCTATGATGTTCGGACACACCATCACACTATGGTGTTCCAGGCGGTGTTAGTTGTGAAACAATTTCCACAATGTCTCAATTGTGTACCAAACTCACGACTCAGATATTCATCTCTATGATCATATCATAGACATTTTATCCTCTTGTCACGACGATCTTCAACTTCACTCTGAAATTACTTGAACCATTCAATAATTCAAACTTGTGTTTCATCAAGTAATTATAGTCAGTATCTACTCAAATCATCTATGAAGTAAGAACATAACGATATCCACTGCGTGCCTCAGCACTCATTGGACTGCACACATCAAAATGTATTACTTCAAACAAGTTGCTTTCTTGTTCCATTTTACTGAAAACGAGGCTTTCAGTCATCTTGGCCATGTGGTATGATTTGCATGTCTCAAGTGATTCAAAAACAAGCGAGTCCAAACGGTCCATCTGCATGGAGTTTCTTCATGCGTATATACCAATAGACATGGTTCACATGTCTTAATCTTTTCAAAAACGAGTGAGTCCAAAGATCCATCAACATGGAGCTTCTTCATACGTTTTATACCAATATGACTCAAATGGCCGTGCCACAAGTAGGTGACACTATATCATTACTATCTTATATCATTTGGCATGAACATGTGTATCACTACGATCGAGATTCAGTAAACCATTCATTTTAGGTTCAAGACCATTGAAGGTATTATTCAAATAAACAGAGTAACCATTATTCTCCTTAAATGAATAACCGTATTGTGATAAACATAATCCAATCATGTCTATGCTCAACGCAAACACCAAATAACAATTATTTAGGTTTAACACCAATCTCAATGGTAGAGGGAGTATGCAATACTTGATCACATCAACCATGGAAACACTTCCAAACCATATCATCATCTCACCTTTAGCTAGTCTCCATTTATTCCGTAGCCTTTTATTTCGAGTTACTAACACTTAGCAACTAAACCGGTATCTATTACCATGGTGCTACTAGGAGTACTAGTAAAGTACACATCAATATAATGTATATCCTATATACTTCTGTCGACCTTGCCAGCCTTCTCATCTACCAAGTATCTAGGGTAGTTCTTCTTCAGTGACTGTTCCCCTCATTACAGAAGCACTTAGTCTCGGGTTTGGGTTCAACCTTGGGTTTCTTCACTAGAGGAGCAACTGATTTGCCATTTCATGAAGTATCCCTTCTTGCCCTTGCCCTTCTTGAAACTAGTGGTTTCACTAACCATCAACAATTGATGCTCCTTCTTGATTTCTACTTTCGCGGTGTCAAACATTGCGAATATTTCAAGGATCATCATATCTATCCCTGATAGGTTATAGTTCATCACGAAACTCTAGTAGCTTGGTGGCAATGACTTTGGAGAAACATCACTATCTCATCTGGAAGATTAACTCCCACTCGATTCAAGTGATTTTTGTACCCAGACAATCTAAGTACAAGCTCAATGATTGAGCTTTTCTCAATTAGTTTGTAGGCTAAGAAACTTGTCGGAGGTCTCATACCTCTTGACGTGGGCACGAGCCTGAAATCCCAATTTCAGCCCTTGGAACATCTCATATGTTCCGTGACGTTTCAAAAACGTCTTCGGCGCCACAATTCTAAACCATTTAACATTACTGAACTATCATGTAGTCATCAAAACGTGTATGTCAGATGTTCACAACATCCACAAACAACGTTCAAGGTTTAGCACACCGAGCGGTGCATTAAGGACATTAGGCTTCTACGCAGCAATGAGGACAATCCTCAGTTTACGGACCTAGTCCGCATAACTGCTACTATCAACTTTCAACTAAATTTTCTCTAGGAACATATCTAAAACAATAGAACTAAAACTCGAGCTACGACATAATTTGCAAAGACCTTTTGACTATGTTCATGATAATTAAGTTCATCTAATGAAATTATTTAATGAACTCCCACTCAGATAGACATCCCTCTAGTCATCTAAGTGATACATGATCCGAGTCAACTAGGTCGTGTCTGGTCATCACGTGAGACGGACTAGTCATCATCGGTGAACATCTTCATGTTGATCGTATCTACTATACGACTCATGTTCGACCTTTCGGTCTCTGTGTTCCGAGGCCATGTCTGTACATGCTAGGCTCGTCAAGTCAACCTAAGTGTTTTGCATGTGTAATTCTGGCTTACAACCGTTGTATGTGAACGTTAGAATCTATCACACCCGATCATCACGTGGTGCTTCGAAACAATGAACTTTTGCAACGGTGCACAATAAGGGGTAACACTTTCTTGAAATTATTATGAGGGATCATCTTATTTACTACCGTCGTTCTAAGCAAATAAGATGCATAAACATGATAAACATCACATGCAATCAAATAGTGACATGATATGGCCAATATCATTTTGCTCCTTTTGATCTCCATCTTCGGGGCTCCATGATCATCATCGTCACCGGCATGACACCATGATCTCCATCATCATGATCTCCATCATCGTGTCTCCATGAAGTTGTCTCGCCAACTGATTACTTCTACTACTGTGGCTAACAGTTTAGCAATGAAGTAAAGTAATTACATTGCGTTATTCAGTGACACGCAGGTCATACAATAATTAAAGACAACTCCTATGGCTCCTGCCGGTTGTCATACTCATCGACATGCAAGTCGTGATTCCTATTACAAGAATATGATCAATCTCATACATCACATATATTTCATTCATCACATCCTTCTTGGCCATATCACATCACACGGCATATGCTGCAAAAACAAGTTAGACGTCCTCTAATTGTTGTTGCAAGTTTTTATGTGGCTGCTATAGGTTTCTAGCCAGAACATTTGTTACCTACGCCAAAACCACAACGTGATATGCCAATTTCTATTTACCCTTCATAAGGAACCTTTTCATCGAATCCGATCCGACTAAAGTGGGAGAGACTGGCACCCGCTAGCCACCTTATGCAACAAGTGCATGTCAGTCGGTGGAACCAGTCTCATGTAAGTGTACGTGTAAGGTTGGTCTGGGCCGCTTCATCCCACAATACCGTCGAAACAAGATAGGACTAGTAACGGTAAGCATATTGAACAAAACCAACGCCCACAACTACTTGTGTTCTACTCGTGCATAGAATCTACGCAATAGACCTAGCTCATGATGCCACTGTTGGGGAACGTAGCAGAAATTCAAAAGTTTCTACGCATCACCAAGATCAATCTATGGAGATTCTAGCAAAAAGAGAGAGGGGAGTGTATCTTCATACCCTTGAAGATCACGAAGCAGAAGCATTACAAGAACGCGGTCGGTGGAGTCGTTCATGAAGCGATTCAGATCGCGGCCGAATCTGATCTAAGCACCGAACAACGGTGCCTCCGCGTTCAACACACGTACAGCCTAGGGACGTCTCCTCCTTCTTGATCCAGCAAGGGGAGAGGAGAAGTTGAGGGAAAACTCCGACAGCACGACGACATGGTGGTGATGGAGCTTGTGGTTCTCCGGTAGGGCTTCGCCAAGCACTACGGAGGACGAGGAGGTGTTGGAGGAGGGAGAGGGCTGCGCCAGGGGAAGGGTGCAGCTGCCCTCTCTCTCCCTCACTATATATAGGGGGAAGGGAGGAGGGGGAGGCGCCTAGGGTTCCCTAGGGAGGCGGCGGCCAGGGAAACCCTAGATGGGTTTGGGCGCCCCCACCCCCTAGGAAACTTGCCCCCAAGCCGGGAGGGGCGGCTGCCCTAGGGGTGGCGCCCCCACCTCTCCTGGTTACGTGAGATGGGGTGGGAGGGGCGCTCAGGCCCTTAGTGGGCTGATGTGCCCTGTCCCCTTGGCCCATAAGGCCCCCCAACGCTTGCTGGGGCCTCCGAAACCCCTTTCGGACACGCTGGTCATTACCTGGTACCCCCGGAACAATTCCGTACTCATATACCCTTCGTCCAATATTCCGATCTTCACCTCCGGACCATTACGGAGCTCCTCGTCATGTCCGGGATCTTATCCGGGACTCCAAACTACCTTCGGTAACCACATACTATTTCCCATAACAACTCTAGCGTCACCAAACCTTAAGTGTGTAGACCCTACAGGTTTGGGAACCATGCAGACATGACCGAGACGTTCTCCGATCAATAACCAACAGCAGGATCTGGATACCCATGTTGGCTCCCACATGTTCCACGATGATCTCATCGGATTAACCACGATGTCAAGGATTCAAGCAATCCTGTATGCAATTCCCTTTGCCAATCGGTATGTTACTTGCCCGAGATTCGATCGTCGGTATCCCAATACCTCGTTCAATTTCGTTACCGGTAAGTCACTTTACTCGTTCCATAATGCATGATCCCGTGACTAACTACTTAGTCACATTGAGCTCATTATGATGATGCATTGCCGAGTGGGCCCAGAGATACCTCTCCGTCATACGGAGTGACAAATCCTAGTCTCGATTAGTGCCAACCCAACAGACACTTTCGGAGATACCCGTAGTGCACCTTTATAGCCACCCAGTTACGTTGTGATGTTTGGTACACCCAAAGCACTCCTACGGTATCAGGGAGTTACACAATCTCATGGTCTAAGGAAATGACACTTGACATTAGAAAAGCTTTAACAAACGAACTACACGATCTTGTGCTATGCTTAGGATTGGGTCTCGTCCATCACATCATTCTCCTAATGATGTGATCCCGTTATCAATGACATCCAATGTCCATGGTCAGGAAACCATGACCATATGTTGATCAACGAGCTAGTCAACTAGAGGCTCACTAGGGACATGTTGTGGTCTATGTATTCACACATGTATTACGGTTTCCAGTTAAAACAATTATAGCATGAACAATAGACAATTATCATGAACAAGGAAATACAATAATAACCATATTATTGTTTCCTCTAGGGCATTATTTCCAATACCGCATACATTCACTTTTCCTTTTTCTTTTCAGGTTTCTTTTTTCCCAGGCCTTTGTTGGTGGCCTGATTATCAGACCTATCAAAGGGCGGATGCACCAAGATGGCAAGAAGCATTGGCGTATAAGGGAATTTCCAGGTGGTCTCTTTAAACGATCGTTATGCCTATTTTAAGGACCCGCACACAGCTCTGCCTTGGTCGTGGCATGTTAAATAGCCCTGTTGCTTATCGCACTACTTGTACAAATACGATTTGACGTATTAATCAAGCTACAATGGAAAATAGTTTGCGGCCCAATTTCTGCGGCATTAGCCTATTGCTTCATTTTTCTTTTTCTTGATATTCTTATCAATTACACTCTTACAATCTGGTACGTCTTAATTCGCCAGGGGCTTCATTACGCCCCATAATACGAAAACAAAGTCCGAACACTTTTTTACAGGGGCTTCATTGCACCCCGAACATTAGCATTATATGCAACGGCTCTGAATCATCTCTTTGGTCAATAGTTGGGTTGCCCGACTCCTGTGCTTACTACCTTACGTTCCGCTATATCGGCTAGGGGAGTAAAGGGAGAACTACTACGATTGTGTCCTGGTTTGTCCGGATGAGCACCTCAGTAGAGGAAGCCGAAAACTGACTGTCATCATGCGACGTGAGCCGGTCAGCTGTTCAAGAGGTTACAAATCTTTTGCGATTTTTTCCGCATTATGCGATGAATCGGTTCTTATCCGATGAGGTGTTTGCAACACCCCAAGTTCGGACTTACGAACACTAGGGGTTGCGCCTAAATTTTTATTATCAAACTCCTATGGCTAAGTGAGGGTGATAAAGCCACATAGTCCGATTGCCTGGTTCGTCTCGCTAAACACCTACTTTAAGGACCAAAACTTTGAGATAAAGAGTGTTTAGATTCACCCCGAACACCCCCGTACTGCCTACGTGGTGGCTGAAGCCGACGACTGGCGAACTCTCAGATTTAACAAAACAGCCGCATAGGAGGTAAAATTTTAAATAACAGGCATTATATTACATAACGAATCTGTTTCATTATACAGGAAGGGACAATATGAATGACTTCATTCAAAGATAACGTCTTTTGAACGCAGACCCGCCACAATGCGGGATCCCTCCAAGACATTGTCAAAATACAGCACAGGCATGCGGTGCTCCTTGCTCGCGGGCGGTCCCTCGGTCACAAGCTTCACGGCGTCCATCTTCACCCAATGCATCTTGACTCGGTCAAAGGCCATTCGCGCGCCTTCGATGCAGACCGACCGCTTAATAGCATCAAGCCGAGGGCAGGCATTGACCAACCGCTTCACGAGCCCAAAGTAGCTGCTGGGTATCTCTTCGGCAGGCCATAGCCAAATTATTAAATCCTTCATGGCTAGTTCAGACACCCTATCAGTTCGACCAGCTAAAGGGCACCGGATGTTCTGGTGCAAGGTATTGCGACCAAAATAACTTCTCCGTGGAGCTGCCCTCTTCGGCTCGGAAGAACTCCACAGCGTTTGAAACGCTGCGGGGTAGATCCGCAAACGCCCCTAGAGAACTCCAAATCTGGGTCAGTATAAGAGGAACCTTTTCTTCACATATTTTCTCTGCATAATAAAGGCCTTACCTGCCGCGACTTTTCTGGCCTCCTGGACTTCCTGGAGGGCGTGCTGGGCTTCTACCCAGGCAACGTGTGTGCTTTGGCGGGCCTTGGCAAGTTCGGACTCATGATCCGCAGTGTTGCGCTCCAAGGACTCAAGTTTCTTCACGGTGTCCTGGAGCTCCTGCTAGACCTCACTGACCCTGGCCTCATGCTTTTCACGGGCCGCTCGTTCCTTGGCCGCTCTCTCCTCGGCCTCGGCCAGCACCTTCTTGAGGGTCTCCACCTTGGTCACCGCTCCTAATAAATATCACGGCACTTTTGTCAGCACAAATCATTCATCCTTCCTAAATATAGACAAGGTTATTGCCTACCTTGTTTGTCTTCCAGCTGTTTCTTCACTCGGCCGAGCTCTTCCTCGATCCGCTCTAGACTCTGCTTCAGTCCGGAGACCTCAGCACCATGAGAAGTCGCAGCCAGCAACAATGCCTGCTTATTCACATAGACATGTCAGGTTAGTCTCCTGCAAAAACTATTTGATCCTTTGTTCGGCTTTTCTTTTTGAACACCGGACAGAGTCTGAGGGGCTACTGTCTATACTATGACATTCTTTTTATATAATTGTGTCGCTCGCCTCAAAACCTGTTAGAAGGCTGGTGTCGGTGTCAAAAGGGCGGATCTCGAGTAGGGGGTCCCGAACTATGCGTGTAAGGCTAATGGTAACAGGAGGCGGGGGACACAATGTTTACCCAGGTTCGGGCCCTCTCGATGGTGGTAATACCCTACTTCCTGCTTGAGTGATCTTGATGATATGAGTATTACAAGAGTTGATCTACCACAAGATCGTAGAGGCTAACCCAAGAAGCTGGCCTATGATTATGATTGTTGTTGTCCTACGGACTAAACCCTCTGGTTTATATAGACACGGAGGTTGCTAGGGTTACACAGAGTCGGTTAAAGAGAAGGGAATCTACATATCCGAATTGCCAAGCTTGCCTTCCATGCAAAGGAGAGTCCCACCCGGACACGGGATGAAGTCTTCAATCTTGTATCTTCATAGTCCAATAGTCCGGCATAAGCATATAGTCCAGATGTCCGAGGACCCCCTAATCCTGGACTCCCTCAGTAGCCCCTGAACCAAGCTTCAATGACGATGAGTCCAGCGCGTAGTTTGTCTTCGGCATTGCAAGGCGGGTTCCTTCTCCGAATACTCCAAAGTTGATCTTGAACACAAGAATCGTGTCCGGCTCTGCAAAACAAATTCCACATACCACGTAGAGAGTACAATATTCCACGAGTATAATCTACTGACAACCTTTTCATAGCGTGACATCACGCTGCGGTCCGGTCATTATGCGAACCAATTTTCTCAACCTGCTACTGCACATCTTGCGAGGCGGTCTTATTGGCATGTCTTGTTGAAGCAGAGATTGTGTCCCCCTTATCACGGGATTCTCATCAATACGGGTGTGGGTAACCCAACCGTGCCGTTAGTATGACTCCTCGGTTTAGGCAAGTTCCAAACGGCCGCGCGGAGGACGCTTGACATTCATCCTCTTTATAAAGAGGCCAAGACCTGCCCTTTTCTTTCCATGCCTGATCCTTTCCTTCTCCTACCTCGAGTTCCAACACCCAAGGTCCAGTCCACGCGCTCCGGACCTCCAATCATGTCCGGATCCAACCCTCAAGGCCGGTGGATGGCCTCTTCTGTCACAGAGGAGGATATCAGGAAGCTTAGGGAGGCTAGGTACCTGACCGCCGAAATCCTTTCCTGCCCATGGGTAGGTTATTCCTACTGCCAAACCCAACGAGAGCGTTGTATTCATCTCCCACTTCATCCGAGGGCTAGGCTTCGGTCTTCATCCTTTTGTTAGAAGGCTCATGTTCTATTACGGATTAGATTTTCATGATCTAGCTCCGGATTCCTTCCTTCACATCTCGTCGTTTATCATCTTGTGTGAGGCCTTCCTCCACATTACCCCACACTTCGGCTTATGGCTCAAGACCTTCAATGTGAAACCGAAGATGGTCGAGGAGCGACACGCGGAGTGCGGAGGCGCTATAATAAGCAAAGGTGCCGATGCCTTATGGCCAAAGGGTTCCTTCCCGGAGGTGTCCGACCTATGGCAACGGGAGTGGTTTTACATCATAGCACCCCAGGTACAAAGTGGGCAGCTGCCTCGGCCTTCCGCTCTGCCCCTCCGCCAACACTTGCATCATGGGTCAACAAGCGGTTGGACTGGGGACCGATTAATGACGTGCTGACATTGCAAAGCCGCATTTGACATCTCCTCAAGAGGGACATTAGTCTCGTCAAAGTAATTCAAGTAATGTTAGTTCGTCGGGTCCCACCATGCCAACGTCGATCTCTCCGTATGTGGGAGTTCAACCCGGAAGGACCGCGAACCATTCAACACTTCTTCGGCGTGACGCTCGTAGGGATGTATCGATTATTATTCGGATCACGAATAAAGTGTCCGGACACAACAACGGATGCGGGTCTCAGTACCCAAGTAAGTAATTCCACAACCGAACACGTTGTCATTATATTTGTCACAACATTATTCTGAAAAACCACCCTTGGCCAGGACTAGATAAGAAAGGCGGAGAGGATCAGGTGTTCGGCCCCTCTTCCGGAAGACTCGCCGGATCCTGTACTAATTAGGAGGCTGGCTCGCGCACCATATCAAGTGCCATCAGGGGAGGACGAGGGGAGGAATAGGGAAGCCAAAAGTGGACTTCATGCTGGAGGTACATTACGCATCCTAACCGGGGGAATTGGCACCCCTGTGTCGGAGGGTGAACGGGGAGGACATTCTAGCATCCCCGCTCCCCATAGGAAGAAAAGGAGCACCCTTGAAGACTTGGAAGCAGAGGTCTCCCAACGAGGGAAGAAACCTGCATCAGGGGGCCCTTCCTTGGAAGGCGGCCTTACCGCACAGCGCCCATAAGGGGGCCAGCCGTCAACCGAGCCGTAAGTGAACAAATGTACTTTAGTACGCAAGTCCCGTTCCTTTCTTGAGAATAACAACTGAGGCATATGTTTTGCAGTCCGGCTCAGAGTCCTTCACAACAATATTCATCCTCGGGGGATCTTCTTCCGGAGATGATGAAGAGCGAAACGCTTGAGGTAGTCCTGGATTAGGGGGTCCTCGGACAGCCGGACTGTGTACTTATGCCGGACTGTTGGACTATGAAGATACAAGATTGGAGACTTCGTCCTGTGTCCGGGTGGGACTCTCCTTTGCGTGGAAGGCAAGCTTGGCAATTTGGATATGTAGATCTCCTTCTCTGTAACCAACTCTATGTAACCCTAGCCCCCTCCGGTGTCTATATAAACTGGAGGGTTTAGTCCGTAGGACAACAACAATCATAATCATAGGCTAGCTTCTAGGGTTTAGCCTCTACGATCTCGTGGTAGATCAACTCTTGTAATACTCATATCATCAAGATGAATCAAGCAGGAACTAGGGTATTACCTCCATCGAGAGGGCCCGAACTGGGTAAACATTGTGTGCCCTGCCTCATGTTACCATTAGCCTTAGACGCACAGTTCGGGACCCCCTACCCGAGATCCGCCGGTTTTGACATCGACATTGGTGCTTTCATTGAGAGTTCCACTGTGTCGTCACGGTAAGGCTTGATGGCTCGCCTTGTTATCAAGGACAACATCACCTCTGGGGGAGCCCTGGCTTTAGGGCAAACTCTCCAACTAGGCGGCTTCATCATGACCGCCCGTTCGGCCGCCGCGCATACGATGACTTCTCGGGTCATCAAAAACAGCCTCCACGCCAGCTCAGAATACATTGAGCAGATGGATCCAATGGAGCTCTCGTCCTTAAACGAGCTCTTGGCTCGCATCGCCACCTTGGGAGTCGCTACGGACTATGATCGGATTGGGCTTAAACTCGATCAAAGGGAGATTAATCTCCGCCGGTCACCCATCAGATAGCAGTGGTGGAGGAGGAATGCAGTGATTCTTCCTCTATTTTGAGGACGAACTATGTCCAGATTATTGAGCTCTCCGAGCCGAATACCTGTCTACGGAGGACATGGCCCATGCTCCGAACCTAGAATCGGACAGCGGGCCAAAAAAATTGGGCAACATCCCAGAACCCGAACCGCCAAGTTTGGAAGCTTCCCTGCACCCGAGTCTCAGATCGAGTCAGGGTTTGGACTTAAATCCACCCACCCACCTAGATACAAGCGATCTTTCCCACATCATGCAACAATCCCAAGAGACAGTACATCACTTTTGGGCCAGATTCCTCCTTGTAATGAGCAAGGTCAAGGACTATCGCGAGGAAGACACAATCTCATTCTTTTGCAAAAGTTGCATGGACAAGGGAATCCTCAACGCCATAAGTCGCCGTGACATAGCACACTTTGCTGACTTGGCGGCCATAGTACAGAAGTACTGTGCGATGGAAAGCGCTTGGAAAACCCAAGCAAAATTCTGGGATCCTCCGGCTCTCACTAAACCCCTCATCCGAACTAAAAGGGTGCACTCTCGCAAGTCACCCGATCCAATTACAAAGAAACCAAAGCCCACCACAGGGCATGGAACCGTATTCTTCGACGCACCGAACACTTCGAGTGGACGGATGCGGCTACGACCGGACTGGAAGAAATAAAGGCCCTCTTGGCCAGCAATCCAATCCTGGCAGCACCAAACATCGGCGAACCCATGCTGTTATATATAGCTCCAACGCACCAAGTTGTAAGCACAGTGCTCGTCGTCGAACGATAGGAGGACGGACATAAGTTCCCGCTTCAAAAGCCGGTATACTACGTATCCACTATCCTCACACCATGCAAGTCACGGTACCCACATTATAAAAAGATAGCATACACGGCCTTCATGGCATCCTGGAAACTACGACACTACTTTCAAGAGTGTTCAACCACAGTGGCATCTGAAGTACCACTCAACGATATAATAAATAACCGCGATGCTACGGGCCAGATTGCTAAGTGGGCCATCGAGCTCCTCCCGTTCGACATCATATATAAACCATGGCGAGCCATTAAGTCGCAAGTACTGGCTGACTTTGTTGCCGAATGGACAGAAGCCGAACTCCCTAAAGAGTACGACACATACTCCAATTGGATCATGCATTTTGATGGCTCTAAGATGCTGGATGGTCTGGGAGCAGGTGTTGTCCTGACATCCCCCACCAGAGATACAGTCCAATACATACTCCAAATACTATACATAGACTCCAACAATGCAGCCAAATACGAAGGTCTGTCGCATGGTCTTCAGATGGCGGTGATGACCCACAAGTGTAGGGGATCTATCGTAGTCCTTTCGATAAGTAAGAGTGTCGAACCCAACGAGGAGCAGAAGGAAATGATAAGAGGTTTTCAGTAAGGTTTTCTCTGCAAGCACTGAAATCTAGGTGATTGATAGTTTTGTGATAAGATAAATTGTAATGAGTAACAAGTAAATAAAGTAAATAAAGTGCAGAAAGGTGGCCCAATCCTTTATGTGGCAAAGGATAAGCCTGGACAATTTCTAATTATGAGAAAGGAGCTCCCAAGGACACATGGGAATTATCGTCAAGCTAGTTTTCATCACGCTCATATGATTCGCGTTCGGTACTTTGATAATTTGATATGTGGGTGGGCCGGTGCTTTGGTACTGCCCTTACTTGGACAAGCATCCCACTTATGATTAACCCCTATTGCAAGCATCCGCAACTACAAAAGAAGTGTTAAGGTAAACCTAACCACAACATTAAACATATGGATCCAAATCAGCCCCTAAAGAAGCAACACATAAACTAGGGTTTAAGCTTCTGTCACTCTAGCAACCCATCATCTACTTATTACTTCCCAATGCCTTCCTCTAGGCCCAAATAATGGTGAAGTGTCATGTAGTCGACGTTCACATAACACCACTATGGAAAAGACAACATACATCTCATCAAAATATCGAACGAATACCAAATTCACATGACTACTAATAGCAAAACTTCACCCATGTCCTCAGGAACAAACGTAACTACTCACAAAGCATATTCATGTTCATAATCAGAGGAGTAATAATATGCACTAAGGATCTGAACATATGATCTTCCACCAAGTAAACCAATTAGCATCAACTACAAGGAGTAATCAACACTACTAGCAACCCACAGGTACCAATTTGTGGTTTTGATACAAGATTGGATACAAGAGATGAACTAGGGTTTTGAGAGGAGATGGTGCTGGTGAAGATGTTGATGGACATTGACCCCCTCCTGATGAGAGGATCGTTGGTGATGATGTTGGTGATGATTTCCCCCTCCCGGAGGGAAGTGTCCCCGGCAGAATAGCTCTGCCGGAGCCCTAGATTGGTTCCGCCAAGGTTCCGCCTCGTGGCGGCGGAGTTTCATCCCGTAAGCTTGCCCATGATTTTTTCCAGGGTAAAATCCCTCATATAGCAAAAGATGGACAGGGGGGCACCGGGGGCCCAAGAGATAGGCGCGCCCGGTGGGGGGGCGGCGCCCCACCCTCTGGCAGGTGTGGGCCCCTCATGTATTTCTTTCGCTCAATAATTCTTATTAATTCCAAAACATGCTGGGCACGCCCCCACCCTCCTGGCCAGGGTGTGGGCCCCCTGATGTATTTCTTTCGCTCAATAATTCTTATTAATTCCAAAACATGTTTCGTGGAGTTTCAGGATTTTTGGAGCAGTGCAGAATAGGTTTCCAATGTTTGCTCCTTTTCCAGCCAGAATTCTAGCTATCGGCATCCCCCCTCTTCATGGTAAACCTTGTAAAATAAGAGAGAATAGCCATAAGTATTGAGATATAATGTGTAATAATAGCCCATAATGCACTAAATATTGATATAAAAGCGTGATGCAAAATGGACGCATCAGGCGGTCTCCATGGGCATTCAACGCCTAGAGGTGCGTGGCGATTCGAACCTCGCAATATCTCAAATAAATGGAGACTTTGACGCCAAGGACCCGACAATGGCGGCTTACCGCAATGCCGTCCTCAGAATGTCAGCCCGGTTCGAGGGGCTCGAATTCCATCATGTGGTCCGAGAACACTATCAAGCGACGGATATCCTCGCCCACATCGGCGCTAAGCGCGACCCCGTCCCACCTAATATCTTCTTGGAAAGGCTGTTCAAGCCGTCCCTGGTGTGGCAAGGGGAGACCGGCAATACTAGTCCGGATCCGACCACAACCCCAGATCCCGAACACACTGACATAATCGGAGGCTCCACCACCGAAATAACACCTTCGGCCCACGTGATCATGGCTATCATCGCCCCATGGACAGAACCCTACTTAGCCTACCTAAATAGACAAGAACTCCCCGAGGACCAAAATGAGGCACATTGCATCGTGCGGCGCTCTAAAGCCTACAAGGTTCACGAGGGAGAGCTTTATAAGAAAAGCGCTACCGGAGTACTCCAAATATGCATCTCCGAAGAGGAAGGGCAGCAGCTCTTGGCCGAAATTCACGCTGGACTCGGCGGCCACCATGCCGCAGCTCGGGCCCTTGTAAGCAAGGCCTTCCGTATAGGTTCTACTGGCCGACAGCCCGAGCAGATGCACATGACCTCGTCCAACATTGTGGCAGTTGCCAGCTTTTGGCAAACCAAAGCCATATGCCACCTACCGCCCTACAAACAATCCCCGTAACTTGGCCCTTTGCGGTGTGGGGGCTCGATATGGTCGGACCCCTTAAAGGAGGAAGCCATAAGAAAAAAAATACCTATTGGTCATGGTAGATAAATTCACCAAATGGATAGATGCCAAACCAGTTAAAATGACCGAATCCGGACCAGTGATTGACTTCATATCAGGGGTTGTACACCGTTACGGTGTCCCCCGTAGCATCATAACCGATAACGGCTCCAACTTGACAGCCGACGAGGTTAAAACTTGGTGCGGCAACAAGGGCATTAAGCTCGATTACGCCTCCGTCTATCACCCCCAAACAAACGGTCAAGTCGAACGAGCAAATGGTCTTATAATGAGCGGCATTAAACCCAGACTAGTGCGACCCTTGAAGGAATCAGATACATACTGGGTCGAGGAGCTCGACTCCGTACTATGGAGACTACGGACCACGCCAAATCGCACTACTGGATACACACCATTCTTCATGGTGTACGGTGCAGAGGCGGTATTGCCCTGCGATATCATTCATGACTCACCTCGAGTGCGTATGTATGAAGAGGGAGAAGCCGAGCTTGATCAGCAGAACAGTCTAGATGCCCTAGAGGAGGAGCGCAATGTCGCAAAAGCCCGTTCCATATTCTATCAGCAACAAGCTCTAAGGTATCAAAGCAGAGAAGTATGGGCCAAAACTTATAATGTTGGCAAACTTGTTCTACTCCTACGGGAGAAGAAAAAGGACAAGTGAAAGCACAAGTGCTCCCTATGTAGTTTTGGTATTTAATGTCAACATATCTCTTATTGGACTAACACTTTTATCTAGTTTGTTTCAGATAAGTTCAACAATGGAGTGGCATGGATTAAAGGATGTGGAACTCCTTCAAGATGCTAAGGACAAAGGATTGGCTCAAGCTCAAAAGCTCAAGACTCTTCATTTTATATTTTAGTGATCCAAGATCACATTGAGTCTATAGGAAAAGCCAATACTATCAGGGAGGGATGAGGTGTTGCTTAATGAGCCTCTTGCTTCATGTGCTTAGTGATATGCTCCAAAACCCTCAGCCACTTTCCCACTTCCACAAATGACCTAAACCTAAAGCCAAAATAGGCCACATCGATTCTTCCTATCCGGCGCCACCAATTCCAAAAGTCATATCCACTGCCACAAACCCTAAGCAAATCGGTCTTCCCGATAGGGATCTCGGTCTCACCGAGATGGGATTGTAATCTCTCTATGTATGACCATTTCCAAAATCGGTCTCACCGAGTTTGAGCAATTGGTACTACCGAGATTACAATGCAAACTCTCGGGAAAACTTATTACCAAAATCGGTCCCACCGAGTTTGAGTAATCGGTCCCACCGAGTTTGCCTGACCAACTCTGTGGAAAGCTTATTACCAAAATCGGTCTCACCGAGTTTTAGTAATCGGTCTTACCAAGATTACGTTATTCCCTAGCCCTAACCGAATCGGTCTCACCGAGTTGCATTTCGGTCCCACTGAAAACCCTAACGGTCACATTATTTGCTAAATCGGTCTGACCGAGTTTAACGATTCGGTCCCACCAAGTTTGGTAGATTGTGTGTAACGGTTAGATTTTGTGTGGAGGCTATATATACCCCTCCACCTCCTCTTCATTCGTGGAGAGAGCCATCAGACTAAACCTACACTTCCAGCATACATTTTCTGAGAGAGAACTACCTACTCATGTGTTGAGGCCAAGATATTCCATTCCTACCATATGAATCTTGATCTCTAGCCTTCCCCAAGTTGCTTTCCACTCAAATCTTCTTTTCACCAGATCCAAAACCTATGAGAGAGAGTTGAGTGTTGGGGAGACTATCATTTGAAGCACAAGAGCAAGGAGTTCATCATCAACACACCATTTGTTACTTCTTGGAGAGTGGTGTCTCCTAGATTGGCTAGGTGTCACTTGGGAGCCTCCGACAAGATTGTGGAGTTGAACCAAGGAGTTTGTAAGGGCAAGGAGATCGCCAACTTCGTGAAGATCTACCGCTAGGAGGCAAGTCCTTCGTGGGCGACGGCCATGGTGGGATAGACAAGATTGCTTCTTCGTGGATCCTTCGTGGGTGGATCCCTCCGTGGACTCACGCAACCGTTACCCTTCGGGGGTTGAAGTCTCCATCAACGTGGATGTACGATAGCACCACCTATCGGAACCACGCCAAAAACATCTGTATCTCCAATTGCGTTTGAATCCTCCAAAACCCTTCCCTTTACATTCTTGCAAGTTGCATTCTTTACTTTCTACTGCTCATACACTCTTTGCATGCTTGCTTGATATGTATTGTGAATGTTAAACTTGTGCCTAAACTCCATTTATTAAACTTAAGGAAACTTAAAAACTGCATCTTTGGTACTTAGTGTCTAATCCCCCCCCTCTAGACACCTCTTGTCAAGGTCTTACAAGTGGTATTAGAGCATTGGTCTCCATTGCTTTGGTTTAAACACCATTAGAGGAAGATGGATGAGTCTACTATTGGGAGTCTTAGACATAGAGTGCCTATTCTTGATGGAGAGTATTTTCATGAGTGGAAAAGTGAGATGATTGTTATTTTCAATCAATATAATTTGAACAAGTACATTGCTAGCCCTTGTGCACCTTATGTTGATCCTATGCATCCTACCCATGATGAGTCAATTGACATGATTAGGAATCTTAGAACTGCCGAACTTATCATTAGAGGATTGCCTAGAAACTTGATTGGTTGTTTGCCTACTCTTAAGTGTGCCTACACTATATGGAATTTTTTTGAGGAACGATTTCCAGATTATTCCTTGAAAAATCTTGATGAAATTCTACATAAGACTATTGCTTTGAGTAAGATGAATACTAGTGATCCTATGTTTGGTGATCACCTATTTGAGCTTACAAATCTTATGCGTGCCAAACGAAATGTTGGGATTATTAGTGATATTATTTCCGAAGCTATAAAAATTCATAAGCATGATCATTGTCAAACTCACTCTAATGAATCACCCTCTCTAGGACTTGATCAACCACATGACGATGTTGAACATGGATACTATGATGAGGATGATGATAGTGACTTCGATCTTGATGATGCAATGAGACATTTTGGTCTTATGGGAAATCTTCGGGGATATATGTCAGGAGGAAAGGAATGGGTTCTTGATAGTGGATGTACCGATCACATGACCGGAGATAAAGACATATTTCGTGACCTTGCTGATAATGATAGTCCTCGAAAGTATGTCACTTTCGGTGACAACTCAAAGGGTAAGGTGGTTGGCCTCGGTAAGGTGGCCATCTCACATGATAGCTCCATACAAAATGTTATGCTCGTTGAATCTCTTGGATACAACTTACTTTCAGAATCTAGACTTGCTGATTTCGGTTTCAATGTTCTATTTACTGAAGTAGATTGCAGAGTGTTTCGTCGAGACAATCATAAAATGGTCTTTACCGGTGTGCGTAGAGGTGATCTATACATTGTTGATTCACTAAAAAGGCTCAACCTAAAACTTGCTTCATTACTAAATCCTCAAAAGGTTGGTTATGGCATAGAAGACTAGGTCATGTTGGTATGCGAAACCTTGACAAGATTATTAAAGGGAATCATATCCTTGGAGTTAACGATGTCATATTTGATAAGGATAGACTTTGCAGTGCTTGTCAAGCAGGTAAACAGGTTGGAGGAAGGCATCCCGTGAAGAACATCATGACCACGAGGAGGCCACTCGAGCTACTTCACATGGATCTCTTTGGTCCCAACTCTTACAAGAGTCTCGGTGGAAATTCTTTTGGTCTAGTTATAGTTGATGATTTTTCAAGATTTAAGTGGGTGTTCTTTCTCGATGATAAATCGCAGGTCCAAAAGATCTTCAAAAACTTCGCTAGGAAGGCCCAAAATCAATTTGAAGTGAAGATCAAGAAGGTTCGCAGCGACAACGGAACGGAGTTCAAGAACGCAAATGTGGACACATTTCTTGACGAAGAAGGGATTTCACATGAGTTCTCGGCTATGTACACACCTCAACAAAACGGAGTAGTTGAGAGGAAGAACCGGACGCTCATTGAAATGGCGAGAACGATGCTTGATGAGTACAAGTCGCCGAAGCACTTTTGGGCAGAAGCGGTTGAGACAGGTTGTCATGCGACAAATCGCTTGTATCTTCACAAGCTACTCGGCAAGACGTCTTACGAGCTCCTCACCAGTAACAAACCCCAAGTTGGATACTTTCGACTATTCGGCTCAAAGTGCTACATTCTTGATAAGCATCATCGCTCTAAATTTGCTCCTAAATATCATGAAGGTTTCCTACTAGGTTATGGCTCAAACTCTCACACTTACCGTGTCTACAACAATTTCACCCGAAAGGTTGAAGAGATGGTAGATGTGAAGTTTGATAAATCTAACGGCTCGCAAGTAGAGCAATTGCCAATTGATGTAGGAGACAAAGATCCTTCGGAAGCAATCCAAGACTTGTTTATTGGCAAGGTTCATCCAACGGAGGTGAAGGAGAGTACCTTGTCCGTCCAAGTGGAAGCTTCTACTTCACGACAAGGTGAACCAAGAGTTGATACGGAAGCATCCACAAGTGGGACACACCAAGATGAAGAAAAAGAGGAAGTGCATCAAGATGAACGTCAACAACCTCCTTCTCCACCACGACAAGAGAACGACAACGCCAACAATGAGGAAGGCCAAGAAGAAGAACAAGATGAAGAAGATGTTCAACGAAGACCCAAGCAAAAGCTTTCACGAGTTCGAGCAAGATTGCTAAAGATCATCCCGTCGAGCAAATCTACAATGACATTCAAACCGGGAGAATCACTCGCTCTAAAACTCGTTTAGCTAACTTTTGTGAAAACTATTGTTTCATCTCTAGCATTGAACCTATGAAGGTTGAAGAAGCATTGGAAGATCCGGATTGGATAAATGCTATGCATGAAGAGCTACATAACTTTGAGAGGAACCAAGTTTGGACATTGGTTGAGAAGCGCGACAACAACCACAACGCCATCGGTACCAAATGGGTGTTTCGCAACAAGCAAGATGAAGATGGACAAGTAGTTCGCAACAAAGCACGTCTCATCGCCCAAGTCTACACACAAGTCGAAGGTATGGACTATGGTGATACTTATGCTCCCGTTGCTAGACTTGAGTCCATTCGAATCTTACTTGCCTATGCTAATCATCAAGATATCACCTTGTACCAAATGGACATTAAAAGTGCTTTTCTAAATGGTGAGATAGAGGAGGAAGTTTATGTTAAGCAACCTCCCGGCTTTGTCAATCCTAAGAAACCCAATCATGTTTACAAACTTCACAAAGCTCTTTATGGTCTTAAACAAGCTCCTAGAGCATGGTATAAATGCTTAACCAAGTTTCTTATTGAAAAAGGATTTGAAATTGGGAGAATTGATTCTACTCTTTTTACTAAAAGGGTTAATGGAGAACTATTTGTGTGCCAAATCTATGTTGATGATATTATATTTGGTTCAACTAACCCTCATTTTAGTGAAAAGTTTGGGAAGCTAATGTCAGAGAAGTTTGAGATGTCTATGATGAGTGAACTCAAATTATTTCTTGGGTTGCAAATCAAGCAAACTAAGGAAGGTACCTTTGTTTCTCAAATGAAGTGCACCAAGGACTTATTCAAGAAATTCAATATGCAAGAATGCAAAGGTATGTCTACACCCATGCCTACTAGTGTACATCTTGATTTGACCAAAGACAGTGAACCGATTGATCAAAAGGTTTATCGCTCTATGATTGGTTCATTGTTATATCTATGTGCTTCACGCCCCGATATCATGCTAAGTGTGTGCATATGTGCACGATATCAAGCTGCTCCTAAGGAATGTCATCTTAAGGCCGTGAAAAGGATAGTGAGATACTTAATCCATACACCAAACTTTGGCATTTGGTATCCTAAGAGGGCCTCTTTTGATCTTGTTGGCTATTCCGACTCGGACTATGCGAGAGACAAGGTTGATAGAAAGTCCACTTCGGTTACTTGTCAATTTCTTGGTAGATCTCTCGTGTCTTGGTCCTCCAAGAAAAAAAACTTGGTATAATTATCCACCACCGAAGCTGAATATATTGCCGCTGGTTCATGTTGTGCTCAATTACTTTGGATGACCCAAACTCTTAAAGATTATGGGATATATGTGAGACATGCTCCATTGCTTTGTGACAATGAAAGAGCTATCAATATTGGTCATAATCCTGTGCAACATTCTCGAACTAAGCATATTGAGGTTCGTCATCATTTCATTCAAGATCATGTTGCTAAGGGTGACATTGATCTTAAGCATGTTCGCACCGAGAAGCAATTAGCAGATATATTCACTAAACCTCTTGATGAGAAAGTGTTTTGCAGGTTAAGAGGAGAATTGAACATCATTGATGCTTCAAACTTGGAGTAGAAACTCCATTGGATACATGCAAGACATGAACTTATGAGTAATCCTTGATATTTCTCTTATGATGAAAATCTTATGTCTTGGATATATTTGTATCTTGCATGTTATCTAACCCATGTAGGTACTTGGTGGAATCAAATTCCATGAGATTGTAATCTACTCACATCTTGAGCAATCTCTACATCACCAAGTCTCTACACTATGGTGGTTGAAGACAAGGAAGCACGAAACCACTCAAACATATCCTTTGACAAATTCTATGTTGAACTTCATGATTGTCATTTTTGGATACACAAGTGCTCTTCCTTGCAAAAACTAACCCATGTAGGTAGATGGACTAAAATTCCAAGTGGTGCTCCAAATTCTTGATGAGCTACATCAACCTTGAGCAATTCACACATGTTCAACTACATGGACAACACCACCAACCATGGTATGTTATTCCATCGTAGAAAAGCTTTACTCCAAGTCATGAGCTAAAGCAACTCGACAAGATGTGAATACATCAAGATGCTTAAATGAAAAATGGCAACCCCATTTTGAGCTTAAACGATGAGTATGACCTATGATCAAGTGATCTCACTTGACTCCTAAGTCAATATACTCTAACATAGGTGACTTTGTCGCCGACCATCTCCAGATGAAGTTCTTGTGTATTCTTTTCTGTGTTTTTGCATTTGTCTCATGCATATTTGTTTCCCCTTTCAAAAAAAAACTTCATCTAGATTTCTTTCTGTTTGCTCTGCATTTTCTGCATCAAATTCATTGCACATCTTTCAGTAAATTCCTTGCAAATCTTTGTGAGATCTTACTAGTCTAGTGAGCTGAGGTGACAAGTGTTTTCTCTGCAATGAACTCGGTTTCACAGATTTGTTATTTTCGGCCCAACCGAAACCTTTCGGTCCAACCGAAGCATACCACTCGGTGCCACTGATTTCACAACAGGAAAAACAGTTTGCCACATATTCTATGTTTCTACTGATCCAGCTCCACTCAATGAATCTTGTCCTCTACAAGTATCACATTTTTATCATTGCTTTGTACTGTGTCTCAAGGACCAAACCCATTCGACGGATTCGATAAAACCCTTCTTGAAAATTGATGTCAAAGGGGGAGAGAGAGAACATCAAAGCTTATCATTTAGAGAGAGATCCTTAAGGGGGAGAGAGACCCTCAAAGGGGAGAGAGAGATCTCCAGGGGGAGAGAATACTTAAGTAGAAAGTATCTCTCAAGGATCCCAGATGCTTAGTGTTCAAGAGGAGAGATGCTCACATGTCTTCTTGAGGGGAGGGACATGTTCATATGATCTGTTGTGCTTATTTGCATTAGCATACATTAGCTCTGTTTATCATTCATATCTTTCAGCTCTGACTTTTCAGTTCTGATTTTCTATTCCCTGTCTTCTCCCAGTATCCCATGCTAGATTCAGGGGGAGCAAGACATCTAAGGGAAAGAAATCATTTAAATTCATTGCATATCTTTACTATTGGGGACATGTCTAATCCAATGTGGTACTTAGTACTCACTCTCTACATGTCATCCCAGTCTTGGTATTCTTGTAGTTTCTTCTGTTTGCTCTGGCTAGTAGATGTATCTGTGTTATCTAACCTTGTTTACGCAGGTTCATTCCATCCTAAGCCAACTCAAGACTACAAGGTAAGTATATGCATCACAATCATGTGTGTGAGGAATTCTTGCTGATGTACGTACTGTTTGCAAGAAGGACTCATGGGCATGAAGGTATTTTCTTTGAATATCCTTTGCTCTGATGCATATGGCCAAGATACATGTAACACATTGCCTGCTCTATCATGTTTATGCTCTCACATGCTTCTACATTCAATATTCACATGATTGCATACATGTAGGGGGAGCCTATGTTTGTTACATGTCCTTCCAAAGCTTTTCTTGCTATTCTTTATATCCTTATCTAAAGCTTTGATGTATGTTGTCATCAATTACCAAAAAGGAGGAGATTGAAAGCACAAGTGCTCCCTAGGTGGTTTTGGTAATTAATGTCAACATATCTCTTGTTGGACTAACACTTTTATCTAGTATGTTTCAGATAAGTTCAACAATGGAGTGGCATGGACTAAAGGATGTGGGAACTCCTTCAAGATGATAAGGACAAAGGATTGGCTCAAGCTCAAAAGCTCAAGACTCTTTGTCATGGATTTGTCACGGTAGATGTCCTAGCGTAAGGACTTAGTCGTGGAGCCATCGCTACGGGTTTACTTGAAGGGGTTAAAGCGGACACAAAGACACAAGGGTTTTATACTAGTTTGGCCCCTTCGATGAAGGTAAAAGCCTACGTCTAGTTGTGATGGAATTGATGTAGTCTCGATGGCTAGGGAGCAAACAAGCTTCGCCTAGGCTCGAGTTGTGGTTGTCTGTCCCTGAACCGTCGCCGGGTCGTCCCTTATATACACGTGGCGCCTGTCGGTTCATAGAGTCCCAACCGGTTCATACTCGTATCCCGGTTGGTATCTCTCTATTCCTAACTTACAATACAAGTTATACATCAGGCCGGTTTACGGCTACAAGTTCTAAACCGACTACAGGCCTTGGGCCTTTCTCTGCTTATACCACTAACGGAGTTAACTCGGCCCAAGCTGGCCGGTTCACACCTAGTGGTAATATCTCCAACATTAGGCCCCAGATTGATTTGAAACAGTTCATGCCAATCCTTCACAAAGCTTGTATCTTGGACATCTTCTGTTGTCTGGTAAACCGGCATGTCGTCATTATTCCTGGTCACTGTAAACCGGCATGACGTCATCCTGAAGTTTTATCCTTTATAACGCCTTCTTTAATAGCAGTTCCTGGATCCACGCGCTTGACCTAGCCTGGCTGCCTTATAAATAGGACCGAAGGGTCATTTCTTTCCTCCCTTCGTTTCCTCTTCTTCGTCTTCCTCGCGCCGCTGCTCTTGGAGCTCCACCATCGTAAATCGACCTCTGCCGTCCTAGGCGCTGCATCGACAACGAGCGTGCAGTCTGCGGCCTCTTTCCGCATCTTCTCCATTCCTGGTAAGCTTCTTCCCCTTCTCGATTTAGATCTGTTTTTAGGGTTCCAGCTTCATATCGTGTTCTTCGTGCGTTTCCATCTATCCTTTTAACTTTGAACCACACTGTGAATCTGTGCTGTACTAATAGCGATTCCTACGCGTCCGCTGCACTTTCTCATCTTAAGCCCATGGATCTTCTGCATATATATCTGCCACATAGTCCACTTCCGTTTCTGCTTTACCTCCGTGAAATATTTTTTGTTTTCTGTAGACCTGCGTTTGATCCGTAGCCATCATGGGATCTTGTGAAACTTGTTTCTGCAAACTATCCATAGCTTCAATTATTTCCAAGGCCTAGATTAGGCAGTTTAACTCACCATAAGAAAAAGCTGCTAAACCGGCACAGATACACCATTAGTCCGCTTGTTGAACCGCCAGAGCCCATCTGATATCATATCACAAGAAACCGATTTATAGACGCTGCCTCCGGTTTATGATAACTTAGACCAATCACTTTGTAACAAGCACGGTCTTGAACCGGATCAATTACTTTTGTAGATCTTATCATGGCCAAGCAAGTGTATGAATGCAACTGGGTTCCTTCTCGCGTCACTGAGTCACAGCTAAATGATCTGGTCTCGATTGGCGCTTTAGATGACAAAGATACAGTCCACTGGAGGGTCCCTGGAGAGGAATGTCCTCCCACACCCCAAGAAGGAGAAGTTGTGGTCTTTGCAGATCACCTGGCCCGGGGTTTCAACCCGCCCGGTTCCAAATTCTATCGGGACGTGTTGGCCAATTTTTAGCTCCGTCCCCAGGACATTGGCCCCAACTCCGTTACCAATTTATGCCACTTTCAAGTACTATCTGAAGTATATCTGCAAGAGGAACCTTCTGTTGAACTGTTTAGAGACCTCTTCCATCTAAACCGTCGCACTGAATTCACCGACGGCCCCAATACAGAATTGGGTGGTATGGCTATTCAGAAAAGGAAGGAGATCACCTATCCCCACGTCAAACTCCATACTCACCCCAAAGAATGGAATGCGACTTGGTTTTATTGCAAGGATACTTCTCCTGAAGGTGAAAATCCTTTACCTGGCTTTCGTCCAGAGCGGCTAAGCAACACTCATCCGTTTCCTCAAAGATTAAGCGCCAAAGATAGAAGCAAATATGCCCCGCAACTGTCCAAGCTCCGAGCCTTTATGGCCAACGGTTTGACTGGAATTGATCTTGCACGCTGCTGGTTATCCTGGGGCATACTGCCTTTGAGCGGCGTTCGGTTTAATGTGTCGATATCTTGGCAGCGTCGACGACCCACTCCGACACACAAAACTTGAACTTTCTGATGATGAAGTTACGGACTCAGTAAAAAGGATGCTGAATGAAGCGGAGCACCTCTGTGCTCAAACCGGTTTGGCTCCTTACTGCACCACCAACAAACCACCTGCGGTAAGTTTCTAGTTGCTGCATCATTAAACCTGTTATTGCTTCATGTATCCAACATTTAATTACTTCTGATCCAGGGTGATAATCCGTTTTGGAGCAAGAAACTTTCCCGAGACAAAGCGGAGAAAGCAGGGCGGCCAAGCCGGCCCAAAACAAAAATTGTCAAGAAATCAGCCCATAAGAGAAAGACCACTGCTTCATCTGACCCGGCCATTGACGATGATGTGGGTAATCCGAACTTGATTCTCTTGGCTTGCTTTTTACGCCTTATTGATGATGATGCTTGTCAGGATGACGCTGAAGCCAGCAACGCAGGATTTGCTGAGGTAACTATTCTTTCTTCCGATTCAACAAATTTGCCTTTACCAAAATTTCGCCATGCAAACCGGAAGGTTAATTTTTCTCACCCTCTTGCTTATTTGGATCCCAAATTTCTTATGAAGACACAACAACATGAAGCTCGCCGCACAACCCGGCACAGCGGTCAGGTAGTTACCTCTGCCGGTTTACCAAACAGCCCGGTTCGAAAGCGCCGCTCCGAGGTCTCCGACCTTTTTATTGCTTTAAATTCCAAAGCGGGTTTCTTCCGTCAACCTCTTAATCCGTCCGAATCCGATTATCAGGTCACTTCCCATTCATCCTCTGGTGACTCCTCGGCCACTCAGCTACCACCATTGAAGATAGCCGTCGGGTAAGTTAAACCGGCCATATGCTTCTAATATATTTTGCAATGGATATGCTTTTTCTCTTACTCTTTGTTTCTTAGAACAAAACCGAAACCAAGCAAGAAAGCCCGTTTGGATAAAACGGCTGAAGAAGCTGCTGCCTCAGACCATGAGAGAGCGCCGGATCTTGAAAATTTTGCCTCTGAAGACATTCCCAATGATCCTCCGGTTCAAGATGAGGTTATTCCTGAAGAAAGGCCTGTCAATGCTTCAGTCTCTGCTGATCCACCTGCCAGCACCATCCGGTTTGATAAATCTCACAGTCCTGCTACTACAGCGGCCGTGCCCACACAATCCGTCGAGTCGAAAGATGATGACGTTGTGATTACTGGTATGGGCCGCTCTGAACCGGGGAATCCTGCAACCTTAACCAGGCATACTGTGAAAGAGGATTTTTCCACCCTGAATAAAGGAAAGTGGGATGTCGAACTGGAAACATATGCTGCTTTAAGCGCCCAAGACCTTCATTCTGGCTATTTAAACCAGCTTTATACTAGCCGTGACTATGAAGCTGGCCTGGTCAAGTTAATGAGGGACAAGTTTGAGGTAACTCACTCCTTTCCTTACCACCAGTATATCAGTTCTTGTAGCCCCCAAGGGCCGGTTTGTAATATTGATCAAACCGGGACTTGACTATATTCCTTAACAACTTTGAAATCCACCTGCATAGCTCCAAGGGCCGGTTGAATTGTGCATATTTAAACCGGTACTTCAATAAAAACTGCCTTTGGAAACATTGCTAGATCAAATAGCCATTAGCCCCCAAGTGCCAAGATGAATACTTGTATTGAGCTTGGGACTTTGTCATCTAATAATAATGCAAAAATCGAAGGTACATTAGCCCCCAAGTGCCAAGCATATAAGCTGTTGTGTGGTTGGGACTTTGACTCTTAATTCTGGCTGATCGTACTACCGATACACAGTGAGGTGAAAATCAAAGATGACGGATTGCCGATTTACAAGCGGCTTTGAAAACCCAGCAGTCGAAATAGAAAGGCCAAGAAAGAGTTAACGATGCTTTGAGCGCTGTTGAACAAGTGAAGGAAAGCTTGAAGAAAGAACGGTAGATCGGGCCACCGAGAAGGCCAATTTGATCAAACGGGCGAAAATCTGAAGCTGCCCTTAAACCGGTAGTAGATGATCGGCAAACCGTAAGCGGCAAGTACACTCTATGATCTGCGGCAATCTTTGGTAAGCTTCCTTTGAACAATTGTGACATGTTGCACCTGCTGTATCATTACTCGGTTTAGAACTAACCATTTCTTGTTTGTAGGCACACATTGGGCACTTAGGAAATGATGTGCGGAAGAAACTGAAGGCTGTCTACACTTTAGTAGAACAGTTATATACCGGAGCCCAGCGTATCATCACCACAGCCTCTCATAACGATCCGGCACCTTCGTTGATTCAAGATACTCTGAACCGGCTGTCCATGCTTCCTGCCTGGATTGAAGAGGTGAAAAAGTCTGCTGCTCGAACCGGAGCCATTAACGCCTTGATCCGAGCCAAGGCATGGGTACCAGACTTTGATCCCGTGGAAGCAGCTCAAGGCTATCCCAGTGTGAAAGAAGATGGCTCTGATTTCAGTGAACAAGATTTACGGGCAATAAACCGTGCAGTACGCCCGCTAGCTTGTCAGTTGGCCGAAGAAGCCGACTTGGAGCATTATCAAGCACAATACAATGATCAAAACAAGCAAGTGTCTGCCCCAACCTTTGAAGCGGAAAACCTGATCCCTCCAATCCGTAAGCATACTTACGCTCCTGATATTGAACCGTCTTCTCTGATCCACGAAGAGGCTGTTTTCCAAGCGCTAATGGGAATCGAGTGGACCACTGTGGATTTCCAGCCAATGGGTAGAGATGAAGAGGCTGAAGCGACGGAGGATGAAGAGTAGGCTTGAATCGGTGGCCGGTTCAAACATCTGTTGTGGGCGGTTTGCCCAAAGAACAATGATCTCACTTGGGCACCGTGTTGCCTTGTAATAACTTTAGTTAAAACTTTCCGCCTGAATATGCCTTCGTGCATAAGTGAAACTTTTGTTTGATTCATACTTCCTGCAACCAGAAAAAGTTGAACCTCGGTGGCGGTGATACCGCCAGCCGGTTTATGGTAATCAATATATATATATATCAAAAATCAATAAGTATGTGATACAAGTACCTGCCGTATCTGGGCATGAAGCTGGCGTAGCCAAACTTGAAGCGGAGGCCTTAAAAACCATGACCGTCTGGGGAGAGAATAACTCCCATATAAACCGTGCTGAATCAGCACAAGCCCCCTTGTTATTCAATGATGATTAACAGGAAGAAGGTAAACCGGGCAGATAAAACTCCGGCGTAATACTAAACCGTGTTCTGTCAGTTTGTAACTGACAGTTGAACCGGATGAAAATGTTTGTCGGGTTAAAAACGCAACAACAAAAAATCGAATACCAATTATGTGAAAATATGGCAACAAAGGCAATAACTCTTTGCAAAAGAAAAGCTTCATTGAGCTGGTCAGATGGCATTACCATGGTCAGACGCAACCAAGCCCCCCGAAGGCATAGCGATGGTGCCAGTCGGCCAGGTCCCAAAAAGACTCTTGGCGGGTACGCCGGCCAAGTGGCATGACATTGGTTCGGGTTCGACCAAGCCCCCAAATGACTCTGGCCCTATTGGCCGACCAAGAGGCGTGACCGGTTCAGACGTGACCGTGTCCCCAAATGATCTGGTGGCTTTAGCCTATCAAGAGGTGTTGCATTGGTTCGACACGACCAAGCCCCAAGTGATAAAAACAAATGTCGAGGGTAAACCGAGGCCGCTTTAAAAATGTAAGCACTCCATGTAACCACACATGATAAGAAAGACAGAGACCCGCTTTAGCCGAGGCTCGGTTTTATTATATCGAAGATAATATATACATTGTCATGATATGTACATAAACTGAGCCAATGACTCAAGTGTAGTAAGGCCGAAGATGAGCTATATTCCATGGCCTGTTGGTCTCCTCCTCTGATGTACGTGAGTCTTGATGCTCTCGAATATCAATCAGATAGTATGATCCGTTTTGTAGATTCTTGCTGACCACAAAAGGTCCTTCCCAAGGTGGGGATAACTTATGCATATCTGTGGGTCTTGGATGAGGCGGCACCAAATCTCCTTCTTGAAAGGTTCGGTTTTAACCCGCGATCGTTATAACGACGAAGATCTTGCTTTGGTAAATCGCCGAACGAGCAGCTGCCATATCACGCTCCTCATCCAATAGGTCCAAAGCGTCCTGCCGTGCCGTCTCGTTGTCGCTTCAACATAAGCCGCTACACGGGCGAATCGTGCGGATATCATCGGGAGAACGCCTCGCTCCGTAGACCATGAAGAACGGCGTATATCCGGTGGACCGGTTTGGCGTGGTATTGATACTCCATAGCACCGATGGTAGCTCTTCAACCCAGCACCACGGTGTTCTCTAGCGGAACCATAAGCGAGGTTTGATGCCTCGTAAGATCTCTTGATTAGCTCGTTACGCCTGCCCGTTGGATGGGGATGAGCCATCGACGACACGTCAAGCGGATGTGCTCACGTTCACGTAACTCTTTCATAGCCCCTTGGATAAATTAGTGCCATTGTCGATGAATGATACCGTGGAAAAGCCAAACCGAAAATCACCTTTTGATGAATCGCACCGCTGTTGCTGCATCACACTTGGCGACAGTGCTCGCTTCAACCCACTTGGTAAATTTGTCCACTGCCACCAACAGGTGGGTCTTCTTATCCTTGGATCGTTTAAAGGGTCCAACCATATCCAGCCCCCAAGTTGCAAACGGCCACGTTATTGGGATCATCCTCAACTCTTGTGCCGGTACATGAGCACGCCTGGAAAATTTCTGACATCCATCACACCGTTTAACCAAGTCCTCTGCATCAGCGTGTGCGGTCAACCAGTAAAATCCGTGACGAAACGCCTTTGCTACCAGGGACTTTGAACCGGCATGATGTCCACAATCTCCTTCATGGATTTCTCTTAAAATTTCACAGCCTTCCTCAGGGGAAACACAACGTTGAAACGCCCCTGATACACTGCAATGATGCAACTCACCATTAAGAATCGTCATGGATTTGGAGTGCCGGATTATCTGTCTGGCCAGAATCTCATCTTCTGGCAACTCCCCTCGAGTCATATACGCAAGAAAAGGAATCGTCCAATCCGGAATAGCATGTAATGCTGCCACCAACCGAGCCTCCGGATCGAATAGCCAAATCCGCTTCACCGGGAGCTGGATCGACGGGTTGTGCAAGGCGTCCAAAAGACATTAGGCGGGACGGTTTACGCCGAGAACCCAACCGCTTAAAGCGTCCCGCCGCTTCGTTCTTCGGCGATCCACATGATCCACTTGATAACCCTTGAAGCAACCTGCGATATTATCCACTTCTCGACGATATGCGCCATAAGTGGGTCCTTAGAATCCCAAGTGCGGATACTTGCCGAGCCACTAGGTCCGAGTCACCAAAGCACTTAACCCGCTTAAGTTCATCTCCTTAGCCATCCGGAGGCCATGGAGCAAGGCTTCAGACTCAGCTGCATTATTAGTACAAGGAACATTAAGCGGAGAACGTAACAAAACTTATCACCTCGTGGGGAAGTTAAAACGACTCCAGCCCCCGAGCCTTCCAACTGCCTGGATCCGTCGAAATGAATAGTCCAATATGTATGATCCGGCTTCTCCTCTGGTGCTTGTAACTCCGTCCAGTCATTAATGAAATCAACAAGTGCTTGAGACTTCACTGCTGTACGTGGTATATACTTTAGTCCATGCGGCCCAAGCTCTATGGCCCATTTGGCAATCCGGCCAGTCGCCTCCCGGTTCTATATGATATCACCCAAAGGAGCTGAACTAACCACCGTGATAGGGTGCCCTTGGAAATATTGCTTCAGTTTCCGACCGGCCATAAAAACACCATAGACTAGCTTCTGCCAATGCGGATACCTTTGCTTGGACTCAATAAGCACCTCACTGATATAATAAACCGGCCGTTGAACCGGATACTCCTTGCCTGCCTCCTTGCGCTCCACCACAATGGCCACGCTTACTGCTCGAGCATTGGCTGCCACATATAACAACAGCGGCTCCTTATCAACCGGAGCCGCAAGAACAGCGGCAGCCAGCCAATTGCCGCTTTAGATCCTCAAATGCTTCGTCGGCCGGACTCGATTTAAATTATCTGCTTTCCTCGGCATCGGTATAAGGGATGGCCTTCTCTGAGGCGGCCGATAAACCGCTCAACGCAGCGATTACGCCGCCAGACGCCGAACATCATTGATACACTTTGGTTTAGCCAAGGAAGTAATGGCTTTAATTTTCTCCGGATTAGCCTCAATTCCTCTGTTAGACACGAAACCCCAATAACTTGCTGCCGAACACCAAAACGCACTTGGCGGATTAAGCATCATCTTGTAAATGCGCAAGTTGTCGAAGGTTTCCTTCAAATCTTCCACCAGTGTCTCCTTTTGTCTTGATTTCACCACAATATCATCCACGTAAGCATGTACATTGCGGCCGATCTGTGTATGCGAGCAATTACATACACCGCCGATAAGTAGCTCGGGCGCTTTTGAGCCCAAAAGGCATAGATACATAGCAGAAGGCTCCAAAGGGAGTTATAAACGCTGTTTTCTCCTGGTCCTTAACTGCCATTTTGATCTGATGATATCCAGAGTACGCATCCAAAAAACTTAAACGCTCACATCCTCCCGTGGCATCAATAATCTGATCAATGCGGGGAGGGCAAAAGGATCCGCCGGACAAGCTTTGTTAAGATCTGTAGTCCACACACATCGCCAAAGCCATTTTTCTTAAGGACCAGCACCGGATTAGCGAGCCACTCGATGAAACACCTCAATGATAAAGCCAGCCGCCAAAAGCCTGGCTACTTCCTCTCAATGGCTTTGCCTTTCTTCGTTAAACCGCGGAGGAACTGTTTCACGGTTTATACTTAGGATCCACATTAAGTGTGTGCTCGGCGAGTTCCCTCGGTACACCCGCATGTCGATGGCTTCCATGCAAAGATATCCGGTTCTCACGGATGAACTTCGATGGCGCGCTTTCCTATTTGGGATCCAGTTGGCACCGACAAGGAACTGCTTGGACGAATCGCCTGCACGAAGTCAACAAGCTTGGTCTCATTGCCGATTTAAACTTCAGATCCGATTCATGCTCTGTAGTTGGCTTCTTTAAAGGGGTCATATCTGCCGGATCAACGTTGTCCTTATAGAACTTCAACTCCTCTGTGGCATAGACCGCCTCTGCATAAGCTGCATCACCTTCCTCACATTCCAAAGCAACTCAGCGGCTTCCATGCACCGTTATCGTTCCTTTATAACCCGGCATTTTGAGCTGCAAGTAGATATAACAAGGTCGTGCCATGAACTTAGCATAAGCTGGCCGCCCAAAAAAGGCATGATATGGACTCTGGATTTTCACCACTTCAAAAGTTAGCTTTTCAGACCGGGAATCGTGCTCGTCTCCAAAAGCCACATCCAGGGCTATCTTACCAACAGGATAAGCAGATTTGCCTGGTACTACACCATGGAACACCGTATTGGACGGTCTCAGATCCCTGTCTGTTAGACCCATGCGACGGAAAGTTTCATATTATAATATATTAATACTGCTTCCTCCATCCATAAGTACCTTAGTGAATTTATAGCCCCCCACTTGAGGGTCTACCACCAATGCCAGCTAACCCGGATTATCAACCCGGGGGGGATGGTCCTCTCTGCTCCACACGATAGGCTGCTCTGACCAGCGTAAATAACGCGGCAAGGCCGGTTCAACAGAGTTTACTGCCCGCTTGTGAAGCTTCCGATCTCGCTTGTCCAAACTGGTTGTGAAAACATGATACTGCCCACTATTCAACTGCTTTGGTTGGCTCTGATAACACGGCTGCTGTTGCTGCTGCTGGCCACCCTGATTATTCTGACTATTGTGATTGCCTTGATTAAGCCCTGAACCAGAAGCTCCATCCTGACCCGGCCCATGGAAACCGGATCCTGAACCGCCACGACCCTGGTCATACCGAAAGCATTGGAGTTTTTGAACTCCTGCATAATATAACATCTTTCGAGAGATGGTTCGATGGGGACTCCTTCGTCCGTGCTTGGGGCAAGGTTGATTCAACAAGTAATTCAAGCGGCTCGTATTAGGATTTTGGCCCGATTAGCCTTGCCTCTGCGCGCCATGACCCTCCATCTGCGCATTAGTGTTGGCTACGAAATCCGGGTTGCCATCGGCCTTGCGCTTGCCTCCGTTTCCATGACCCACCGGTTTGTACTGCTGCCCTTGGAGTTGCCGTTCTTCTTTCCCTTCCCTGCTTCATCATCATCAGCTTCAGGATCCTTGGTACTATTCGAATCAGCATACTTCACCAAAGCGGCCATGAGGGTTCCCATGTCATTACAGAACCGCTTCATACGCCCCAATTTTAATTTTAAAGGCTCAAACCGGCGATTGCCTTCTAATGTTAAGATCGCAGAGTCGGCGTTGATCCGGTCGAGGAGTGCAAAATCTCGAAACACGGCGTACCCAACGGGTTGTTGACTCCTTCCTCCACGGACACAAGCCGCCAGGTCTACTATGGACTTGGGCTGCTTACACGTATCCTTGAAGTTACGGATAAACCGGGCCCGTGAATCGGGCCCATGAGCTGATAGAATTGGGCGGTAAGCTCTTCAACCAAGTGCGGGCCGTGCCTTCCAAATCATGGTGAAGTACTTTGCACATGCGGTCTCATCAACATCTAGCATCTCCATGGCCATCTCATAACTTTCAACCCACGCTTGAGGGACAGATCTGCGGTGTAATTCGGCACCTTGCGTGGGCCCTTAAAATCTTTAGGCGAGCGCACATTGCGTAAAGCGGGGATTAAACAGGCACCCTTAAGCGGATCGACTCTGGTCGGCAAAGGTGGTAGGGCGAACGGTGTGTGTTGACCAGCGTCATCTGTCTTGCTAACTCGGCCTCCTGCGTGCGGGCCCGATCCACCACCTCCGAGCATCACGAATGCCACCCATCTGGTGATTGCCTCGGGCGCTTCACGGTCCCGCGTTGCTTGATATGGCGGTTCATCCATACGCTGCTTTGTAGCTCCGGCTTGACGGGCGTAGAGTGAATCCGATCACGGCTGTATGAATCGCCTCTGCTTTGGATCAGCGCAGTCCGAGAAGCTCCTTAACCCGCGTGTCTCAACCGCCAGGGGAATCTCCTTCGACTGGATCGCCTCCAATCGTGCGGCGGCCGCAACAAGGTTGTCCATAGGATTAGAATAATGACCTGGGGGTGTCTGAACAGGGAGGAACCACCATGTTCTGCTGTGGAGGCTCCATCAGGCGTGGTTGGACCGTCGCTCCTGCTCCTGGTGCCTCAATCCGGTTTACCTCCTGTCTTTGGGCGGATTCTTGGGTCCGCTCCCGGTCTGAAAGAGATTTCTAGGATCAAATCCTAATGGCAGGCGCGATCTATACTTCCGCTTCAACACCTCCTGCGATGCACTCTGGTCAAGCATGAGTTTGTAAGCCTGTGCGTCCAGAGCGGCCCGCTCTGCGGCCATACGCTCCTTCTCTGACGCTAGATCCGCTTTGGCTTGCGTGATCTGCTCTCTCACCTTTGCAATTTCTGCATTATGAGCCTCCTGATCCACCGGGTTGTCCTCCGCCATAAGCGCTGCTAGTGTATCAAATAGATCTGACAGAACTTGAACCGGCGGGCGCACCGGGCCTCCTGTCCCTGCTGCCGCTGCTGAACCGGAAAGAATCGCTGCTGCGGTTGAAGAGTGGTTCGCTGCTGCGTCGCCATGAATACTCCAACCGGTTGAACGGCTTGGGGGTCCGAATCTCGTCACCGTCGGAACAGCCCCTGATCATATCGCCCTGCAGCTGGTACAATGACTCGGTCTCTCCTGTTGAAGATTCATCGCCGGAATAAACGACGGTCTCACTACCGTGTTCTGAACCGGCGTCATACTCTCCTCCGTGGATGACTCCAACGAAGACATGCTTCACGGCCGGTTTAACCTGGGCAGGTCGCGCACGCTGAGCCGTCTCGATGAGGTCGGTGCAGATGTCCGGATCAGGCCTAGGCTCCCCGATCTTGCCGATGAAAACGTGTATGCCGCCGAAGGGGACCCGGTATCCGTACTCGATTGAATCGGCCTTGGGACCCCATCCGGCGTCGTCGATGTAGATCCGGCCGCGACGACTCTTGGTCATCCGGCCCACGACGTAGCCTTCGAGTCCTTTGAGCTTGCCCTCCAAGATCGTCAAACCATCGTCACGATAGCCCCACGGTGGGCGCCAACCGTCGTGGATTTGTCACGGCGGATGTCCTAGCGTAAGGACTTAGTCGTGGAGCCATCGCTCGGTTTACTTGAAGGGGTTAAGCGGACACAAAGACACAAGGGTTTTATACTAGTTCGCCCCTTCGATGAAGGTAAAAGCCTCGTCTAGTTGTGATGGAATTGATGTAGTCTCGATGGCTAGGAGCAAACAAGCTTCGCCTTAGGCTCGAGTTGTGGTTGTCGTCACTGAACCGTCGCGGGTCATCCCTTATATACACGTGGCGCCTGTCGGTTCATAGAGTCCCAACCGGTTCATACTCGTATCCCGTTGGTATCTCTCTATTCTAACTTACAATACAAGTTATACATCGGGCGGTTTACGGCTACAAGTTCTAAACCGACTACAGGCCTTGGGCCTTTCTCTGCTTATACCACTAACGGAGTTAACTCGGCCCAAGCTGGCCGGTTCACACCTAGTGGTAATATCTCCAACACTCTTCATTTTATATTTTAGTGATCCAAGATCACATTGAGTCTATAGGAAAAGCCAATACTATCAAGGAGGGATGAGGTGTTGCTCAATGAGCCTCTTGCTTCATGTGCTTAGTGATATGCTCCAAAACCCTCAGCCACTTTCCCACTTCCACAAATGACCTAAACCAAAAGTCAAAATCGGTCACACCGATTCTTCCTATCTGGCGCCACCGATTCCAAAAGTCATAGCCACTGCCACAAACCCTAAGCAAATCGGTCTTACTGATAAGGATCTCGGTCTCACCGAGATGGGATTGTAATCTCTCTGTGTATGTCCATTACCAAAATCGGTCTCACCGAGTTTGAGCAATTGGTACTACTGAGATTACAATGCACACTCTTTGGAAAACTTATTACCAAAATTGGTCCCACCGAGTTTGAGTAATCGGTCCCACTGAGTTTGCCTGACCAACTCTCTGGAAAGCTTATTACCAAAATCGGTCTCACCGAGTTTGAGTAATTGGTCTTACCGAGATTACGTTATGCCCTAACCCTAACCGAATCGGTCTCACCGAGTTGCATTCGGTCCCACTGAAAACCCTAACGGTCACATTATTTGCTAAATCGGTCTGACCGAGTTTAATGATTTGGTCCCACTGAGTTTGGTAGATTGTGTGTAACGGTTAGATTTTGTGTGGAGGCTATATATACCCCTCCACCTCCTCTTCATTCGTGGAGAGAGCCATCAGACTAAACCTACACTTCCAGCATACATTTTCTGAGAGAGAACTACCTACTCATGTGTTGAGGCCAAGATATTCCATTCCTACCATATGAATCTTGATCTCTAGCCTTCCCCAAGTTGCTTTCCACTCAAATCTTCTTTTCACCAGATCCAAAACCTATGAGAGAGAGTTGAGTGTTGGGGAGGCTATCATTTGAAGCACAAGAGCAAGGAGTTCATCATCAACGCACCATTTGTTACTTCTTGGAGAGTGGTGTCTCCTAGATTGGATAGGTGCCACTTGGGAGCCTCCGACAAGATTGTGGAGTTGAACCAAGGAGTTTGTAAGGGCAAGGAGATCGCCTACTTCGTGAAGATCTACCGCTAGTGAGGCAAGTCCTTCGTGGGCGACGACCATGGTGGGATAGACAAGGTTGCTTCTTCATGGACCCTTCGTGGGTGGAGCCCTCCGTGGACTCGCGCAACCATTACCCTTCGTGGGTTGAAGTCTCCATCAACGTGGATCTACGATAGCACCACCTATCGGAACCACGCCAAAAACATCCGTGTCTCCAATTGCATTTGAATCCTCCAAAACCCTTCCCTTTACATTCTTGCAAGTTGCATGCTTTACTTTCCGCTGCTCATACACTCTTTGCATGCTTGCTTGATATGTATTGTGAATGTTAAACTTGTGCCTAAACTCCACTTAAACTCAAGGAAACTTAAAAACTGCAACTTTGGTACTTAGTGTCTAATCACGCCCCTCTAGACACCTCTTCTCAAGGTCCTACAACAAGCTCAAGCCCAAGTGGGAGGGTCCCTTCATCATTGATAAAGTTCTCACTAGAGGAGCGTACCGTCTGCGTGATGCATCGGACAATAGACTCGAGCCAAACCCATGGAACGCGGCCAGACTCCGAAGATTCTACGCCTAGCGCTGAACTCTGTGTTCGTCCCCTTACCTCCGCCCTTTTTAAATAATATCCACTTTCTTTCTTTCTTTCTTTCTTTTTTATTTTTATTATTATTTTTTTGACCAAAGAACAGTAGGGTAAACCCCCTACTGTGAGTCATTTTCATTTATAAAGAAAGTAATCCAAATTACATACTCTAGTGGTTGCTAAGGGGAACAACCAAGGTGGTACAATCAGAGTGGGGGGGGGAGGGAAGAATTTATTGAGAACTTATTGAGAAATTAAATATTGTCTATCCAAGAGGACTTGCCCTCTTTTAGAGTGGGCTTAGCCCTCAGCATGGTCATTTTGAAATATCTAATGAAGTCACTCTTGCATTCATTTATTGAGCAGGGTATCCCCTCAAATATTAGATCATTCCTTTGGATCCATATGCTCCAGCATCCAAGAATCATGACTTCCATAAAGTGATCAATTTTATATCTGTGTTTAGCATCAATGATCATAGTGTTGATCTCCAGATCAGAATTCCATTCAATGCCAATGTTCCACCAGAATCCTTGAATAAAAGTGCAAGTGAATAGGAGGTGAGTTCTGTCTTCATATTCTTCAATGTTGCATAGATTACATACAGTGGAGTCTAGGTGCATGCTTTTTCTGGTCAAAAGGTCACATGTATTGATCCTGTCATTTAACATAAGCCAACAAAAGAATTTGTGTCTAGGTAGGCAACATGATTTCCATATCCATTTAAAGGTTGCAGGAGCATCCTCACCATTCATAATATATCCATAAATATTCTTTGTAATGTTCTGACTGTTACCCCATTTGAATGTCCATATATCCTTATCCTCTGAATTCCTGATATTATTCAGCTCATCAGATAGTAAATGAAATTGCTGGTGGGCCTGAATGGAAAGTGGTAATTGGAATAAACTGTATAGGCTCTCAAGTTCCTTGGCTTCTTTTATTGATATACTTTCTTTTTGTGTAAAGGAGTGAAGCTCAGGGTATTTGATTTTCATAATACCACCATTCCATAACTCTTCCCATAGCAAGTTAGTGCAACTAGCTTTGATATCACAGTCAGTCATATCTGTGAATAGGTCATACATTTTCATGCAGTCTTTCCACCAAAAAGATCCTTTGCACCTGTTGGAGTGAGGGACAATATTGCCATGGTAATGAGCTTCCCAGATTAATTTTACCCATGGAATATCCACCTTGTTATAGAATTTGAATAAGTGCTTTATGAGGAGTGCTTTATTTTGTTCTCTGAGGTTCAATACTCCAAGCCCTCCTTGTTGCTTGGGTTTGCATATCATCTCCCAGCTGGCCAGACATTTACCACCTTTATTGATTTCATTTCCATACCATAAGAAATTCCTGCTGGATTTTTATTATTATTATGGCCCTAAAAAGCTTCAAGTGTGACTCGACTACACAATCTTGATGCGCTATGCGCGCTCATTATACCTGGGGTCTTCTTATACAGAAGCTCAATATAATTGTCTTTCGGGCTTTATGCCCACCACATATGTGTCACTTTTTCATATGTACCCTTTCTTCGCCATTATATGCATCGATATGACTTAAGTTTTGGCCAAGCTGGGTTGCCTGGCTCCTATGTTTATGCCCTACGTTCCGTTAGTTCGGCTAGGGCATAAGCGGAGCACCTCTGCGATTGTTACTGCCGGGTCCGCCGGACGTGTACCTCAGACTGGGTGAAGCCGAAAGCTAATGTTCTTAAGGGAATATTTGGTCGGTGAACAAAAGATGTTTCTTACCTATTACAATATAAACCCCCAGATGTTTCATATCCTGCGTCTCTGTTCGCAGTTCGGACATGCACATTAATGCATGCGTACCCAGGGAAAGGAACCCTTAACGAAACTATTCTCCCTGGAAGATATTTCTTACTATCCATGTAATATAACATAGCTAGTTGGGTACTTGTCTGTTCAAGCACTTATGACCCCTACGCCTGGTTTCCACGCGTACCCCGGTTTACATAGCTGAGCGGATATTCAGATACACTCCAGACTGTCGGGTCCGGAGGTTGAAGCGAAAAGGTCTGCCATGACAAATGATTTACAATCCGGCTAGGGACGAAATATGTCAATTGAAGTACATAGTCACGTAGACTGGCTAAATTCTTCTTCTATACCATCCAACAGGCTATCTAGCCTACAATCCTGTTGGGAATACTTTGCGGCTAATCCTGCCTGGTCATATACCAGACTAATAGGAATCTCTTTCCCATCTGACCCTATAGGTCCGACCAGGGCCATGTGATTCGGATCAACCTTGGTGTACCGAGTTTTTACCATGGCCTAGGTTTCCCTCGCACCTTGTCGGCAGGCCGATATCTTCCATAATCGAAAGTGCCATCGCGCTCCCTTGAGCATCTCTAGCTCCCTCATGCCTCCTAGCAGGGAGGCAGAGGGCCACAAGGCCTAGGCAATACCATGCATCACCTGTCGAACTTGTTCGTGAAGTTGTGAAAGCTCTTGCAGAAGATCGCCTGCAAATCCAGGCATATCCTCTTCGGCACGACTTGTCAGCATACCTACAGACATAACTCTATTAGCCCGTTTCTTCACCGAATTGTATAAAGGTTCGTTTGAGCACATACTAAAAATGCCGCATCAAAGACTCTTTTTCTCCTTCACGGAGTCAGCAAGATGGGCCCGAACATCTTCCAGTTCAACGCCCAGCCGGGTATTGGCATCCTGGAGATCGTTTTTCTCTCGCCTAACCCGCGTAAGCACGCGCTCGCCAGCCTCTAGTTGTTGTTGAGCATGTTGCTCTTCCTCTTGTACGATCTCCGGATTCACTCTGGGATTGTCTGCAGAATCTATTGTTAGATTTGCAAATATGCCGAATACTAACTGGTACACGTAATTACGTTCTTTCTTATCAAGACAAGTATTACCAGATGAGGCCTTCTTGGATTCCTCCATTCCGACAACTGCGGCCCTTAGCTGGGCTTTGCACTCCTCCAGCTCTTGGGACAAGTGGGTGTTCTTCTCTATAAGAACCTATGCATACAATGATACTTAAATCAGTTGTGCCAACTGTTTCAAGTCTCAGGGGCTACTGATATACATAATTATCAGATTTTTCTTACCCTGTATATCCTTTAAATACTGTTCTATGGCTCTAGCAAGCCCACCTTGAGTAGCTCGGATGTACGCGTCTCCCTAGTTGAAGGCATTAAACGCCTCTTCAGAGAAATTAGGGTCGCGGAGTACGGCCCATTGACGCCTGTGATTCATGGCGCTCTCCCTTTCAGAATTCGTAGCCGACATTCTATCTGCATCCTCTGTAGGAGGACCATTCGGCGTTGTCCCCACGTTGGCCTCCTCCCTTGAGTTCGGCTTCGGAGTCCGGCTGGTGGAAGCATGGCCGGCAGGATCTCCGGACACAGTCCGACGAGTACTCTTCCTGCCAGGGAACAATGGACATTGTTATATTTTAAAGATGATAATCTCGGAGCAGGCTTTTAATCATACCTCTGCGACGGTGTCTTGGTCCCGACCGCCTTCCTTTTAAGCCTACCCGGCTTTAGTGCCCCTTGTTGGCGAGTCACCGCGGGTTCGGCACGGCGCCCCGATGGCCTTCCCTATAAAGCGCAATACATGTGCAGTGGGTAAAGCGTAAGGAGGGGATCCTTCTCGGAAGTTAGGACTTCGGGTTTACTTACATGTGATGCAGGGACTAGGCCGAGATAGTCGGCTATGATAGCCACCAAGGCGCCATCACAGCTTGCCTGGTAAAACGTCCTGTCGACAAGCTCCACGAATACGTCTGGATCTTCTTCAAGTCTGGGGTCGAGGGCCCGGTTGTGGTCCTCTGGCTGTGGAGGCGGGCTGTCAACCTCCCTCACAGCTTTTTGCAGTTCCTGCTGTGAATTAGCAAGGTAAATATTTGTGATGAAAGAATGTGGGAACAAATAGAGTTGAGTAAAAGATAGCGACTAACCCAGCTAGGGGCGTTGTACATGGAAAATCCATCCCGCGCCTTAATGCGGGTGAACTCCTCTTCCTCTCCTTTATACAAATCGGACAATATTTTTGCCTGGGCGGTGGCGGAGTCCGGACCTTTCCGACCACAGCGGGTGGCATCGTCCTCTCTATTAAAGTGCCACATGGGATGCCCCTGATACTGGAGTGGTTGCACCCCCCGCATTATGCATATTGACATAACCTCGATTATTGTGAATCCAGATTTGGCCAGCGTTTTTATCCTGCCCATCAGATAAAGGACCTCTCTGCTATCTTCCTATTGGGGGCTCCGGGGACGCCAGTTGTAGCGTTTCTTTAGTGGGCCATTGGTAAACTCGGGAAGACCCATCCGGATAGGGTCTGGAAGGGGGACGTCCTCTATATGAAATCACTCCAAAGGCCAGTCTTTGGATGTCTTCTTCAGAGTGCCGGACAGGTATCCGGTCTCCACGATGCGCCATATTTCGGCTCCGCCCACTTGATATATTGATCCCTCCTGATTGCGGGGACGAGGCAGAATAGGCTCTTCCATAGCTCGAAATGAGCTTCGCAACCCAGAAATAGCTCACAAAGGGCGACATAACCTACGATGTGCAGTATGGAGGCAGGAGTGAAGTTATGCAGCTGGAGGCCGTAATAGTCCAGGAGCCCATGAAGGAACGGATGGATTGGAAATCCGAGGCCCCTCAGCAAGTAAGGGACAAGGCATACTCGCTCCCCCCTAGATGGGTTGGGGAAACTCTCTGCTTGCTCTCCGCCATCGTAGGTGGCTAATTCGGCTGGGACGGGGACAATATATGCAGGAGGGAGAAACCTCTGGGTTTGCAACTCCACCAACTGGCCGTGGGATAATGTGCACTTCACCCAATCACCTGGGTTGGTGCTACAGGAGCGAGTGGAGGAGCTGCGGTGGCCGGCCATGCTGGGATGGCTTTTTCGGGTGTGCTCTGATGAATCCTTGCTTGGGGAAGATGGTGTGATTTGGATATGAGGATCCCGTCTCTTTAATAGATGATTTACTTACATGGTCAGGGTGGCAAATGTAAAAATGCCCTGACTTCTCGCATTCGCTCAACACGTGGAGACTGCCATTATTAAGGTACAAAAGCCGAGGAGTGCAACATTAATGGGAAGCCGGACAATGCTCATTACAACAGGTACTCAGGGATTTGGAGAAGAACCTGCCTTGCAATGCCGAAGACAATTTGCACGCCAGACATGTCGTCATTGAAGCCTGGTTCAGGGGATACTGAGGGAGTCCTGGATTAGGGGGTCCTTGGACAACCGGACTATGTACTTATGCCAGACTGTTGGACTATGAAGATACAAGATTGAAGACTTCGTCCCGTGTCCGGGTGGGACTCTCCTTTGCATGGAAGGCAAGCTTGGCAATTCGGATATGTAGATCTCCTTCTCTGTAACTGACTCTATGTAACCCTAGCCCCCTCCGGTGTCTATATAAACCGGAGGGTTTAGTCTGTAGGACAACAACAATCATAATCATAGGCTAGCTTCTAGGGTTTAGCCTCTATGATCTCGTGGTAGATCAACTCCTGTAATACTCATATCATCAATATCAATCAAGCAGGAAGTAGGGTATTACCTCCATCGAAAGGGCCCGAACCTGGGTAAACATTGTGTCCCCCGCCTCCTGTTACCATTAGCCTTAGACGCATAGTTCGGAACCCCCTACCCGAGATCCGCCGGTTTTGACACCGACAACGCCCCTCCCCCTTCCCCGCTTCATGAGGCGGACGACCCTGAGGTGTCGCCCCGGAGGGTCTCTCCCAATCCGCAAATGCCAGAAGGTAACTCTTCGGCCGTCCAAAGTCCGGGGTTCTCGGCTCCTTGGGAGACCAACAGAAAACGCCCGGGATCGCACGGTGTACAACTGGACACATTGATGGGTCTTCTGCAGCAAGCGGATATCTCAGAGGCACATCATACTTTAATGGGTACGATGGTAGAGAGGATTTCATCCGCAAAAAGCGGGTTGAATGAAGCTTTTACGAGCCTGCTAAGAGGCTTTGATGTACACAAAGTGATATATATTTTTATTGTATCGTACACGCAAGGTGTGCTTTGTATTGATAGTAGCCCCTGAGACTCTGGTAGCCGTCCGGATGAGACGACCAGAGGATCATGGTCTTAGGTAATGATAGCACTTGATTTTGTACGCAGACGGCTGCAAATCCGGCGGCTGACCGGACTGCTAAATTTGCCGAACTGAGGCGGCAACTTGACATGGCGGATGCAGACATCACGCTTGTGAACAAACGGCTTGATGAGGCACAAGGTATGTACATTTGGGTGGTCAGCAAATATTAAAAAGAGCATGATGCTAAGGTTTATAATATGCTTTGACTGCAGATGGAGCTGCCGCCGTGTAGACCCTTCGGGCAAAACTTGCTCGGGCCAAGGAGCAGGCCAGGAGAAGTGATGCGGCCACCCTGAAGGCAGCCGAAGAATTAAAAGACGAACATGCTGCTCATCACCAAAGTGAGGATAAAATAGCTAACATGGCTCTTGAGCTGCAAAATGCCGCCAGCCGATATGAGCTTCTTGAAAGGGAAAACCAAACAAAAATAGCTGACCTAAAGAAGGCCTTGCAAGCAGCCAAGGAGACTAAGCTCAAAATCGGGCGCGCGGAGGAGCTTCAGCAAGCCGGTGATATCGCGGCCGGGAAGCCCTTTTTATTGTGAACGAAGTTCGACGATCCGAAGTATGCCCCTCTTAACCAATTGTGGAGTTCTTCAGACGCATTCTTGGATTTGGGAAAGAGTTCTGCTGACGCGACACAGTATTTCAAGGACCGAGAAGGTCATGAGGTGGAAAGATTGTTCTGATCGCAGTTCAGTGCTCCAAAGCGTCTGCTGCTGTTGAATGAGCAAATGGCCAAGTGGGTCGAGCTCCATAGGTTGTCCAGGCTTGCCACGAAGGATGTCGTGGATCATCTATGGCCGAAGGAGCCGAGCCCGGATAGTTATTTTGGTTTGGTGCAATGATTTCTGCGTGCTGTGCCGCATATTGACACTGTCAAGAGGTTGGCGTGCATAGAGGGTGCGCAGATGGCTCTTGCCCATGTTAAGACATACTGGGCGAAGATGGAGGCCACCGATATTGCAACCAGGGGTCCGCCCAGGGGTCAGGACTCGCCCGAGCACTATTTTGAAGAAGTCCTAGAAGGTGCCCGTTTAATAGAGGCTCAGTGATCAAAGAATACCATGTTCCAGTGACATGTATTTTGATTGTAAAAACAATGATTTTGATAATAAAGCTATATTTATACTTTTGCCCATAAGTAGTGCCTCCTGTGCGGCCGCTTATGTATATATGTATATAACCTGAAAGTTTGCAGTCGTCAGCTTCAGCCCCCTTTGAATATAATGCAGGGGTGTTTGACAAAGCGCGTAATCACACTTGATCCAACGTCTTGGTCTGTGAAGGAGGTTGTAGCGCGGCGAACGAGGCAATCGGACTATAGAGCTTTAACACTTTCACTTAGCCATAGGAGTTTGACGGTGAGGCTACTATATAGCCCCTGGTATGTCCGTGCTCATCCGAATACGGTGTGTGTACATACGTGACCGGGAAAACGGTCTTCGTTAGTGCGGAGGAATCGTGAAGATTCCGCTGAGTCATCGAGTGGTTGACCAGTCTCTCGCTTTATCATGACAGTCAGTTTTTGGCTTTCTCTACTAAGGTGCTCATCCAGATGAACTAGGGCACAATCGCAGTAGTTCTCCCGGTGCCACCTTAGCCGATAGAGCGGAACGTAAGGTAGCAAAACACGGGAGCCGGGCAAACCCAACTATTGACCAAAGACATGATTCCGAGTTGATGCATATAAGGTCAAACTCGCGACGCCAAACACTCCCGAAGGTATTCGGACTTTACAACATATACTAGGCAGAGTACCACCCTCGATAATGAGCCTTGAATTTCCAGGGACGTGTATTAATCTGGCATGTTGAAAGAGCGGCTATGGTGAGACCATAGATCCCAAAAACACATTGGTTGCTGCCCTTGTAACGTCTATTTTAGATCGGCAAATAATAAGCTTTACCACTAATGCCGCTATCCCTCTTGGTCATTTTAAATGCCAGGAGGGTGTGAGCCAACAAGAGACAATAAAAAAGGTTTACACAGGGTCTTAATCTAAAAAGAAACCTTTGAACGGGGCCCTGCTGCACGTCTGCGCCTTTGTCTCTGTTGTGCCGTATCCTGGAAGGGTGTAGCACTATGGTCATCTGTAAAAAAAACGCAGGTGAAAGAATCTGGTGTGACCGTGCGTAAAGTCGGTCAATCTTAATGAACCGTGAAAATCTGATATCTTGAGTGTAAATACATTCGGGCCAAACTATGGGCCCTGTGTGGGCAGCCCCTAGCACCACATATGGGGCGTAACCATTATTAAGCTCAGGTTTATCGGGGCTGCACAACTAGTGGTGCGTTGGACACGTCTAGCCGTGTCCGTGGTCTTCAGGACCGATCAGTTACTCGGCTTGAAGAGGCCGTTTAGTGGTTCGGCTGCTAGAGCCGCCACGTAGTCTTCCGCGCGAAGGGAACGCTCTGTGTTTTTGCTGATAGTGATGATGCCGCGTGGACCGGGCATCTTAAGTTTAAGATAAGTGTAATGCGGTACTGCGTTGAAACGAGCGAAGGTCGTTCTTCCGAGTAGTGCATGATAACCGCTCCGGAACGGGGCGATGTCGAAGATTAGTTCTTCGCTTCGAAAGTTGTCGGCAGAGCCGAATACAACCTCTCGTTAAAGAGCCCATGCAGCGGGCCTCTACGCCTGGTATTACTCCTTTAAAGGTAGTACTGCTTTGGTTAATTCTCGACGGGTCTATCCCCATCTTGCGGACAGTGTCCTGATATATCATATTAAGACTACTGCCACCGTCCATGAGGACTTGGGTGAGATGGTTTCCATTAATTATTGGGTCGAGTACCAAGGCGGCCGAACCTCCATGCCGGATACTAGTCGGATGATCCCTGCGATCGAAGGTGATCGGGCAGGCCGGCCATGGATTGAATTTGGGGGCGACTGGTTCCACAACGTATATGTCTTGGAGTGCGCATTTGCGCTTCCTCTTTGGTATGTGAGTGGCGTAAATCATGTTTACTGTTTTGACCTCTAGTGGAATTTTTTTTTGTCCCCCAGTGTTCGGTTGGCTAGGTTCATCCTCATATTCACTTGGCGGCTCCTTCCCCTTGTGTTCGGCGTTTAGCTTGCCGGCCTGCTTGAAGACCCAGTATTCTCTGTTGGTGTGATTCTTAGGTTTCTCGGGGGTGCCACGAATTTGACAGGACCTGTCTAGAATTTTATTTAGACTAGACAGACCATCTATGATGCCTTTAAATGGCTTTTTCCGTTGACCGGGTCTGGAGCCCCTGAATCCGGCTTTTACCGCCATATTGTCTGGGTTGTCTTCATTATTTCGACGCTTATTTTTATTGCGTCGTGGCTTTCCATTGCCATCCCTGATTTTGGATGTGCCTGGATTGCTGGTGCTGCTGCGGGCCAATCAACTGTCCTCGTCCGCGCAAAAGCGGGTCATAAGAGTTGTTAAGGCTGCCATTGTCCTTGGCTTTTCTTGGCCGATGTGTCTAGAAAGCCATTCGTCCCGGATACTGTGTTTCGAAGCTGCTAGGGCTTCAGCATCTTGATAGTCGATGATTTGGTTCTTCTTGGTGAGAAATCTGTTCCAAAGCTTACGGGCTGACTCTCCGGGTTATTGGATTATGTAACTTAGATCGTCTACATCCGGAGGTCAGACACAGGTCCCTTGAAAATTAGCCCTGAAAGCGTCCTCAAGTTCCTCCCAACTTCCAATGGAATTTTCGGGGAGGCTTTACAACCAGCGCCGAACTGGTCCTTTCAACTTGAGGGGTAGGTATTTGATGGCGTGGAGATCGTCTCCACGAGCCATATGGATGTGATGAATAAAGTCCTCAATCCAGACTGCAGGGTCTATCATTCCGTCATATGCCTCGATGTTTATGGGTTTAAACCCCTTTGAAAATTCATGATCCAGTACCTCATCGGTGAAGCATAGGGGGTGTGCGGCGCCCCTGTACTTGGATGTGTCGTGGCGTGTGTCCGATGGCTGTAGTGTTCGATGTTGATTCCGAGATGGTAGTAGATTAGTATAGTTGGTTTGGTGGCCGTGATCCTGTGCAGGAACACGTTTCCTAGATCCATAAATGGACCTGGTCATACCAGCCTTTTTGTCTAGGTGCTCACGTAGATCGTGTGCAGACTTGTGTGCGGCGTCATTAGCCGCTCTGTCTCGACCACGGGGTGGTCCGTCTGACAGGTCAGCCGTATTGTTTTTTGGCGGACTGGGTGCAATAGCCTTGTCGTCGAATTTGGGCAGCAGCTTGCATTTTGGGTAGCTCTTTGTGTGGCGATCACCGCCATGTATTTCGTCAGTGTCGAGCACTTTGTTCCATCTATGGTTGAGCGTATCCTGCACGGCCTTAAGACATTGCTTCTGCTTCTTTAAGCTCCTCACGGTAGCAATAAGCCTTTTGTGGAGGTGCTCTTGTTCTAAGTGTGTTTCTGGGATGATGCGTGCATCGTCATCCGGACTGTTCTCCTCTTCGGAGATAGGTTTGTAAGTTTTGTCTTCGGCATCGCTGTGATCGGACAGTAGCCCCGAACTATGTTCGCCATCCCCTGGCTCATCCTGGTCCATCGCTGGGCCTTCGGGGTCACTGTTATTGTTAGCGTCGTCCGGGGTATTATTCTTTCTTGTGCCGGTATCGCTGTTTTTTCTATGGCAGGCTTTAGAGCGGCGTCGCTGACGCCGGCGCTTTGTTTGCTTCTCGAGGGGATTATCTTCCGCTGCATCATCTCCATTGCTTTCTTTGGGTGTGTCCACCATATATATATATATATATATATGTATATATATATATATGTATATATGTATATGTATATATATATATCATATGATGAGGTGGCTGCCTAGTGCCCTGGGGGCGGTGGTTCCCGTTTTTCTCCGGCATCGTCGTTTATACCGTCGATGTCTTCGGAGTCGAAATCAAGCATGTCGGTTAAGTCGTCGACAATGGCTATTAAGTGGGTGGTGGGTGGGTTACGAATTTCTTCGTCGTCCGCTTCCCACTCAAGTCGGACATTGTTCGGCCAAGAATCTCCTCACAGGGAGAGAGATTTTAATGAGTATAGCACATCGCCCAAGGGCGAGTACTGAAAGATATCCGCAGAGCTAAACCCCATGATCGGTGCCCAGTCGGGTTCGATGGGCATGGATGCACGTGGTCCGGAGCCCATGGCCGGAGACGAGTCCGAGGGTCCGATGACATAGACCTCATTGGAGGCGAAGTCTGTGGTCGGCTCTATCGCCGCTGAGTGCGCGGCCTTCGTGGCGGGGTCCATCCACCCGTCCTCGGATGGCACGATCTTCTCCGGATTTAGAGCCAGGGCACCTGCAGGTGCGATCTCCAGAACACCGTCCAATGACAGATCTAGGTCATGCCCATTGCGACTGAGGGATGCACCCGTTAAGGGCTCGAATCCGTCGAAGATAAAGTCTCCGCGGATGTCGGCAGTGTAGTTCAGGCTTCCAAATCTGACCTGATGGCCAGGGGCGTAGCTATCAATCTTCTCTAGATGGCCAAGCGAGTTGGCCCGCAGTGCGAAGCTGCCGAATACAAATATCTGTCCGGGGAGGAAAACCTCAGCTTAGATCGCATCGTTGTAGATGATTGAAGGAGCCATTAAGACTTACCGTGACGACACAGTGGAACTCTCAATGAAAGCACCAATGTCGGTGTCAAAACTGGTGGATCTCGGTAGGGGTGCGAGAATCGCGCCTAAGGCTAATGGTAACAGGAGGCGAGGGACACAATATTTACCCAGGTTCGGGCCCTCTCGATGGAGGTAATACCCTACTTCCTGCTTGATTGATCTTGATGATATTAGTATTACAAGAGTTGATCTACCACGAGATCGTAGAGGCTAACCCTAGAAGCTAGCCTATGATTATGATTGTTGTGTTCCTACGGACTAAACCCTCCAGTTTATATAGACACAGAAGGGGGTAGGGTTACACATAGTCGGTTACAGAGAAGGGAATCTACATATCTGAATTGCCAAGCTTGCCTTCCACGCAAAGGAGAGTCCCACCCGGACACGGAATGAAGTCTTCAATCTTGTATCTTCATAATCCAACAGTCCGGCATAAGCATATAGTCCGGCTGTCCGAGGACCCCCTAATCCTGGACTCCCTCAGCTGGTATAGGCGCTAGTTAGTTTGCTCTTAACGGAATGCACACTCTCAACCACAGTACCCATAAGGATACGGTGTTCCTCAGCAATGGAAGCCCCTCATAGAGCGTCCAGCAAATTATTCTGTGCCTCTGGATGGACAGAGGTCACCGGTGGAATAGGCGCACCTCCTTCTTTCAAAAGAGGCTGCTTGCCTGATTCCTGAGTCGTATAGGTCTCCGGAATTGTATCCGCCTGGGGGCCTAATTGAATATGGCCCCCATCGTCAGTATCCATGGGGATTTTCTCCCCCATGTGTCCGGCGGCTGAGGTTTCACCCTCCGGCGCCGCCCTGATGGCCTCCTGAGTCTCTCCTTGGCCTGGGATCCTTTGGGACAACGCCTCGGTGCCCTCCATTTCCTTGGGAGAGGAGGCCGCTGGAAGGGACCCGCTGTCCATCGCCTTCGGGTCCAGCGACTCTCCTGAAGATGAGGACCGCTCGAGGTCGGACCGAGCCGGACTGCAAATGCATGAGTCAGCATGTTAAGACTATGAATTAGATAGGACGGATATATGAATGCGTCTGAGTTTTTGAGTACTCACGATTCGGCCAGGGGCTTGTCACGGGGGCACCGCTCTGGGCTGCTGTCGACATCCCACGCGGAGTTATCTGCAAGGGAACCTTTACCCCTTTTGGATGCCTAACTCCATGAGGGAACCTTTCCCCCTTGTGGATGCCTCTGCCTCCAGATTTGTGCAGGCTGCCCTCTTCTTCCTTCTCCCCTTAGGGGGAGAGTTGCTTTCCTCCTCTTCTTCATCCTCGGCAGCGGAGGAGTGAGTCTTGGTGTCTGCGGACGTCATGTCCGAAGCACCCTTGCGACGGAGGCCACCTCTAGTCCTCCTGGCCTTCTTCTTGGCCTTCTTCTCTGGCGCTTGATAGGGCGCCGAAACCAGCATCTTCGTCAGAAGTGGAATTGATGGGTCTTCGGGCAGCAGAGCCAGACAGTGAATCCGCTCCGCCTTCTTTATCCAGCCTTGAGAGAATCAGTAGGGAGGCTTAGGCGTCTTCCTCGAGTATGCAAGTAAAGTATATAGCTTGAAAACATGGAAAAACTTACCGGACTAGCGGGATGGGCCAAGTCGTGCCCACGGTCCTCGGTTGTGTCTGACCATGTCTCGCTGGGCTTGAAAAGCACCTTCCAGATGTCTTCGTGCGTAGTGCCAAAGAACTGCAGCAAGGTCTGGTGCTTGGCAGGATCGTACTCCCACAAATGGCACGTCCGGCTTTGGCACGGAAGGATCCGGCGAATAAGCATCACCTGGATCACATTGACAAGCTTGATATTCTTGTCCATCATGCTCCTGTTAGCTTGTCCGGCGAACACCAGTCCAGGCCCTTCTCTGGCTAGGAGGTGAGCCACATTGGGGCTCCGGACCGGAATTCGGGAGCCGCGGCCCAGGTGGTGTCGCGCGGCTCTGTGATATAGAACCACAATTTCTGCCACCCTTTGACGGTCTCCACAAAGGAGCCTTCGGCCCATGTGACGTTGGGCATCTTGCTCACCACGGCGCCTCCACACTCTGCGTGTTGGACACTCACCACCTTCGGCTTCACATTGAAGATACTTAACCACAATCCAAAGTGAGGTGGGATGCATAGGAAAGCCTCGCACACGACAATGAATGTCGAGATGTTGAGGAACGAATTCGGGGCTAGATCATGGAAATCTAGCCCGTAGTAGAACATGAGTCCGAGGACGAATGGGTGGAGAGGAAATCCCAGCCCACGGACGAAGTGGGGGATGAACACCACCCTTTCATTTGGCTCCGGGGTAGGGACGATCTGTCCCTTGGCCGGAAGCCGGTGGGTGATTTCCTTGGCCAAATACCCGGCCTCCCGGAGCTCCGTAATGTCCTTCTCCTTGATGGTGGAGACCATCCACTTGCCCTGTGCTCCGGACCCGGAGATGGTTGGAGTGCTTTCTTGGGGCAGAAAAGATGAGAACTTGGGCGCTGGAGCTCGAGAATGGGGGAAGCAAAGAGAGAAGGCGTGGTTGAAAGGGGTGAATCCTTATCTCCTTATAAAGGCAGCAAATATCTAGCGCCTCCCCAAGGGCCGTGCAGATGGCACAGTTGGGTTACCCACGCCCGTATTGATGAGAGTCCCGCAATAAGGGGACATGATCTCTTCTTTGACAAGACATGCCAATGAAACCCCGTCTCGAAATATGGAGTAGCAGGCTAAAAATCAGTTTGAAGTAATGGTCGGGCGGCGACGTGATGTCACGCTACAAAAAGTTGTCAGCGGATTGGACTCGTGAAATACTATACTCTCTGCAGTTGTGTGTGGTATTTTTTTTGCAGAGCCGAACACGTTTTCTGTATTCGAAGGATGCTTTGGAGTATTCGGAGGAGGAACCCGCCTTGCAATACCGAGGACAATCTGCGCGTCGGACACCTCGTCATTGAAGCCTGGTTCAGGGGCTACTGAGGGAGTCCTGGATTAAGGGGTCCTCGGCCGTCCAGTCTATGTGATATGGGCTGGAATGATGGGCTATGAAGATACAAGACAGAAGACTTCTTCCCGTGTTCGGATGGGACTCTCCTTTGCGTGGATGGCAAGCTTGGCGTTCGGATATGTAGATTCCTTTCTTTGACTTTGTACAACCCTAGTCCCCTCCGGTGTCTATATAAACCGGAGGGTTTAGTCCATAGAGGCAATCATAATCATATATGCTAGACTTCTAGGGTTTTAGCCATTATGATCTCGTGGTAGATCAAATCTTATAATACTCATATCCATCAAGATCAATCAAGCAGTAAGTAGGGTATTACCTCCATAGAGGGGGCACGAACTTGGGTAAACATCGGGTCCCCCGCCTCCTGTTACCATCAACCTTAGAAGCTCAGTTCGGGACCTCCTACCCGATATCCGCCGGTTTTGACACCGACATACACCGACACGGATAGTGATGCAAATGATGACAGTGATGACGACTATGTTGAAGAAGGTGGAGCAGATATCATGGAGTCTTCATCTGATCAAAATTTCTAGATGACCACCATTGTAACTAGTAGTAGTCTTCCAAGTAGTTAGCATCGATCGAGTTTGTAACCGTAGTTTAGATCATGTGTGTGAACCGTGTGTGCTATTGAATGAAGTGAATTGATTGTGTTTGTCTCATGAGCATATGGGTAGTGATCTTTCTTAGACCTATTTCTATTATGATTTCGCACCCCTTCTAACCCATTAGATGCCTCCGAGACGTGACTATGGATTTGTGTTCCCACCGGAGCTCACTCAGTTGATCCAGCAATAGAATTCCTTGCTGCAGGTGCTAGTTCAGAACCAGAACGAAGGCAACAACAACAACAACCCACCGCCACCACCCCCTGTTGACAACCTAGCCCGGTTTTTGAGGTTGAATCCACCATTGTTCTCTAGTAGCACTGAGCTGATTGTTGCAGATGATTGGCTCCGCAAGATTGGAAGAGAGCTGACCACTATAGGATGCACAGATGCAGAGAGTGTGCTTTGATGCACACCAGCTTGATGGACCCGCAGCATCTTGGTGGGAGAATTTCACCGCCACTTACCCCATTGATACAGTGACATGGGATCAGTTTCAGTAGGCTTTCCGCACTGCCCATGTTTGAGCAGGAGCTATGAGCATGAAGAAGCGCGAGTTTCACAACTTGCAGCAAGGAGGTCGTACGGTGGGACAGTATGTGGATGAGTTTAGCAAGTTAGCACGCTATGCCCCAGATGATGTGGCCACAGATGTCGCAAATTAGGAGAAGTTTCTTGAGGGACTCAATGATGAGCTGAGTATGCAGTTGATGGTGGCAACATTGAACAATTACCAGGAGTTGGTAGACAGGGCCCTCATGATAGAAGGCAAGCAACATCAGATTGACAAGCACAAGAGGAAGTATGGACAGGGGAGGAACAATTCTGGAGCTCACCAGAAGCCCCGCTATACCCCGTACTCCAGAGGACATACACATAACCATGGAGGACACACGCACAATGGAGCAAGTTTGCACAACCACAGTGGTCCCAAGAATGGCAATGGGAATGGAGAAAGCAGCAGCCATAACCGTTCCAACACCTCAACATCAGCCAAGAGGGATCTGAGCCACATTACTTGTTTCAAGTGCCAGATGACCGGACATTATCACTACAAAAAAGTACACTCCCGTGATGATACGTGTTTGTCACAGTGGGTCACGTTTTCTGTCATGCATGTACATCCATGACGATTTTATGACAGAATCAAGATAGTCATACATGTGATGTTGTAGAAGTATTCCATGACATTACCAAAATTATCATCATGGAAGTGTCCACTTCCATGACGATAAATCGTGCGTCACAGAAGTGCTTTTGTCAAGGGTGACCGACACGGGGCATCCACCGTAACGAAACGCCGTTAAGCTATCGGGTCCGGCTTTGGATCCAATAACCCGTTAACAGCCTGAACCAATGGGGATTTTCCACGTGTAAAATCAACATTGGCTGGAAGAAACAAGTGTCAGCTCCGCGTTTGCACAGGTGTCACTCATCCAATGGGCGAGATACGCCTATGGTATGTTGACACGTGGACCAGCCCAAAAGTGGCCCATAAAGTTTAAATGGGCCAGCCCAACTAAAGGCCCACAAGATTTTGCGGTCCATAATGGATCGGCCCAGCTAAAGGCCCATGAGATTTTGTAGACCATAATGGGTCGGCCCAGCTAAAGGCCCACAAGATTTTGTGGACCATAATGGGCCGGCCCAGCTAAAGGCCCACAAGATTTGGCCGACCATAATGGGCCGGCCCAGCTAAAGGCCCACAAGATTTCGCCGACCATAATGGGTCGGCCCAGCTGAAGGCCCACAAGATTTTGAGGACACAAGTAGGCCGGCCCATTAACTGGCTGCCATGTTTTGGGCCAAATGCCGGCCCATATTTGATCTGGTCCATTAACAGCCTGCCACGTTTCGGGCCTAATAAAGGCTCATATGAGATCCGCCCGTTTAAAGCCTACCATGTTCTGGGCCAAATTACGGCCCAGATCAGGTCCGACCCTTTAAGAGGCTTTGGGCTAAATTATAGCCCATATCAAATTCGGCCCGTCAACTGGACGCTATGCTTTTGGGCCACTTGCTAAAGCCCATTTAGTAATTCGGCCTGATATTAGTTTTGGCCTGTTAAAGGCCCGTTTAACATTTCGGCACTTTATTTATTTCGGCATGTTATAAGCCCGTCATATAGTTGGGCCTAACTACGGCCTGGTTTGCATCCAGCCTGCTCACAGCCGATAATCTGATTGGGACAAACAAGAACCGAGACAATTTTGGCCGACAAACAAGAACCGAGACAATTTTGGCCTATTAAAATCCCGTGATTTGATTGACACAATTATGGGCCAGGGTCTATTTCTGCCGACTGCCGGCCTCTGAGCTGTTCGGCACATTTTTTCTGGCCCAACCTACTTTATAGCCTCCTAAAAGCCCATTGAGTTGTCTTGCGAAAATAGGGCCAGCAGTTTACTCGGCCTATTAAAGGCCCGAATCTACTAGTGGGCCAGTTTACATTTAGGCCTGTTAACGGACGAAGATGACGGAGCCCATGATGCGGATCATACATAGTGATTTGCATGATGGCCCGATTATGTACCGTAATTTTACGGTTTGGCTGGTTTACTGCGAAGACAGGATATATATACAGTAAAATAACTATAGCGTCGTGAATAAGAAAAAACCTTGACTATACAATAAAGAGATTATGGCATATTACATCCACTGGGCATCAAAGTTCGCCACTATGATAATAAAGCACAAGCAGACAATGAGAATACATACATTGGCATCAAAGATCGCCACCAAAGGCAAATAAACACGACAAAATAATATACAAAACCGACAGCACTTCAATAGAGTTCAAGAAATGTTAGCCCTGCTCGGGAGCTGCAGCGCAAGCAGCTGAGCAAGCTGATGAGACTGTGCTTGTTTAACACTTATATCCTCCTCACTCTGAAACATAAACCAGCAGACAGATGCCAGGTTTTGCACATATAAGTATCAGGGTTGAGAATTCATCACATTTCTTACTGACGAATAAAGTGACAATATTTAAAATAGCATTAACATGATATGGTATTGTTCATGTCAAGACATGACAGGAAATGACATTGTGAAGGAGTTGGCAGCTTCACGACACCACTGGATTACAGATCAAGAACTCATAAGTATCAATGGTTAGTCTGTTATCAATTTATCCCATTTCAGATTGGCAAATAAAGAGACGGTTTAAATAATAGTAGAATGATATGACATTGTTCATAGTTAAGTAATTGCAGAATATGACATTGTGCTATAGTGGGTAGGTTCACCACACCACTGGATTATGGATCAAGAACAGAAGCATATATGCAGCACAAAAGAAGATCACTTGCTCTGTATAGTTTAATTTGCATGGTATGAAGAAGGAACTTAGTTGTACAACTGAAAACTTAAATAGAGAAGGGCAAACTTTTGTTTATGAACTACATAATAAACTTTAAACATGCAATTTGATGCAAACACCAAAAATAAATAGCTGTTGCAGTCATTCCTAACCAAATATACACAAGAAAGTTTGAAGGCTTGAGAAGGACAAACTTACATTATTGGTGAAGACAGGCTCTATAAAGCCCTTGTCCATGCTGATGGTGGGAGCAATTCAAGAAGTTTACCACAAACCTTCTTCATAAGCATTGCCTTTATTCTACATTTTGTTAAGAGTAAATATAGATGTGATAATATAAGAAAAAACAGAGAATATTTAAGATAATATGAAGAGTGATGCTACATAACCATGTAGCTATAAATGTAAGTATGGCGATACAGGCAAAAGGTATAGCCAAGAGCAATGCAGAGGTAAACTTCTTCAGTACCATCGGTGTTATCCAACCCTATGGTAAGAGTAAATATTGATCTAATGTGTAGAAAATGGAGGGAAAAGGAAAATAAGGCGCAGAGTGATGGTACATGAACAACTACCTGTCAATATAAGTACACTGAGAAAGGACAGTAGGTACTTACATGAACAATGTAGAGCTAAAAAAATCATTGGCATTGGATATATTCTACACTAATGTAACCATTCATACAGATTAGATAATTTGGAGCGAACAATTGCTAAGCAAGCTATCATGCATACTGCTGTCACATAATGAACCGGGTATGTATGCAAGTACAGTGATACAGGACAACAAGTACTAACAAGAGCAAAGCAACGGGCAGCATATTTGCGATATCCTGTCGTTCTTTTTAAACCGGAATTCTTCTTCGAGCAAATTTCCTGCAAAAAAGATCCGTAAGGCACATGCGGAAAAGTAGAAGTTCAAATTGTCATGCGATATCATAGACAGTACCTCATCCTGGAAACAAGACCAGTGCATAACAAGGTTTTTCCATTCAATGTCTTTCAAATTTAGCACAAGAGACTTCACTGGAAATTCCTTTATAGAATTGCCATCAAAGTGTGATTTCCTCAGGTAACACCGATACTACTGCAATGCTTCCTTGAAATGCGCAAGCAGGCTTTGCCCGTCATGACTATCCAGATTGACCCTCGCCTACTTACAACAATGTAATGTAAATCATTGATGTGTTCAATCAGCAGAAAACAGGAAAATAATCACCATGAATAATAGCACTTACACGTAAGTGGGACAGGAAGATATGAAAATGGTGTTTGTCTTCACTATAATTTTCCCATGATGGGAATATATGCACATAGTCCCTAACAACATTGAAAGTATTGTCTTTTAAACTATGAATAACTGGAATGGGGTTCCAATCTGCAGGAATTGGCCGTCTCTGCAGTTGGGATAGGTCTTTTGGCCGGTGGAGTTGTTGTACTTTTTGCTGGAGTGGGATTTTTCTTTGGTACGGCTGGTGCTATGGCAACTGAAATCGGCATACCTTTTGCTGGAGTGCAGGTCCTGTGTGGTGGGGCTAGTGGTGTGGCCAGTGAAGTATGGGTACAGTCTGCTGGAGTCGGTCCTACGTTTTGTGTCACTGGTTGTACAGCCAATATAAGAGGGGTGATGTCGGATATCTCCAGAACCACCATGTTTTTCAAGGACTTTGCTGGTGCTCCTTCAGGTTCGGCAATCACCCTCTTCTTGATGTCTGATGCTCAAGAACAACATTTGATGAAAAAACATGGTATGATGACAGATGGAATATGTATTGATAATGGATGGGCATGGCATCTCGACATATATGATGAGTAAACTAAGCAGATGGCGGTGCAACAAAGTAGAAGAAATGCAAGACAACATATGCAAGATACGTGCAATCAATAAAACCTTGCGAAATTAGAACAGGCCCCTTGATGGGTGAACAGGATAGGCCATCTGCCTTTGACTCCTCGAGGTTAGAATAGTCATTAGGATCATATTTTGAACAAGAGTCAACAGGTGGGGAGCGTATGAGTTTCATTGCATCCAGAATGGCACTCAATGCCTTGGGTGCCAATTTTGTAAGTCATTGCAGTGTTTAGCTTCAAGAGTGGACTGCTGCTAGTGCGACACAAAGCAGCTACACAGATCATACTTTAGATATAACGGGAAAACCGTAAGCATCAGAGTAAAATCAGCAAAGTGGAACTTGCTGGAATATATGTGCTAGTATTGCCGGTACGGCTAGAAAGGCTTCGGATACCAGCTCTCTTCAATTGAAGGTGCGATACTTTTAATATCAGTGTAACTCTCAAAGGCGACACAACTCCCCGCATTTCCTTGCTATACTTATGGGATTCAAGTGGGCAGGCCACTACAAATCCAAGTCCTATGTTTACAAAATCCTACAAATCAAAGAGGCCCGAAGAGTTCAAAGTGTCCATCACAACCGACCGTATATACCTCTACACTACAAATGTCCCTACTCATCTTCACTACAAGGAACATACTGTACTACTATCATACTCCCTCCATTCCAAAATATAAGTCTTTGTAGAGATTTCCACTATGGATCACATATAGATGTATCCAGATACGTTTTAGAGTGTAGATTCACTCATTTTGCTCCATATGTAGTCCATGGTGGAATCTATACAAAGACTTGTATTTAGGAATGGAGAGAGTACTTATTAAAGAAGAACGGAAGAGGAACATGCTAAAGAAGAGCAAGCAAATTTTGGATAATAAAATGTTCGTTGCGCAGTGCCCACACATGATGAACCAGAGCGCATTAAGAATGCAACTCCCTGCTGTCTCTCTACCATTTTAGGCGGTTGGATGAAGATCCTACGTCTCCTAACCCTTCTTCTTCCTCGCCTCTGATTCTTCCCATAGAGAACACCGCACGGGCCGCCGGCCGGACCACCGCCCCCACCGCCTGTGTTCCTCCGCCACCCCCACCCCCGCCCGCACCCGCGTCGAGTTTTCTTCATTCGGCGAGGCTCCACCACCGCCCCCATAACCACCATCCCCTCCAAAGCCCCTTCGTTCGCACCGGCGAACTTTGGCGACCTCTGAAAAATTGACTGACCCAATTTTGAAATTTAGTCTACTGTGAATTAACTAGTGTGGAATATAAAAGGGGAAAACCATAAGCATTGGGAGTATAGTGTTGAGCGTGCCATGTCGGATGTGAAGGTGCAAACCGGACAAAGGCAACTTCGCAACCAATGTTTGCTTTCAACTAGAAAGTAAGTGATGGACAAGAAATCAGAGTAAAGCAGTGGCGATCTATTTTCTTGCTGCGATAAATAAGCTGAGCAGATACGAGAGAGTACCGCCTCTGGTGCGGTGCCGAGTAAGCATCTGCTGAGAATTTGACGGTGCTGCAGTAGCGATGGCTGTCGGCGACGTGGAAGCAGATCTAGGAGGGTAGATGGATGCGGCAGGGCACGATGGACGACACGATCGTAGGAGTGGTGCCAGCAAGGTGGATGTCGGTGTCAAAACCGGCGGATCTCGGGTAGGGGGTCCCAAACTGTGTGTCTAGGCGGATGGTAACAGGAGACAAGGGACACGATGTTTTTACCCAGGTTCGGGCCCTCTCGGTGGAGGTAAAACCCTACTCCTGCTTGGTTAATATTGATGATATGGGTAGTACAAGAGTAGATCTACCACGAGATCAGAGAGGCTAAACCCTAGAAGCTAGCCTATGGTATGATTGTTGTTAGTCCTCATGGGACTCAAACCCTCCAGCTTTATATAGACAACGGAGAGGGCTAGGTTACACAGAGTCGATTACAATGGTAGGAGATCAACATATCCAGACGCCAAGCTTGCCTTCCACGCCAAGGAAAGTCCCATCCGGACATGGGACGGAGTCTTCAATCTTGTATCTTCATAGTCTAGGAGTCCGCCAAAGATGATAGTTCGCTATCCGGACACCCCTAGTCTGGGACTCCTCAAGAGTCTCTCAACCAAGCTTCAATGACGCATTTAATCCGGCATGCACATTGTCTTCGGCATTGCAAGGCGGGTTCCTCCTCCGAATACTTCATAGAAGATTTTGAACACAAGGATAGTGTCTGGCTCTGCAAAATAAGTTCCACATACCACCGTAGAGAGAATAATCTTTACACAGATCTGCTGACATATTCCGTGGCGTGACATCACACCACGGCCAATGCCTTTATTCGAATCGTTTTTTGCTGTCCCACCTCAGCGCGTTTAGCGAAGCATTTTCCTTGGCACGTCTTGTCAAAGCAGAGATCATGTCGCCTTATTCCGGGATTCTCATCAATACGGGTGTGCGTAACCCAACCGTGCCCGTTGGCATGCCCCCTCTATCGAAGGCGAGTCCCAAACGGCTACGGGGAGGGCTCTTGGTATTCAACCTCTTTATAACGAGACCAAGGCCCGCTCCTTTCAATCTCAATCGAATCCGCCCCTCGCCTCGAGTTCCAACACCCAAAGCTACAGATTCAGGCGCTTCGGACCTTCGACGATGTCCGGCTCCGACCCGCAAGGCCGGTGGATGCCTTCCTCCACCATGGAAGAAGACGTGCTAAAGCTGAGAGATGCCAGGTTTCTAACCGGAGAAATTTCGCATAGGCTGCTTGCCCAAGGGCAGGTTATTCCTACTCCCAAGCCTGGTGAGAGCGTGGTGTTCGTGTCTCACTTCCTTCGGGTTTAGGCTTCCCGATGGACCCCTGCGTGCGGGGGGTCATGTTTTATTATGGGTTGGAATTCCATGACTTGGATCCGGAGTCCATCCTCCACATCTCATTGTTCATTGTCGTATGCCAAGCCTTCCTCCGCATTACCCCTCACTTCGGATTGTGGCTCAAGACCTTCAAAGTGGAGCCGAAGATCATCAAGGGGCAGCAGATAGAGTGCGGATGGGCTGTTATAAGCAAAAATGCTGACGCTCCATGGCCCGAGGGCTCTTTTCAACAGGTGCTCAGTTTATGGCAACAGGAGTGGTTTTACATCACCGCTCCCGGGCACCAAATGGGTGGCGCCACCTGCCTTCCGCCCGGGTCCTCCACAGCGGCTGGCGTCATGGGCCAACAAAGGGCTCGACTGGGGGCCGTCCAAGGACGTTCCCCTGCTGCAGGGCCGTATTCGAGACCTCCAAGAGAGAGAGATCAATCTGGTCGTAGTGGCGCAGGTCATGCTGATTCGCGCTTCGCTCGCAAACGCCGCCCCCCGCCTTTGTGGGAATTTAATCGAGGGACCACGAGCTCTCCAACATTTCATGGGTGCGACGCCCGTGGAGAAGTATAAACTGTTCTTCGGATCACAAGAGATGTGTCCGGACTTGATCGAGGACGCAGGTCTAAGGTGCAATCGCCCGGTTACTCAAGTAAGTAGTCCTGTACCCGGACACGCTATCCGAACATTTATCATAAACTTGTCCTTTAATGAGCTGTCCCTTGAGTAGGAATGGATAGCAAAAGCAAAGCTGATAAGGTGTCCGGCCCCCCTCCCTGAGACCACGCCGGATCCTGTGTTAACCAAGATGCTGGTGGCTGCGCCCTTTGAAGAAGGCGAAGGGGGGAACAGGGGAGCTACTACCTCCGTGAAGGAGTTTATCAAGAAAGGAGGGATCAAGAATCCCTCCCTCCAAGGGGAGAAGAGGACCGCTTCTGAAGATCCGGAGGGCAAGGCCTCAAAGCGGGGGAAGAAATCATCACCAGAGGGCCCTGCGCCAGGAGAAGCCCCGGCCGCACTATTTCCCCAAGGAAATCAGCCCTCCAGCGAGACGTAAGTAGAAAGGGGAGTTTTGTAATAAGGGACATCCCTGTTTTTATTTCTGAAGATAACCAAAGTTTTACCTTGTAGTTCGGATCTCAGCCCTTCTCAGCAGAGCTCATTTTTGGGGGATCTTCGTCCGGAGATGATGGAGAGCGAAACGCCTCCATCTGACGCACCGTCATGTAGGGCAGAAGGCCCTGAGGTGTCGTCGCGGAGGGTTTCCCCGAGTCCGGCGGGGCCGGGAGGTCCGGCACCAACTGGTGTATGGTCGGAGGAGCTGAAGGATCTGCTCGGGCGAGCGTCTATCTCAGAAGATCACTGTGCGTTAATGGGTATGGTGTTTGAAAGGATCTCATCCACTGAGAGCGGATTGCATGAAGCCGTCAGAAGTTCACTAACGGGGTTTGAGGTACGCGAAAATGATATACCTTCTGAAAGTTTTGCATATAGAATGCACCCTGTATAGATAGTAGCCCCTGAGACTCGGTACGGTGTCAAAAGTGACAGCGCGCCGAGGATCATAATCTCAGTTGTAAGATGTCGCCTGTCCTATATAGGTGGCGGAGCGTACGGTGGCTAGCCGGACTGATCAATTTGCCGAACTGAAGCGGCAACTTGACGTGGCGGATGCGGAGATCGCGCTTGTCAATAAGCGGCTTGACGAGTCACAAGGTATGCAACTTCTCCGCGGAAACCTGGTAAGGGAGCTTGACTGTAACGCCCCGGACACACCCGCCGGTGGTCGTTACTCCTGGCGGGATCTAGACTGGCCCCACAGATCAATACTAGTCTTTTCTGTGCACTTTGTCCTCACTCATGCGCACTCCGGAGCAATCTTCGGCCGGTCACCCATCTGAAACTACTCCAAGCTGAGCACGCTTAACTTTGGAGTTCTCGTCCAATGGGATCCCTAAAAGAAGGAATTCCTTATTGATATGAGTAGTCTATCATCCCTAATAAGCCAGGCTATCACATACACCCACACTCGGAGGAACCGACGCCCTCGTCGGGCCACAGAACGCTCCTCTTAGCACAACCGTCATGCATCCATCCGGTACATGTGCCATGCCGTGTGCCATGACGGGTCACAAACGTCATGAACAACATGACCGCGCACCTGTCTGCAACCATCCGTGTACCGCGAGGGTCGGCTCGATACCAACTTGTAACGCCCGGACACACCCGCCGTGGTCGTTACTCTGGCGGGATCTAGATCGCCCCACAGATCAATACTAGTCTTTTACATGCACTTTGTCCTCACTCATGCGCGCAGGGAGCAACTTCCTGGCCGGTCACCCATCCTCGAAACTACTCCAAGCTGAGCACGCTTAACTTTGGAGTTCGTCCAATGGGATCCTGGAAAAGAAGGAATTCCTTATTGATATGAGTAGTCTATCATCCCTAATAAGCCAGGCTATCACATTGACGCCCATGCCTTACAACATGTATGCTTTATACAGATGGTGCCGCTGCTATGGAGAACCTTCAGGCGGAGCTAGCCCGAGTCAAGGAGCAAGCCAGAAAAAGTGATGTGGCTGCCTTGAGGGCGGTCGAAGAGCTAAAAGCCGAACAGGCTGCTCACTGCCGAAGCAGGGAGGAAATGGCCAAAATGGCTGGGAAGTTGAAGAATGCTACCGACCGCTACGAGTTTCTTGAAAAAGAACGTCGAGCGGAGCAAGAGGACCTGAAGAAGGCCACCGCTGAGGCCAAGGATGCTCGCTCTGCGATGAGAGCTATGAAAGAGGAGCTTCGTCAGGCCGAAGATATTACGGCTGCAGAGGAAATTTACGGACCCTAAGTATGATCAGTTGGGCCAGCTGTGGGGTGTGGAGGATGCTTATCTGGATTTGGCGGCGAGTGCCGCAGACGTGGTAGCACACTTCCAGGGCCAAAAGGATCACGGGATGGAAGAGCTCTTTTAGTCGCAGTTCCATAGTCCAGAGCGTCCACTTCCATTAACCGATCGGTTAGCCGAATGGGCTGAGCTGAATAGGTTCTCCGGACTTGGCATGAAGGATGTCATGACTCATTTGTGGCAGAAAAGGCCCGAGCCGAAGAGTTATTTTGGCTTGGTGCAGCAGTTCCTTGATGCGGTGCCACATATCGATGCAATGAAGCGATCGGCATGCATAGAGGGTGCACGGATGGCTCTTGCCCATGTCAAGGCATACTGGGCGGAGATGAAGGCCACCGATGTTGCATCCCAGGATTCGGACAGAAGCCGAGTACCTGCCGAGCACTATTTTGAGGAAGTCGTGCCGGGTGCTCATTTAATAGAGGCGCAGTGCTTGAAGGATATTATGTTCAAATGACGTGTATGATTTGTGAAACGATGTTTCAATATAATATAAAGGCTTTTTATACTTGTGCGTTCAAGTATTGAAATACCTCCTGCGCGGCCGTTAATGTATATGTGTATATAACCTGAAAGATGGCAGTTCTTGACTTATTCCCCACGCACATAGTGCGGGGTGTTTGCAAAAAGCGCATTTTCACACTTAATCCAACGTCTTGGTCCTGTGAAGGAGGTGATTGCGTAGCAAAATAGGCAACCAAACTATAATGCTTTATCACTTTCACTTAGCCATAGGAGTTCCATGGTGGGGCTACTATATAGCCCCTAGGGGCACCGCGCTCCGAATTGGGCGCAGATGTGCTGACCGAAACGGTCCTTCGTTAATGCGAGGAATTCTAAACATTCCTGGGTCATCAAGTGGTTGACCAGTCTCACGCTATATCATGACAATCGGTTTTGGCTTTCATCGAGGTGCTCACCCGCCGAACCAGGCACAATCGCAGAGTTCTCCGGTGCCGCTTAGCCGATAGAGCGGAATGTAAGGCAGCAAACACGTGAGCCGGGCAAACCCAACATTTGACCAAAGACATGATTCAGAGCTGATGCATATAAGGCCTATGTCGAGACGCCGAGCACTCCCTAAGGTATCCGGTCTTTATGAAAACTGGCAGAACAATGCCCTAAGCCCCTAGTGTCCGTGCACGCAAAAATTTCTCGACGGCCGATGCCAAAACGCCAGCCTCCTCCTCGGTTATAGCAAGAAACCGGGGAATGTGTATCAACAAGAGACAGTAAAAAAGGTTTACGCAGGGTCTTAATCTGAAAAGAATCCTTGCAACGGGTCCCTATTGCACGTCTGCGCCTGTGTCTCCGTTGTGTTGTATCCTGGACGGGTGTAGCATGGTGTTCATCTGTAAAAGAGAAGAACTTAGTTGAAGAAAGGTTGTGCGAAAAATGTATTTTATATTAAATAAACAGAGTACAATTTGAAAAGCGAATAAAATTGAGCTTTATTGTCTCTTGTTGTACATGCGTGGAGCCCCTTGTAAGTGGGTACGCGGCTAGTAAGCCCCTCGTTTATTTATACCGGACTCGCCTAACCGTGTCCCGGGTCTGAATGACTTGTTTAGGTGCTTTTGATCAGCAAAGCCGGATTAGTGTGTGTGGCTGTCAAGGCAGTGTCACGTTCTTCCGTATTCGAGGAACACTCGAAGTTTCCCTTTAATGAGATGATGCCGCCTGGACCGGGCATTTTAAGTGTAAGAGATGCGTAATGTGGTATTGCGTTAAAGCGGGCGAAAGCTTCGCGTCCCAATAGTGCTTGATAGCTACTTTTAAATGGGGCGATGTGGAAGACTAACTTTTCGCGACGGAAGTTGTCGGATGAGCCGAACACAACTTCTAGTTGAAGAGAGCCCGGAAAGTGGGCATATGGGCCTGGCATTACTCCTTGAAAGGAAGTGTTGCTGTGGCGAATTTTGGTCGGGTCTATCCCCATTCTGCGGATTGTGTCCTAGTATAGCAGGTTTAGATCACTGCCACCGTCCATTAGGACATGTGTAAATTGGAGTCCGTCGATTATAGGATCTAATATCAAGGCAGTCCATCCTGCGTTCCGGATACTTCCGGAGTAGTCCTGGTGGTCGAAGGTGATTGGTTTTGACATCCAATTAATCGGGACTCACTGGGTGGACCGTCGCGCCAGATTTCAATGGGCGCCTCTATTTTTCCCTGTTGTCACTTGAAGTGAGTTTACTGTTTTGACCTCTTGTGGGAAATTCTTTTGTTTTCCGGTGCTCTGCTTGTGGGATTCGTCATCGTCCTCACTTGGTGTGTCAAGCCCCTTGTGTTCGGCATTAAGTCGGCCGGACTGTTTGAAGACCCAACAATCTCTGTGGGTATGGTTTGCAGACTTCCCGGGGGTACTGTGGATTTGGCATATCTTGTCCAAGATTTTGTTTAGGCTGGATAGCTCGTCGCTGTTGTCCTTAAGGGGCAGTTTTTGTTGTTCTACCGAGAGCTTTTGAATCCGGGGTTGACTGCCGTGCTCTTCGAACTGGTTCCCTTGGTCCGGCGCTGGTCCATGCTGCGTCGTGGTTTCCCTTTTCCATCCCTAACTTCGGACATACTTGGGTCGCTGGTACTGCATCTTGCCAGCCAGCTATCTTCTCCTGCGCAAAAGCGGGTCACGAGGCTTGTTAGTGCGGCCATTTTTTTGGCTTTTCTTGGCCGAGGTGTCTGGTGAGCCATTCGTCTCGGACGTTGTGTTTGAAAGCTGCTAAGGCTTCGGCGTCCGAATAGTCGACTATTTGGTTCTTTTTGGTGAGGAACCTGTTCCAGAATTTGCGGGCTGACTCTCCGGGATGTTGAGTTATGTGACTTTAATCGTCTGCATCCGGAGGGCGGACATAAGTCCCCTGAAAATTTGCCCGAAACGCATCCTCGAGCTCTCCCCAACTTCCAATGGTATTTTCCGGGAGGCTTTTGAGCCAATGCCGGGCTGGCCCTTTGAGCTTGAGGGGTAAGTATTTTATGGCGTGGAGGTCATCTCCTCTAGCCATGTGTATGTGCAGGATGTAATCCTCAATCCAGACTCGAAGTGGTCTGTTACGTCGTATGCCTCTATGTTTACGGGCTTGAATCCCGCTGAAATTCATGATCCAAAGACCTCATCGGTGAAACATAGGGGTGTTCGCGCCCTGTATTTGGGTGTGTCGTGATGTTCGAATACTTGACGTGTTGCATTGCTTTCTGGAGCTTGCTTTCTTGGCCCATAGATAGACCTGACTGGGCCATCCTTTTGGCGCGGATCCGTATGTGGATCGCGTGCCGGCTTGTGTGCGGTGCCGCTTGCTGCTCTATGTTTGCCATGTGGTCGTCTATCCAACCGGGCGGCCTCTTTGTTCTGTGATTGTGGGGGCTCTACGGCCTCCTCGTCAAATTCGGGCAGTAGTTTGCGCTTCGGGTAGCTCTTTGTTTGGCGACTATCGCCGTATTTGTCCGCGGGGTTGAGTAGTTTGCTCCATCTCATTCTGAGTGCGTCTTCTGCTGTTTTGAGCTTCTGCTTCTGCTTCTTCAGACTACGTGCAGTGGCGACAAGCCTTTTGTGGAGGTTCTTCTGCTCCAACAATGTGTCCGGCGTGAGATCGTCCGGACTTTTATCTTCGCCGGGGACGGATTGTTTATCCAAGTTATCCTGTTCGGATGGTTGCTCAAGGGCATGTTCGTCGTTCACAGGTTCGCCCTGCTCTAAGGCTGGGTCTGTATGGGTGCTTTCTTTCTCGAGGCGGGACGAGCGGTGCTTACGTCGCCGTTTTGACTGCATTTCGAGGGATTTATCCTTCGCAGCGTCCCGTTGTTCCCCGTTATCGCTTCCTTTAGGTCTATCCACCATATATACGTCGTGAGTTGAAGTGGTCTTCCAGTGCCTTGTAGGCGCTGGTTCTTGGTCGTCTCCGGCATCGTCGTCCATACCGTCGGTGTCTTCGGAGTCAAAGTCGAGCATGTCGGTTAAATCATCGATAGTGGCTACAAAGTGGGAGGTGGGTGTGCGTTGAATTTCTTCGTCGTCCGTATCCCAACCTTCCTGACCATAGTCCGGCCAGGGCTCTCCTGATAAAGAGAGAAACTTTAGCGAGTTCAGGATGTCGCCAAAGGGCGAGTGCTGAAAGATGTCCGCGACAGTGAACTCCATAATAGGCGCCCAACCGGATTCGATTGGCAGGGCCGTGGAAGGTTCGGAGTCCGGAGAGGAGTCCGGCACCTTGGAGTCACGAGCTTCGCAAAGGACAGGTATGGTGTTCGGCTCGATCGCTGTAGAGGCAGCAGCCCCCGAGGCGGTGTCCAGCCATCCGTCCTCGATCGGCACAGTCGGCTCCGAGCTAAGGGTCGGAGCGGACACTTGCGCGACCTCCAGGGCACTGTCTGGCAGCAGAGCTAGATCATGCCCATCGTGACAGCGCGGCACGCTTGGCTGTGGCTCGAACCCGTCGAAGATCAAGTCTCCATGGACGTCAGCCGTATAGTTCAAACTTCCAAATTTGACCTGATGGCCAGGGGAGTAGGTTTCAATCTGCTCCAGATGGCCAAGTGAATTGGCCCACAGTGCAAAGCCACCGAATACGAAGATCTGTCCGGGGAGAAAAGTCTCACCCTGGACCATGTCATTATTGATGATCGAAGGAGCCATCGGGCCTAAAGGTGACGACATAGAGGAACTCTCATTGAAAGCACCAATGTCGGTGTCAAAACCGGCGGATCTCGGGTAGGGGGTCCCGAACTGTGTGTCTAGGCGGATGGTAACAGGAGACAAGGGACACGATGTTTTCACCCAGGTTCGGGCCCTCTCGGTGGAGGTAAAACCCTACTCCTGCTTGATTAATATTGATGATATGGGTAGTACAAGAGTAGATCTACCACGAGATCAGAGAGGCTAAACCCTAGAAGTTAGCCTATGGTATGATTGTTGTTCGTCCTACGGACTAAAACCCTTTGGTTTATATAGACACCGGAGAGGGCTAGGGTTACACAGAGTCGGTTACAATGGTAGGAGATCTACATATCCATATCGCCAAGCTTGCCTTCCACGCCAAGGAAAGTCCCATCCGGACACGGGACGGAGTCTTCAATCTTGTATCTTCATAGTCTAGGAGTCCGTCCAAAGATGATAGTTCGGCTATCCGGACACCCCCTAGTCCGGGACTCCCTCAGTGGACGACGGCGGGGATGAAGCGAGAGCATGGGATGCAAGGATCCCGGTCCGAAGCCGTGGGTGAGAGAGGTCGATCTCTTGTAATGGACAGCGGCATCGGGGTATCAGCTCCGGCGTGGTGGAGGACGACGGCGGTGGATGGGGTGGCGGACGGAGGAGGCTGGGGTGGAGAGGGTGTTTTGGCGCCCATGGAGTACGAATGGGGAAATGGAGGTAGATAGGAAGAGGGAACCATGTCTTCAGGGCGTGCTTGTCTCAAATGCGAGGAGATTTACAAACTTAGCCCACGTTTCAAATTTCCTACATCACATCAATATTAGTCGGTTGGGGATAGGACGGTAATCTCGCATACACCGAATAGTTGCCGACGAGAGTTTGTTTTTGGCGCCCACCGTGTATGAATCGGGGAGGGAGTCGATTTCGGCCGAGGAGACACTGTGTTTTGGCACCCATCATGTATGAATCCGGGTGAGAGGCGGCTATGTCACGTTTGAGTGAAATTACAAACCTACCCCTATCGAAACCTATTGAAATCAAGTAAATAGGCTTTGCGTGGCAGGTGGGGATAGGCAATACTAATTTCCATCTCGCAGATTTTGGTTTCGGGCGGTTACTATGACTTTCCCCGCTTCGTTCAAATTTTGCAAAGTGCACGTTTACCGTGCCAACTCAATTCGAATCCCGTTTGTATTCTATTTTTTTCGGGCAGGATCCATTTTCGATTGGAATAAAATTATATATACATCATTTTTATATATACTTTCAAAAGCACAACACCCTTTATACATAAATATGGTTTACAAATGGCATGATCTCAAATTCATAAGGTTGTATCCATTAATTTGGATTTTCAAATATTTGAAACCACTTTATGTTGAAATCCAATTTATGTATTCCTCGCTAACTATCTCCAATTAATGTGTGTTTCATGCGGTTTTTTTACTTCTCAAACATGTATAATGTGTTTCACACACGCAACATATAGTGTAATCCCGTTTAGACATTAATTCTGTCTCCTAGGGTCTCATATTTTGCCACCATTCTCTTGTATGTCGCTCACACACACTCTCTCTCCCTTGAGATATCTTGCGTCCCCTCATATGTATCTCTAGATATCACTCTCGTTCTGAAATATCTTTCTCGCTTGCCAACACAAAACTCCGTCTCTCGGGATCTCATTTCTCTCTGATATTTGATTGTATGTGACTCACATGCACCCTCTCTCTATCTTGCACACCCACACAAATAACTCAGCCTTCTGATCCACTCGACTCCTATCTCTAACGCACACTAGCTACCATCTTTATCTTTCTATTTATTTGTTTCTCCATCAACCTTCTTTCTCGCCCTCACTCTTGCTTCCTATCACGCATACTACATATGTTTCTCTCTACATGCAGTCAAGTGCCCCCTTTTTATCTTTCTCTCACACACACATAACTTCACCCTCTGAACCACCCGGCGGTCATCTCCAACACTCAAACTAGCGGATGTCCCTCTAGCTAGCATCTCCATCTTTGTATCTATTTGTAGTTTCTCCGTCAACATTTCTTTCTCGCACACAGTCTTGCCTCCTATCTGTCACGTCCAATATGCGACCCTATCCAAAAGGAACTCGAAGGTCCCACCAAGGATAGACCCTCATATTGAAACGCTTTTGCAAGGTGGATATCATTACATCAACATTACATAATAGATGGGGATACATACAAGAGGCAAACAATGCCACATGAATACATCAATACATCATATATAAGAGCACCATCTTACTACGGATGAAACACAAACAGAAACTCAAATAACATCCACCCTGCTAGCCCAGGCTGCCGACCTGGAACCTATCCCCTGATCGAAGAAGAAGCAGAAGAAGAACTCCAAAAGAAGCAAACATCGCTCTCGCATCATGATCATCGCATAACCTGTACCTACAACTGTTGTTGTAGTAATCTATGAGCCACGAGGACTCAGCAATCCCATTACCATGGGTATCAAGACTAGCAAAGCTTAATGGGAAAAGAAGGGGTAAAGTGGTGAGGTTGCAGCAGCGACTAAGCATATATGGTGGCTAACATACGCAAATGAGAGCGAGAAGAGAAACAAGTGGAACGGTCGTCAACTAGTAATGATCAAGAAGTGATCCTGAGCTCCTACTTACGCCAATCATAACACAGAAACCGTGTTCACTTCCCGGACTCTGCCGAAAAGAGACCATCACGGCTACACACGCGGTTGATGCGTTTTAGTTCGGATCTGGTGTCAAGTTATCTACAACCGGACATTAACAAATTCCCATCTGCCACATAACCGCGGGCACGGCTTTCAAAAGATAATACCCTGCAGGGGTGTCCCAACTTAGCCCATGATAAGCTCTCGCGATCAACGAAGGATATACCTTCTCCCAGGAAGACCCGATCAGTATCGGAATCCCGGTTTACAAGACATTTCGACAATGGTAAAACAAGACCAGCAACGCCGCCCGAATGTGCCGATAAATCCTGATAGGAGCTGCACATATCTCGTTCTCAGGGCACACCGGATTGTCCAAACTTCCGATAGGCCAGCCCAGAGTCGCCCCTGGTGGCCACCGACGGCTGACAGGTTGGACCAACACTCACAACGAGCACTGGCCGGGGGGGGGGGTAAAAATAAGATGACCCTCGAGAGCACGACTCCCAAGGGAAAAAGGGCTAGGCGAGGCAAATGGTAAAACCAAGGTTGGGCCTTGCTGGAGGAGTTTTATTCAAAGCGAACTGTCAAGGGGGTCCCATAAATCACTCGACCGCGTAAGGAACGCAAAAATCCGGGAACATAACACCGGTATGATGGAAACTAGGGCGGGAAGAGTGGAACAAAACACCAGGCACAAGGCCGAGCCTTCCACCCTTTACCAAGTATATAGATGCATTAATAATATAAGAGATATTGTGATATCCCAACCAAAATCATGTCCACCATGGAGCAAGCTTCAACTTCACCTGCAACTAGCAACACTATAAGAGGGCTGAGCAAAGCGGTAACATAGCCAAGCAATGGTTTGCTAGGAAGGGTGTCAAAGGTTAGAGGTTCATGGCAATTTGGGAGGCTTGATGAGCAAAAGATAGGTAGTGCAGCAAAGCGATAGAACGAAGCAACTAGCATAGCAATGATAGTAGTGAGATCCAGGGTAGCAGTCATCTTGCCTGAAATCCCGCTAGGAAGAAGAACGAGTCCATGAAGAAGACGAAAGGATGAAGCCACGAAGATGAACCAAGCGTAGACGAACGAATCCTCACGATCGCAATGAAACGGGAACTATCGAGAAGAAGCACACAACATAGTAAACACACCAAACATGAACAAGACATGATGCACAACCAAGCATGATGCATGAAAAAGCTACATGAAGCTACTCATGGCAAGAGACGATGCAAACAAGAGCAACACATCAAAGCAAGTTTAAATGGGGCCGGGAACAACATATGACAATTCCGGTAAGTCCTCATATGCAAATTTAGAAGTTGGTCCAGAACTGAACAAACATTAAGTTAAAGTTGTTAAACAGCGAGTTAAAGAGCACCAAGAGGATCTACATGAAATTCTAGTCAAGTTACATACAGAGTTCATTTAGTTCGGAGCTACGGCCTAGAAGATATGAGCAAAACAAGTTAAACATGGCATTGATGCAAAAAGCACTCAAACATCAAGAAAACACCTGAAAACAAGGATGCAACATGATAATATGAAAGTACATGCAAAAACAAGCAAGTTTCATATAGAGCTCACTCAAAATGGAGTAACGGTTCAACACATACACTATACAAGCTATAACAACAATCTGTCCAAAACAGCAACTAGCCATCTTGCAAGCATCAAAACAATAAGCAACAGCACCCCAACATGATAACAAAAGGCATGGACGTGATGTACAGGTAAAGCATGACAAAACATCAACACTGAGCTATCTCCAGAAATCACTAGAACATGCTCAAAAACACATGGAAAGATTGCATATAATAACAGTTTCAGACTTATCAGGAAATAACATCAGGTTGCAATGTTTAGAGCTATCAAACGACATGTTACAAAAACTTATCATGGAAAACAAAGGCAGGGCATGAATCTACTAATTGCATAGAACAAAAGTCCATTTACTGACCATGAGCCAAAAGGGCACAGAAAATATGATGGCACCCATGTAAACATGGCAAATTATATGACAGATTCATACATGGCAGGAACAACAATAAGTAGGCATGTTGGTGAGCTTGAACCACTCACCACAGAGCAATACATGGCATCAAAAGGCAATATATCTTAGTGAAGCTAAGCATGGCAAGAACAAGTTCATAGGGTGCATCGATCACTAGCAAAACACATGGCACAAAATGAACTTAATGTTAACAGGCTGACAGCAACATTATTTAGGAACTTGAGAGCAACATTACAACAAGCTACAGCAATCCATAAATGCAACCAGGGGCATGGATGGGTAGAGAATGACATGTATAACAAATCATCCTTAGTGAACATCTCCAGATTATGCATAGAATGACTGTCGGGGGTTGGATGCGACATATGCCAACGGCTGGCTTATCATGGTGGGGGCGAGTAGAACGTCGCCGGTGCCTGGAAGCGGGATGAGGCGCAGACATGCACGCCGGCGAATCTTACCCAACCGGGGCTCTCAGGAGATAACACCCCATCGCTGCTCTGCGGGGTCTCCGCATGATCACTATGGGATGATAATACAAGGGTGCTCCTTGAGCTGTTTCGGGAGGCAGGAGGGAGCAAGGCTAGCTCTCTCCTCTTCTTGCTATGTGTCTAGAACCTATCCAAAGCCCAACCCTTTGCATGGGTGCCCCGGGGGGTTTATATAGGCCTACCCCCCGGGGATACAATGGTAATCTGACTGGGCGTGGCCCCCGTCTGTCTCTCTCTGCAGCCGTCCTCTCTGCCGGCTTCTGGGGCCCGCAGACTGGCGGGCCCAGCATGACATGCAACACTCATGTGCAACACTCCTGATGACGCAGGCTCGGTCATGGGGTCGTGGGAACAGTGCCGCCGTCTGTCAGGCGATCACTGTCGCCACTCCCCATCCAAGCTGGTTTATGACTTGTGGGGCCCTGACGGGGAGGCGGCCGACTCTGGGGAGGCCGACTCCCGCAGGGCCGACTCCAAGCGCTCTGGCCGTCTTCTACTCTCCCACTGACAGAGGGGCCGGCGATCTCGGGCCAGATCTTGGCTGCCATCGTGAGCCTGAGTGCCACGTGTCTTTGTGGCTGAGGTCGGGGAGGCATGGCAACAAGTGCGCTACTCACCGAGATCTTCGGTGTCTGACTCGGCTGTAGCCATGCCCACCCCTCGTGAGCGGAGGGATGGCCACGTCGAGCTGTACCACGCCGGTCTTGAGAAGGGTTGTGGGCCGACTCCTGATCGGCCCCGAAGGTCATAAGCCTAGAGTCGGCTGCCCTACGATCGCCATCGGGACTCGGCTTCTCCGAAGGTCGCCACCGGGCTCTCCGAAGGTCGCTACCGGGACCCGCCTCCCAGGTCGCCACCGGGATGCGGTCGAGGGGCGCGCTCACCCTCGTCAGATAAAGATCACTGGTCCCGGTCGGCCTACCCGTGGCCCATTACTCCGTCAGTAGTCCCCGAAGCTGGTGAAGCCCGGCGGCCGCCGCCTCGAGGGGCTTCAACAGTTTCAATTCTCCTAGTGCCGACTCTGAGCCTCGGCTGCTGTTGCTTTGGGCCGCCTCGCCGAAGTCGGACTGGTTCCGCGAGGAGCCGCCGCTCGCAAGTCGTGGCGGGAAACTGGCGGCGTATCGGTTACGCTTCCCTGCCATTATTGAGACGGTCCTATCGCACGGCGCCACGTGGAGGCGATAGTCTGCCTTCCCACGCGCGTGACGGGACGGGCCGTCAGGTGGGGCCCGCCACTACCGCGCCTCGGCTCCCGAGCGGATCCGCTGCGGCCGAGGGCGGTTGGCATCCCCACGTCGTTACTGCGCGCAGTAACTTCGTGGGGGGTTAATCGTGGGCGGCGTGGGGCCGCGGACGCAGTTAATCCCCACGTCGCCCCCTCGGCTTCTCAGCCCGTGGGGCTATAAGTAGGCGCGGAGGAGCGGGTGGCACTGCACGCGCACTCCCTCCCCCGCTCTCCCGCCTTTCTCCTTCCTTCATTGTGAGCCACGGCCTTCTTCTCCGCCGCGAGCCAAAGCGTTCTTCCTCGCCGGCAATGAGCTCTTCTTCCGCCGCGCCCCCCACCTCGCGCTCCGGCGAGTGGGACGGCTCGGACGTGGAGGCGGAGGACATCGAGTTCCTTCGCCGGACACGCCGCCTCCCGAGCGCGGACTTGGTGCAGGCCCGTCCCGCGCCGGCGGGAGAGATCCGGCCCGCGCCCGGCGGGGCGAAGGGGTCATCTTCCGCCGCATCTCTGCTGGCTGGGGCTTCCGGCAGCGGATTCTTCCACTCGTTTCTCGAGTTCCACAAGCTGCAGCCGCACTGCCTCACCCCCAGCGGTGGTGCTTCTCTCCGCCGCCACTCGTGCGAAAGGCTACATCAGCGTTCTCCCCACCCTCGAGCTGTGGGGGAAGGTCTTCTCTGCAAAACTCGGCACTCAGGCCGCCGGCACGCCGGCTCAGTGCGGCAGCTACATCGCGGTGCAGCGCTCGACGGCCGACAATCCCTTTCCGCCTATCCCGCTGGTGAAGTCGGTGAAGATGTGGCAGAAGTCCTACTTCTACGTGAAGAACATCTCCACCGATGGCGGCTGGTCAATCTGCCGCCTTCGACCCGAAGCCGACCGGCCGCCGCTGGCGAGCTTGGTCCCATCGGTCCAAGTCACTTTCGACCTCCAAAAACGGCGCCGTGGCACGGCTCCGAGTCATGCTGCAGTCGGAGGGGCTTGTCGCCTCTGATCTTCTGGCCGCCTTCGTGGCACGCCGGGTTCTTCCACTCCAAGGCCGGCCTCACCTCATCTGCCAGATGAGCGGCCGCCACGATCCAAGCCGGCTGTGCACCAGGGACATGCCGCGTGGGGAGGTGGCGAACTTGGTGAACCACATCGCCCACTGTGGGTTCACGGAGGAATGGCAGTTCGGCAAGGAGCCGTACTCGCGCGACAACCCCCCCTCCAATGGTAAGTTACTTCCGTCTGTATTTCGATCTTCCTCGCGTCTGACCTTGAACTCTGACCATTGCTGGCGTCCTTTGAGCAGAACCCCCTCACAGCACCCGCAGCTGGCGTTATTAGAGAGCCTCGCGATTACGTCCCAGATCGCGAGGCCAGCGACGTTGACGACCCCGACTTGGGGGCTGCGGCGCTGGAGGCCGACGCCGAAGGCGGCGGAGAGGGGGGAGACGGTGGCCCCAGGCCGTCGGCGACCTTTGCCGACTGGCCCGAGGACGACGTTGACACGAAAGTCGTCCCGTGCCGCCAGCCGAGGGCCGCCCCCTCCGGCCAAGCCAGCGCGAAGAGGCGTCACGCCGAGCCGAGTGCGCCCGGCGGCAAGCCAAAGAAGTTCAAGGGAGCCACCGCCGCGACCAAGCGGGAGGAGGCGGCCGCGAAGGCCAACCGCTTCCGAAAGGAAGTGAGAAGGCCGCCACTAGTTTCTTCGTAAGTCCTTTTACTCTTTCATTTTCTTGCTGGATCTTTATCCGACTCTTGTTTGATCTTCCTTCCCATCTTCTCCAGAGCTCCCCTCTCCCTCGAGAGAGCCACCGTCCCCTCCGTCATGGGGTCGGTGGAAACGTCCGCCAACACTCGGCGGATTGATCCCGCCGCCGACCTTCGGGAGGCGACGGAACGGAACAGCAGGAGAAGCGCGAGAGGAGGAGGCCGACCGCTGAAGAAGGCGGAGGCCGAGAAGGCGGCCGCCAACGCCCAGCGGCGTCTGGAGGAGGCGAGAGCTGCGGCGCAGCGGCGGCATCTTTGAGGCCGTTAAATCGTCGGGCGGCGATGCTCGTCCCAGCTGTCGTCGGCGCCACCGGCTCACGAGTTCACGGGGCAGACCGGGGAGGTCGGCACCGCGAACCCTCTCGCGGAGGAGGGCGGCGACATCTCAGGCTCGGATGCTCACGCCGCCTCCGCCGCCCCGCCGCCTCCGTCTTGAGCCGCATAGTAAGCAGTCGGTGGACCGCAGATCCTCCGGCTGCGGACGACGCCGCAGCGCGGCTGCTTCTTCAAGTCGCCCGCGCCCGGCCTCCGCCCGGATTGAAGGGCGAAGCTCAGCACCGCGGCTTCGGGAGACAGCGCCGCAATTTGGCGAATCTGGGCGTCGAGGCCTCGAAAGCAGCGCCCACCGGCTGGCTGCGGGGAGGCGGCACCGGCCCATTGAACCAGGCCCTCCTGGACGTCCAGTCGAAGCTGCGCGAAGAGGGCGACGCCCTCCAACTCTGCACCAGGGCGCATCTGGCCCTACGGACTTCCGTTCGGGTATGTTTCGTTTCTCCTTCTTGATTTTTGTCTTCCTCTGTGGGGGCGCGCCAGTGCACCCACTGGGTGTAGTCCCCGAGTTCGGGGCCGGCTGCTGAGCAGGCGGCTCGGAACTCCTTCTAGTGAGCTCCGAAGACTAACTTTTACTTTGCTGGCTTTGCAGGAATACCACAATCTCCGGGCCACTGCCTTCAACCGCAACGTTGAAGAGCTGAAGAAGCGGACCGCCGATCTGACGGAAAGCCGAGGTGAGCTAATTCTTCCTTCTTGGCTGGCGGCACTCCAGGGCTGTAATCCCGAGATTGGGCGATCTGAGCGATCGGGCGGATCTCCCAAATGACTTCTTCCTTCTTTCTTCTCCTTGGCTGGCTGCTAGCCTGTAATCCCGAGATTCGGGCCGATTGCTGGCGAGTCGGGCAGATCTCCAGCGACCTTCCTTCGCATGACATTCTTGTCTTTTCCTTGAAGTCCAGGCGCCAACGCCGCCCTCCGAAAACAGCTGGGCGAGGCCAACACCGCCCGCCCGCGCCAAGGAGGAGGAGTCGACAAGCTCGTCAAGGCGCGACCTGGCTGGCAGCGCAGCTGGCGGCGAAGAAAGCTCCGGGAAGCGCGGGAAGGCGCCAAGTCGCGGGAGGATGCCCTCATAGCCGAGTTGAGTCGGCGCTCCGCTGGACCGGCCAGGAGGCGATCTTGACCTCCGGCTACCACGAGCTCGAGGACATCGTCGTGGTAATTCTTTTTCTCTTCTTTGGTCTTCCGACTCTGTGTCGGGCTGATTTTTCTGACCGTCTTTCCTTGTCTTGGCAGACTTCTTTCCCGCCACTGCAAGCCGTCCCTCCGCCATCGAGGCGGCTCGGAGGAGGCGGAGGCGGGCGAAGTGATTGCCGCCAACGCCCCCCGTACCATCGACGAGCAGCTTCTGAGCATCGGGGTTCGTCTTCGTCCTGCTCATCGTCTGCTGCGCCGTCTTCAATGCGCCGGCGCCCAAGTGGTTGCCGCCCTGTGGCCGGAGGTGCCGACTCTGCGCACCGCCAGCCGGACGGCCGACTGGCTGGAGGTCGCCGCCGGTCGCTTTGAGGCTTGGAGGGGCTCCTCGGCTCGGGCGAACCACCGAGCCTTGGAGTTCGTCAAAGGGAGTATCGAGGCTGGACTGGACCGTCGCTGCGTTCGGTCGAGGCCCAGCCGAGCTGGAGGCCGTGGAAGCGCCCTTGTCGGCCTTGGCGGCCATCGCCGAGTACACAGACACCAGATGTCTTCGTGCCAGCGGACGGCGGTGAGATGCCGCGGAGTGGTTCGGGATGCACACAGGTCGAGGAGGACTCAGCGGAGGTGATCGGCTCCAGTGAGGAGGAGGAGGATCGAGTCGGAGGACGGAGGCGAGGAGGAGGAGGTGCGGAGAGGGCAGCGGCGGCCAGCCTCAGCGATCGCGCCTCCAGCCAGAGCCTCGAGAAGGACAAAGCGTATCACATGGAAGCGACCAAGCCGAGACCGCCCAGCCGGCCGCCTGACGTCGACACGCCGCCACCTCCGACCCTCCGGCTCCGGAGGCCGCCCCCTAGAGTGCTTCAGTTTTACCTGTCTCTTTTGCTCTTTTGAAAAACTTGTCAGTTTCGAACAATTCCACCCGCGTGGTGTATTCGGCCAAGGGCCTTATGTAAATATTTATCTAATTTCCGCCTTTCCTTGCTTTTGTTCCTTAGACTTTTTCCTTTGCCGCCTTCCTTTAGTCGCCGCCTTGCCGGCTGGGCGGCCGCTCTGCGGACCGCCGCCGGGTCAAGTGCGTATCTACTTTAGGGAGGCAAGTACTTAGTCGTTTAGAATATCTTAGCAAGTTGGCTAGAAACCGATAGGCCGACTATTAGAGTCGGCTATCTTTGATAATCGAGATGGCGAGCCGACTGCCCTTGAGTCGGCTCGGTGAAGGGAGGTAGCCGGCTTGGGCTCTGCGTAGCTCTTAAGTCCTTAGCCATTTTTCATATGTGCTCGTTCTTGCTTGTCCCTGCCCACGATAGTCGCTCTGCGGCTCGACTTCGGCGGGAGGCGGCTTTGAGCGCAACACATTACTGTCGACATCGGGGAGCATTTCGTAGCGCAAGATGGCGAGTCCCCGGGTCGACTAGTCGGACCCGGTGCCAGACAGTATGATAGAAAGGGAAAAGCATAGTCGGAAGCGTAATCCATATCATACAGATAATCAAAAAGGCAGTCCCCGAGCTCGTCCCGGGGGGCCTAAGGTCTTAGTACTTAATACAAAAGAGGGTAGCGCGATACATACTGCATCAACTTTAAAATCTTCGAAGAAGATTCGCGTTCCACGGGCGCTCTGTTTCTTTGCCGGAGTCGTCCTCTTGCGTGCTCGAGGCTTCTGAGCGTCGATCAAATAGTAGGCGTCGTTCCCTAGCACCTTGCTGACGATGAAGGGACCCTCCCAAGGCGCCGACAACTTGTGCTGGCCGGCTGTTCTCTGAATCAGCCGGAGCACAAGGTCGCCCTCTTGGAATGATCTTGGCTTGACCTTGCGAGTGTAGTATCGGCGCAGACTCTGCTGGTAGATGCGGACCGGTGAGTGCCAACGATCGGCCCTCTTCCAGCAGATCGGCGCCGTCTTGGCGTCTTCTTTAGCCTCCTCCTCGATGTACATGGAGACTCGCGGAGAGTCGAAGCTGTATATCCGTCGGAATGACGGCCGGCACCGTGAGCGAGGAAGAAAGGCGTGAAGCCGGTTGACTTGTTTGGGGTTGTCTGCGCAGACTCGAGAGGACGCGAGCAGCTCTTGACCCAACAGCCAGGTGGCGCTTGAGTGGATTCGACCAATCGAGGCTTGATGCGGACGAGATGAGGCCGTTGGTTCGTTCCACTGGCCGTTTGACTGCGGATGGGCAGCGGGCGCTAAGTCGATCGGATGCCACATCGCGCAGAAAGCGGGCGAGCGCCTTTGGCGAAGTTGGTGCCGTTATCCGTGATAATGCTGTGCGGTATGCCGTACCGCCTTTGTGATGTCGGCAATGAAGGTCACTTCTTTGTGGGCCCATTTAATTTCTTGATGGGCTTTGCTTCTACCCACTTGGTGAACTTGTCCCGCTGCGACAAGCAAATGTGTTAGGCCCTCGGGCCGTCTTGAAAGGTCCCACCATGTCCAAGCCCCAAACTGCGAAGGGCGAGCAATGGGGATGGTCTTCGCCGTGAGCCGGTGAAGGGCTTGGAGTGGAACACTGGCACCCTTTGCATTTTTGACTAGCTCTTTAGCTTCTTCCAGGGCAGTCGGCCAAAAGAAACCGTGCCGAAAGGCTTTGGCCATGAGCGCCCTCGAAGCCGCATGGTGGCCGCACTCGCCCTGATGGATGTCTCTGAGGATCGCTTGGCCATGCTCTGACTCTACGCAGCGCTGGGGACACCAGTGACACTGCGCCTGACTAGCTCTTTGTTGACTATGGTGTAGGCTGCTGCTCGGCGTTGTACTTGCCGAGCCAGGGTCTCGTCTGCTGGTAACTCCTTGTTTACTAGGAACTTGAGGATGGGCTGCGCCCATGAAGGTGCTGCTATCTCTTCAGCTGCCACCATAGCGACTTGGACAAGGGTGGCTGGGCTGGGAGGTGGCGGGTTGGGGTCTGCCGCCGCTTGCTGGATCGGGGGAATCTCTGGGCTGACTGAGGCAGCTCCCGGGCCGACCGCGCGATCCACAGGGCGAGCTTTGAAGTCCCGGGCGAGTGGCGCAGTCCCGAGCCGGGCTCGAAGTCCCGGGCCGCGTGCGCGATCCCGGGCAGGCTCGAAGTCCCGGTCGGCCCAGCGCGATCCCGGGCTTGTTTCAAGTGTGGCTTTCTTGAGGTCGCTTGCCGGGGCCTTGGAGTCGGATCCGACTATTGCTGGTGGAGCCGACACGAAGATGGAGTCGGATTCTGGTGAAGGCTTGATAGACGGCTTGAGGAGGCGCTGAAGGGCGACGCCGGAAGGTGTTGCCTGGCGAGTGGAGCCGATTCGTGCGAAGGCGTCTGCTTGATCGTTGTCGTTTCTTGGCACGTGAAGGAATTCGCACCCCTCAAAATATCCGCTGAGTTGCTGCACCAGGAAGCGGTAGCTTGCCATGTTTGCGTCTTTGGCGTCCCAGTCACCGGATGATTGCTGAACCACCAAGTCGGAGTTGCCGTAGCACAAGATCCGGCGAATGCCGAGTTCTTTGGCAAGCCGGAGCCCGTGGACGAGTGCTTCATATTCGGCGACGTTGTTGGAGGCGGCGAAGTGGATTTGCAGCACATACTTGAGCTTGTCACCCTAGGGGGAGGTGAGGACGACACCGGCTCCAAGGCCGGTGCGCATCTTGGAGCCGTCGAAGTGCAGCCGCCAATGAGTAGAGTCGGGAGCTGGTGGCGATCTTGAGTCTCGGCCCGGTCGGCGAAGTCGGCGGCGCCCTGCGACTTGATGGCGGTGTGAGGTTGGTAGTAGATGGTGAAAGGAGCTAGGTCGATAGCCCACTTGGCCACTCGGCCGGAGGCATCTCGGCTTCCAATGATCTCAGCGAGTGGAGCGGTGCAGACCACAGTGATTGGGTGCTCTTGAAAGTAGGGCTTCAGCTTCTTGGCGGCAAAATGTACGCCGTAGCACATCTTCTGGTAGTGAGGGTAGTTCTGCTTGGAGGTCGACAGTACCTCGCTCAGGTAATATACCGGTCTCTGGACCGGAAGTGCCTTGCCTTCCTCCTTGCGTTCGACTACAATGGTATCTTGACTACCCGGCTGGTGGCGGCGATGTACAAACATGGGCTCTTTGGGAGTCGGAGCTGCCAACCTGAAGTCGCCAACATCTTCTTCGAGTTGGAGAAACGCCTCATCTGCCTTGTGGTTCCACTCAAAAAAGGTAGTCTTCTTCATCAGTTGATACAAAGGCAGAGCTTTCTCGCCCAGCCGACTAATGAACCAGCTGACTGATGCCAAGCAGCCGGTGAACTTCTGCACATCCAATAGTCGGCTGGGTACCTCCATTCTCTAAATGGCCTTGATCTTCACGGGGTTGCACTCTAGGCCGCGTTCCGAGACCAAGAAGCCGAGGAGCTGGCCGGGTGGGACTCCGAACACGCACTTCTCAGGGTTGAACTTGATCTGGAATCGCGGCAGATTTTCAAAGGTCTCTTTGAGGTCTTCCAGTAGCGTCCCATGCTTTTCCGTCTTCACCACCACATCATCCACATAAGCGTGGGCGTTTACGCGAGTTGCGAGGAGGCACTTCGCATGCAACGCTGAAAGGTGGCACCGGCATTCCTCAAGCGAGCGTCATTGTCGGTGCGAAGGCTCCAAATGGCGTGATGAATGCGGTCTTGATCTGTTTGCTGGATTGACTTGATCTGGTGATATCACGAATATCGTCTAGGAAACTCAACAGCTCGTATCCGGTGTGGAGTCTATCACCGAATCGATCCTTGGCGAGCAAATGGGTCCTTGGCGAGCTTTATTGAGGCTGGTGTAGTCTATGCACATGCACCACTGCTTATTCTTCTTCAATACCAGTACTGGGTTTGCTAACCACTCCGGAAAAAACACTTCCATGATGAATCCGGCCGCCAGGAGCCGGGCTATCTCTTCTCCCACAACTCTTCTCTTTTCTTCTGACAGGCGGCACAAGGGCTGCCTGACGGGCTTCGCATCCGGCGTGACATGTAGCTTGTGCTCGGCGAATTACGTCGGTACACCCGGCATGTCCTTGAGGGACCATGCAAAGATGTCGATTCTCACGGAGAAATCGGCGAGCTCGCCTTCCTATTCTTTGTCAAGGCTGTGCCTATGACAGCGTGCTTCTAGGCGCTCGGGTCCAAGGGTATCTTCTTGGTTTCTTTAGCGGCTTGAATGATCATACGCTTCCGACTCCTTGGGGTCGGGTGAGATCTGGCTGCTTTCGGCCATCGCCACAACCGGTCAAGGAGCAGCTTTTATTGCGATCACCAAAGACTCGGCCAGCCGATTGCTCTCAACAGCATAAGCGAAACGACTTCGGTAGTCGCGGCAGCATCGAAATTCCCTTGGAACTCGGCATCTTCATCTTGAGGTAGGCGTGGTGGGGAACGCCATGAACTTGGCCAAAGCTGGCCAGCCAAGCGGGCGTGGTGCGGGCTCTCAAGTCTACCACCTCGAACGAGGCCGGCTCTCGGTGGAAGTGATCTTTGTCTCGAAGAGGCGTCTATCGAGAATCTTGCCGATTAGCGGCAGGAGAGGCGGGTACAATTCCATGGAATCTTGTCGGCTGCTCTGCGGCTGCCGCCGCTGATTCGAGCTTCTCCATCGTGTCCTTATGCAGGATGTTTATGCATTGCCTCCATCTATCGGGACCCACGAGAAACGGCGGCCCGCCCTATCGATGGCCAAGTCGCGCCTAGGACCAGGCGTGGAGCCGGACTCGGCATCACTGATGATCCGCCCGACTCCGGTGATAGGCTTCTCGGACCAATGCATGAATGCAGGGCATCGGTTGCTCTGCGTTGACTTCTTCTTTGTTGTTGGCGCTTTCTTTGCCCGATCATATGCGGACCGGTGAACACTACATAGGCTCCGTGCTCTTACGAAACTCGTCTTGGACCGCGCCGATGGCGAGCCGCCCGCTCTTTGGCGGCGGCAAGGCGGCGGCCCCGAGGCGGCGGGCGAGCCGTCTCCTTAGCGATCTGGCGAGCGGTGGCACTTTCGGTGGTGTGGTTCGGCGGCCCGGCGCGTGTGGAACTTGCAAGGACCATCGAGTCGCTCATAGGAAAAGCCGACAACCAGTTGGACTTGCCGCCTTTACGCCACTTGGCGGAGCTGCCCTCCGATTCTTGATCTTCTCTGCTGCGACACGCCGATGTTGGAAGTCGGCTGTGGGGCCTATGCGCTTATTGTCGTTACTGCTGCTGTCGCCGGCTGGCATCCCGGCGGGGTTACGAGGCTGGGAATCAGCTTGCCAGCCTCGTTGACTTGAATCTCCGTTTTCATAGAAGAGTCGGCCGTGGCGTATTTGTCTGCTATGACTAGCGGTTCGTCGAGGTTTCGGGCTCGTCGCGGAGGAGCTCGTGCTTGAGAGGTGCCCTCTCGGCACCCGGCCGTGAAGTACTCGATGGCCTGCACCTCGTGCGCCCTCGCAAAGTTTCGTTCTCCCGGTAGCGTGAGGTAGTCGCGTGTTGATTCTTCGAGGCCTTGCGCACAAGGAGAGCTGGCGCGGCTTGGGAGGTCGCTTGTATGTCTTTGGTGAAGATTCTGAATGAAGGCTTCGTGAAGTCGACCCAACTATTGATGCTCGGGGCTTCGGGCTGTTCAGCCATGTCGGGCCGTGCCACAGGAGCATGAGGGGAACATACTTTACGGTGACTTCGCTTGTTGCCGTTGGCTATGTTGGCGGCCGTGGAGTAGTCTATCAGCCAGTCCTCGGCTTCACGGGCCGGTGTACTTAGGCGTGTCTCGGGGCGTGAACCCTTTGGGGAAGGGCTCGTCTCGATCACGGGGCCCGAAGCAAAGCGGACCCAACTCATCTTCTTCTTATAACGTCGAGGATCTGTGAAGTCGGTCGATCCGATGGCGGGCGTCATTCTCTCGACTCCCTCTCGGCGGCGGCGACCTCCGAGTCGTATGCTGAACAGCGGCGGAGAAACGCCGCTCTCTTGAGGTGGGGAGGCGGATAATCATCTCACCGTTCCACTGCTCTGGGGCGGCCGTCTTGGTCGCGCTCGATGGTGATGCGAGTCCGGCTGTGACTGGCAGCCGGCTCCTTCTCTTTCCTTCCGCAGACTCCGCCAGTCGGTGTCCGGGAAGTCGCGCCTTGATCTCGGCGGGGTGTAAGTCGTCGTTCGGCTGCTGCAGCGCGTCTGCGCGGCCGCCTGCCGCGTTTTGCGCTGCAACCGCATCGAGGAGCTGCTGGACTCGCTCCGTCATCACACGGCGCTCTTCGCCTTCGAAGTTTTTCAGTTCTTGATGCGCGGTTGGTAGGCGCGGATATTCTCAGCGGGTGGCGTACACGGGCGCCGCCCGAGCAAGTCGGCGATAGCGCGCGCCGCGCTCTCGGACCGCACCTAGACGGCTCGGCCCAGTCGGAGCCGGCGAGCCGCCTACAGCATGATCCATCTCGCGCTGGTATGCTTCTGACAAGCGTCTCATGCTTGCCAACTTCTTAGCGCCTTCGATGATCTGAAGGCGGCGTTCTTCTAGCGTCTCGGCGTCCGCGTCCTCTCGGATGGGCGCGGACAGGTCTTGCAGGGCCGCTGGCAGCGGGTCCTGGGCGTTTTCGCCGGAGTGCTCGCCCTGACCGATGATGAGCACCTCCGTGACGGCGCTTCCGCCACTCTCCTCATACATAAGCGGCTCGTCGTAGATCACCATGTTGGTGGGGAAGATATCAAGTGATACGGGGTCGGAGTCGACCAGCATCGGGTCGGAGGAGCCTACGGACTCCAAATCTACGGCGGGCTCGCCGGCGACTTGGAGTTGGTCGAGGAGGCCCGCGAGAAGGTTCTCGGGGCCACCCGTGCCTGCGCTCGGTGTAGGCTCGTCGGAGAGGCGCACCTCACCGATGAGTTCGGCGAGGCCGCTCGCGGCAGGCGGCTTCGGCGCCCGCAGCAGCGTCGTCTGAACTCCATCCGTGAAGCCGGGCTGGCTGCGCTTCGCTAGGGAGAAAAAGGTTCCCGTCGAGCAGATCTCCAGCGGTGCACCTCGCCCCACGGTGGGCGCCAAATGTCGGGGTTTGGATGCGACATATGCCAACGGGTGGCTTATCATGGTGGGGGCGAGTAGAACGTCGCCGGTGCCTGGAAGCGGGATGAGGCGCAGACATGCACGCCGGCGAGTCTTACCCAGCTTCGGGGCTCTCCGGGGAGATAACACCCCTACTGCTGCTCTGCGGGGTCTCCGCATGATCACTATGGGATGATAATACAAGGGTGCTCCTTGAGCTGTTTCGGGAGGCAGGAGGGAGCAAGGCTAGCTCTCTCCCCTTCTTGCTATGTGTCTAGAACCTATCCAAAGCCCAACCCTTTGCATGGGTGCCCCGGGGGGTTTATATAGGCCTACCCCCGGGGATACAATGGTAATCTGACTGGGCGTGGCCCCCAGCCGTCTGTCTCTCTCGCAGCCGTCCTCTCTGCCAGCTTCTGGGGCCCGCAGACTGGCGGGCCCCATGGACATCTGAGAACAACATGCAACACTCGATGGCGCAGAGCTCGGTCATGGGGTCATGGGAGCAGTGCCTCCGTCTGTCGAGCGATCACATCGCCCTCCCCATCAATCTGGTTTATGGCTTGTGGGGCCACGGCGGGCGGCGGCCGACTCTAGGGAGGCCGACTCCAGGCCGACTCCAAGCGCTCTGGCCGTCTTCTACTCTCCCACTGACAGAGGGCCCGGCGATCTCCGGGCCGTACTAGCTGCCATCATGGGCACAGTGCCACGTGTACTGTAGCTGAGGTCAGGGGAGGCATGGCACAATGCAGCGCCTCCTTGGAGATCTTCGGTGTCTGCTCGTGTAGCCATGCCCACCCTCGTGAGCAGAGGGGCGGCCGCGTCGGGCCGTACCTGCGGTCTTGAGAAGGGTCGTGGGCCGACTCCTGATCGGCCCCAAGGTCGCAAGCCAGTCGGCCTGCCCCAGAGTCGCCGTCTGGGACTCGGCTTCTCCGAAGGTCGCCAGCTGGGCTCTCCGAAGGTCGCCAGCTGGGACCCGGCCTCCCCGTAGGTCGCCAGCTGGGATGCGGTCAAAGGGGCGTGGCTCACCCCGTCGTCTTAAAAGATCTTGGGTCCCGGGTCGGCCTACCCGTGGCCCATTACTCCGACAATGACTAGTATCAGCAGGTTTACATAGCATCACGAAATAACAGAATCTGTCAGGAAAACAGCAATAGCAATTACCCTATTTCACGAGCTCGATGCACTCAGCACACAACTCACAAAAATACATGGATGGCACCCCTGGAAAGATGGAATGACATAGTTCAAAACATATGTAGGGCTCAAGTTCATAAGATGCACACATCAATCATGGCAAAAATGACAAAAGTGCATGTTCTGATAAGAATCTGAAACTACCATCACATAGCCCTCTTCCAACAGCATTTCGGGCACGAAGATGAGCTCAAATGAAAATGATGCAATGTAATGAAATGAAGTACTCGTTGAGTCGAACAATTTGACATATTACATGCACGAAATGGCGCAGTATGCAGCAAGTTAAATTACGATGAACATGGCATGATTATGCAAAATATTCGGGGACTTGGGGAAATAAATGGGGTCAACCTCCGAAAACGGATCTGGATCTGGGCACGGATCCCGAGGTTGGCCGGCTCGGGCCACCGGAGTTGAGGAAGGAGGCGGCCTGGGTTGGGGGAGGAGGCGCTCCGGCGAGGAGGAGCCGGACGAGGCGGCGGAGGAGGCGGCAGCGCCGAGATCTCCGTGGGGCGGAGGGCGCGATCTCTGGCGAAGCCTTGAGGCAGGGCGAGCCTGAGGAGGCACCGCGGCGAAAGGCGGAGCGGAGGGCTTGAGGCTGGCGGCGGAGGTCGGCGCCAGTGTGAAGCCCTCCGCGAGCGGCGGCGATGGGCGGGGCCTTGGCGCTGGCGGGCAGACGGCGGAGAGAGAGGGGCGGTGGATGAGGTAGCGGCATGCGATAGGGCGGGCGGCTCTCTGCTGAAGTGTACGCCTTGATTGGGCCGGCGGCGTCAGGTGGCGTGTCCGCAGCGGATGGACATGTCCGTGGCGGGGAGGAGTTGCTAGGGTTTGATCTGCGAAAATGGGCGGGGAGGGCGTTTATATAGGCATAGGGAGCTAGGAGAGTCCAAATGAGGAGTGGTTTTCGGCCACGCGATCGTGATCGAACGATCGAGAGCATGGAAGAGACTTAGATGGGTTTTGGGCCACTTTGGAGGGGTGTTGGGCTGCAGAGAGAAAGGGCTTTAACGGTTCCCTGGTTAACAGTTGGAGTATCAAACGACCTCCAAATGGCACGAAACTTGATGTTAGTGAAGCTAAGGATGGCAAGAACAAGTTCATAGGGTGCATCGATCACTAACAAAACACATGGCACAAAATGAACTTAATGTTAACAGGCTGACAGCAACATTATTTAGCAACTTCAGAGCAACATTACAACAAGCTACAGCAATCCATAAATGCAACCAGGGGCATGGATGGATAGAGAATGACATGTATAACAAATCATCCTTAGTGAACATCTCCAGATTATGCATAGAATGACTAGTATCAGCAGGTTTACATAGCATCACGAAATAACAGAATCTGTCAGGAAAACAGCAACAGCAATTACCCTATTTCACGAGCTCGATGCACTCAGCACACAAACTCACAAAAATACATGGATGGCACCCCTGGAAAGATGGAATGACATAGTTCAAAACATATGTAGGGCTCAAGTTCATAAGATGCACACATCAATCATGGCAAAAATGACAAAAGTGCATGTTCTGATAAGAATCTGAAACTAACATCACATAGCCCTCTTCCAACAGCATTTCGGGTACGAAGATGAGCTCAAATGAAAATGATGCAATGTAATGAAATGAAGTACTCGTTGAGTCGAACAATTTGACATATTACATGCACGAAACGGCGCAGTATGCAGCAAGTTATAATACGATGAACATGGCATGATTATGCAAATATTCGGGGACTTGGGCAAATAAACGGGGTCAACCTCCGAAAACGGATCTGGATCTGGGCACGGATCCCGAGGTTGGCCAGCTCGGGCCACCGGAGTTGAGGAAGGAGGCGGCCTGGGTTGGGGGAGGAGGCGCTCCGGCGACGAGGCGGCGTAGGGAGGCGGCCGGCGCCGGAGATCTCCGTGGGCGGCGGAGGCGCGTCTCCGCGAAAACCGCGAGGCAGGGCGAGGCGCAGGCGGCGCGGCGGCGGCGGAGACGGGCCGCACGGGCTGGCGGCGGCGGAGATCGGCGCCGCGGCGCGAACCCTCCGGCGGCGGCGGCGATAAGCGGAGCCGGCGCTTCGGGCGGACGGCGGAGGAGAGAGAGGGGGCCGGCGGTGGGTGAGGTGGCGGCATGCGATAGGGCGTGGTGGCGGCGCTGCCGACGTGGCACGCCCCGATTGGGCCGGGCAACGTGTCCGGTGGACATGTCCGGCGCGGATGGACATGTCCGGCGGCGCGGGGAGGAGTTTGCTAGGGTTTGATCTGCGAAAATGGACGGGGAGGACGTTTATATAGGCATAGGGAGCTAGGAGAGTCCAAATGAGGAGCGGTTTTCGGCCACGCGATCGTGATCGAACGATCGAGAGCATGGAAGAGACTTAGATGGGTTTTGGGCCACTTTGGAGGGGTGTTGGGCTGCAAAGAGAAAGGGCTTTAACGGTTCCCCGGTTAACCGTTGGAGTATCAAACGACCTCCAAATGGCACGAAACTTGATGTTAGTGAAGCTAAGCATGGCAAGAACAAGTTCATAGGGCGCATCGATCACTTGCAAAACACATGGCACAAAATGAACTTAATGTTAACAGGCTGACAGCAACATTATTTAGCAACTTGAGAGCAACATTACAACAAGCTACAGCAATCCATAAATGCAACAAGGGGCATGGATGGATAGAAAATGACATGTATAACAAATCATCCTTAGTGAACATCTCCAGATTATGCATAGAATGACTAGTATCAGCAGGTTTACATAGCATCACGAAATAACAGAATCTATCAGGAAAACAGCAACAGCAATTACCCTATTTCACGAGCTCGATGCACTCAGCACACAACTCACAAAAATACATGGATGGCACCCCTGGAAAGATGGAATGACATAGTTCAAAACATATGTAGGGCTCAAGTTCATAAGATGCACACATCAATCATGGAAAAAATGACAAAAGTGCATGTTCTGATAAGAATCTAAAACTAACATCACATAGCCCTCTTCCAACAGCATTTCGGGCACGAAGATGAGCTCAAATGAAAATTATTCAATGTAATGAAATGAAGTACTCGTTGAGTCGAACAATTTGACATATTACATGCACGAAACGGCGCAGTATACAGCAAGTTACAATACGATGAACATGGCATGATTATGCAAAATATTCGGGGACTTGGGGAAATAAACGGGGTCAACCTCCGAAAACGGATCTGGATCTAGGCACGGATCCCGAGGTTGGCCGACTCGGGCCGCCGGAGTTGAGGAAGGAGGCGGCCTGGGTTGGGGGAGGAGGCGCTCCGGCGAGGAGGAGCGTCGGCGGCGGAGGCGGCGGCCGGAGATCTTCGGGTGGCGGAGGCGCGGTCTCCGCGAAGACGCTGGGCAGCGAGCTCGAGTAAGCGCCGACGGCAGCAGCGGAGCGGAGGCTGAGAGGCGGGCGGCGGAGGTCGGCGCTGGCAGCCTGGAGCCCTCAATGGCGATAAGGCGGGCGCGAGGCGCGCGCGCCATGGCAGGCTGCTGCCAGCCCAGGGCAGGCGGGCGGACGGAGGAGAGAGGGGCAGCGGCGGATGAGGTGGCAGCATGCGATAGGGTGGGCGGCGGCGCTGCTGGCGTGTACGCCCGATTGGGCGGGCGGCGTGTTGATGGACATGTCCGTAGCGGATGGACATGTCCGTGGCGAGGAGGAGTTTGCTAGGGTTTGATCGGCGAAAATGGACGGGGAGGACGTTTATATAGGCATAGGGAGCTAGGAGAGTCCAAATGAGGAGCGGTTTTCGGCCACGCGATCGTGATCGAACGATCGAGAGCATCGAAGAGACTTAGATGGGTTTTGGGCCACTTTGGAGGGTTGTTGGGCTGCAAAGAGAAAGGGCTTTAACGGTTCCCCGGTTAACCGTTGGAGTATCAAACGACCTCCAAATGGCACGAAACTTGATGTTAGTGAAGCTAAGCATGGCAAGAACAAGTTCATAGGGTGCATCAATCACTAGCAAAACACATGGCACTAAATGAACTTAATGTTAACAGGCTGACAGCAACATTATTGAGCAACTTGAGAGCAACATTACAACAAGCTACAACAATCCATAAATGCAACCAGGGGCATGGATGGATAGAGAATGACATGTATAACAAATCATCCTTAGTGAACATCTCTAGATTATGCATAGAATGACTAGTATCAGCAGGGTTACATAGCATCACGAAATAACAGAATCTGTTAGGAAAACAGCAACAGCAATTACCCTATTTCACGAGCTCGATGCACTCAACACACAACTCACAAAAATACTTGGATGGCACCCCTGGAAATATGGAATGACATAGTTCAAAACATATGTAGGGCTCAAGTTCATAAGATGCACACATCAATCATGGCAAAAATGACAAAAGTGCATGTTCTGATAAGAATCTGAAACTAACATCACATAGCCCTCTTCCAACAGCATTTCGGGCACGAAGATAAGCTCAAATGAAAATGATGCAATGTAATGAAATGAAGTACTCGTTGAGTCGAACAATTTGACATATTACATGCACGAAACGGCGCAGTATGCAGCAAGTTATAATACGATGAACATGGCATGATTATGCAAAATATTCGGGGACTTGGGGAAATAAACGGGGTCAACCTCCGAAAGCGGATCTGGATCAGGCACGGATCCGAGGTTGGCTGGCTCGAACCACCGGAGTTGAGGAAGGAGGCGGCTGGGTTGGGGGAGGAGCTCCGGCGGAGGAGCCGCCGGCGAGGCGGAGGGAGGCGGCGCGGAGATCTCCACGGGCGGCGGAGGGCGCGGTCTCCGGCGAAGCAGGGCCGGGCAGCGCAGGAGGCGCCGCGGCGGCGGGCGGGCTGCAGCGGCTGGCGGCGGCGCGGAGGTCGGCAGGTGGCGCGGAGCCCTCCCGCGAGGCGGGCGGCGATGGGCGAGCGCTTGCGCCTTCGAGGCGGCGGCGTGGCGTGCAGGCCAGCCAGGCCGGGCGGGCGGATGGCGGAGGAGAGAGAGGGGGCCGGCGGCGGATGAGGTGGCGGCATGCGATAGGGCGAGGCGGCGGCGCTGCTGACGTGGCACGCCCTGATTGGGCCGGGCGACATGTCCGGTGGACATGTCCGGCGCGGATGGACATGTCTGGCGGCGCGGGGAGGAGTTTGCTAGGGTTTGATCCGCGAAAATGGATGGGGAGGACGTTTATATAGGCATAGGGAGCTAGGAGAGTCCAAATGAGGAGCGGTTTTTGGCCACGCGATCGTGATCGAACGATCGAGAGCATGGAAGAGACTTAGATGGGTTTTGGGCCACTTTGGAGGGGTGTTGGGATACAAAGAGAAAGGGCTTTGACGGTTCCCCGGTTAACCGTTGGAGTATCAAACGACCTCCAAATGGCACGAAACTTTACAGGCGGTCTACCGGTGCTATACCAAGGCCGCCTGGCAAACCTCGGGCCATTCCGAGAAAGTTCAACACCCGCTCACAATGAGAGACAAAAGGGGAACGCCGGGGAACATAGGAGTGCCGGATTGCAAAACGGACAACGGGGAAAAAGCTCGGATGCGTGAAACAAACACGTATGCAATGCAATGCAATGCACATGATGACATGATAAAATGCAACACGCAAGCAAATGACATGGCAACAACGGCGAATAACTGGCATACACCTGGCGCACCGAATCCGGGGCGTTACACTATCACCCATACCATATATGTCTCTCCATACATGCATTTATAGGTTGATCTCTTTTGCACAATCGTTGTGTCTCACTCCCTCTGCTCGCCATAGATGTATGCTCCAGCCCACACCACTATCTCTTAAAGATAAAAACACTTTCTCAATTGTCGGGCATTCTTCCCTGCACTCTCACATGCATGCATATTGTCATACCGATCTGTCTCTCCCGTGTCGTTGATCTTATGACTTATGTCTTCTTTCTTTTATCTCGATCATGCGCGCGCGCACACACACACACATCCCACGTATACTTGTATACCGCTCTCACATGCACATTCAAGGTCTCTATGTCTCCATACGTAGTTAATTACCCTCTACCCTAACGCCACGTCGAATTGTTCTCTTCTTGTGTGCACATAACTTCCGCCTGGATGGGTAAAACACACACTCACACTTAACAATCTCCTTCTAGCTACCCCCCTCTCACTCTTCCCCTATATCCCCGAAACCAATAAGACCATCCCTTCGTTTAATTCCCGCCTACATGCACCATCGATATATAGTAGTCTTCCTTGATGTCTCTCGAACAAACACATTCTCTCGATGTCGACTCCTCTCACGCGCACACACCTTCTCTTCCCTCTCTACGATCCTTTTCTCTCTCGCACCCCATCGTTGGTGGCCTCTGCCATACACATCACCTCTCTATGATGAAGCCACACACACTTAAATTGCATCCACCATCGAGGACCCCGCGGCACACACACACACACACACAAGCACACAGACACAGACACACACACACACACACACACACACACACACACACACGCACGCACGCATCGACCCCACCCCCCCCACACACACACACAAACACACACACACACACGCATGCACACACACACAAACACACACACACACACACGCACCCACCCCCCACACACACTAAGACTCCATCACACACACGCGCGCGCAAACACACACACACTAAGACTCCATCTCTCTCTCTCTCTCTCTCTCTCTCTCTCTCTCTCTCACACACACACACACACACACACGCCGCGCACCCCCACACACACACACACACTAAGACTCCATCTCACACACACATGCTTTAGGCGGAGCATTTGTTCCTACCACCCTTCATCCAACCTTACCCGTATGATAAACAATCACCTTAATTTACTTGTATAACATGGACAAATTCCACTTTACTTTAGTAGTTAGCAAACTTATCATCTCTACCCTTAAAAAAACCGAGTTGGCGATGATGGTGTGCCTGCCATCTTGTAATATAGACTGTCCGATCTATACCTGACGGATAGAAAGCAAACTATGATAATTTTACAAAAGATACCCGCAACTCTCTCCACATCCTTATCTCCCACAACCTCATTGCTGAGCAAATTAAAAAGGAAGTCTCTGGAACAATCTAGCATGGTGGCCGCTGCCACCTGCCGCGTCGTCCATCCCCATGCGTCCGCCTAGTCCGACCACCAGTCACCACGACACTCCTCTCCTCCTCACCTTATCTCTCATCTTTCATTTTTTTGATGACATTCTCGAGATACCAGTTTTGCGATAAAAATCTCAAGATATCATTAGTTTTTACACATGGGATTATTCCTGCATGGGTCAATCACAATAGGTGTTTTGTAAAAAAATGCATATTGATGTTCCTGCAATGCATGAGCCTCTTGCTTGTAATTATATAACGCAAAACACGAGTAGGAAGTGACATTTTTTTTACATAACCACGTTAACATGGCCACGTAAATCACTAGCTAAAGTATAATACCATTATACTTATATCCGGATGCAAAAGGTTGAGTACATGTCCGAAGAGTAGAGTCGCACACACGCACTCTCTCTCTCTCTCAGAATCTCACACACACACACCAGTTACGTGACGCCCACTTAAGCAGACACGTATGTTACAGTTTGTGCACCCGTGGGTACACGTGATGGTGCGCATTTATTTAAGCCGGACGGCGAACCCAAATAGTAGATGCATTCATTCCCCTCCCGCGGCCTCTTCTCTGGTCGCCGTCGCCCGGTAGCCATGGCCCGGCCGAAGGAAACAACATATGCCATACTCCCGCCAGAGCGGCGCTTTAATCTGGAAATTTAGTGATCATGCAAGCATCTTTTTGTGCTAGCACTCCTATATAAGGGTTGACCGGTCGCTTCCCACGGATGTGCGCGGATGGTGGAAGAGGAAGGAGAAGGGAAGCGGGCTGTGGAGTAATGTTTTTTACCACAATTTCTTAAGAAACTGAGTGCAATAATTGAGTAGTTTTGCAAACTACGATACTACACAAAGCGGTTTAAAATGAATACTCCTTGCCGGTATAAGCTTCCCACATAAACGAGCGGCATTGCCACGAGGCGTTAGTGCCGTATTAATGCCCGGCCAGAGTGGAGGTGACCTCTCACTAGCACCGGCTTTGAAGCAGTGCGACGGCCGAGAGAGCGTTGCCTCCCGGTGCACGCGACTGCTCCGCGTCGACGCTGGCCATAGGCCCTGTTTGGATCCATGGGTTAGAGTTAGTTTGAGCTAGTTGGGGCTCAAATAGCCCTGAAGTATCCAAGCATGAGGGTTAAATTGGAGCAAGTTGCACCGAACCCACCAAAAAAAACTATCCCACCCAAGAGGTGCTAATTGGAGATAGTTCTCATTGTGCCCACTGAAAAATAACTTTTCTCTCTCCATCAAGTGCATTTATTGTCAATCTAATCTTGTCACCCAAACACCTCTTTGGCTACAGTTAGTTCAGGGTTAGTCATGAGTTAGTTTAACCTCTAGCTAAGTTAGAGTATCCAAACAGGAGCAGTATAGGACATGCAAGTTGCTCAAAGCATACAGTCAAATTCGTACGTGAAATGATTTTTTTAAACGGAACGTGAAAAGACCTTTGAATGGTATAATTTTCAAATTATATAAATCTTATCAATAGTCAAAGGCATCCTCGAAGAATACATTAGGCCATATATAAAATCTTATTAATAGTCAAAACCAAGTGTTCTAAACGAGTTCAAAATGAGAAACTGGACCCACTCACGGCAGGGCACGCCTGTGTCGTTTGGTCCGTTGGTCAAAGCGCTTCCTCTTCTTGGCATAACAATAGGGTAGACTACTATTGTTTTAGAATGCTCTTGGCATGTCGCTAACATGTGATGAGTTAACCGACCTCAATAGACGGCAAAAACACCAGCCCGCCACACTTTGAGAGAGATGAGGAGTGAGAAGCAATACGGGCAGCTGGATTACTAGAGCTAGGTGTCGCACGGAAGCCAAGAAATATGGTGATAGTGTGGGTTAGCCATGTACTAGTATGATGTAACTACACTGGGCTGCCGTGTTTCATACTCTTCCAGACCACTGTGGAGATGATTGGTTCATTTTATATCGCTAAATAATATAAAATATTATGAGTGCAGACGCTCCACCACGAGGTTCCTTGCTCCATCTCGGTCGTTGGGAATCTAAGTTCTTCCACTCTTTTTTTTACGTGAGCTTTGTTCATCCTTTTGCCAACACGCGAGACATCTAGCATCAGGGTGCACGTGTCAAGCAAGGCTCGTTCCATCTATAGGAAGAACACGTGGGACTGGAACTACGAGACGGACATGTACCCAGGAGTGGACGTATGAACCTAAGTAATGTAGCGCAGTAAGTGAAGTCGAAAGGCACAAATAGTATGAACATGCGTGGCATATAGGCATTTATCTCTTACTACGTACCACTAAATGTTGTACGTGCAATGCACGGTGATGTTATGGAGTACGTGCCTAAGTACTCTACTACTACTATATTAATTGGAGGCACATATTAGCTTTTATATTTGTTTACGTGTATGCCCCGAGACCTTCCAACTAGATGTGTATTTCTCTCCGGGTCGCACTTTGTATCATTCATACCACTAGTACTACTATGTGTGGTCTCCGACCCAGAAGTGGAAGAAGTGGAGACGCTCTACCACACTGTTTTTTTGCGCTGGGCTCTACCACGCTGTTCATGTCCCACTCCTTTCACTAACGTGTGGGTCATCCAGCACGTGCCGTGTTTGGCACTCTTCGTCGTAAGAGTTAAAATGCTAGCATTCATCAGAAATAAAAAAAAAATATAAATCAACAGTGATGCTATACCATGCGGTTTCCTTGCTCCTCGATATTAAAAAGAATACTTCCATTTACCAAGATGTGGGACGTCGACCATCCTGGTCCACTTGCCATGCACGCAGAACTCCAAGGGAGAGTCACCCCAGTCCTCGCGCCGCAGTAATAATCACTAATGAGCCGTCAAATCACAGGCCCAACCTTTCCCACTGTGAAGTTACTCGGACGAAGGAACCATCATGACTTCTTTGAATTCCGCTTCTTGAAGAAAACTACTGTACCAGCAGTACTGCTAGCTATAGTAGTTACTCCAATAGAGGCCTCCTTCCGTTCATAGGATAGGAATTTTATAGGAATATGAAAATCATCGGAAGTGAGATGACATGCATCTCAATTCCTGTAGAGAAAGAGATGCCATTTGATGCATAGGATAGGAATTTTTCCATTGAGTCTAGGCTAATGTACTAGTAATTTTCTCTAAAAACTGCATTAGTAACTAGTAGTACTGGTACATGCTCGTACTCAGACACAGACACACACACTAACTACTAGTACTACTACTTCTCACATGCTGGCCAGACGCCGCCGTTCTCCTTCCCGGCTTTGTTGGCGACACCCCACCGTGCTTGGATCTCCGCCGACCTCTCCGCAGCAGCGCGTGCGTCCTCTTCTCTCTTGCGGCAGCGGGCCTCTCTTTTCTTGAGTGCTTTTTGGCTTTTCCGCTCCCTCTGTGCGGCTTTGGACGCCTCTTGCGCTACCGCCCATTCGGCCTTGGCAACTTCAAATTCCACCCACATAGGTGTGAAGTCGCGAGCGGCGATGAGCTCGGCACGGCGGGATGCCATCGCTTCCCTACCATTTTGTGTGCGGTCGTGGGTGGCGAGGAACTCGGTGCGGCGGGATGCCATCGCTTCCTTACCGGTTAGTGTGCGGTGCGGTGGCATGAACGACACTTGGTGAGAGCTCTAGGGTGGAGTGGCTGGACAACCGTATAGTGCATTGGTTTGTCAAGAGCTCAAGGACAGAAGACGAAGGAAATTTGGATACCCTTCAATCCTGGTCATTTATTACCGAGTAAAATGCATTGGCGGTCATCGAACTTGTCTTGATAGCTCACTTTGATCATTGTATACGAGATATGGTGATTATACGGTTAGTGGCTCAGCATATAGCTCCGTATTTGTCTGGTTGACCAGTCAAACAGTCCGCATGCTCCTCATCAGCTCGTGTTCTTTATCTATCTATGCGGGCCTACCTGTAAGTGGAGAAAGAAATAAAAACCAAAATTATGCGTATGTGTGTAATCAAACCACGGACTTGTCGCTGCAACGCACACTCGTCAGCCAAATGAAAATGAAATACTTTGCGTTAGACACGCACGCTCACGCTGTCAAACCATGCTAATGCATGCATGTCTCCCTCTCAATGAAAGTCCTGCTCATGGTGCAAGGCAAACGGCGAGCCCATCACCTGCGCGCCCCGGCGGTGCCTAACATTACTGTTTAGATGTTTGATGGAGGCCTATGCGAACGCCGAGCATGTATTCACCTGGCTCAACACCAACAGTCATACTCAGGAGCGCCTTGCTCATGTATATCGTCCATCACAACGACAATCTATAAAACAGCCTAGCTAGAGAGGGTACTATGGTACGGAGTATGTACTATCGTGTGCGACCGATCATAGTGCCACTTCACAAGAGTGTGTGTCTGATCGATTCGTCCATTATTCGTAAGTTATGCATGGTTGTCTGGTGTCTAATGATGGTCATGGAAGGCTTGCTGGCGACAAGAGCGGTTGCATGGATGCCTGGTTGTCAATACGTGCCGCATATGCTTCAAAGGCTCGTCATCCATAAGTTCACATTTTACCACCACGCCAGCGTCTGACCGCCCTGGCCTACCGAAACCCCTTCCATCGCTAGCGCATGCTTCCCGTCTGAAACAGTCACCGTCTCTCCAGAACGTCAATGCCGCATTCACCAAACTTAACTGCAGGTGCAGTTGGTGTGTCACTGACATGCAGGCCAGATGCCCGTCTAGCCCACATGTCAGTAACACAACGCACCTACAGTTATGTCACTGAAGCAGCGTCCGCATTCACGCTCGATGAACCTACTCCGGCGCCAGCCATCCATCCGTCTGCCGCGGCTCATTGCCATTTGCCCGCTATATTAACTTGAGCCCCAGCTCCCAGCCTTAGCCAAAGACCCACACTCATTCTCCTCTGGTCCCTTCCTTCTGTCGGCACCACTCCAACCATGGCCTCTTGGCGCTCCAAAGCTCTCTTTGTCAGGACCCCGACTCAAAATCACATCGATCTAGCCTGTAACACATCATATCACTTTGCGGCCTCACGCACGGTATCCCAACGGGTGTCGCCTTACCTTGGCCCGGGACCGTTTGCGCCTTTTGGCACACGTATATGATAGTGTCGCTAGCATCCATATGAAAAGGAGCCCGGGCTGACATAACTAGTCGTAAACCCAAAGTGGCACAGACTTACGAGGACGAGCATTCATGACCCGACATCGAGCGTGTCGGTCAACGGCAAGTAAGTTCGGGCTGTAGCACTGGCTAGCAGGACTCCGTAAACCGGGCAGTGGCGGGCTAACAGACTCCGGTACTTAATGCGTGACATTTCCCGAAGGACGGACACCTGAGCGAAGAAGGACACATGCCGCCAGCCTAAGTGTTCCGGAGCGGTAGCAAGCTACCATGGCTCAGTGGAGACACTAGGAGACATTTCCCGGTAAGAGAGGCTACTTAAAGATAAACAACTAGATAGTCAGATCCCACACATACCAAGCATTTCAATCATACACACAGTATGCTCGATATGTGCAAATACAACAAGGCATCACAACATGACTCTACGACACAAGTACTTTATTTAAAGGCTCAGAGAGCCATTCATATCATACACACAAGTATGGGTCACACGACCCACATACAAGTCATACAAACATACAAGCCACAGCGGAAGTGTTTTGTCTGAGTACAGACAACTAGTAAAATAAAAGAGGCTTGGGTAAGCCCCGCTATACTACATGGTCCTTCTCTTGCAGGATCACCACAGGCCTTAGTCTACTAAATCGATGTCAGCGTCTACAAAGAACCCGTCGGAGGGTTTGAGGCATCTTCGAAAAATGTAAATTAAAGCAACATGAGTACAAAGGTACTCAAAGAAGACTTACATCGAGACCCTACATACATGCATATTATCAAGAAGGGTTGGTGGGGTTATTGCAGCAAGCCAGCTTTGACTCATGGCTAAGCTATCCTCTGAGACACCAACTTGAAATAGTTTTGCTTTTCGAGTCCACTACTCATCACCCCAATACACCACCGAGGATCAACCCGTCTTCCTACGGAGAAGCCATCCTCGGCACTCACGCTTATCTTGAGGCTTTTAGTAGTATCCATTTACTTGTCTATGAACTGTATAGGCAACCAAGTAGTCCTTTACATGGGGCGCTATTCGAATAGATGATGTTAACCTGCGGGGTGTACTTCTTCATACACGCTCACCACTTATCGCCGTTTACACGACATGTACTCGGCAACCTTCAGCGGAAGCCCAGCGTGGGTGTCGGCCACGACCTACCTAGACACCTAAGCCTCTAGTCCGTGGTTTATCGCCTATTTGGGTTCCATCTATGAGGAGTTCGGCGAAGTCTCGCTCACAGCCCCAAGCGATGTGAACAGGGTTCCCGAGATACCAAGCGGGCATCCGGTACACCGTGCCACGTACCTACCGCATCACAGCCCACCCCTACGGTCGGCCTGTCCCACGGCCTCCGATGAGCTACAAACACGAAACTACTTGCAACTCTGGACCAAGACTAGGGTGGATAAGAAGTCGAGAGGGTCCATTGGTTTGGGCCCAATGCATGGTAGTAGCTGAATCTTAAATCACACATACAGATCTCGATTAGCTTAGGGCGGCCTCAATGAAACAACCCACCATGTACTCCTACATGGCCTTTCATCGATACCTTTACCAAATCGTGTTCAACACCTTACTCTCGTACCGACTTGATCATTTCACTCTAGCCATCATCCCGATGAACCGGACGACACGACTCTAAGCATAGCAGGCATAGCAAGGTAGGAACAACACAATCATATGGCTCAATCAACTCCTACACATGCTAGTGGGTTTCATCTGAATTCTTGTGGCAATGACAGTCATGCAGAGAAATGGGTTCAACTACCGCAGCACACAGCAGTTTGAATCGCGTTGTCTTAATGCGATGGAGAGCAGGAGCAAGAACATGGGATTTTATCGATATGATCAAATGGTTGGTTGCTTGCTGACGGGTCGTTACACGGGTATTGCTCTTCGTCGGGTTATCACGGTACTCCTCGAAGAGAACACGCCGCAGAGAACACCGATACACAAGCATTACCAAACAATATGCAACAACATGATGCATGCAAAGAGACATGGCAAAATGAGTGCTTTGGGCTAATGCAACTAAGATCAGATGGGTTTGAACCAATTTGAACCAAAGATTCAAAATTCAAACTCATATATGATCATTTAAAGTGCTTAAACTTGTTCTGTGATAAACAGTGGGTTAGCCTCTGTAACCATGCATGAAACCAGTTCAGATGGATAGATTGGATTTTTCTGATCATTTTTCATATATAATTTGTCTCATTTGGAGCTATGGTTGATTTTATATGATTTTTTGAAGTTTGAAACAATTTCGGAATTTCTGTGTAAAAATAATTCGATAATTTAAATATTATCGACGACTGCGTCATGATGACGTCAGGGGGTCAACGGGCTGGTCAGGTCAAACTGACCAGTGGGTCCCGCGTGTCAGTGGGGTTAGTTTAATTAAAACCTAATTAAAACTAAACTAGTTTATTTAGCGGTGGGCCCACATGTCATAGACCGGGGGTCAACTGGGCCCACCGTGGTCAAACCGAGGTCAAACCCACGGTGTTTAGCCGCCCGGCGAGCGACGCGGCGGCGAAAGTGGTTTTGGCCGTTTGGCCACCAAGCGGGCGCGACGACCACCGGAGTGAAGCCGAGGACGAGCCGCATCTATTGGTGGTGGTGGTTGGGCTCGGGGTGGCGGAGTTGGCGCCCGGCGAGTTTGGCGGCCACCGGGCTCGGGTGAGAGTGAACTCGAGGTGGAGTGTGCGGTGAGGTGCGGGAAGTCTGTGGTTAGCTCCAACGCGACGTAGTGAACGCGTTGGACACGGTGGGAGCAACGGAGTGGGCGGAGCACGTCGGCGGCGAGTCCGCGACGGCGGGTGCACATGAGCTTCGTCTTGATCGTTGTGGTGCAGGGAGCGAGAGGAGAGGGTTGGGAAGGTAGCTGAGCTCACAGAGCTCACGTAGAAACCGTCGGCGAGGTCGGGACGAGCTGTAGCGGCGGCGACGAAGGGATCTCCGGCGGTGGCGCTTGAGGCGAGCTTCGGTCGGCGGCTTGGGCGCGCGGCCTTCGGGCTCGGCTAGCTTCGAAGAAGCAGACGGTGGCGGAGCTCTGGACACGATGGCGCGCGTGGGGTCGACGGAGGAGCGCTCTACGACGGTGGTGCGGCGGCAGTGGCGCGGCCATGGCGTGGGGGAGCGAGGCGGCGGCTGAGGAGAGGGGGTGTCAGGGGGTCGGGCGCGACGTGGAACTCATCCAAGCGATGGGGCGGCGAGAGGGCGAAGCGGCGGCGCAGCTGCGTGGCGAGCTGCGGTGCCGCCGCCGAGCACCTTGGCTGCTGCTGGCAAGCCAAGCAGCTCATTGGCGCGGTGGCGGGCTGGGCGGCCAGTGGGCGGCTAAGCGGCGCCGAGTAAGTTTTTACGCTTTCTTTTTCTTTTCTATTTTTCTGCAACTTTGTTGAGTTATTTAAAATACCGAAAGGTTCTAAAATTCACCAAACTAATCCTAGTCCATTGTTGGATTATTTCCAACATGAAACATTTTAGTTTGGAGATATTTGGACATTTGAAATATTTTAGTTATTTAAAATGCCCAAATTCAAATAGCTATGATTTAATTCAATGACCTTAGGATGACCTAGGAAAATGTGCATCACTTTTGGCAAAGCTTACGGACCAAGACAAAATGATGGACATTTTAGAAGGGCATTCAGGTTCATCGAAAATATTTTAGTAAACCCTAGTTGTTTGAGAGGGGCTGGGAGTTACGCAATCCCATTTCAAGTTTACATTGAAAAAATAGACATGATGCAACACTCTAATGCATGAACTAGCTAGGGTGTGACAACTCACCCCCACTCAAAAGAATCTCGTCCCGAGATTTAGGTTCCTCCGGAAAGAGGGCGGGGTACTCAAGTCGAAGACGATCCTCCCTTTCCCATGTAGCTTCCTTCTCAGAATGGTGCGACCATTGAACCTTGAGAAACTTGATATTATGCCGTCGAGTGGTACGCTCGGCTTGATCGAGAATCTGAGCGGGATATTCTCGATCGTGAGATTATCTTGAAGATCAAGCGTTTAGTGGTCCACTCCACGGATAGGATCCGAGAAGCAACGCTGAGTTGAAAGCGTGGAAGGCGTCATGGACTTTGGAGAGATCGGAGGTAGTTCCAATTGGTAGGCAACTTCTCCTCGTTTGGCAAGAATGCGAAAGGGTCCAATGTAGCGAGAGCCAATTTGCCTTTGATACGAGCGATGGGTTCCCTTCGGAGGGTAACCCGAAGGTAAGCTTCTCGTCAACCTCGTAAGTCATAGCCTTATGTTTTGGTCATATTGACTCTTTTGACGAGATTGAGCTGTTTTCAACTTTTCACGAGCGATCGAACTTGCTCTTCCGCTTCTGGATCATATCCGGGCCAAGAATTGTCTTTCCCGGTTTCGACCAGTTTAGAGGTGTTCGACACCTTCGTCCATAGAGAACTTCAAAAGGTGCTTTGCCCAAGCTAGATTGATAGCTGTTGTTATAAGCAAACTCGGCAAATGGAAGGCATTTCTCCCAATCCATTCGAATGAGATAATGAAGCTCGAAGCATGTCTTCTAGGATTTGGTTGACGCGTTCTACTTGACCACTTGATTGAGGGTGAAAAGCGATGCTAAAGGAAAGATGGGTTCCCATAGCGTTTTGGAAACTTTCCCAAAATCGAGAGGTGAAGAGACTTCCTCGATCGAGTTTATTTCAATGGAACACCATGAAGAGATACTATTAGGAGATGTACAAGTCTGCTAGCTGACCGCGGTTATACTCTCACGAACAGGTAAGAAATGGGCCACTTTGGAGGCGGTCGATAACGACAAAGATAGCATTATTCCCCTTTTGGTCTGGGAAAACCGGTGATGAAATCCATACTGATTTTATCCCATTTCCATTCGAGAATAGCTAAGGGTTGAAGGGTGCCAAGAGGCCGTTGATGCTCTGCTTTTACCGCACGACGACAGCGTCGCGATTAGCAACATATTGAGCAATGTCTCTCTTCATCCTAGTCCACGGAACCTCTGGCGTAGGTCTGATACATTTTAGTGCCACCGGATGAATGGTGAGAGGAGATTCATGAGCTTCCTTAAGGATCAATCGCGCGCAGTTTCGCACCTTAGGAACCACTAGGCGGGTTCAAGTATACGACTCCTTGATCATCAATGGAGAAACAATCCGCAACTCCTTTCTTGATGTTTCTTTTGATGCGGAAATTCCGGATCTACCTTTTGGGCTTTGATGATCTGATCCGTAAGGAAGGTTTAGCCACCAAGGTGGAAAGGAACCCTCGAGGAACAATGTGAAGGTTAAGCTTCGAAATTCCTCGTGGAGAAGTGGTTGACTTTGTTGCAACATCAGGTTGTTGCAATAAGATTCTGACTTAGTGCATCAGCCATGGCGTTGGCTTTTCCGGGGTATAAGTTATCCCTAAGTCGAAATCTGAAATCAACTCAACCCAGCGTCTTTGCCTCGAGATTCAAATCTGGTTGGGTGAATATATATTTCAGACTTTGGTGATCGGTGTAGATTTATAGCGATTACCAAGAAGGTAATGTCGCCAGGTTTTGAGTGCATAGACTACAGTTGCAAGCTCTAAATCATAGTAGGGTAGTTTTCCTCATGTGGGTGTAATTGCCGTGAACCATAAGCAATTACGTGTCGATCTTGCATGAGAATACAGCCTAGTCCTTGTCGCGAGGCGTCGCAATAGATAACAAAGTCCTTAGAAATGCTGGGGTACCAACACGGGAGCGAAGTTAAACGTCTTTTCGGTTCTGGAAGCTGTGCTCACATTGTGGAGTCCACTCGAACTTTTATCTTTCTTGAGGAGTTCGATTAGAGGTTTAGCAACTTTGGAGAAGTTTTCGACGAAGCGGCGACAATAGCTCGCTAAGCCAAGGAAACTCGAACTTGCTTGACCGATTCGGTGGAGTCAATTAAGGGCGGCTTGAACTTCGCTCGGGGTTGACAGCAATACCTTTACCGAAATTACATGTCCTAGATAGGTCACTTGGCAGCCAAAATTCGCATTTAGAAAACTTGGCATAAAGCGATGCTCTCGAAGTTTCATCAACACTAGCCGTAGATGTTCGCATGTTCTTCCTCGTTCTTGGAATAGATGAGTATGTCATCGAGGTAAACCACGACGAATTTATCCAAATATTCCATGAAGATTGAGTTCATTAACCGAGAAAGTGGCTGGGGCGTTGGTTGAGACGAAGGACATGACGGTGTACTCGTATTGGCCATAACGAGTAACAAAAGCCGTTTTAGGAATGTCCCGTTTGGATTTTGATTTGATGGTAGCCTAACCTCAAATCCATCTTAGAAAAGCGAGGATCCTGCGAGCTGATCATACGGATCGTTGATCTGAGGGAGCGGATACTTATTCTTGATTGTGACCAGGTTGACGGGTCGATAATCTACAACCATCCGATCCGTACCATCCTTCTTCTTGACGAAGAGAACGGGGCAAGCCCAAGGAGATGAACTAGGACGGATGAAACCCTTTTGCAAGGCCTCATCAAGTTGTTTCTTAAGTTCGGCTAGTTCTAGGGGTGCCATCTTATAGGGTCTTCTAGAAATTGGGACAGTTCCTGGAATGAGATCTATCACGAATTCAACATCTCTGTCAGGTGGAACACCTGGCAATTCTTCTGGAAAGACATCCGGAAAATCACGAACTACCGGAACGTCTTCGAGGTCTGGCAATGGACTGGCATTAAGAGAATATAATTGGCGCTTGGATATTCGGGTCAAGACATTGACTATCTTTCCCGAGGTGCGTAAGTTGAACAGTCCTAGAGAAACAATCAATCTTGGCATGATGGGCTGACATCCATCCATACCCAAGATGATATTTATATCCGAAGATTTGAGAGCTATCAGCGATGCAAGGAAAACAAGTCTGTCGACTTGAATTTCATTACCATGGCTTACTCTAGAAGTTTGCCATTTGGATCCGGGGTTTGAATTACCATGGAGGTGGGCATATCCTGAATGCGGTGTTGTGCAAGCGAGCATAGTTTTCGGATATGAATGAATGAGATGCTCGATGTCGAAAAGAGCGGATGCCGGGTGGCAATTAACAAGAAGCGTGCGAGCACGGCGTTGGGATCCTCTTGGGCCTCCTCACCGAGACACAATTAACATGGCCACGGGCGGTGGTGGCGGCTTGGCATAGAACACCTTTCTGCTGGCTTGCCGCGACCAACAGCTTTTGCGGGCTGGTTGGGGTTGGTGCAGGGACAATCGCGCATGTAGTGGCCTGATTCCCCACACTTGAAGCACGTCACGGGGCTGGCGCGTGAGGGCGTTGTTGGTTGGTCCACCATAGGGCCTAGCTGGTGCATCTTGCTGAATCGGGCGGCGCTGGAAGGATGGCCTCGGTGTGAATCTGGGTGGCGAGATTAGGCACCCACACACGGCGCTTCGTGGTCGGCACGGATGAGGAACCCATGTCACGGCCATGCTTGCGTGTTGCTTGAAATCGGTCGACCAGTTTCAGCGCTGATGGCTTTGTTAACGAGCTTCGGAAAGATGTGCACTCATGCGGCGGAGATCTCGGCGAATTGAGGCTAAGTCCCTTGCGGAACCTTGCTGTTTCTTGGCGTCGATGGAGACCTCTTGATTGCATAGCGTGCGAGGTTACGAACTCTCTACTATAGGCGTCCACGGAGAGCGACCTTGGGTGAAACTGCAGAACTCCTCACGTTTGCGATCCATGAGACCCTCCGAATGTGATGTTCACGGAAAGCCTCGCTGAATTCTGCCCAAGTAGTGACATGGCCAATCGGGCGCATAGCCATATAGTTCTCCCACCGACGGTGGCGGGGCCTTGAGATGATATGCGGCAAAGGTGACCTTGTCCGCCTCGGCTACCAGGCGTAACGCAGCTTGTGAGTAATGCTTTGCGGCCGATCATCGGCGTCGAGAGGCTCGGCCGAGTGGTGGAAGGTAGGAGGTGTAACTTGATGAAGTCAGCGGCGACACCAAGTTGTTTCTCGGATGATGGGCTGTGTTACATTCGATCGCTCCAAAGAAAGCGGTTGGTCTCCCGTTTGTTTCTCTCGGCCTCTAGCATAACTTCGGCCAGAGAAGGAGGGTGAGGCAGGTTCGCTTCTCCAACTCTGCTGCCTTCGGCCTGCTCTGGCGGAGCAGGGTTGTTACGAGTGTTAACCATCCTAGGGAAAATAAGACAAGGATTTAGTCCAGGATGGCAAGATTCCGACATAGAAGTGTAGAATGTAATGGATAACTCGGAATGCGAGATGATCATCCGTATGACATGGTAGATACAGAAACTGCTTCTTTATTCCATCGTCATACACACCATACAAGGTTTAGTACAAGACCAAACAAAGTACTACTACGGTGAAAGGAAGATTACATCTCATCGGAGGCACACCAAGCTCCTATACATTATTTTTGTTACACCTCCGGATTAGTACACACTAAGTCATATTCCACGAGTCACGGGCGGTGGAAATACAACTATTACAATACTAGAGGGACTACTACTAACTCGGGCGTCTCCGTAGTAGTTCTCATAGAAGTCTCCTCCGTAACACAGGAGTTCAGCGTGATCGTCGGGAACAGGCGGTCTGAGGAGCTGTGGACCGTAAGGGCAAGGGTGAGGTCTTGGACCTCTGAACGGTGGCAGCGAGGACCACGAGGTGGGGTGATGCCCCCACATCACGCCATCCATCATGTCCGCAGATCAGCCTGACAGGATACAAATCTCTCATATCCATATAACCAGCTTGAACAGCCGGTGCAAAAGCGAGTCAAGGTAGCCCGGTGATCGGCCACGGGCATTGAAGAGCTCCATCCTCAAGGCCCGACTCTCTCTGTCCTTGTCCTCGAGCAGCTCAGCGGTAGTACGGGTTAGGGAGTCCTCCTGACTGGAATCAGCATAGATGGCTCGAAGATAACCAAACGCTCCAGGAAGTGAACTCGGCATATACCGGAAATCGGTGTTGCGGAGCAGCCCAGTCCTGGCTCGTATAATGGTCATCATAGAATATGCAGCATCTTGAACCGCCATATCAATAGTAACACCAAGCCCATAGGAGCTGTGAAGGGCCTCGGTGCAACCAGGATAAGGGAACACCACGGCGGTGCAAAGATCTCGACTTTGATTAAAGTCTCGATCTTGTTCTTCAACCGTGTACTCGGGTACCAGCGGTATCCCGCTTGATCATAACCGGACTAGCATGGTTGTATGACCGGTCACACCAATGCATCTGGTCGACGAACCACTTGATTTTGATCACGAGTGGCCATCTGGAAGCATAACCACAATGCAAAGACATTAGTATTTCTAGCGAATTTGGACAGATAACGATGTAAATGCTCAAAGGATTGAGACATTTCACAAGGAATTGCATAACCACTCCACAATTTCATATCAAGGTTCTGGGTCCAACTTAGTAACATAACAAGATAGTAAAACTGAACCAGGCTTGTAACCATCAAACCTACAAGGTACTACTGATTAGTAACACGTGAGCCTAACGAGAAAGAGAGATCCTAATCCTTAACCCCCGGTGGAAGAATGGACTGACTCAGATCAGAATATCATGAGATAAAGGAGTAAAAAGAGCCTTACGTACCATCCCACAATCAATTCCCCTACATAACTAAAGCATTTCTAGACTCAACATCGACCAGTTTGGCTTGGAGAACCTACAGCAGTCCGGCTCGATGCCAGCGCTGTCGGGACCCGACTCAATGTCACATCGATCTAGCTCAGTAACACATCATATCACTTTGCGCGGCCTCACGCACGGTATCCCAACGGTGTCGCCTTACCTTGGCCGGGACCGTTTATGCCTTTTGGCACACGTATATGATAGTGTCGCTAGCATCCATATGAAAAGGAGCCGGGCTGACATGACTAGTCGTAAACCCAAAGTGGCACAGACTTACGAGGACAGGCATCCATGACCCGACATCGAGCGTGTCGGTCAACGGCAAGTAAGTTCGGGCTGTAGCACGGGCTAGCAGGACTCCGATAAACCGGGCATGGCGGGCTAACGGGACTCGGTACTTAATGCGTGACATTTCCCGAAGGGACGGAACCTGAACGAAGAAGGACACATGCCGGCCAGCCTAAGTGTTCGGAGCGGTAGCAAGCTACCATGGCTCGGTGGAGACACTAGGAGACATTTCCGTAAGAGAGGCTACTAAAGATAAACAACTAGATAGTCGGATCCCACACATACCAAGCATTTCAATCATACACACAATATGCTCGATATGTGCAAATACAACAAGGCATCACAACATGACTCTCTGACACAAGTACTTTATTTAAAGGCTCGAGAGCCATTCATATCATACACACAAGTATGGGTCACACGACCCACATACAAGTCATACAAACATACAAGCCACAGCGGAAGTGTTTTGTCCGATCACGCACAACTAGTAAAATAAAAGAGGCTTGGGTAAGCCTAGCTATACTACATGGTCCTTCTCTTGCAGGATCACCACAGGCCTTAGTCTACTCAATCGATGTCAACGTCTACAAAGAACCCGTCGAGAGGGTTTGAGGCATCTTCGAAAAATGTAAATTAAAGCAACATGAGTACAAAGGTACTCAAAGAAGACTTACATCGACCCTACATACATGCATATTATCAAGAAGGGTTGGTGGGGTTATTGCAGCAAGCCGAGCTTTGACTCATGGCTAAGCTATCCCACGAGACACCAACTTGAAATAGTTTTGCTTTCGAGTCCACTACTCATCACTTCAATACACCACCGAGGATCCAACCCCGTCTTCCTACGGAGAAGCCATCCTCGGCACTCACGCTTATCTTGAGGCTTTTAGTAGTATCCATTTACTTGTCTATGAACCGTATAGGCAACCAAGTAGTCCTTTACATGGACGCGGCTATTCGAATAGATGATGTTAACCTGCGCAGGGTGTACTTCTTCATACACGCTCACCACTTATCGCGTTTACGACATGTACTCGGCAACCTTCAGCGGAAGCCCAGCGTGGGTGTCGGCCACGACCTACCTAGACACCTAAGCCTCTAGTCCAGGTTTATCGCCTATTTGGGTTCCATCTATGAGGAGTTCGGGCCGAAGTCTCGCTCACAGCCCCAAACGATGTGAACAGGGTTCCCGAGATACCAAGCGGGCATCCGGTACACCGTGCCACGTACCTACCGCATCACAGCCCACCCCTACGGTCAGCGCTGTCCACGGCCTCCAATGAGGCTACAAACACGAAACTACTTGCAACTCTGGACCAAGACTAGGGTGGATAAGAAGTCGAGAGGGTCCATTGGTTTGAACCCAATGCATGGTAGTAGCTGAATCTTAAATCACACATACAGATCTCGATTAGCAGGGCGGCCTCAATGAAACAACCCACCATGTACTCCTACATGGCCTTTCATCGATACCTTTACCAAATCGTGTTCAACACCTTACTCTCGTCCGACTTGATCATTTCACTCTAGCCATCATCCCGATGAACCGGACGACACGACTCTAAGCATAGCAGGCATAGCAAGGTAGGAACAACACAATCATATGGCTCAATCAACTCCTACACATGCTAGTGGGTTTCATCTAATTCTTGTGGCAATGACAGGTCATGCAGAGAGAAATGGGTTCAACTACCGCAGCACACAGCAGTTTGAATCGCGTTGTCTTAATGCACGATGGCGAGAGCAGGAGCAAGAACATGGGATTTTATCGATATGATCAAATGGTTGGTTGCTTGCTGACGGGTCGTTACTGCAGGTATTGCTCTTCGTCGGGGTTATCACGGTACTCCTCAGGGGCAGAACCTGCCGCAGAGAACACCGATACACAAGCATTACCAAACAATATGCAACAACATGATGCATGCAAAGAGACATGGCAAAATGAGTGCTTTGGGCTAATGCAACTAAGATCAGATGGGTTTGAACCAATTTGAACCAAAGATTCAAAATTCAAACTCATATATGATCATTTAAAGTGCTTAAACTTGTTCTGTGATAAACAGTGGGTTAGCCTCTGTAACCATGCATGAAACCAGTTCAGATGGATAGATTGGATTTTTCTGATCATTTTCATATATAATTTGTCTCATTTGGAGCTATGGTTGATTTTATATGATTTTTGAAGTTTGAAACAATTTACGGAATTTCTGTGTAAAAATAATTCGATAATTTAAATATTATACGTCGACCTGCGTCATGATGACGTCAGGGGGTCAACGGGCTGGTCAGGTCAAACTGACCAGTGGGTCCCGCGTGTCAGTGGGGTCAGTTTAATTAAAACCTAATTAAAACTAAACTAGTTTATTTAGCAGGGCTGGGCCCACATGTCATAGACCGAAGTCAACTGGGCCCACCGTGGTCAAACCCGAGTCAAACCCACGGCGTTTAGCCGCCCGCGAGCCAGCCGGCGAAGTGGTTTTGGCCGTTTCGCCACCAAGCGGGCGCGACGACCACCGGAGTGAAGCCGAGGACGAGCCGCATCTATTGGTGGTGGTGGTTGGGCTCGGGGTGGCGGAGTTGGCGCCGGGCGGCGAAGTTTGGCGACCACCGGGCTCGGTGAGAGTGAACTCGAGGTGGAGTGTGCGGTGAGTCGGAAGTCTGCGGTTAGCTCCAACGCGACGTAGTGAACGCGTTGGACACGGGGCAACCGGAGTGTGGCGGGAACACGTCGGCGGCGAGTCTGCGACGGCGGGTGCACATGAGCTTCGTGCGGTCGTTGTGGTGCACGGGAGCGAGAGGGAGAGGGTTGGGAAGGTAGCTGAGCTCACAGAGCTCACGTAGAGGCCGTCAGCGGGGTCGGGGACGAGCTGTAGCGGCGGCGACGGCGAAGGGGATCTCCGGCGGTGGCGCTTGGCGAGCTTCGGTCGCGGCGGCCGAAGCGCGGCCTTCGGGCTCGGCTAGCTTCAAAGTAGCGACGGTGGCGAGCTCTGAACACGATGGCGCGGCGTGGGGTCGACGGAGGGCGCGGCTACGACGGTGGTCTTGGCGGCGGTGGCGCTGGCCATGGCGTGGGGAAGCGAGGGAGGCGAGCCGGAGAGGAGGGGGTGTCTGGGGTCCGGGCGCGACGTGGAACTCATCAAGGCGATGGGCGGCGAGAGGCGGCAGGCGGCGGGCAGCTGCGTGGCGAGCTGCGGTGCCGCCGCCGAGCACCTTGGCTGCTGCTCAGCAAGCCAAGCAGCTCGCTGGCGCGGTGGCCGGGCTGGGCCGGCCAGGTGGGCCGGCTAGCGGCGCCAGGTAAGTTTTTCTGCTTTCTGTTTTTCTTTTTCTATTTTTCTGCAACTTTGTTGAGTTATTTAAAATACCAGAAAGGTTCTAAAATTCACCAAACTAATCCTAGTCCATTGTTGGATTATTTCCAACATGAAACATTTTAGTTTGGAGATATTTGGACATTTGAAATATTTTAGTTATTTAAAATGCCCAAATTCAAATAGCTATGATTTAATTCAATGACCTTAGGATGACCTAGGAAAATGTGCATCACTTTTGGCAAAGCTTCTGGACCAAGACAAAAATGATGGACATTTTAGAAGGGCATTCAGGTTCATCGAAAATATTTTAGTAAACCCTAGTTGTTTGAGGAGGGGGGAGTTACGCAATCCCATTTCAAGTTTCTGTTGAAAAAAATAGACATGATGCAACACTCTAATGCATGAACTAGCTAGGGTGTGACACTCTTGGACATATTGTCGCATGAGCAGACGAAGGACATCGGCGGCTCCACTCCGTGCGCGCTCCAAAGCTCTCTTCAACATACTGTCGCAGGAGCAAACGAAGGAGATCGTCGGCACCCCCGCGGCCACCCTTCACCGCCACGACCACGAAGCCGGCGTGCGTGCGCGAGCGCAGCTGGCAGGGAGGAAGAGTAGTACACGGTAGGTCGCTGGCTCTCTAGTCCAGGGATGGTCACCGCTACTCCACTCAGTCGACGCCAAGCTTGGTGGGGTAAACATCGGCGGTCGATTAGCCGCTTCAAGGTGATGTGGAGGCGGAAATCTTCATAACCTTGTGCTCCGGAGGAGGAGGTTATCGAGGCGGATGAGAAGGAGGCAAAGGCAATGGCCAGCTTTCTCATGTTCATGGCCGGACATGGTGGTCGGGTGCCGGCAATCATTTAGATTAGGTTTACAGTAGGTTTTAGTACGGTTTGTGCGAAATATGCAATGAATTTTGTCCAGTTTGTAGGAAAAGTTTTCGAAATGTAATGAATTTCATCCGGTTAATTTGAATTTTGCTTTGTTCGCATGAATTTTGTCCGGTTAGTTCATATAGTTGTCAAAAGGTATGCGGGCAACATCGGATGGCATCCATCAGTGTCCTTGGAAAGATGCTGGTGTAAATTTGTGGGCCGACGATGGAGATGCCTAACTATCATGCTATAATCGCTAATAGTGCTCCATTATTTGGCAAGGAACAGTTATCCCTTGATCAAAATCAGATCAGCCGTGTTTCGCACTCCTCCCATGTAAGAGTGTAAACTCTTGCTTACATAAAAATGGAGCAAGTGGACGGCACTGTAGCACGTCAAATCACTCAAACTAGCCCGCCTAACACGCGGGAAAGCACCGCCCTCGTCATTTTGTTCTAGATTTCTATCGACCGATCGCACAAAAATGTTACGCTTTGCAAGTTCTAAAGGAAAAGGCGGCACACCTACGACTTATATGCGTCGCACCCCCGACAGTCCGGCTCGCACGCCGCTCACCAGAGGGGACACATGTTGTCTTGCAATTTCACTGACATGTAGGACTACAATTGAATAAACCCTCGATAGACGAAATCTAATCGCTCGACGGGCGTCGGCTGATAATAGAGAGACGGGGGAGAGAGAAGAGATCGCCCGCCTGCCGCGCACGGACTGCAAGAAATATATGGTGATAATGTGATGTGGGCCACACTACTAGGGAATAGCCTAGCAGCAGCGCGGGTTTTGGGCCTATCAGTAGCGCGGGCACAAGCGCTACTGATAAGGCGCTATAGCTAATGCTTAGCAATAGCGGCGACTTGACGACGCTTCTCGCTAAATTGACTTACTAGCAGCGGTTCTTTATAACATCGCTATCGTTAATTAGTAGTAGCGCTTCTCCTAACCAGCTACTACTACTATTTAGTATTTTATTTCTTTTCTATTTCATGTTGTATTCATACACCTTTACACAAGTTTTCATACAACAGGAATTTAGAGATTGTTTTTACATCATAATGAGTTATTACATCATGGGGTGAAAGAACCCTTGACTAGTTTCAAGTGGATGTCCATCCACTTGAAACTAATCCGCGGTTCTTTCACCCAATGATATAATAATATCATCATCATCATCATATCATTAACAACTTAGCATCATAATACATCATTGTCATATAACACCTCCTCAATATCATCGTTTTCATCATTGACATCACATAACACCTCCTCAAGATCATCATTATCAACTCTAACACATTACCACATAATAAACATATTGTACCTCATAGGACCTATTACATTCGATTAAGACCTACTACATTTTCTAAGGTAAAATAACAAAAACAAGATAGCCCCGACTCTCCATTATGGAGAATGGAGATTAGCATGTCTCCCATTCTTGCCTTTAGCTGAATGTTACTTCCAAGAACCTCCTTGCGAATGTCCATACATTTCTTCCATTCTCTCGATGATCATGTGTTCACGGTTTTTAGAAATCCGATATGCACAGGTGAGCTCCCTATATTTACACGGCAAGTATGTTTAGAACGAGAGGCGACCATGCGGACACATCGGATGAGGCACACAATACATCGGGAGTTTCATTGAAAAACATAATAATAACTTTGTAGTTAGCAATGATGTACTAGTTTTAGAAGTATGCAAAAATGCACGAATGTCGTAATAGTAAAAAATCTTACGGTGGTATCTCCAGAGAAGTTATCGTTGTTCAACACATGCACTAGTGGCACGATTCACCATAATTTGGAGGAGTTCGATAATAGGCATTGTAATTCTCAAGAAGAGTACAAAATGCGATCGATGATTTTTCTCCTTATATGTTAATTGGGTGCCTTGATTGTAGTGGGTTTTATCTACCATCTTCCGCATGATCTTTGAAGAATCAAAATAAGCTGTCAATGGAAATAAGCTATCAACTATTTTGAAATAAAGAATATAAATTAGTTAATAACTATGTTTGATAAACTCGGATAGCGGTACAATCGGCAACGTATCAACAAGGACCCAAATGTCCATATTGTCTTCCTCATTGTCGGGATCACCAAGATCCATGGTGATAATCATACCCTCATCAAAACCATACATTTTGCAAAGTGCTTCCCAATTTTGGCAACCAAAATGGGTTACGCTCTGAGCATTATACAGATTTACTTCAAAATCCATATCATGATGGGTCCTTAGGTGTATTTTCTTTGTTTCAAAATTTTCATGGTCTTCAAAACCCATCCTCTCCAAGACATAGCGTCTTGCATGGCATGGGATAAGCTAGTCGAGTTGTAAAATATGAAAATTAGACGTTGAAATAGTTGAAGTCATGCTTAATGGAGAAAAAAAACTATTGTCGCTGCGTTGCGTGCAGTATGAACATCGCAGGTCTCCTCGAGCTTAATGCTGAAGCGGCGATCGTCGTCCAGCCGAACGAACCTGTCGCACATACCTCGATCGTCGTGGCACTAGCTACACTCCCCCGGGAGACCGTCGTCGTCCGAGTACGACATTTCCTAGCACAAGTCATGTCAGAATTCACGACAAAATCCGGCATGACCTTTGCTAAAAAAGGACATATCGAGCGCCTGAAATTTGCCGGAACGGAAATTAATCAACACTCCGACAAAACATAGGCCACTCGGAGATGTAAACTGAACATGAACGGCCACTTGGGCAACCACATATCCTATTTGAGCAACAACACAAAATATACAAGGATATTTGGCTGGTCGACCTCGATGTCGGAGGGTATGTCGGTGACTGGGATGACGGCGGGTTGTCGAGGGGTCGGTGGCGGGACGACGGAGGTCACCTGAAACCATATAAGTTATCACTAGCAACAAAACATGTTCAACTAGTTTTATTAATTCAACTAGTTCTTACTAAATATAAACTTACTATAAATAGAAAAAAACTAGTTCTTTCTAAAAATAAAGTAGTTCAACTAGTTATATTAATTATCTTACTAAAAATAGATTAGTTCATTAATTCAACTAGTTCAACTAGTTTATTAATTTACTTACTAAACTAGTTCAACTACAACTAAAGTAGTTCAACTACCACTACTACTACTAAAAATCTAGTACTAACTAAGCTAAATTAACATCTACTACTACTAAATTAACATCTAGTACTAGCTAACCCTAAATTAACATCTACTACTAAATCTAGTACTAACTAGTGGCGGGGGTGGGGCGACGGAGGTAGCTAGGGGCGGCGAGGTCGAGGCGGTGGGAGGCGGGCTGCATGGAGGAGGAGGAGGGCGGCTGCAAGCGGATGGAGGAGGGCGGCGGAGGAGGAGGGCGGCGGCAGCGGAGGGGAGGATGTGCGAGGAGGATGGAGGAGGGACGGAAGGAGGGAGTACCTCGGCGGATGAGCAGCGGCGGCGGCGACGGCGACACGCTTGTCATGGCAGAGTGAGAGTGTGAGTGAGGGCCGGTCCTCCCGTGGGGATAAGGTAGGGATAGTTGTAGCTCGTTTGGCAAAAAGCGCTACAGCTAACGCAAGTAGCAGTAGCGCTCTACATTATAACGCGCTACTGCTATAGCTAGCGGGGGGCCAAGGTCATGGCAACTATAGCAGTAGCGCTCTATGCCTCAAGCGCTCCATTGCTACTTCTAAGTCAAGCGCGTTTGGCTGACACGCGCTGCTGCTAAGTAGCAGTAGCGTGGTATTTTGAAGCGCGCTGCAGATAAGATTCTGTGTATAGGCTTTTCCCTAGTAGTGCCATGCGGGAATCCAAACCGCTTCCAAGCCCGCTTCTGACCGGCCTAGCCCACCAGAACCCCCCCTCCCCGCTCGTGCTTGTAGGACCTTGAAGTATGTCTAGCGGGGGGTGATTAGACTACTTGACCAATTAAAAACTTAACCTTTTCCCAATTTTAGAGTTTGGCAGATTTTAGCTATCTTAGGACAAGTCAAGCAATCATCACACAATTCAAGCAAGCATGCAAAGAGTATATAGGCAGCGGAAATTAAAGCATGCAACTTGCAAGAAAGTAAAGGGAAGAGTTTGGAGGAATCAAACGCAATTGGAGACACGGATGTGTTTGGCGTGGTTCCGATAGGTGGTGCTATCGTACATCCACGTTGATGGAGACTTCAACCCACGATGGGTAACGATTGCGCGAGTCCACGGAGGGTTCCACCCACGAAGGGTCCACGAAGAAGCAACCTTGTCTATCCCACCATGGCTGTCGCCCACGAAGGACTTGCCTCACTAGCGGTAGATCTTCAAGAAGTAGGCGATCTCCTTGCCCTTACAAACTCCTTGGTTCAACTCCACAATCTTGTCGGAGGCTCCCAAGTGACACCTAGCCAATCTAGGAGACACCACTCTCCAAGAAGTAACAAATGATGATGAACTCCTTGCTCTTGTGCTTCAAATGATAGTCTCCCCAACACTCAACTCTCTCTCATAGGTTTTGGATCTGGTGGAAAGAATATTTGAGTGGAAAGCAACTTAGGGAAGGCTAGAGATCAAGATTCATATGGTAGGAATGGAATATCTTGGCCTCAACACATGAGTAGGTGGTTCTCTCTCAGAAATGGTACGTTGGAAGTGTAGGTTTGTTCTGATGGCTCTCTCCACGAATGAAGAGGAGGTGGAGGGGTATATATAGCCTCCACACAAAATCTAACCGTTACACACAATTTACCAAACTCTGTGGGACCGATTCAACAGACTCGGTCAGACCGATTTAGTAAACCTAGTGACCGTTAGTGACTTTCGGCGGGACTGACATGCAACTCGGTGAGACCGATTCGGTTAGGGTTAGGGCATAACGTAATCTCGGTAAGACCAACTACACAAACTCGGTGAGACCGATTTTGGTAATAAGCTTTCCAGAGAGTTGGTCAGGTAAACTCGGTGGGACCGATTTGCTCTTTTCAGTGAGACCAAAATGTTACAAAAGGGAAACAGTGAGTTTACATTGCAATCTCGGTGGGACCGATCGCTCACTTCGGTTAGACCGAAACGTTACGAAGGGAAACAGAAAGATTACAATCCCATCTCGGTGAGACCGAGATCCCTATCGGTAAGACCGATTTGCTTAGGGTTTGTGGCGTGGGCTATGACTTTTGGAATCGGTGGCGCGGATAGGAAGAATCGGTGTGATCGATTTTGGCTTTAGGTTTAGGTCATTTGTGGATGTGAGTAAGTAGCTGAGGGTTTTGGAGCATATCACTAAGCACATGAAGCAAGAGGCTCATTAAGCAACACCTCATCCCTCCTTGATAGTATTGGCTTTTCCTATAGACTCAATGTGATCTTGGATCACTAAAATATGAAATGAAGAGTCTTGATCTTTTGAGCTTGAGCCAATCCTTTGTCCTTAGTATTTTGAGGGATCCACTTTCATCATCCATGCCATGCCATTCATTGAGCTTTCCTGAAATAATAGTCTTGGAATAGCATTAGCTTAATGAGCTATATGTTGTTATGGATTACCAAAACCACCTAGGGATAGTTGCACTTTCAATCTCCCCCTTTTTCGTAATTGATGACAACATATAGATCAAAGCTTCGACAAATGATAATAAGATTTAAAAACATCGTCGCTTTGAGAAGTATGTGATAAGCAAGAGCTCCCCCTAAATTTGAGCATGGTTTAAGATTTGCTTTGGACAGCAAATGCACAATGAATTAGGCTCATGGGTTACTCTTCCGTGTCACATACCTCTTGGTGGAGCGCTCAAAATAATAAAGATTGAATACATGCACTCATCACCAAGCCAAGTGAATGATCACATAGGATAGATAAGATAATATCATCAAACATGCATAAGTGTAGCTTATCATCAATGTCTCACAAGCATAGCATAGTATCTCAAGCAATCATGTCGGGGTAATGGGCCATGGGTAGGCTGACCCAGGACCCAAGATCTTTCAAGACATCGGGGCAGGCCGCGCCCCTCAGCCGAGTCCCAGCTGGCGACCTTCGAGAAGGCCGAGTCCCAGCTGGCGACCTTCGGAGAAGCTGAGTCCTCAGATGGCAACTCTGAAACAAGCCGACTCTGGACTTGCGACCTCTCAAGGGGCCGACTATGAGAGTCGGCCCGCGACCTTTCACGAAGACCGATGCGGGTACAGCCCCGACGTGGCTGTCCCCTCATGGCCCACGGGAGGAAGGCATGGCTACAGTGAGCCGCGTCGCCCGGAGATCTCCGGTGAGGCGCGGCACTATTGCCATGCCTCCCCTGACCTCAGCCACAAAGGCGCGAGGCAATCGTGCCCACGACGGTGGCGCCAGACGCCCAGAGATCGCCGGGCCCCCTGTCAGAGAGATAGATGAAGACGGCCGGAGAGCTCGAAGACGGCCCTGTGGGAGCCGGCCTTCCCAGAGTCGGCCGCCTCCCGGCCAGGGCCCCACGAGCCTTAAATCAGATTGGACGGGGAGTGGTGACAGTGAACGCCTGACAGACGGCGGCACTGTTCCCACGACCCCATGACCGAGCCTGCGTCATCAGGAGTGCTGCATAGTATTCTGCTCGTCATGGGACCGCCAATGGCGGCCCCGTGGCCAGCAGGAGGACGGCTACAAGAGAGACCGACGATCGGGGCCACTCCCAACGGATTACTGCTAGTACTTCGGTAGGCCTATATAAACCCCCCGGGGCACCCATGCAAAGGGTTCGGCCCTGGACAGGTTTAGACACATAGCAAGAGGGAAAGAGCTAGCCTTGCTCCTCCCTGCCTCCAAACAGCTCGAGGAGCACCTTTGTACAATCACCCCATAGTGATCATGCGGAGACCCCGCAGAGCAGCAGTAGGGGTGTTATCTCCTCGGAGAGCCCCGATGCTGGGTAAGATTCGCCGGCGTGCATGTTCGCCATCCTGTTTCTGTGCACCGGCGACGTTCTACTCGCCCCCACCATGATAAGCCACCCGTTGGTATATGTCGAATCCAACCCCCGACATTTGGCGCCCACCGTGGGGCGAGGTGCACTGTCGTCCGGAGATCTGTTCTGGACGGGAACCCTTTTCCTCCTCGGCGGCGCAGCCAGCCCGCTCGCCAGATGGAGTTCGCATCGACGCATTCTTGGCGGCCGAAGCCGCCAAGAGCGCGGCGGCCTCGCCAACTCATTGGCGAGGTGCGCCTCGACAAACCCGCGGTTGAGCGCAGCGTAGCGTGACCCCGAACCTTCGCGGGCCTCCTCGACGAACTCCAAGTCGCCGGCGAGCCCGCCGTAGACTTGCAGTCCGTAGTCTCCTCCAACCCGATGCTGGTCGACTCCGACGCCGTATCGCTTGATATCTTCCCCACCAACGTGGTGGTCTACGACGAGCCGCTTCCGTACGAGGAGAGCGACGGAAGCGCCGTCACGGAGGTGCTTGTCATCGGCCACGGCGAGCACTCCGGTGAAAACGCCCGGAGACCCGCCGCTGCGCCTGCGAGACCCGCCCGCGCCTCCTCGAAGAGGACGCGACGCAGATGTTGAAGAGCCGCCGCCGATCATTGAAGGCGCCAAGAAGTTGGCAAGCATGAGACGCTTGTCCGAAGCATACCAGCGCAAGATGGACCGCGCCAGGTGGCTCGCCCGGCCCGACCGGGCCGAGCCGCCTCGGTGCGGTCCGAGAGCTGCACGCTATCGCCGATCTATTCGGAGCGGTTACCGTACGCCACCCTTGTGGAGAACATCCGCGCCGCCCAAGCGGCGACTGAAGAGCTAAGGAACCTCGAAGGCGAAGAGCGCCTCGTAATAACGGAGCGAGTCCAGCAGCTCCTCGATGCGGTTGCTGCGCAGAACGCGGCAGGCGGCCGCCCCGACATGCAGCAGCAGCAGCAGAATGACGACCTACCCCCTCGCCGAGATCAAGGTGCGATTTCCGGACGCCGATCGGGCGGAGTCTGCGGAAGGAAAGAGAAGGAGCCGCCGCGAGCCACACGGACTCAGATCACCATCGAAGCGACCACTAAGACGGCCCTCCGGGCAAGTGGAGCGGCGAGATGATTATCCGCCTCCCCGCCCGAAGAGAACGGGCGAGTCTTCCACCGCTGCTGAGCATCCGACTTTGAGGTCGCCTTACGCCAAGAGGGAGTCGGAGAGAACGACGCCCGCCACCGGATCGACCGACTTCACAGATCCCTAGTGTTAGAAGAAGAAGATGAGCTGGGTCCGCCTTGCTTCGGGCCCCGTACCAGAGACGAGCCCTTCCCCAAAGGGTTCACGCTCCCCCGAGATATGCCCAGGCACACGGCTCCGTGAAGCCGAGGATTGGTTGATAGACTACCCACGCCGCCAACATCGCCAATGGCAACAAGCGGGTTGTCAGAAAATATGTTCCCCTCATGCTCCAGGCACGGCTCGGACATGGCTGAACAACCTGAAGCCCCGCAGCATCAATAGCTGGGTCGACTTCATCAAGCCTTCATTCGCAACTTCACCAAAGACGCATAAGCGACCTCCCAAGCCGCGCCAGCTCTCCTTGCGCGTGCAAGGCCCCAAGAATCGACGCGACTATCTCACGCTACCGGGCGAACTCCGAACTCCTGCGAGGGCGTGCGAGGTGCAGCCATTGAGTACTTTACGGCCGGTGCCGAAGGCACTCTCTCAAGCACAAGCTCCTCTGCGACGAGCCCGAAACCCTCGATGAACTGCTGATCATAGCAGACAAGTACGCCACGGCCGACTCCTCTATGAAGACGGAGATCCAAGCCAACGCGGCTGGCAAGGTGACTCCCAGGCTCCCGTAACCCCGGCCGAGATGCCAATGTCACGGCAGAACAGAATGACAACAAGCGTAAGCCCCACAACCGACTTCCAACATCGGCGGTCGCAGCATAGAAGATCAGAAACGGAGGGGCAGCCCGCCAAGCGCGAAGGCGGCTAGTCCAATTGGTTGCGGCTTTCTTTATGAGCGACTCGATGGTCCTTGCAAGTTTCACAGCGCGCGCGGCCGCCAAACCACACCACCGAAAGTGCCACCGCTTGTCGGGAGATCGCTAAGGGGGACGGCCTCGCCCCCGGCCGCCCTGGGGCCGCCGCCGCCTCCGCCGCCTCCCTCAGCCAGCGGCTCGCCACCGGCGCTTGCCCAAGACGAGTTCCCTGAAGAGCACTGAGCATATGTTGTGTCCACCATCTGGCGAGATGATCGGCGCAGCGGCGCCAACAGCAGAAGAAGTCAACGATGGCAGCGAAGCTCCCGAATTCATGCATTGGTCCGAGAAGCCTATCAGCTGGAGTCGGGCAGATCACCCAGAGGTGATGCCGAGTCCGGGCTCTTACGCCCTGGTTCTCGGAGCGACCTTGGACACTGATAGGCGGGCCGCCCGTTTCTCGCGGGTCCTGATAGACGGAGGCAGCAGCATAAACATCTGCACAAGGACACCATGGAGAAGCTCGAATCAGCGGAGGCAGCTGCAGCAGCCGCACTGCGTGTTCCATGGAATCGCACCCGCCTCTCTGCTCGCCCGATTGGCAAGATCCCGATAGACGCCCTCTTCGGAGACAAAGATCACTTCCGCCGAGAGCCAGTCTGTTCGAGGTGGTGGATTTGGAGAGCCGCACCACGCGCTGCTAGGTCGGCCAGCCTTGGCCAAATTCATGGCGGTTCCCCACCACGCCTACCTCAAGATGAAGATGCCGAGTCCCAAGGGATCCCGACCATTGCCGGCGACTACAAGAAGTCGTCCCAGTCGCGGCGAGAGCGGTCGGCCGAAGTCTTTGGTGATCGCGCCGAGAAGCTGCCCTTGATCGTGTGTCGTGGCGATGGCTGGGAAGCAGCCGGAGATGTCGCTGACCCCAAGGAGTCGGAGGCGTATGGATCATTCAAGCCGGCTAAAGAAACCAAGAAGATACCCTTGGACCCGAGCACCTAGAAAGTCTGTCATCATAGGCACCGCCTCGACAAAGAATAGGAAGGCGAGCTCGCCGATTTCTCCGTGAGAATCGGGACATCTTCGCATGGTTCCCCAAGGACATGCCAGGTGTACCGACGGAATTCGCCGAGCACAAGCTACATGTCAGGCCGGATGTGAAGCCCGTCAGGCAGCCTTTGCGCCGCTTGTCAGAAGAGAAGAGAAGAGTCGTTGGAGAAGAGATAGCCCGGCTTCTGGCAGCCGGATTCATCATGGAAGTATTTTTTCCGGAATGGTTGGCCAACCCTGTGCTGGTTTTGAAGAAGAACAAGCAGTGGCGGATGTGCATTGACTACACCAGCCTCAACAAAGCCTGCCCGAAAGACCCGTTTGCTCTGCCAAGGATCGATCAGGTGATAGACTCCACAGCCGGATGCGAGCTGTTGAGCTTCTTGGATGCGTATTCAGGATATCATCAGATCAAGCTGAATCCAGCAGACAGACTGAAGACCGCCTTCATCACGCCGTTTGGAGCCTTCTGTTACCTGACCATGACGTTCGGCTTGAGGAACGCCGGCGCCACCTTTCAGCGTTGCATGCAGAAGTGCCTCCTCAAGCAACTCGGCAGGAACGCCCATGTTTATGTAGATGATGTGGTGGTAAAACGGAGAAGCGGACGCCAAGAAGACCTCAAAGAGACCTTTGAGAATCTGCGCCGATTCCGATCAAGCTCAATCCAGAAAATGCGTGTTCGAGTCCCAGCCGCCAGCTCCTCGGTTTTCTGGTCTCCGAACGCGGCATAGATGCAACCCTGTGAAGATCAAGGCCATTGAGAGGATGGAGGTACCCAGCCGACTGCTGGATCTGCAGGTTCACCGCTGCTCGCTTCAATAAGCCGATTCATCACTCGGCTGGGCGAGAAAGCTCTGCCATTGTATCGATTGATGAAGAAGACCACTTTTTCCGAGTGGAACCACAAAGGCGGATGAGGCATTTCTCCAACTGAAGAAGATGTCGGGCGACTCCCCTGTGTTGGCGGCTCAGACTCCCAAGAGCCCATGTTTTGTACATCGCCGCCACCACCGGTAGTCAAGACATTATTATTGTTGTCGAACGCAGGAGGAAGGCAAAGGCGCCCCAGTCCGAAGACCAAGATATTACCCGAGCGAGGTAATCGTCACCTCCAAGCGTAACTACCCTCACTACCGAAGATGTGCTACGGCGTGCATTTTGCCGCCAAGAAGCTGAAGCCCTACTTTCAAGAGCATCCAATCACCATGGTTTGCACCGCCCACTCATGAGATCATCGGTCGAGATGCCTCAGCCGAGTGGCCAAGTGGGCTATCGATCTAGCTCCTACACCATCTACTATCAACCTCGCTTTACGCCATCAAGTCGCAGGCGCTTAGCCGACTTCCTCGTCCGGGCCGAGACTCAATACACGCTGCGCATACCGACTCTACTCATTGGCGATCGACTTCGACGGCTCCAAGATGCGCCGGCCTCGAGCCGGCGTCGTCCTCACCTCCCCAAGGGCGACAAGCTCGATACATCGTCTTTGCAAATCCACTTCGCCGCCTCCAACAATGTCGCCAATATGAAGCGCTTGTCCACGGGCTCGGCTTGCCAAAGAACTTCGGCATTCGCCGGATCCCGTGCTATGGCGACTCCGACTTAGTGGTTCATAATCATCCGCGCATCGGGCGCCAAAGACGCAAACATGGCGAGCTACCGCTTCGGTGCAGCAACTCAGCGGATATTTTGAAGGATGCGAATTCCTCCACGTGCAAGAAACGACAACGATCAAGCGAGACGATTGGCGCGAAGTCGGCTCCACCCGCCAGCGATACCTTCAAGGCCGCCCTTCGCCTCCTCAAGCCGTCTATCAAGCCTTCACCAGAATCCGACTCCATTTTCATGCCGCTCCGCCAGATAGTCGGACCTGACTCCAAGACCCCAAAGAAGCGACCTCAAGAAAGCGCAGCTGCCGGGGATCGCCACGGCCTGCTGGATGCGGCCGATCAGCCGGGATGCGCTGGATCCAGCCTGGGATCGCGCGATCCAGCTGGGATCATGGAATCGGCTTCGGAGCTGCTCCAATCGACCAGATTCCCTCAATTCAGCGAAGCGGCAGCAAATCCAACCCGCGCTTCCCAGCCCAGCCGCCCTTGTCCAAGTCATTGTGGTGGCAGTTGAAGAGATAGCAGCACCTTCATGGGCGCAGCCCATCCTCAAGTTCCTAGTAAACAAGGAGTTACCTGCAGACGAGACTCTGGCTCGGCAAGTGCAACGCCGAGCGGCAGCCTAAACCATAGTCAACAGAGAGTTAGTTAGGCGCAGCGTTACTGTCCACCAGCGCTGCGTAGAATCAGAGCAAGGCCAAGCGATCCTCAGAGACATCCATCGGCGAGTCAGTGCCACCATGCGGCTTCAAGAGCGCCGTGGCTAAAGCCTTTCAAGACGGTTTCTTTTGGCCGACCCTCGGAAGAAGCTAAAGAACTAGTCAAGAAGTGCAAGGTGTGCGGTGTTCGCTCCAAGCCCTTCACCCGCACCTGGTGAAGACAATCCCCATTGCCTCGCCCTTCGCAGCTTTGGGGCCTGGACATGGTGGGATTCTTTCAAGACGGCCCAAAGCGGTTTAACTATTCGCTAGTCGCAGTGGACAAGTTCACCAAGTGGGTAGAAGCAAAGCCCATCAAGAAATTAAATGGGCCCACAGCAGTGACCTTCATTGCCGACATCACAGTGCGGTACGGCATACCGCACAGCATCATCGCAGACAACGGCACCAATTTCGCCAAAGGCGCCTTGGCTCGTTTCTGCGTGATGCAGGGCATCCGACTAGACTTAGCATCCGTTGCCCATCCGCAGTCAAACGGCCAGGTGGAACGAGCCAACGGCCTCATCCTGTCCGGCATCAAGCCTCGATTGGTCGAGCCTCTCGAGCGCTCGGCTGGTTGTTGGGTGGAAGAGCTGCCTGCCGTCCTCTGGAGTCTGTGCACGACTCCGAACAGGTCAACCGTCTTCACGCCGTTCTTCCTCGCTTCACGTGCCGGCCGTCATCCTAACGGATATACAATTCGACTCTCCGCGAGTCTCCATGTACACCAAGAGGAGGTGAAGAAGCACGCCAAGATGGTGTCGATCTGGCTGAAGAGGGCCGACTGTTGGCACTCGATCGATCCGGCATCTACCAGCAGATCTGCGCCGATACTACAACCGCAAGGTCAAGCCAAGATCATTCCAAGAGGGCGACCTTGTGATCCGCTGATTCGAGAGAACAGCCGGCCTAAGTTGTCGGCGCCTTTGGGAAGGTCCTTCATCATCGACAAGGTGCTAGGAACGACGCTTACTATTTGATCGACGCCGAAGCCTCGAGCACGCAAGAGGGACGACTCCAAAGAAAGCAGGCGCCAGTGGAGCATAAATCTTCTTCAAGATTTTACGCTTGATGCAAGATGTATCACGCTACCACCCTTTTGTATTAAGTACTTACAGACCTTAGGCCCCGAGGCGAGCTCGGGGACTGCCTTTTGATTAATCGTATGATATGGATCACGCTTCGAAATGCTTTCTCCTTTTTCCATACCGTCACGCACTGGTCCGACTAGTCGGCCGGGACTCACCATATGTGCTATGTAATGCTTCTGAAGTCGACAAGTAATGTGTCATGCGCTCAAAGCCGTCTCTATGAAAGCCGCAGCTTCGCAGAGCGAATCGTCCGATGGTGAGAGACGGAAAGAGCGAGCGCACACATGAAAAATGGCTAAGGACTTAAGAGCTACGCATAGCCCAAGCCGCTCCTCAGCCTCCCCACCGAGCGACTCGCGAGTAGTCGGCTCATAGTCTCAACAACTTTATCAGGACGGCCGACTCTCGAGAGTCGGCTCACGTCATTTCAGCCAAACTTGCTAGGCTGTTCTAAACGACTAAACGTGCCTCCTAAAGTAGCTCAGCACTTGACCCGATGGCGTCTCCAGAGCGGCTGCCCATTAACAAGCGGCAACCAAGGAAGGCGGCAAAGGAAAAACAGTCTAAAGAACCGAAGCAAGGAAAGGCGGAAACTTGATAAATATTTACATAAGGCCCTTGGCCGAATACACCCCGCGGGTGGAATTGTTCGCAACTAACAAGTTTTTTCAAGAAACAAAAGAAAGAGATAGAGCCGAAGCACTCTAGGGGGCGGCCTTCGGAGCCGGAGGGCCGGAGGTGGCGGCGGTGTCGGACGTCGGGGCAGCCAGCTGGGCGGTCTCGGCAATCGCCTCAGCGGACGGCCGCTTTGTCCTTCTCGAGGCTCGTTCTTTGGAGGCATGATCAGCTTCGACCGTCACGCCGCTTGCTTCCTAGCGCCTCCTCCTCGCCTTCGCCCTCCGACTCGCCCTCCTCCTCGGTGCTGGAGCCGATCACCTCCGCCGAGTCCTCCTCGTACTCCGGGTGCATACCGAACCACTCCGGTGGCACCTCCTCGCCGCCATTGGTCCGCTCGGGCACGAAGACGCTGGTGTCCGTGTACTCAGCGATGGCCGCCGCGCGCTCGGCAAGGGCTCCTTCCACGACCTCCAGCTCGGCCTGGGCTTGACGGAACGCGCCAGCGGTCCAGTCCAGCCTGTGTACCACCTTGATTTAACTCAAGGCCCGGCGTGCTCCGGCATGGGCCGAGGAGCCCCTCCAAGCTTCGAATCGACCGACGGCGACCTCCAGCCAGTCGGCCGTCCGGCTGGCGGTGCGGAGAGCCGGCACCTCCGGCCACAGGGCGGCAACGACTTGGGCGCCGGCGCGTTGAAGACGGCGCAGCAGACGGTGAGCAGGTCGAAGGCGAGCCCCGATGCTCAAGAGCTGCTCGTCGATGGTTCAGGGGGCATTGGCGGCAATCACCTCGCCTCTTGCCCTCCGCTCCTCCCGATCCGCCTCAATGGCCAGAGGGACGGCCTGCGAGTGACCAGGAAAGAAGTCTTCCAAAGACAAGAAAGGGGGACAGTCAGAAAAACCAGAAGACACTTCGACACAGAGTCGAAAGACCAAAGAAGAGAAGCCAGGAGTTACCATCGACGATGTCCTCGAGCTCGTGATAGCGGGAGGTCGGCAGATCGCCTCACGGTCGGTCCAGCGGACCGCTCCATCTCGAACTCAGCTAGGAGGCTACCTCCGCGACTTGGCGTCCTCCTGCGCCTTCCGCGGCGAGTTCATACGCTTTCGGCAAGCTGCGTCGCCCGGCAGTCGCGCTCTTAGGCGAAGCTTGTCGCCTCCTCCTCCTTAAGCGCGACGGCGGTATTGGCCTCGCCCAGCTGCTCCTGAACGGCGGCAATGGCGCCTGAAGCTCGAAGAAAGACAAAGCATCGTCAACAAGAAAGGTCGTCGGGGAGATCCGGCCCGACTGCTCAGCAGTCGGCCCGAATCTCGGGGACTACAGCCCGCAGTAGCCAAAAGCGCTTCCCCACGGAGAAGAAAGAAGGAAGGTCGCCGGAGAGATCCGGCAGCAGTCGGCCCGCATCTCGGGGACTACAGCCCGTGGGTGCGCCAGCGCGCCCCCGCGAAGAAGGAAGAATCGGCTCACCTCAACTTTCCACCAGATCGGCGGTCCGCTTCCGCAGCTCCTCAACATTGCGGTTGAAGGCAGTGGCGCGGAGGTTGTGATACTCCTGCAAGGCAGGCACAGCAAAGTCAGCCTTTGGAGCTCGCTAGTTTAAGTTCCGAGCCGCCTGCTCAGCAGCCGACTCCGAACTCGGGGACTACACCCAATGGGTGCGCTGGCGCGCCCCCACAGAAAAAGACAAGAGACCAAAAAAGGAAAAATGAAGCATACCCGGACGGAGGTCCGCACGGCCAGATGCGTCTTGGTGTAGAGTTGGGGCGTCGCCTTCTTTGCGCAGCTTGACCAACGTCCGAGAAGCTCGGTTCAGCGGGCGGTGCCGCCAGACACCCAGCCGGTGGGCGCGGCCTTTGAAGCCTCGCATCGGTGTTCGCCATCTTGGCGGCGCGTCGGTCTCCCGAGCTCGCGGCGCTGAGCTCGTCCTCTCGATCCGGCGGCGCATTGGCACGGCGACCAGAAGAAGCAGCCGCGTGTCGGCATCGTCTGCAGTCGGCGGATCCTGCGGGTCTACCGGCTGCTTGCCGTGCGGCCTCGGAGACGGAGGCGGCGGAGGTGAAGGAGGCGGCGCGTGAGTATCCGAGCCCGAGGCGTCGCCACCGTCCTCCGCGAGAGGGTTTGCGGCGCCGACCTCCCCGGTCTGCCCCGTGAACTCAGGGAGCGGCGGCGCCGACGACAGCGGAGGGACGAGCGTCGCCGCTCGGCGACGAACGGCCTCCTCAGTATCCCGCTTCGCCGTAGCTGCGGCCACGGCCTCCTCCAGGTGCCGCTGGGTGTTGGCCGCCGCCTTCTCGTCCCGTGCCTTCTCCAAGCGGTCGGCCTCCTCCTCCGCGCGCTTCTCCTGCGCGTTCCGTGTAGTCGCCTCCCGGAGGTCGGCGGCGGGGTCAATCCGCCGTGTGTTGGCGGACGTCGTCGCCGACCCCATGACGGAGGGGACGGCGGCCCTTTCAAGAGAAAGGGGAGCGCTGGAGAAGATTGGAGGGAAATCAGAAAGACTCGAGCGAGATCCAGAAAAGAAATAAGGGGTGAGAGACTTACGAAGAAACCAGTGGCGGCCTTTTTACTTCCTTCCGGAGGCGGCTGGCCTTCGCGGCCGCCTCCTCCCGCTTGGTCGCGGCGGCGGTTCCCTTGGGCTTCTTCGACCTGCCGCCGGGCGATTTCGGCCGCGTGGCGCCTCTTCGCCAGCCTGGTTGGAGGGCCGGCTCGGTGGCGGCGGCGGGGCGACTTCGCGTCGACATCGCCCTCGGGCGGTCGGCGGTCGCCGACGGTCTCGAGGTCGCCATCTTCCTCCTCTCCGCCGCCTTGGCGTCGGCCTCAGCCGCTGCCCCCCAAGTCGGGTCGCCGGCGTCATCGACCTCGCGGTCGGGGACGTAGTCATGCGGCTCTCTCGTGGCGCCGGCGGCGGGCGCCGTGAGAGGGTTCTGCTCAAAGATGCCAACAAGATCAGAGCTTGAAGTCGGATGAAAGCGAGATCGAAATGCAGACGGAAACAACTTACCACTGGCAGAGGGTTGTCACGCGAGTACGGCTCCTTGCCGAACTGCCACTCGTCCGTAAACCCGCAGTGGGCAATGAGGTTCACCATGTTCGCCACTTCTCCACGCGGCATGTCCTTGGTGCACAGCCGGCTTGGATCGTGTCGGCCGCTCATCTGACAGATGAGGTGGGGCCGGCCTTGAGCGAAGTACCGGCGCGCCACGGCGGCCAGAGATCGGAGGCGACGAGCCCCTCCGACTGCGTCATGACTCGGAGGCGCGCCACGGCGCCGACTCCGGAGGTCGAAAGCGACTTCGCCCGGTGGGACCAGCTGGGCGGCCGGCCAATCAGCGGCTCAGAGTCGAAGGGCGGCGTTGACCCGATCGCCGTCGGTGGAGCGTTCTTCACGTAAATCGTCTTCGCCACATCTTCACCGATTTCACCAGGGACGGGCGGAAAGGGGTTGTCGGCCGTCGTCGTCGCGCCGCGACGTAGGTGCCGCCTTGTGCGGCGTCTTGCGGCAGCCTGAGTGCCGAGCCGAGGAGAAGAACTCCCCACAGCTCGAGGGTGGGGAACGCTAATGTAGCCCTCGCCGCAGGGGTGGTGGCGGAGGAGAGAAGCACCACCGCGTTGGGGGTGAGGTGGTGCGGCTGCGGAGACTATGAAACTTCGAGGAAGGAGCGGAGGAACCTGCTTCATGGAGCCCCATCCAGCGCATAAGATGCGGCGGAAGATGACCCTTCGCCGCCGCCCGCTGGCCGGATCTCTCCCGCCGGCGCGGGACGGGCCTGCACCAAGTTCGCGCTCGGGAGGCGGCGGGTTTTGCGGAGGAACTCGATGTCCTCCGCGTCCACGTCCGAACCATCCCATTCGCCGGAGAGCGAGGCTGGGGGCGCGGCGGAAGAGGAGCTCATCATCGGCGAGGAGGAGCACTGCGCTTCCCCGAGGAGAAAGCGGCGGAGCGGGCGAAGGAAGAAGAAAGGCAAGAAAGCGGGGGAGGGAGTGCGCGTGCTGAGCCGCCGCTCCCCCTCTGCCTACTTATAGCCCTACGGGCTGAGAAGCCGAGGGGGCGACGTGGGGATTAACTGCGCCCACGACCCCACGATGCCCCACGATTATCCCCACGAAGTTACTACACGCAGTAACAACGTGGGGTTGCCAACCGCCCTCGGCCGTAGCGGATCCGCTCGGGAGCCGAGGCGCGGTAATGGCGGGCCCCACCTGGCGGCCCATCCCGTCACGCGCGTGGGCTGGCAGGCTATCGCCTCCACGTGGCGCCACGCGACGGGACCGTCTCATAAGTGGCCGGGAGGCATAACCGATATGCCGCCGGTTTCCCGCCACGACTTGCGAATGGCGGCCCCTCTGCGGGGCCAGGCCGACTCCGGCGAGGCAGCCCAAAGACGCGGCAGCCGAATCTCAGAGTCGGCACCGCAACGACTGAAACTGCCGAAGCCCACGCGGCGCCGCTTCACTGGCTTCACGTCGGGGACTACTGTCGGGGTAATGGGCCATGGGTAGGCTGACCCAGGACCCAAGATCTTTCAAGACATCGGGGCAGGCCGCGCCCCTCAGCCGAGTCCCAGCTGGCGACCTTCGAGAAGGCCGAGTCCCAGCTGGCGACCTTCGGAGAGGCCGAGTCCCAGCTGGCGACCTTCGGAGAAGCTGAGTCCTCAGATGGCGACTCTGAAACAAGCCGACTCTGGACTTGCGACCTCTCAAGGGGCCGACTATGAGAGTCGGCCCGCGACCTTTCACGAAGACCGATGCGGGTACAGCCCCGACGTGGCTGTCCCCTCATGGCCCACGGGAGGAAGGCATGGCTACAGTGAGCCGCGTCGCCGGAGATCTCAAAGGTGGTGCTGCACTTGTTGCCATGCCTCCTCGATCTCAGCCACATCTGCGAGGCATCAGGCCACTACGGCGGCGTGTCTGACCCGTAGAGATCGCGGGCCCCTGTCAGAGAGATAGAGGAAGACGGCCGGAGAGCTCGAAGACGGCCCTGTGGGAGCCGGCCTTCCCAGAGTCAGCCGCCTCCCGGCCAGGGCCCCACGAGCCTTAAACCAGATTGGACGGGGAGTGGTGACAGTGAACGCCTGGCAGACGGCTGCACTGTTCCCACGACCCCATGACCGAGCTGCGTCATCGAGTCTTGCGCAAGATTCTGCCACGCTCCATGGCGGGCGCCAGGTCAGCCGGGGCCTAGAAGCAGCGGGAGGGCGGCTACGCAGAGAGACCGACGAATGGGGCCACTCCCGGTCAGATTACCGTTGTACCCCAGTAGGCCTATAAACCCCGGGGCACCCATGCAAAGGGTTCGACCCTAGACAGGTTTAGACACATAGCAAGAGGGAAAGAGCTAGCCTTGCTCCTCCCTGCCTCCAAACAGCTTGAGGAGCACCTTTGTACTATCACCCCATAGTGATCATGCGGAGACCCGCAGAGCAGCGATGAGGGTGTTATCTCCTCGGAGAGCCCCGGTTGGGTAAGATTCGCGGCGTGCATGTCTTCGCCTCATCCCATTTCCAGGCACCGGCGACGTTCTACTCGCCCCCACCATGATAAGCCACCCGTTGGCATATGTCGCATCCAACCCCCGACAAATCAAAAGCAAACAAGTTTAACCACCAAATCAAAACAAGAGAGAATGAAAGCAACACTCTCTCTCTCGAAGCCTATGATCTATACATTTTTCTCCCCCTTTGGCAACAAGTTACCAAAAAGTTCATAGAAAATGCATAGTGCTAGATCGACTCTCGGGCTTGATCTTGGTGGTGGTGTCCTGATAACTCCAAGAACGAAGGCTTGATTGAACTAGAGGTGCTGGAGTTGATCTTTGGAGCTGGTTGCCTTTGGAGCAGTGGGGATGTAGTCAGTCTTGAAGATGTTGCTCTAGTGTCTGCATCACGTAACCTGTGCAATCGACCTCTGGGCTCTAGGCACTCTGGCAAACACATTTGTGGTAGTCTTACCTGCCTCTCCCGCATGTCATCCTCAAACTGCTCTACAACCCATGAATCTCGCCACTTTGACAACAAGGTCATGGAATTTGAGTTCCATGATTCTTTCCAAGCTCTCCTGATTTTGAGTGAGGGTGGCCAGTCCCTTCTCAATCCTCAGTGTTGATGGTATTAAGTAACCAAGCTGCTCCTACTTGTTCTTCAAGAAATACTCAGATGCCTCCTCTTGAGTTGGCATCCTGGAAGCCTTATCCTTCCTTGCCTTCTCCTTCTTCTCTTGAGCATGCACTGATGATGGATCATTCTCATTCATGACAACTTGATTGTCCTCAAAGTCTGGATAAAGTGGAAAATGTTCCTTATCCAATTGATATTTCCCTGTGCCCATCTTTGAGTTAATCAACTCCTGAATCTGAGGGGCATATCCACAGCTCCTCTTATGATCTGCTGATGTCCTCTTAATGGTTTCAATCATAAGGCTCATGACCTTAAACTTTTGTGGCACATCAAACAAATGCAACATGTTGATGGCATGCCCTCTAATCATGTTGTGGTCACCAGACTTAGGCAACAGATTGTCCCTCAGAATCCAATTGATAGTTGGCAGCCCTGACAGAAGGAAGTGGACTGATCCAAACTTATGTGTTTCAACAGCCTTGTTTGGGATCTCCTTGTACATGTGTGCCATGGAATTGTGGTCCATCTTCTTCTTGGCATAAATATCCAGGTCATCTTCATCCTCCTTTGGGGCATTGATCAGACTTGCCCATTCCTCAATAGTTGACTGGTACCTAGTGCCTTCTGACATCCAAACTATCCTTCCATCTGGATAGAAGTGTGTTGTGGAGTAGAATTGCATGATAAGTTCATCATTCCAGTTGGTGAGCTTTTGCCCAACAAAATCAGCAACTCCACAAGCAACAAAACTGTCTTGCACTCCAGGATAGTGATCTTCATTGTCCTTGATGTATGTCCAGTCGACCCACCTCATATCACATACTATGGGCTTCTTATCCAACAAGATTGTCTCATAGAAGTCCTGTTGTTCCTTTGTATGGAACCTGTAATCAACAGCAGTTCTTCTCCTTGAGGCATATGGATCTTCCATCCTCCATATCCTCAACCCTGAGTCCTTCCTGATCCTCATGTCCTCAGCCAAAGGATGGGCATCATTGTGGTTTGGTATCTTGGGCTTGAGCTTCCTTAGGACCTGTCCTTCTTCATCTTCCTCATCAGCAACATTAGGCACTGGGGGCCTTATTCTTTTCAGCAGCTGGAATACTCCTGGTATTCCTCTTTGGTGCAAGCTTGGCCTTGGGTGCAGCTTTGGGTGCTTCCTTGGGCTTAGATGTTGCAGCCCCTGATCTAATAGCATCACCCATAAGCTTTGGTGCATTGGGTGCTGGTGCAGCAACCTCTTCTTCCTCTTCAGAATCTCTTCTCATTGAGGGCTTTCCAAGAACCTAGGAAGTTGTGGTTCTTGCTCTCTTCTTCTTCTTACCCTGAGCAGCTTCATCCTCTAATTCAATGGCAAACTTCATTGTTTCTCTAGTAGGAACTTTCTGGGATTTGGAAGTTGTGACTTTCTTTTCAGGTGCCTCTTTGGGTTCAGTCTGTTCTGGCACTTGAGTGGACCTTTTGGCCTTGGGCATAGGTGTCCTCTTGGCAGGAACTTTCTTTTTCAGTCCAGGCTTTGTATTCTTTGTTGAGCCATATTCCTTTTTGAGCACTACTTTCTTGGAAGTAGCCTCATCCTCTTCAGCTTTGTAGTCCTCATCCTCTGAGTCTGAAGTTCTCTTACTCCTTTGCCTGGTAGCAGCCTTGGGCAGGTTGCTAGGAGTGCTTCTGCTGCCTTCATTTGTAGAACTTGAGGGACTAGTGCCCTTGCTCATGTTAATTTGCTCTTTTGACCTGTTCTGGTTGTCACTCTGGTCTGACATGCTGCACACACTGAATGCTGACCCTGTAAAGAGTTATAGATGAGATAGAGTGGATGAGCATCACAAAATGCAGAGATTTTTGCAAATGAATGATTCAAAAATTCAGTTTTAGTTTTCCACAGAAAGCATGACGGATCAACCGATTTTCAAACTCGGTGATACCGAAGCAGTTTTGGAACCTAAACTGATGAGCTCGGTTGGACCGAGTCACAGTTCGGTGGCACCGAGACTGCTAGGGTTTCAGAAAGTCCTAAAATAGGTCACACTGATTAGCAATTCTCGGTTAGACCGAGAGTTACTAGTGCAATGGCATAAGCCAAATCGGTGGGACCGATTTTTTCAACTCGGTGGGTCCGAGATGGTTTCGGCGGAAACCTAACCCTAAAATTTTGAATCTCATCTACTCTACGGACTGCATTGACTAGATAGGAGTGTTTCAATCATGGCAAGAATCAATAAGAACTCAATGTGCTAGGAATCGGACGAGGATAGCACACTGATCGAGTCCATACCCTAGCTTGGCAATGAACTCGCTACGGCGGCAACGGCGGGGGCGAAATCCGTTGACGGCAGCGGAGACCAGCGACAGGAGGCGGCTGGCAAAGAGGAGACGATCCGGAGTCCTTCGAGGCAGAGCGAGCTATTGCACGGGTGAAGGGCTTCAGAGAAATTTCCAAAATTTTGCCCAAGACTATATATAGCCCGACCCTGTCGGTGTGACCGAGTGGAACAACTCGGTGGCACCGAGATGCATAAGCGTGTCGATTCTGCAACTCGGTGTGACGAAAGTTCAAATCGGTTGCACCGAGATTGAAAACTTAGATCGACTTAATGATCTCGGTAGGACCGAAATGGAGGAATCGGTCAGACCGAGAATCACAAAGAAGTTTTGGAAGTTTAAGTCTATGATGAATCGGGGACTCAGTGCTCCTCACACGAGTGGTTCGAATCGACTTGATCAAATTTTGTGATGTAGCATGAATAGAGTTTGAGGCGAGAAAGCATAGATAGCTAGAGAAGGTTCTTAGGCATTCTTGTTCATCCACTTGGCAAAAAGAAAAGAAGCCAAACAATCAAAACAACAAGTGGATGTCCTTGAATGAGTAAAGTATGCACCAACATGCTCACACAATAAGATGGCAAAAGAAATATGTGGCAAAACATGCACAACCAATTCTAGCATCTATCAAACAATTGGCGATGACTAGGTCATCTATATATGAGTATATTGACTTAGGAGTCAAATGAAAACATTTGATCATAGGTCATACTCATCGTTTAAGCTCAAATGGGGTTACCACTTTTACATAATGCATTGATGTGTTCACACCATTAGAGTTGCTTTGACTCAATTCTTAGAGTTAAGCTCCCCCTAGATGTGAGATCCCCCTTAGAGGGATGAACTAACCTTGGGTTTTGTCGATGATGACTTCATGTAGGGGTTGAAGATGTGGATGCTCAATGTTGATGTAGATCATTTGGAGCAATCCTTTGGAGTGAGTTGCACTTTCAACTTACCTACATGGGTTAGTCCCACAAGGAACAAACAAGAATATCCATAGACATAGAGTGATGCACACATGAGATGATGTCCATGAAATTATTAGGTTACCTTGTCCCTTGCCTTACCAACATGAGGGTTTGTGACTCCTTGAACTAGTGCAAGATGTGGAAGTTGATTGCACTTGTTCTTGCCATAATTATATGAGTGAAGAATGTTGGCGGAGTCATCCTCAAGAACTTTCTAGTTCTTCTTCTTCGGGATTCACATCATCTTGATGGGAATCCTTGGAGTTGTAGTTGTACTTGATGAAGTAGAACTTGACGTAGTCTTGGGAACCCACTTGAACGAGGCCTTAGGTGATTCTTCAAATGCATCAATCTCTTCTTGAAGCTTGTCCTTGCCTTTGTTCTTGTGGTCTTGTGGTGGAAGATCATCTTGTCCTTGTGTTCCCTTGAAGGAAGTAGGATCATACTTCTCTTGTTGAGGAACAAACTTCGTCTTGGGTTATTGATCTTCTTCCCACTCAACTCCATTGGCATTGAACTTTCGTTCAAAACCAACACCTTGATTCTTCCGGTGCCTTCCTTGCTTGCGTACAAGTTCCTTGAATTGCTTACTCCCGGCAAGGCTCTTGTAAACACCTTTCTCTATAATTCCCTTCAACAAGCTATTTTCTTGCTCAAGTGTAACTTGGCTAGGAGAATCATTAGTGGAATCAAGAGAACTACTAGAAGCAACAATATTGGATTTGACATTATTATTGTTACTACTAGAGGAAGTATCTTTCTTGTACTTGTTACTAGACTTGACTTGAGGCATGTAAGTTGATAAGAGTAAACGCTTGGCAATGTAAGAAGAACTTTTCTTACGGATATCATCATTGATTGCTTTTAAGAACTCATGCTCTTGCTCAAGATTGAGCTTCTCAAAGTGCAACTTCTCATGAGCCCTTAAAAGTTCTCGGTGATCTTCGAAGATAGTTTCATGAGCCAACTTAAGAGTGTTTAGTTCTTTAGTTAGAAGCTCAATCTTCTCCGTATCATTGTCATTCGTTTTATCTTGATTAGAATGATTAATTGAGGTTTCATCATAGTATTCATCACTAGAGTTGTCAACAAGTAAATCATCATCCACAAGCAAGTCATCTTCCTCACTATTGAAATCAACATACTCAGGATGTGTTACCTTTGGACCTTTGGCCATGAAGCATGTTCCAATTCCTTCATTTGGTGAATCAAATATGTCGTAGGAGTTGGTTGACACAAGTGCTAGACCGCAACACCTTCATCTTGAGTATATTGGTCGAGTGATAGCTTCTCTCGGAGTGATTGTCGGAGTCGGGCGGATACCCATTCACCAACATGAGCTTGATGTCTTCATTTTGTGTAGCTCCTTGATGACTTGTCCTTCCTTTCCGAATCCTTGCTTCTCCATGAGGTTCTTCGTTCATAACGATCATCTCTACTCCTCCTCTCTCCTGGTGGTGATTCTTCTCTTTTGCTTCTTCTTCTTGGAGAATCTTCTCTTCTTTTGTAGGGTGCCGTACACTCATTGGAATAGTGTCCGGGTCTCCCACAATTGTAGCGATTGCGCTCTCGACTAGAAGATCTTTTGTCATGGTAAGACCTTGACTTGGAGCTTCTTTCTTTGCTTCTACTCTTGTAGAATTTGTTGAAGTTCTTCACCATTGAGCTCAATTCTTCATTGAAGGTTTGTTTCTCACTTGATGATGTGGGGGCTTCACTTGAGGCTTTGTAAGCACCACTTGACTTGTTGTGAAGTTCCTCCTTATCCTTGAGTGACATCTCATGAGCAACAATTCTTCTAGTGACTTCCGTTGGCTTGAGATCTTCGTAGTTTGGCATCATTTGGATCAATGTGCTGCGGTATCATACTTTCCATCCAATGCTCTTAGGATCTTCTTGATGATGAATTTGTCGGTCATCTCTTCACTCCCTAAGCCGCAATCTCATTTGTGATAAGACCAAGCCTAGAGTACATTTCAGCGACACCTTCACCATCCTTCATTTTGAACTTGTCAAGCTGACTTTGGAGCACATCAACTTGGATTCCTTGATGATTCGGTACCTTCATGCATATCAATCAAAGTATCCCAAATTTCCTTTGCATTCTCAAGATGGCTGATTTTGTTGAATTCTTGAGGCACAATCCGTTGAAGATGATATCACAAGCTTGAGCGTTGTATTGCAGCATCTTCAATTCTTCGCATTAGCTTCACGGTTCGGTTCTCTCCCATCAAAATTCACCTTGCAAGCCAATACAAATAATTGCCCAAGCAGCGGGGTTATGTCCAAGAATATGCATTTTCATCTTATGCTTCCAACTAGCAAAATTAGTACCATCAAAGTTAGGACCTCTACGGTGATAATTTCCCTCGCTAGACGCCATACTCTCCTAGGCTGTGAAACCAAGGCTATGACCACAAAAAGCTATGGAAATTAAAGCAAATGGAGACCAAAGCTCTGATATCACTTGTAGGACCTTGAAGTATGTCTAGAGGGGGGTCATTAGACTACTTGACCAATTAAAAACTTAACCTTTTGCCAATTTTAGAGTTTGGCATATTTTAGCAATCTTAGGACAAGTCAAGCAATCATCACACAATTCAAGCAAGCATGCAAACAGTATATAGGCAGCGGAAATTAAAGCATGCAACTTGCAAGAAAGTAAAGGGAAGGGTTTGGAGGATTCAAACGCAATTGGAGACACGGATGTTTTTGGCGTGGTTCCGATAGGTGGTGCTATCGTACATCCACGTTGATGGAGACTTCAACCCACGAAGGGTAGCAGTTCTGCTGAGTCCACGGAGGGCTCCACCCACGAAGGGTCCACGAAGAAGCAACCTTGTCTATCCCACCATGGCTGTAAGCCCACGAAGGACTTGCCTCAATAGCGGTAGATCTTCACGAAGTAGGCGATCTCCTTGCCCTTACAAACTCCTTGGTTCAACTCCACAATCTTGTCGGAGGCTCCAAAGTGACACCTAGCCAATCTAGGAGACACCACTCTCCAAGAAGTAACAAATGGTGCATTGATGATGAACTCCTTGCTCTTGTTCTTCAAATGATAGTCTCCCCAACACTCAACTCTCTCTCATAGGTTTTGGATCTGGTGGAAAGAAGATTTGAGTGGAAAGCAACTTGGGGAAGGCTAGAGATCAAGATTCATATGGTAGGAATGGAATATCTTGGCCTCAACACATGCGTAGGTGGTTCTCTCTCAGAAATGGTAAGTTGGAAGAGTAGGTTTGTTCTGATGGCTCTCTCCACGAATGAAGAGGAGGTAGAGGGGTATATATAGCCTCCACACAAAATCTAACTGTTACACACAATTTACCAAACTCGGTGGGACCGACTCAACAGACTCGGTCAGACCGATTTAGTAAACCTAGTGACTGTTAGTGACTATCGGTGGGACTGACATGCAACTCGGTGAGACCGATTCGGTTAGGGTTAGGGCATAATGTAATCTCGGTAAGACCGATTACACAAACTTGGTGAGACCGATTTTGTTAATAAGCTTTCGAGAGAGTTGGTCAGGTAAACTCGGTGGGACCGATTTGCTCTTTTCGGTGAGACCGAAATGTTACAAAAGGGAAACAGTGAGTTTACATTGCAATCTCGATGGGACCGATCGCTCACTTCGGTGACCGAAACGTTACAAAGGGAAACAGAGAGATTACAATCCCATCTTGGTGAGACCGAGATCCCTATCGGTAAGACCGATTTGCTTAGGGTTTGTGGCAGTGGCTATGACTTTTGGAATCGGTGGCGCCGGATAGGAAGAATCGGTGTGATCGATTTTGGCTTTAGGTTTAGGTCATTTGTGGATGTGAGTAAGTAGCTGAGGGTTTCGGAGCATATCACTAAGCACATGAAGAAAGAGGCTCATTAAGCAACACCTCATCCCTCCTTGATAGTATTGGCTTTTCCTATAGACGCAATGTGATCTTGGATCACTAAAATATGAAATGAATAGTCTTGAGCTTTTGAGCTTGAGCCAATACTTTGTCCTTAGTATTTTGAGGGATCCACTTTCATGATCCATGCCATGCCATTCATTGAGCTTTCCTGAAATAATAGTCTTGGAATAGCATTAGCTCAATGAGCTATTTGTTGTTACGAATTACCAAAACCACCTAGGGATAGTTGCACTTTCAGTGCTCCCCCCTCATAGGCCAGCTGCTCGCCGCATGCATGCATAGCAAGTTGTACAAGTAAAAATAAAGGTATAAAAACATTTGAGAGGAAATAGATAGAGAGAAAGTGAGAAAAAGTTGTAACCTTATAGCCAACCTTATAGTCAACAGTATGGTAGTATTACATGAGGAAGGAGGGAGTGGTGCACATGCCAAGTTCACTGGGCTGCCGTGTTTCACACTCCTCCGTCGTAACAGTGGAGACAATAGCTTTCATCAAAAATAAGCAATGAATACTCGTTGCTCGTCCTCTATATTGGAAAGAATACTTTCATTCACCGACATGTGGGACATCGACCATCCTGGTCCACCTGCCATGCACAAAATTATCCTGGTCTACCCCGGTTGTATCGCAGGCCTAACCTTTCCCACTGTAAGTTGGTCGGACGAAGGAACCATCATGACTTCGTTGAATTCCACTTCTTCAAGAAAACTTACTATACCCGCAATACTGATACCACACGCGAAGACTGGACGTCACTGTACCACGTCATATCACTGAAACCCACTAGGACAAACTAGCTCGCCTAGGTCATCTATTTTGGAACGGAGGGAGTACGTTTTTGTACTGCTATGATCTTGTGTTGTACATGTCTGTACTTTTTCTAGGGTTTTCCTACCCTATGAAATGAGGCCTGAATGTATCTGTGTCGACTAAGCCTACAATTTTAGGAGCTTGGGCTATTGGCCGATCGATGAAGGATAAGTACTCCCTCAGTTCCAAATTAATCGCCGCTGAAATGGATGTATCTAAAACTAAAATACATCTAGATACATCCATACGTGAGAGAAGTAATTTGGAACAGAGGGAGTATAAGCGTACCACGAGCTCATCAGCCCCAACGTTTCTCTTCGGTGAGTGTTTTGCAAGTACTATAGCTCGCACAGTAGCTAGCCTACTAACACCAAGAATCATCAAACAAGCCTTGCTAATATGATAAACAATTCAAACTTACATCTAAGCATGCCATATATTACATCAAAACCTGGTGAGGATACATTTGTTTCCATAACTCGGAGAGGGTTCGCATGATTGACCATGAAACAAAAGTAGAAAGTACCGGCCACACAAGACAGTGCACTAGCCCTAAAATGGTTTGATAACACGCATCATTCTGGTAATTAAACACAGGGCGATGCAAACTACCCTGAAGGATTAGCGCGACCAACTATTTCTTGTCATCGATCTCTCGAGCAATGACCACAGCACGGACAATGGCATGGGAATCAATCTCTAGGGCGATGTCCAGGACTGACTGCGACATCGGAATCGATCTCTGGGGCGATGTCCACAGGATGGATAGCGGCAACGGAATCGATCTCCGGGGCGATGTCAACAGGACGGACCGCGACACTGAAAACGATCTCTGGGGCGTTGTCCACAGGACGAGCCGCGACCTCGGAGTCATCAAGGACGTCCACCGGCACCTGCACAACCCTAACATATTAGCAAGCACATTGCAAATAATCAAAAACCACAATTATGGTAAGCCATTATTTTTTACCTTATGCAGCTCACCGGGGGATCCCATCCCTCCGGGGGCCATCTCCTCATCCTCGATGGGGGCCATCACCTTGCCAGGGGAATACTGCTTCTGAACAGCGACTATCTCCTCAAACTCGGCCTTGAGCCTCGCATAGGTGGCCATTAGAGTTTCTGGGGTAGGCACGGTGGGGCCCTTGCTGTTCTTCCAACTTTCTTTGAGGAGTTCATCCGCCAATGTTGTCAACTCTTTGGCCAGTGCTTGTTTCTTGGAGTTATTCGTCTCCATGGGTTGGCCCGCCAACATGGTCAACTTGTTGGTCGGTGCTCGCTTCCTGGAGATCGCTGTCTCGAGTGGGTTATCCGCCCGCAACTCTTTGCCTAGTGCTCCATGATCCATCAATGAACTAACAAACAAAAATCAATCGAAAAGGAAACCACAATCGCAATGAAAACGGGAAAATAATAGGCTATGAGAATCAGTCGGTGCTCAGCAAAAATAAGAGTCTTGGAATGAAAATATAGCAATATAATGTGATTCGCCCACCTTTCCTTCGTTGGTACAGAAGAAAAATGGCAGAAGTGAGTAGCCTAGAGTGAGGTTTTCTTCAAGAAAGGGGAGAAAGGGCTTCAATGAGCATTCCAGTGAAATGATGGTTCCTTCGTCCAGTCCAGCTTCGAGGCCACTTTACAACTACTAGCAAAGGTGTGGGTTTTGTGATATTACGGGTCATGACGGCCACACCGGGGTTACCGGTGAGTCTCGACTATAGCACCTCGCTGTGATTTGGTGGGAGGCACGCGGGCCCAGATGCTTTGATGTCCCGCATGTAGATAGAGCGGATAGTCATATAGGAGTGCTCAATATTGTGCACCGCGACCAAGGCGGAGAGGAAAACAAGAGAACTACGTAATTAATGCATGAGTTTAATTAGGGTAGTTTTGTAAAGTACGAGATACATTCCTCCAATCACAAAATGCCTTGGTTGATGAGATTTGAGATTTGAGCCCTATAAACAGGAAGGGAGGGAGGACTACACGCGGTGTAGTCTAGTCACTTGTTGAAATATCTAGAAGGAAAATACTCCTTTCCGGTTTACAGGGCTATATTAGCAAGTACTAGTACTACAATAGTGGGCTCAAATAGCAATTTTGTCTCATGCAAGAGCCTGGCTATATGCGTGCTCCATGGCACACCACCACGCCCCGCCCCTACACAAAGACTGCCACGCGAGCGTTTGCAACTGCCAATTTCGGGTTGCGCTTGGCTCTTCGCCTCTTCGAGAAGTCGAACAATGATGTTACAACTACTTCTACAGTATCAAATCCACTGCTGCATGTCCGTCCACCTCGTGTGGGAGGGATAGCGTGTAGCAAAAGCTTCTACTAGTACTGCCAGCCACCACGCTCATGTGCGAGGGAGGGAGACAACTTGAATGACTTACTGCTCCTGCCTCTGCGTCTATGACAGGCGGGACCAACAGGTGGGTTGCCCACCTGTCATGCAGCCAAAGGCTGGTGCAGTTAAGGCACCAGAGCTCAGTCCGCGAGGGAGAGGGCGTTGTAGTAATCAAACTTCTCAGTCTTGTACGAGTTGATGCGACACATCAAAGCACTGCACTCGATATATTTCAATAATTTGTGTTTACTGATGCATTAATTACGCAACACATCAAAGCACTACACTCGATAAGTCCTTTTAGACATTTCAAATGGACTACAACATATGGATGTATGTAGACATATTTTTAGGCTGTAGATTCACTCATTTTGCTTCGTATGTAGTCACTTCTTGCAATCTCTAAAAAGGACTTATATTTGGAAACGGAGGGACTACAACGCATGCATGCATGCTGTGACTTTCCTTTTGATACTTGCATATGTTGATTTGATGTAGCTTGCCAAATATTGACTAATTTAACTAACCAAATGTTCATGCATGTTACAAAAAATTATGGGGCTGTTTGGATTGTGACTATGTTTGTCTTATGTTGCCACATTATTTTTCCCACACTTGCCACACTTGCCTAACTTGAGTTGCTCAAATCGTTAGACACACTTTGGCTTGCCTAAGGGAATGTTGCCACACTTTTTGGGTCTATGACATGTGGGGTTCACTGCTAATAAAAAAATTTCTTGTCTTAGGTGTGGCTAATAAAAAAGACTTATATTTAGGAACGAAGGGAGTAGAAAATATAAATAATAATGCATGTTGGGGCAACCCATCTTTCCTATAATTTTAGTCGTGGGCTTCTTCACAATTTTTACGAGGGGTGGTTGTTCATTTAATGGAGGGACTTGTACCAGACTTGAACGATACAAAGTGCGACCTGGCACACCGTAACACCACTTGGAATAAGCGTGTAGCTATCTCAAAAAGCAATCAACAACTAAAAAATGGCGACCTGGCACGTACACAATTTTAAATGATTTTTTTGATGGAATGAAAAAGGAAAACTACCCCACTACGTATATATAGGCCAGAGCCTCCGCGCTTGCTTGCTAGGGTTGCTCTATTCACACACTCTCATCCTCTCCAGATCTAAACAAGATAGCGGTGGTAACACTATCTTTCTCCTTTCAAAAAACACTGTCTTTCTATCCTCACCGCTGGTTACAGATCCGGACGTATCCCCCTTCGTCGAAGGGGAGGAGGGGCAACGTTTAGGCCATCATCAACAGCGCGGGAGGAGACCCACTGCCGGCCGCACCGTTATCTCTGGCTGAGTGCTGGAGCGGGAGGTCCTCCGATCCCTTCGTTGTTTCCCTAGTGTGGGCAGATCCAGCCTCCCGCCGCTGACCTATCCACATCCCGACGACCTTTAGGTATATCTGCCTTTGAAACCGCCTTAGCTCTACTTCCCCAGCTCGCTACGTTGCTGCATGTGCGTCATTTTCTACCTCTCAGCCCCTCTCGATCGGATGGTCCAACATCACCTAATTATTTTGTTCTATTGTTAGAGGTAAAGCTACTTCATGGAATCGAATCTTGTACTTGGTTCAAATAAGAAATAAAGTGGGGGTGGGGGAATTTAGTATGTACATCGGCTTGGTACAAACAGGATGGAAAGGGGGTGAAAGTAGTACAGACTGGTCATCCAACAAGTCTCTTGGTCAAAAAGGGAAATATAGGGGCAACGTTGTACGCAGTGGTATGACCAGGACTAGATTTGCTATCCACACATAGGAGTAGGTGGCTAGAGGAACAAAAATGGGACCAACCGGATATGTTTCTTGGATGTTTGTTTCTCGGGCAACAAACTATGAATCACCACTTTATGCTCATGTTTAGGTACATGGTGCTGGACTGCTTTGGTGCACCCACTGTCCCATGCCCTTATACGAAATATTTAGCTGTTCTTAATCTAGTGCCCCTGGTAAAATGAAGCCATGGCACTGTTATAAGCCATGGCAAGTTTAGCCAAATGTTTTTGCCTGTAATTTTTTGAGACTCTGACTGTTTCCTCTATAGCTTTTTGTGCAAACAGGGATATCCATTTCACCTGGTTGCTGTTGTGACCTTTTGGTGCCTTTGCACAAAACACTTCTTAAAAGAAGTGACTTTTGTGATGTTTAACTGGAATGTCAGAATGGAACAGTTGGTTCATTTCGGTGGAACTGCACAAAGGGAGATCTGTGTTCCAATTCTCATCATCCGTATTGGCACCATAACCTTCCTTTAGGTAAGAATGATATTTAATGCATGTGTTCATCTCTATTTTGCGACAGCCATGAGAAAATAATGCTATTTTTTACTAGTACACTTGTACTCCCTCGCTGACAAAACCAATTCTGAAATAGAAGGCCAATCATGTACTTGGTTTCACCAACTGGTGAGGACAAAGATAAACAGAGCATGAAGAGGAGGAGGAAGACGAATAAACAGTGCCAAGGTGATCTTGCTGAAGCCAGAGGTCTCAGTCGAGGCAATTCAAGGGCTCCGGCAATGACTACCTTACATGTGAGATGATCCTCCAGGGAGCCCTTCCACTTCTGTTGTCTCACTTAATTAATTAGGAGTACTTAAGTACCACTAATTTATTGCTGCCTAATTTTCTGTCGGAGTTAAAAAATCTTTAGTAGCACCCTATCTTTGAATCATATGCGTGTGTATATGCATCTATGGAGGTGAATCATGTGGTGGAGCAGGGAGGGAATATTATTAGTGTCATGACATAATAGTGCTATTGTTTTGCATGTCAATTTATTATCATTGGTTCAATGAGGCAATATTTTGCGTATTGTCCATCATGAATTTCATGCTACCGTTAGAATAATATGCTAATGCCTTTCTATCCTTTCTCACTATCGGGTGGTAGGTGTGACATATGCCAATGGATGGCTTATCATTGTGGGAGCCAGTAAGACATCGCCGGTGCCTGGAAACGGGATAAGGCGAAGACATGCACGCCGGCGAATCTTCCCCAGCTTCGGGGCTCTCCGTGGAGATAACACCACTACTGCTGCTCTGCGGGGTCTCCGCATGATCACTAGATCAACAAGTAGCTACAGGATGCTCCTTGAGCTGTTCGGTGGGAGGAGGGAGAAGGGCAAGCCTAGCTCTCTTCTCTCCCTATGGTAATGTCTAAAACTCTGTGTGATCAACCCTTTGCATGGGTGTCCCGGGGGGTTTATGTAGGCCTACCCCCCGGGGATACAATGGTAATCCGGCTGGGCATGGGCCCGGGCCGTCAGTGTCCGTGGCCGCCGCCTTCTCCGCCGGCTTCTGGGGCCCACCGACTAGTGGGTCCTGTCGGTTGTCGGCTCGCTAGTCGACAAGCCGGCCCCACTGCCAGGGGGTCTTGTTGGGGGCCGGTTATTGTTGCCTCGCCTCTGATGACGAGGGCTTTGCCGTGGTAAGCATGGCTACAGTGCCGCCGCCTTGCGGGCTCCCAGTGTAGCCTTACCGTGTCTCATCTGCTTAATGGTGTGCGGCGCCATACGAGAAACAAGCGATTCTTGAAGCCGGCGGCGTTGGGCGGCTGGGGGAACGAACGCCGCCGGATGTCTCCGACGACGAAGAAGGGCCCGCCGCTGCGAACCCATCTTGGCGACCCGTCGTGGATGGCGTTATGGCTCTCATAACAAGCAGCCGCCACGGCCGGAGGATAGCTCGCCGTGCAGCGTCTTGTAACGCACTCTCCGGGATTCGGGGGTGGCAGGGTTTGCTGTAGCCATGCCCTATCCCGTCACCGTTATGGGTGATGTTCTTTGGAGGCGGCGTTCGGCCGCTTGCTTCTGGGAGTCGGCTCTTCATGGGCCGCTATCGGTGTCAAAACCGGCGGATCTCGGGTAGGGGGTCCCAATCGCATGCGTCTAAGCGGATGGTAACAGGAGGCGAGGACACGATGTTTTTACCTGAGTTCGGGCCCTCTCGATGGAGGTAAAACCCTCGTCCTTCTTGATTAATATTGATGATATGGGTATTACAAGAGTGGATCTACCACGAGATCAAGGAGGCTAAACCTAGAAGCTAGCCTATGGTATGATTGTTGTAATGTATGTTATCCTACGGACTAAAGCCCTCCGGTTTATATAGACAGGAGGCTAGGGTTACAGTCGGTTACAATGGTAGGAGATCTACATATCCGTATTGCCAAGCTTGCCTTCCGCCAAGGAAAGTCCCATCCGGACACGGGGCCGAGTCTTCAATCTTGTATCTTCGTAGTCTTGGAGTCCGGCGGATAATGATAGTCCGGCTGTCCGGACACCCCTAGTCCAGGACTCCTCGGTAGCCCTGAGCGAGGCTTCAATGACGATTAGTCCGCGCGCATAATGTTCGGCATTGCAAAGGCGGGTTCCTCCGTTGAATAATCGAGAGAAGATCATGAACACCAGGATAGTGTCCGGCTCTGCAAAATAAATTCCACATTCCACCGTAGAGAGAATAAAATGTACACTTAGTTCAATCTGCTGACGTATTATGCGGCGTGACATCACACCGCTACCAAGCCTTTGTTTGAATTGTTTTTTACTAACCTCAGCACGTTTAGCAAAGTGGTTTCCTTGGCACGTCTTGTTGAAGCAGAGATCGTGTTCCCCTTATTCCGGGATTCTCATCAATACGTGCGTGGGTAACCCAACCGTTCCCGTCGCCACACCTCCTCTATCGAAGGCGAATCCCAAACGGTCACGGAGACGGCCCTTGGTATTTCGTCCCCTTTATAAGAGGACCAAGGCTCGTCCTTGTTCTTCAATCTCGCATCGAATCTCTTCTCCGCTCCCAGTTCCAACACCCAGAGCCTCAGATTCGAGCGCTTCGGATCCTCAACCATGTCCGGCTCCGACCTCCAGGGCCGGTGGATGCCCTCCTCCGTCACGGAGGAGGACATATTGAAGCTGCGTGAGGCCAAGCACGGCCTCACGAGGTTTAGCCGACAGGTTGCCTGCCCAAGGGCAGGCCATGCCCGCCGAGCCCGGTGAATCGTGCTCTTCGTTATCCCACCTCCGTCGGGGTTTAGGCTTCCAGCGGACCCCTTCGTGAGAGGGCTCCTGTTCTACTATGGGCTGGATTTTCACGACTTGGCTCCGGAGTCCATCCTCCACATCTTTGCATTCATTATAATCTGCGAAGCCTTCCTCCGCGTCACTCCCCACTTCGGCCTGTGGTTGAAGACCTTCAAGGTGGAGCCGAAGATGATCGAGGCGTCAGAGGAATCTTGTGGGGCAGCCATAAGTAAAAAGGCCGATGCCCCGTGGCCCGAGGGTTCCTTCCAAGAGGAGCTCGGATTGTGGCAGCAGGAGTGGTTCTATATCACCGCTCCGAAGTCAGCAGGCAAAAGCCGCCACCTTTATTCCACATGGGACCTCCACGCCAGCTGATGTCGTGGGTCAACCAAGGGCTCAATTGGGGGCCGTCCGAAGACGTGCCCTCACTACAGGGCCGGATTCAAGAACTCCAATCGAGGCAGATCAACCTGATCGGGGTGATGCGGGTTATGTTAATCAGGCATCTTTTGCCCTGCAAACGCCGTCCTCTCCGTTTATGGGAGTTCAATCCGGAGGGACCTCGGATTCTCCAACACTTCATGGGTGCAACACCCGTGGAGATGTTCAAGTTGTTCTTTGGACTGCAGGTGGCGTGTCCGGATTTAGCCGAGGACGCAGGCCTAAGCCGCGATCGCCCGGATACTCAGGTAAATAGCTCAGAGAGCAGACATTCTGTTATATGCCTTTCTAGAGTCCGCCTCCTGAACCCTTGTTCTTTATAGGAATGGGTGGCGATCAAAGGCGATAAGGTGTCCGCCCCCCGAAGACCGCACTAGAGCCCGTCTTGGTCGAGAATGTTGGAGGTCGCCACAGAAGAGGCGAAGGGGAAAATAGAGGAGCTAATATTTACGCCCAAAGAGGCGATTGAAGAGGGAACCAGAACCCTCCTTGAGGGAGAAGAGGACCGCCTCAGATCCGGAGGCCAAAGCACCTAAGCGTGGGAAGAGATCTTCACGGGGGTCCGCGTCCGGAGAATCCGGGACACAATCATCACCAAAGGATCAGCCCTCCAGTGAGCCGTGAGTATAAAAAGGGATTAATTAGTAAGGAAATGCCTTCATTTGTGCTTCAGGACGAAATATTTATATTGCAGTTCGGATCTGCAGCCTTCTCGAGATGAGTTCGTCTTGGAGACATTCTTAGGAGATGATGGAGAAGTGGTATCGCCTCAAATGCGCGCCGCCGTCGAGATAAAGGCGGGTGAGCTTTGAAGTATCGTCACGGAGGTATCCTCGAGTCGGAGGGGCCAAAGAGTTCGGCACCCACTAATATCCAGCGGAGAACTAAAGAATCTGCTTGAGAGGCGTCCATTTCAGAAGATCACCGTTCGTTGATCGTATGGTGGTTGGAAGGATTTCAATCCTGAGAGCGGATTATGTAATCCGCCTTGAGTTTCTTTGGCGGGATTTGAGGTATGCAAGAATAGCGCATCCTTTTGTCTTTTAATAGTTTTGCACATAAAATCGCCATGTATAGATAGTAGCCCACAGGACTCGGTAGGTTATCGGAAGCTTGACGCGTCGAGGATCGAAATCTCAAGTAATGAATACCGCCGTCCCTATGCGGTGGTGGATAGTCCGAGGCCAGCCGGACTAATGAGTTTGCGAATTAAGTCGGCAACTTGACATAAGCGGATCGGATATCGCACTTGTCAACCGCGACTTGACAGTCGCAAGGTAAATAAATTCTCCATAGTCGCTTTATTTAAGGAATTGAGGCCCTCCTTTGATAAATTTTATGTTGTTGTCTGGAGCGGTCTTCTGCTGTGGAGAACCTTGGGCGAACTTGCTCGATCTAAGGAGCAAGCTGAAGGAGTGATCACGGCTGCCTCGAGGGCAGCGAGGAATTAAAGCGAAATGGCTGCGCCTTTGCGAAGCAGGCGAGAGGTGCCATGAAATTAAAGGGCGCTACCGACCGCAATGAGGCTCTTGAAAAGGCGCTTATCGGGCGGGAAGACTGAAGAAGGCCACCGCCGAAGCCAAGGATGCCGCTCACGCAATGTGGGCTATGAAGGAGGAACTGCGCCAGCGGAGAGATCGTGGTGGCAAGCCTTTTCTCTCGTCGCGGTTTATGGATGGAAAGTATGCTCAATTTGGCGGCTGTGGAGTCCGGAGGATCCGTATATGGACTTAGCTGCAAGTGCGGCCGATCCGTTAAGCACTTCCGGAGCGAGGATCACGAGGCGGAAGAGCTTTATTGGTCTCAATTCCACAGTCCGGATCGCTCACTTCCGTTGTGAGACCGGTTGGCCAGATGGGCGAGCTAAATAGATTGTCCGGACTTGCCATGGTCGACGTCGTGGCCCATGTATGGCAGAGAGGTCAAAGGCGACGAGCTACTTCGACTTCTGCAGCAATTCCTTTGGCGGTGCATATAAAGGACATGAAGCGGTCGGCCTGCATCGAGGCGCGGATGGCTCTTGCCGTGTGAAGCGCATTGTCCGGAGATGGATGCCACTGTTGCCGCCCAGGTTCGGATGAAAACCGACTCCTGCCGAGCACTACCGGGAAGTTATGCGTGGCGCTCGTGTAATAGAGTCGCAGTGCTCGAAAAATATCACGTTCAAATGAACGTATTAGCTTGTAAATCAATGATTATGTTACAACTGCTTTTTATACTTGTGCGTCCCAAGTAGTAAAACTTCTCCTTTTCGGCCGTTTACGTATACTTTTGTATAACTTGAAAGATGGCAGTCTTCGGCTTTAGCCCCCATGCACAAGGTGCGGGGTGTTCGCAAAAATAGCGCGTTTTCACACTTTAATCCGACGTCTCGGTCCTGTTATAAGGAGGTGGTAGCATAGCGAACGAGGCAATCCGGACTATAATGCTTTATCACTTTCACTTAGCGATGGAGCTCGAGGTGGGGCTACGATATAGCCCCAGTGGCATCGCCCTTCTCCGAGATTGGGCGCTGTGTGCACTGACCGGAAGCGGTCCTTCGTCAAAGCGAAATTCTAAACATTCCGATAGTCGATCGAGTGGTTGACGGACTCTCAGTATCATGACGATAAGTTTTGGCTTTCTCTCTTTGAGGTGCTCGCCCCGTAGAGCTGGGAGCTGTCGCGATAGTTCTCCACAGTGCTGCGTTAGCCGATGATCTGAGCGTAAGGCAGCAAAACACGGGGCCGGGCAAACCCAACATTTGACCAAAGACATGATTTGGAGCTGATGCATATAATGCCTAACTCAAGGCGCCGAACACTCCCTAAGGTGTTTGGTCTTTATAATAATGGGCGATGCGATGCCTAAGCCCTAGTGTCGAATGCACGGCATGGTCTTACAGCGGCCCGATGCCAGCGTCGAGCTCGCTTTGGCTATAGGAAGAAACCAGCGGAGAATAACAACAAGAGACAGTAAAAAAAGGTTTACGAGGGTCTTATTCGAAAAGAATCCTCATAGCGGGTCCCTCTTGCGTCTGCTTTGTGTCTCCGTTGCACCGTTATCACGGGCGGGTATGCGTTGTTCATCTGTAGAAAAGAGAGGAACATTTAGTTTTGAAAACAATTCATCACGAAAAATATGTAAAATAAGAAATATAAATAATTAAAGCGGGGTTTATATGAAACCGCAATTGTTTGTCTTGCGCAGCCCACAGCAAGTGGTATGCGGCTAGGGAGCCCCTAGCCTCTCGTGGATTCGTCTATCCGATGCAGGGTCTTTGAGTGACCCTCGCACTAAAATGGCGCCCACGGACCGGGCATCTTGAGTGTAAGAGGCGGCGTAATGCGGTATGGCGTTGAAGCGGACAAAAGCCTTTGGCCCAAGAGAGCTTGATATTCACTTTTAAATGGGGCGATGTGAAAAATTAATTTTTAGCGTCGAAAATTATTCTCGCGATCGAACACGACTTCTAGTAATATAGAGCACATGCACTTGGCGTAAGGGCTGGCGTCACTCCTTTGAAGGAGTGCGGCTGTGTCGTATTTTGGTAGGGTCTATCCCCATCCTACGGATTGTGTTTGAATATAGCGAGTTTAAGTCCTTGCCTCCGTCCATTAGGGCGTTAGTAAATTGTAATCCGTCTATTATGGGATTCAATATCGAAGTCCGTCCAGCGTCTCGAGCAACTTCGGAATAGTCGGGTGGTGAAAGTGATTGGTTTTGATATCCAATCTCTACGGTCTGCTGGGTTGGACATGTGAAGCTCTTTTAGAAAGTGCCCCACTATTTTTCCGTATTATCACATGAAGTGAGTTTCTTGCTTTGACCCCTTGTGGGAAAGGCTTTTGTTTTCGATTGCTCTGCTGGTGGGGTTTATCTTCTTTGCTTGTGCGTCGAGCCTTGTGTTCGGCATTTAGTCGGCGGACTGTTTAAAACCAACAATCCCTGTGGGTGTGATTTGCGAGCCTTAGAAGTCTTGTGGATTTGACATATCCGACCCAAAATCTTGTTTAAGTTGGACAATTAAATCCTTTGTCATCCTTAAGAGGCTGTGTTTTATTATTGGACGCGAGCTTTTGAATCGGCGTTGGTTGCCGCGCTCTTTGGGCTTTTCTCTTTATTCGCGCTGCTCTTTTCTGCGCCGTGATTTTCCGTTTCCATCTCTTATCTCGGATGTACTTGGGTCGCTGGTGCTGCATCTTGCCAACTAGCTATCCTCGCCCGCACAGAAGCGGGTCATGAGGCTTGTTAGTGCAGACATTGTCCTCGGTTTCTCTTGACCGAGGTGCTGTGCAACCATTCGTCTCGAGACATTGTGCTTGAAAGCTACTAAGGCTTGGCGTCCGGACGGTCGACTATTTGGTTCTTTTTCGTAAGGAACCTGTTCGAAATTTCATGCTGACTCTCCGGACTGTTGAGTTATATGACTTGGATCATCGCATCCGGAGGGCGGACATAAGTCCCTTGAAAATTTGCTCTAAGCGTCCTCGAGCTCTTCCCAACTTCCAGATGTTTTACGGGAGGCTTTTAAGCCAATGAATGGGCTGGCCCTTTGAGCTTGAGGGTAGGTATTTTATGGCGTGGAGATCATCTCCTCTGGCCATATGTATATGTAGTATATAATCTTCTATCACGAGACTCGAGGTGCATTGTTCCATCGTAGGCCTCTATGTTGATGGGTTTAAATCCTGCTGAGAATTCATGGTCCAGCACCTCATTAGTGAAACATAGTGGGTGTCGGCGCCCTGCATTTGTGTGTGCGCTATCATCGGACATTTAGCGTGTTGTCTTGCTTCTTGGGGCCTTCTCCTTTGGCCCATAAATGGACTGGCTGGGCCATCTATCCTTCCGAGTTCGTTGGTGGATTTATGTGTGGCGCGGCTGTCATAATTTGCTTTGTCATCGGCCGTCTATCAAACAGGCGGCCTTTATTTTTGGACGGTGGAGGCTCTATGGCCTCCTCGTCCGAATCGATAGCGACTTGCGCGGGTAGCTCTTTGATTGGTGGCCATTGCCGTACTTATCTGCGGTTTTGAGCACTTTGCTCCATCTCATTACGAGTATGTCTTCCGCTGTTTTGAGCCTCCGTTTTTTCCTTCTTGAGCTTCTTGCGATCTTGATGAGTCTTTTCGAAGGTTCTTGTTCTCCGTGGCGTATGCGGCATGAGGTCATCCGGTTTATTATTTTCACGAACTGGACTGATTATCGTAGCGTCATGTTTGGGCGAGTTGCTTATTTGCATGTTAAATGCGTCGCTTGTGAGCCTGCCGTATGCGAGGCTCCTTGGGAGCGTTGTTGTCGTCGAGGCAGGATTTAGGGCGACGTCTGCGCCGCCGTTTTGGTCGTTTATCGGCGGGGTCATCTTCTGCCACGGCCCGTTGGTCCTGGGTATCGCTCTCCTCTGGGGTGTCCACCATATATATGTCATGTGACTTGGTGATCCTCCCGTGCTTTATATGCTCTATTTTTTGTTCGTCTCCGGCATCGTCGTCCATTCCGTCGATGTCTTCGGAGTCGTAGTCTAGCATGTCGGTTAGGTCGTCGACAGTGGCTACAAAGTGGATGGTGGGTGGGCTCTGAATTTCTTCGTCGTCCGTACCCCAACCATCCTGGCCATAGTCCGGCCAGGACTCTCCTGATAGCGAGAGATGCTTTAGTGAATTCAGGATATTGCCAAAAGGCGAGTATTGGAAGATGTCTGCGGCGGTGAATTCCATAACCGGCGCCCAATCCGAATCGGTTGGTAGGGGCGCGGGAGGTTCGGAGTCCGGCAAGGAGTCCGGCGCCTCGGATTCACGAGTTTTGCAGGGGACAAGATTAGTGTTCGGCTCCATCGCCGTGGATGTTGAAGCCCCCAGGGCGGCGTCTATCCACCGGCCCTCGATCTGGGCGATCGGCTCCGGGTTAATGGCTGAAGCGGATCCGTCTGTGGCCACCAAGGCACTGTTTGGTGGCAGAGCTAGATCATGCCCGTCGTCCACATCTTGGGCGCTTGGCATGTGGCTCGAGTCCGTCGAAGATCAAGTCTCGCGGACATCGGCCATGAAGTTTAAGCTTCGAATCGACTGGCGACGGGCGTAGCTTTTGATCTCCTCTAGGCGGCCAGCGAATTGGCCTGAGGGTGAAGCCACGAATCTGAAGATCTGTCCGGGAGAAAAGTCTCACCACAGACAGCGTGGTTGGTTGAAGATGCGTCGAAGCCTATTGGTGACGACACAGGAACTCTCAATGAAAGCACCAATGTCGATTGTCAAAACCGGCGGATCTCGGTAGGGGGTCCCAAAGCGTGCGTCTAGGCGGATGGTAGCGGGAGGCGAGGGACACGATGTTTTTACCCAGGTTTGGGCCCTCTCGGTGGAGGTAAAACCCTATGTCCTGCTTGATTAATATTGATGATATGGGTATTACAAGAGTGGATCTACCACGAGATCAAGGAGGCTAAACCCTAGAAGCTAGCCTATGGTATGATTGTTGTAATGTATGTTGTCCTCTGGGACTTAAGCCCTCCGGTTTATATAGACACGGAGGAGGCTAGGGATTACAGAGTCGGTTACAATGGTAGGAGATCTACATATCCGTATTGCCAAGCTTGCCTTCCGCCAAGAAAGTCCCATCCGGACACGGGACGGAGTCTTCAATCTTGTATCTTCGTATTCTTGGAGTCCGGCGGATAATGATAGTCCGGCTGTCCGAACACCCCCTAGTCCAGGACTCCCTCAGCCGCCTTCGGGAAGTCGGTCCTTCATGGGCTGGCTTCAAGGAGTCAGCCCGATCGTGGCGTCCTCCAAAGGTCGTTTTACAGCTGGGCCGCCTTCCGCCAGCCGGCCTAGGCGACAGCCGGCCGGAGGAAGGCGGCCCCGTGTCTCAGGTGCTTCAAGGTCCGATCGGCCCGTTGTTTTTTCTGAGGGCCAAAGGGAGCCGGTTAGGCTACCCATGGTCATTACTCGACGATGAGTCCCGAAGCTGGTTGGGCCGTGGCTGAAAGGAAATCGTGAAGCTCGGCGCTTCCTATCAGGAGGAGCCGGCAGCGAGAGCGGCCTTCCTTGCGTGCCTTCTCGTGAAACCTTCTCAAATCGGCGGGAACCAGCGAGCGCGCCCGGCGAGTGGCGAGTGACCGCCCGCCTTCTGCGCGCCATGGCACCGCCGGTGGCGAGGCCTGCCAGCCGCGCGTGTGACGGGACGCCGTCGCAGGCCGGGGCCCGCCACTCCCGCGCCTCGACCCGTGCGCGGATCTTTTGTGGACTTAACCGACCGCACGTCTTCCGGCGGCGGTTCCCACTAGCCATCACGGTGCGATAATCGTGGGGCGTGGGGGAGGGGGCGCAGTTAATCCCACGACCCCCCACGCCTCGCCTCCTTGGCTTCGCCGCGCGAGGCTATAAGTAGGGGCGGGGAGGGGGAGCAGCAGTAGTTCGCACGCTCGCCCTCGCCCTGCCTCCTTCTTCCGCCTCGTCGCGGCAGCTCCTTGTCGTGCCCCTGCTTCACCATCCTTCTACCTCCCAGCGTGCCGCAGGCTTGGTGCCGCTGCCCCGAGCGCTTCCCGTTATCGCGCTCGCCGCCATGGCTCCGACATCGAGCTCTTGGGATGGCTCCACCATCCGCGACGACCACATCGAGTTTCTCCGCAAGACGCGGCGGCTGCCGAGCGAGGACCTCGTGCACGTTTGCCTCGCGCTGGCGAGGGAGATCTCACGGGCGCCGGAGGAAGGTGAGCAGGTGATCTTCTACTCGCACTGCATGCGCGGCGTCGGCCTCCCCGCCAGCGGCTTACTCCGCGCGTTCTTGGACTTCTGCCAGCTCCAGCCGCACCACCTTACCCCCAACACGGTGGTGCTGCTGTCGGCCTTCGTCTCTTTTTGTGAAGGCTTCCTCGGTGTCCTCCCCACCATCGAGCTCTGGGGGGACTTCTTTCAATCCAACCTCGGCATGGTCACTGCCGGCGTGCCGGCTCCGTGCGGCGCCTTCATCGCCATGAGGAGGTCTACCGCCGACAACCCCTTCCCTTCAATCACACTGATCCAGTCGGTGAAGCTCTGGCAACGTTCTTACATCTATGTAAAGAACGTTGCCCCGAACGGCGACTACGTCAACTTGCCGGCTTACATAGCCGGCCCGCCGCTTGGGAGGCGGCTTCCCTATCCTACGGGCGGATCGGCGGCGCCCGGTTGGGCTGGAGCTATCGCCCGACTTCAGGTGCTCATCCAGTCGGACCGCCTAACCGGGCCTGACTTGATCACCGCCTCCGTCGAGCACCGGGTCCTTCCGCTCTAAGGCCGGCCTCATCTGATCTGTTAGATGAGCGACCGCTTCAACCCAAGCCGGCTCAGCACCAGGGAGATGCCTCACGACGAGTTGTCTTATATGGTGAACTACATCGCCAACTACAAGCTCAAGCCGGATTGGTAGTATGGCATGGCGCCAATCTCTTGCGCCAATCCACCACCAATGGTAAGTTTCCTTTCTTTATTTGTCATTGAATCCTTTTCCGGGCCGACTCTTGACCATTCGGTCTGTCCTTAATCAGAACCCCCTTCTTCACCCTCCGGCCGGGACCGCGGGGCCGGAGCGCGAGGTTGCCCGTGACCACGCGGCGGACGATCCTGATGATGCCGACTTGGGGGCGGCCGCCTGAGCGGCAGGGCGCCCAGGGGCAGCGGCAATGCTGCGGCTCGGCTTCACCGCCCGGCGAAGCTGGCCGGCGAGGCAAGCCAACCCGCTCCGCGCCGACGGCGTCCGACCTAAGGCGCTAGGCCCATCCAGCGGGCGGCGAGCGAGTGGCGTCTTGAAGCCTGGCGGCTCCGGCTCCCTTCGGCGGCTGACCAAAGAGGCCTAAGGTGCCCGCGGCGGCAACCAAGCGGGACGAGGTGGCCGCGAAGGCGACCCGCTTCCGCAAGGTGGTAAAGCAGCCGCAGGCGGTTTCCGCGTAAGTTCTGGTCTTTACGCATCTTTCTTTCTCTCTTTTTTCTTTTTCTTTGGTTGATGTTCTTCTAAGCCTTGCCTCCTGTTTGGTCAAACAGAGCCCCGCTCACTCTCGAACGGACTACCGCCGCCTCCATAGTCGGCGGAGCGGGAGGATCTGCGGGCTCCCATCACATAGATCCCCGCGCCGAGCTTCAGGCGGCGTCGGAGTGGAACGCTCGGGAGGCCCGAGAGGAGCAGGAGGTGTAGGAGAGAAGGGCAGCTGCCCCGAGCCAACCACAGAGCAGCGGCGGAGTCGGTCGGCGTGGGCCGTGGGCGGCCGGGCGGGCGGTCGAGACCGTGGAGAAGACGGCGTTGGCCCTGCGAGGTCAGCCTCCGCAGCTCTTCATCCCGCTCCGCTCCGCGCCCCCAGACATCCCGCAGCCCCCACCTGAGGAGATCAGCTGCCACCCACGGTGTGTGGAGGGAAAGGCGGCGTAGTCGTCTTGGAGAGGAAGGAGTGGTGTCGCCTCCGTCGGCGGGACGGCCAAGGCAGCCAGCCAGTGCCGCTGAGCAACGACTAGCTTGCGGATCTTGTCAATCTTATCGCCGGCTCACCGGCGTCGGGCGAGTAGCTAGAGCGGATCAGCGAGCGGCGGCCGCCTCGGCTTCGTTATCGCATGGAGAGTCGGCCGCCGCCAACTGCCTTGAAGGTGGGCGCAAAGCGGTGGGGCGGCTGCTTGAACTTGGGCGCAAAGGCGTCGCGGCAACTTCAGCCCAAGCCACCAGCTGCAGCAATGTGCCGAGTTTCTTGTGACACGGGCGGTCGTTCGGGTGAGTTTTCTTGTTCTTGGTTTCTTTCCGTGGGGGCGTGTCAGCGCACCCACTGGGTGTAGTCCCCGAGTTCTGAGCCGGCTGCTGAGTAGGCGGCTTGGAACTTCTTCGAAGACTTGTTTTACTAACTTGCCCTTGTTTGCTTCTTCGTCATGTTTGCAGGATTACCACAACCTCCACGCTGCTACCTTCAACTCCCAGGTCCGGGAGGCAGACAAGAGGGCCGCCAATCTGGCGGAGAACTGGCGTGAGTGTCTCTGTCTTTCATCTCATGTGGGGGCGCATCAGCGCCCCTGGAGTGTAAATCCCGAGATTGGGACGATTGCCCGGCGATCGGGTCGGATATTCTTACCGACTTCTTTCTTAATTTCTTCTTTTTCATGCTGTCAGGTGCCAACGCCGACTTGAGGTAGCAGCTGGGTGTCGCCCAGACCGCCCTTTGCACCAAGGAGGGTGAGCTCAATGCCTTGGCCCAGAAGCGCGACCACCTGGCCAAGAGGTTGGCTGACCAGGAGGAAAGACACCAAGCGGCCCTGAAGGCGTCCCAGGATAGCGAGGCCGCCCTCAAAGCCAAATTTGAGACCGAGGAGGCAGGCTGGGCCAAGGCAAGGCAAGCGTTGAGCGAAGGCTACGGCCGTGTCGAGGACCTGATTGACGGTAGGCCGCCTTCTTCTTCATTCTTTGCTTGTCTTTGCAAGTCAGCTTATCTCCTAACTTGCTCTTTCTCCTTCTTCTTTGTGTAGAGTACTTCCGTGGCCATTCTGTTGATGCCAACCAAGCCATCAAAGCCCACCATGAAGCCCAGCAGCAGGCTGGGGTTGAGATCACGCCGGATGCCAACTAGACGCTTGAGGAGCAGCTTCTGGCGATCGAGGCCCGCCTCCAGCCGGCCTATCGCATGCTCCGCCCCAGCGTCTTGAGGGCATAGGTGCTAACCGCCCTCACGGCTTTGGCGAGTAATTCCGCGCACCCAATTTGTCTTGTCGACTGGTTGGAGGCAGCCGTTGGCGCATATGAGGCACAGAATGCCGGCGCTTGATCTGTGCTCGGCAGGCGCTCTGATTCGTCCGTGCTTGGTACCACAGGCTGAAATTGGATCATTGCGCACACAGGCGAGAGGCCAGCGAGGCTGGGCGGTGCGGCGGCTATCATCCGGCGTGCTTCAGCGATCGCCGACTTCACCCACAGCGCCTTTGCTCCGGAGGTGAGCGAGGGCGGCGTCGTGCGGCCGGATGGCGGTTCGAGGCTGAACCCGGCCGGCAGTGAGGACTCGGCGGAGAGATTGACTCGGCGACAAGAGGCGAGGAGGAGGAAGGCGATGAAGATGCGAGCGGATGTTGGGCGGTCGGCCAGCCTCGGCATGACCGTGTCTCCAACAGCGAGGCCGCGTGAGCGCCGCTTGCCACGGTGGCGACCAGGCGAGACTGCATGACCGGCCACTCCTCCAGCCGAGACCACCGTCTCCACCGTTCTTCCCGAGGTTCCAGGTGCTCCCACGGTGTCGTGGGCGCTACGTAGAACCACGAGCACCTATGGGGCAGGGGCCCTTCTAGTCGGCAAGGGAGGCGGAGGCGCCTTGAGCAGATCGGCGGAGGCACAGGGGCATTACCCGGCCGGAGCTCTCGAGAGATAAAACTCCTCTTTGCTGCTTTGTGTTGGTATTATGTTCTTGCTCAAGGCGTGGCGTGTGGTGGTGTTGGATCGTCGGATGAACCAGAGCCAGTGCGGAACCAAAATTCGAACCCTTTCTCGTGCGCATGGGCCTCCTTTTATAGTCTAAGGGGTCACCGACAGTGTGCGTAGAAAAGAGGGGGTAAAAGTAAGCAGGTTGGTACCACTACTACCAGCGATGCCCCTACCTAACTTTCGGCGGGGGACAAGGGCATTTAATGCCCGTCGGTCGCCCAACAATGCAAGAAGCGACCGTTAGAGGCGCCACGATCGCCCGATGGCCTCCTTATCAAACCGCTTAAACGCCACCTCGCACCGCCGCGGCTGCTGCGCGCCTCGCCACGTGCTCTGGGGATATACAGGGTGACACGTTGTTGGCTCTTGTTGGGCTCGGGTGTAGAGTGACAGCCTTGCGATGTAGCGCCTTCCCGTGGCCGTTGTCTTGTTGCACCAGCAAGCTTGCCGCTTGGTGTGCCTTGCCGGAACACCTTGGCGCGCGTCGGCAAGTTTTCTGAAGCGCCTTGGTTGGCCTTCGGCAAGCTCCTCTTGCGGGGCCTTATCCTTCCGACAAGCTCCTCTTGCAGGGCCTCAAATCCTTCCGGCAATCTCCTCTTGCGGGGCTTTATCTACTTGGTTGACACTTTGTTCTTGAATGGCGTAAATAGGACTAGCGAAGGATCTTTGGCGGACGCCCGGCAAGCCTTGCCGGCGAGTGTCTGCATTGCCGATGCACAAGTTCGGGGTACTAAGGTACCCCTATTTTAGTACACCGACACATGGCTTGATTTATCATTTACTTTCCTGCTAGTTACTCTTTGGACAAAACTTGTTATTTTGCGCAATTCCACCCACTGGGGGTGTAGTCAAACTTCGTTGAATGCTGGCCTTTCGAAGGCTTTTTGATGTAAATATTATTATGCATGTGTTTGGCTTCCATTCTGACTTGCTTTTTATCTTTCAGCTTACTTCCCTTGGTTGCCGCCTTCCCAGTCGGGCAGCTGCTCTGCAGTCTGTGGCCGGGTAAGGAATTCGGACGTCTAGGAAGGAAAATGTTCAAGCTTTCTTAGATTTCGGCAGAGTAGGAAGGGAAACTGTCCAGCCGACCGCTTAAATAGTCGGTTGGCGAGGGTGGAAGCCGGTTTGTGTTATGTAAGTTTGTTAGTCCTTAGGCATTTTTCATGTGGGCATCCTTTCTGCCTTTAGCTCTTGCTAGTCGGGCAGCTGATTCTTCGAGCTGTGACTCTCGCAAGCGAGGGCTTGGGTGCCGGCACATTACTTTTCTGACTGCAGGTAGAACTCGGGCATAACTCAAGGTGGCAAGTCCCCGGGCCGACTTAGTCGAACCCGGTGCCGGACAGAGAAAGTAAAATGCAGTAGGGTAACCACGGGAGTGATACCCGGCATTCATAGATAAACTGGGGTAGTCCCCGAGAACTCCTCGGGGGCCCATTGTCTCATACTTAATAAAAAAGATAGCGTGATACATACTGCATTTCAACTGTAAAATCTTCGAAGAAGATTGGCGTCCCATGGGCGCTCCGACTCCTTGCCAGAGTCATCTCCCTTGCGTGCCTTCGGCTTCTGCGCGTCGATTACGTAATAGGAGTCGTTTCCCAAAGCCCGGCTGACGACGAGGGGCCTTCCCAAGGGGCCGAGAGCTGGTGCTGGCCGGCTGTTCGCTAGATTAGCCGGAGCACAAGGTCTCCCTCTTGGAAAGTTCTTGGCTTCTGTCGGTGTACTAAGGTAGGGGTACCTCAGTACCCCAACTTGTGCACGGGCAGCCTCAGCTCCCCGCAACCAGATCCATCAAATGCTTGCCGGAGACCATCTCCGCTCCACACCAAGCCGTTCGAGAACAAAGTATATAAGATAGAAACTCAAGACCCCGGCAAGAGGAGCTTGCCGGGAAGGCCATTCCAGGCTCAAGGCCACATTAATCCTGCAGATCCCCGGCGAGAGGAGCTCGTCGGGAGGACCAGAAGACCACATCACGAAGACACGCCTCGGCGCCTTGCGCCCGGCGAGGACCCGGGGCGGTAAGTCACAGAGCCCGGCAAGCCCGGGCCCGCAAGATCAAGGCCCGGCAAGGTGCTTGCCGGGAGAGCTATGCTACGTGCCGCATTCCACTCATCGCCCACGCGTCGCCTCCAAATTTTCTCCAGAGACGCGTGGCGTATGGCTGTGCTGCATGAAGGATGCGGTGGCACTCCACGGTGGTGGCTTCGCCGCGTGGGCGGAAGAAGACGAATGGCGGAGCTTTTGGGCGACGGCGACGGGCATTTAATGCCCTTGTCCCCTCGTCAAAAGTAGGTAGAAAGCACCGTAGCTGCACCGCTCCCGCACTGTTCCAACTACCACCCCTTTTACGTTTTTACCCCTCTACCTCACGTTGACACCTGTTGGTGACCCCTTGCCCTATAAAAGGAGGCCCATGCACAACGTGGGGGAGGTTCGAACAATCGGCTACTCGGACAGAGGGTTCCGACCATTCGCTATTCTGGCGAGAGGGTGCCGCGACTAGCGACCCTCGCGAGGATTTCACACACCACTCCACCGTTTTGCTCGCATTCTTGAGCAAGATCAAATACAACACAGTGCAGCAGTAGGGTTTTACGCGACCATCGCGGCCCGAAGCTGGGTAAAAATCCCCCGCGTGCGTCGCCTCGATCTGCTCTCCGCGCAGCCTCCGCCCTCCTACCGAACACACGAAGGGGCCCCGGCCCCATAGGTGCCGCGCCACCCATCGCCCGCGACATCTCTGGCGCGCCAGGTAGGGGGCGTCGAGGTTGTGCGAACCTGATCCGGCGTTCGCCAGGCCTCTTCATCAACCCCTCCAGCTTCGTCGGCAGCTTCATCGACAACTGCGTCATGGCCCCGAAGACGAGAGCCTCGAGGGTCGCAGACCCATCTCCGTTTTCCCGCGCCGCCGAGCCGATGGCGGCGGAGGAGACGCGGTGGAAGGGTGGACACCGGCGAGGGCGCCGCGTGCCACCAGATCTGTGGACAGGCGGAGGACCACGCCTCGGCCTCCGTACGCCCATCCATCAGCGCACTACCACCCAGCGCGCTGCGTTACCACGAAGATGGTGCCCGCATGCTTTGGGCTAGAACATGCCGGGTTTCGCGGGGCGCTCCGGACTCTTGTCCGAGCATGGGCAAAGCGAAAGTGCCGGACAAGACCTCGCCTCCTATCGCTATTAGAGTCCGAAAGCACGCCCGTTCTCGCGCCGCCGCTCCCGCTCCCCTACGCCCGCAAGCGTGTCTCCTCGAGCGCTACGCAATCGCCGAGGACGCGCCATCGAGCTCTAAGTCCGGCGAGGACGGCTCTGGTGCTTACTCCGACGAGCGCAGCTCCTCGGAACGCTCTAAGCCCGGCGAAGACAACTTTGGTGTTCGTTCCGGCAAATGCACCTCCCCGGAGTGCTGCGCTGCCGTCAGGGACGCACCATTGGGCACCTCCAGCGGGTGCAAAGAAATAAGAAAAAGAAAAAGCTAAGTCGCTCGCGCCTTCGTGCAGAGCACTCCTTAATCTCATGCTTTTATTCGTTAATCCCTCTCGCATTTGTCGTTTGTGCCCGAAACCTGCGCTACCGAGGAGCTCGCTGTGGATAGCCGCACCTTACTTCGCTTGAACACACTCAACGAGTAAAGAGCGAAGCGGCGACCAGCTTCGCACCCTCGCTTGCTCGAGTCTGCTCAGCAAGTTAAGCGCGTCGCGAACTAGACACGGCAAGGTTGCTTGCCGGGCGACGCCAGCCAGCGGGCTGCTGATGTCCCAGACTCAGCAAGCGCGTTAAGCGCCGCAAGTTCCTCAAAGCGTGGCGAAAGTGCACAAAGGATGCTGGGTAGAGGGTGTAACGCCGCAAGCCTTGCCGTGAGATGTCCTTGGTATGGGAGGCTTGGGCGCAAGAGGAGCCAAGTCGTGGCCAGATTGCATTTTGTTTTGTTTCCGAGTCCGCTCAACAAACACAAGTGTGCTGCAGCACCCTTATCTTGCTTCCGAGCCACGCCAGACAAGTTAAGCGTCAGAATGGCTGGCCCGACAAGGTTGCTTGCCGGAGGCGACGCCACCAGCGGGCTGTCCCGCGGTCACTAAGCGTGTCCGCCCCGGCAAGCTCCCCAAGAGCGTAGAGTACAAACATACGAAGGACAAAGCCCGACATCGCCTTGCTTAGCCAAGATTTATATACACATACATGTGCATTGAGCAATCGCATATCTACCTCAGCTATTTTCATGGCTAAAATTGCAGCAACAAGGGAGAACCAAAAGACCTCGCCAACGACTAAGATCCGGCAAGCCCGGGTCGCCGGAGGCTGCGAGTGCTAAGGCTCTTCCTCGGCAAGCCAGCCCCGCTGGGGGCTGCGAACGCCAAGATTCGTCTCCGGCAAGCTAGAGTTGCTGGGGGCTGCTATTTCAGATAAGTTTTTCATCCCTCGTCATGCATCCTTTCATGGACCGGGAGCTGCGGGACTGCGTCTTTGAACGATCGTGTCTTGTAAAACCCGTGCGTGGAGGAACCGAGTCGTGACCCGATTCTATGCGCATTGGTTTGTTTCGAGTCCGCTCAACAAACCCAAGTGTGCGCTGCACTCTATCTTGCTTCCGAGCCTGCTCAGCAAGATAGACGTCGCAACTGGCCCGACAAGGTTGCTTGCCGGGAGTGACACCACCAGCGGGCTGTCCCGCGGTCGCTAAGCGTGTTCGCCCCGGCAAGCTCCCCGATAGCGTAAGCACATACAAGGCACGCAGTCAAGTAAAAGATTCAGTCCGACAAGCTTTCCCCTCTTTTCATTAAAAACATCCAATTTAGTACAAGTCCATGGAGGATGAAAAACATGATAGAGAGGATTACAAGTTCTTAAATGCAGCTAATGCCCGAGGGCTTACAATCTGAAAAGATAAGGTGCCCGTGATCCCTCTCCTGCTTTCTCTGCTCAGAGTTCAGGAGGTAGGTCAAGAGCCCCGGCAAGACAAAGCTTGCTGGGGAGAAGACCCCGCAAGAAGAGCTTGTCGGGAAGGGCGAAGGAGCGACTAGGAGGGCGTGGCGGAGACGCCGCCGTGCCCGTGAGCTGTGCAAGGTGACGGGCATGGGAACGATGCCCAAGAACCAGCGACAAGCCCTGAAGCCCTTGAAGAGCCACGGGCGCGAAGACCCCAAGAGAACACCCGGGGCCGCCAGAGCTTGGCGGAGTCGGGCGTGGGAGGCGAGCTTGAAGACGGGGTAGTGGGACGTCAAGACGCTGTCGAGGCTACTCGCCCTCGTCTGCTGCGACGAACGGCCTTGCCGCCACTCCCCTCTTCCTCTTCCGCAGCCTCCCACGCCCACCGCCAAGAAGACGGCCCCGGGAGTTCAGGAGCCCGCAACCTGAAGAGGGGGTTGCGGTGGCCATGAGGCAGCGGTGTCCGACGCCTAGTCGGGCCCGCCATCCCTCGCTGTCGCTGTCGCTCCCCTCCTCGTCCTCTCGCCGAGGAGGGGCCTTCGCTATCCGAGGAGCTGTCCACACAGCAGCGCACCGGGTTCCATAGTCGCCGAAGACCTTGACGGCGAGGAGGTCACCATCCAATAACTTGAAATGGAGGGTGAACCCCGCCGTCAAGCTATGGATCCGGGCGAATGTCTTCCACCCTCGGTCGAAGAACATCACGCCGGGGGCTGGGGACACGACACTCACCCGAGTGCCGCTGATCCCGCAGCCCCTCATGCGTAGCTCCATCACGTCGGGTGGGTCCGGTCCCATCGCGTCCGCAAACGGGACCGGCAGCCGGAGGCGGCGGCGAGGCGCCCGGCGAAGCTTGATGAAGAACTCCCAGGGGTCATCTCCGGTGTGGACCGCACCATGGTCAGGAGACGCCGGGGGAGACAGGGGAGGCACGTCGCCACGGCCGCCTCTCCCCCGACCGCCTCGGCCACTCCCTCGACCTCGTCCGCGGCCACGCCCCCTTCCTCTCCCTCTCGTGGACGGCTCCACCGCCACGGGAGCGGGATGGGGAGCGGTGCGCTGCCTAGAAGCGACCCGCGCCGCCACCGTCGAGGAACCGGGATTCCCTCCTTCCATAACGGCAAGAAGAACAGAAGATGAAAACGAGGGGAGAAGTGGATGAGTGTGGCCGTTGTGCACCCCTTCCGCCCTATTTAAAGGGGCGGGGTGGGGACTCAACCGCCCGCCGGCCAATCAGAAGCGAGGAGGCGGAGGAGCGGGCCGACTCGCCCTCTCCGCCTCGTGGACGGCTCGGTCTCCCACCTTCGCCGCCCGACCCCGTGCATGAGGGCGCGTGGCGAAAAAGCGGAGCCGGAGCGACGGGTGAAGCAACCCCGCTCTGCTCCACGGTCACGGGGTGGATGCCTTAATGACTGCATGAGCTGCCCCACGTCTCCCACGACGCCGCAACCGACGCGTGCCGTTGCGGGAGGGGAGGCGGCAGAGGCGGAAGCGGATTCGACGCGCCGTGGGCTTCGCGCGCCCGTGCACTGTCTTGGGCCTGGCCCAACAGCGCTTCGGCACTGTATAGCCCAGCCCGGGGCTCTGTCGGTGTACTAAGGTAGGGGTACCTCGGTACCCCAACTTGTGCACGGGCAGCCTCGCCTCCCCGCAACGGATCCATCAAATGCTTGCCGAGACCATCTCCGCTCCACACCAAGCCGTTCGAGAACAAAGTATATAAGATAGAAACTCAAGACCCCGGCAAGAGGAGCTTGCCGGGAAGGCCATTCCAGGCTCAAGGCCACATTAATCCTGCAGATCCCCGGCGAGAGGAGCTCGTCGGGAGGACCAGAAGACCACATCACAGAAGACACGCCTCGGCGCCCCGCGTGCGCCCCGGCGAGGACCCGGGGGGCGGCAAGTCACAGAGCCCGACAAGCCCCCGGGCCCGGCAAGATCAAGGCCCCGGCAAGGTGCTTGCCGGGGAGAGCTATGCTACGTGCCCGCATTCCAGCTCATCTGCCCACGCGTCGCCTCCAGCCTTCTCCAGAGACGCGTGGCGTATGGCTGTGCTGCATGAAGGATGCGGTGGCACTCCACGGTGGTGGCTTCGCCGCCGTGGCGGAAGAAGACGCAATGGCGGGAGCTTTTGGGGCGACGGCGACGGGCATTTAATGCCCTTGTCCCCCTCTGTCAAAAGTAGGTAGAAAGCACTGTAGCTGCACTGTTCCCGCACTGTTCCAACTACCACCCCTTTTACATTTTTACCCCTCTACCTCACGTTGACACCTGTTGGTGACCCCTTGCCCTATAAAAGGAGGCCCATGCACAACGTGGGGGAGGTTCGAACAATCGGCTACTCGGACAGAGGGTTCCGACCATTCGCTATTCTGGCGAGAGGGTGCCGCGACTAGCGACCCTCGCGAGGATTTCACACACCACTCCACCGTTTTGCTCGCATTCTTGAGCAAGATCAAATACAACACAGTGCAGCAGTAGGGTTTTACGCGACCATCGCGCCCGGCTGGGTAAAATCCCGCGGCGTCGCCTCGATCTGCTCTCCGCGCAGCCTCCGCCCTCCTACCGAACACACGAAGGGGCCCCGGCCCCATAGGTGCCGCGCCACCCATCGGCCCGCGACAGCTTCACTCTCCGATTGTGGTACCGGCGTAGTCCTTGCTGGTAGATGGCGGACCGACTGAGGGCTAACAGCCGGCTTTCTTCCCGCAAGTCAACACCGTCTTCTCTTGCTCCATTGGCCTCCGCTTCCGTGTACAGGGTGACTTGAGGTGAGTCGAACTCGATGTCAGTTGGGATGACAGCCTCAGCACCATATACAAGGTAGAAGGGGGTGAAGCCGGTCGACTTGTTTGGAGTAGTGAGCAGACTCCAGAGGACGGCCGGTAGCTCGTCGAGCCAGCATCCGGCCGAACACTCCAGAGGCACGACCAGTCGGGGCTTGATGCTGGAGAGGATGAGGTCGTGCGCTCGCTCGACTTGGCCGTTTGACTGCGGGTGGGCAACGGACGCTAAGTCTAGTCAGATGCCCTGTGTCGCGCAGAAACGTGCCAATGCTCCCTTGGCGAAATTTGTGCCGTTGTCGGTGATGATGCTGTGTGGTATGCCATATCGGGTTGTGATGTCGGCAATGAATGTCACGGCAGTCGGCCCATTCAGCTTCTTGATCGGCTTTGCTTCAGTCCACTTGGTGAATTTGTCTACGGCGACAAGCAGATGTGTCATGCCGCCGCGCGCCTCCATGAATGGTCCGACCATGTCCAGTCCCCAGACTGCAAAGGGCCAAGTGATAGGAATGGTCTTGACTGCGGAAGCCTGCAGGTGTTGCTTGGAGCCGAAGACTTGGCACCCTTTGCAGTGTTTGACTAGTTCCTTGGCATCCTCCAATGTAGTCGGCCAGAAGAATTCATGGCGTAAGGCCTTGGCGACGAGCGCCCTGGAGGCGGCATGGTGGCCGCACTCGCCTTGTTGGATGTCTTCAAGGATTGCTATGTCCTTCTCTTGTTCGACGCGGTGCTGGAAGACTCCGGTAGCACTGCGCCTAACTAGCTCTTGATTCATTACTGTGTACGCTCTAGCTCGGTGTTGGACTTGTATGGCTGAGATCTCGTCAGTCGGTAGTTCTCCATTCACCAAAAATCAGAGGATGGGCTGAGCCCATGATGGAGCTGTGATTTCATCGACTGCCAAGACGGCTACTGCAACCAGGGTGGGCGGGCTGGGTTGTGAGGAGTTGGAGTCGGCCTCCGCCTGCTGTGCCACTGCAGTCCCCGGGCCGGGTTCGGCTATGGCAGTCCCGGTCGGCCGCAAGTCCGGGCCGCTGCCTAGTCCCAGTCCGATCCATTGCGTCGGGTCGGCGGCACGAAGATGGAACTGGATTTCGGAGACGGCTTAACAGATGGCTTGAAGAGGCGTTGGAGGGCGACGCCGGTTGGTATAGCTTGTCGGGTGGAGCCTATTCGTGCCAGGGCATCTGCTTGCTCATTATCGGCTCGTGGCACGAGAAGGAACTCGCACCCCTCGAAATATCCGCTGAGCTACTGGACAAGGAAACGGTAGCTTGCCATGTTCGCGTCCTTGGCGTCCCAGTCGCCGGATGATTGCTAAACCACTAAGTCCGAGTTGCCATAACACAGGATCCGGCGGATGCCGAGTTCCTTGGCTAGCCAGAGCCCTTGTATGAGCTCCTCGTACTCGGCCACATTGTTGGAGGCGGCAAAGTGGATTTGCAATGTGCATCTGAGTTTGTCGCCCTTGGGAGAGGTGAGGACGATGCCGGCTCCCAAGCCGGTGCGCATCTTGGATCCGTCAAAATGCATCCGCCAGTGAGTGGAGTCCAGAGCCGGCGGCAGGTACTGGGCCTCAGTGCTTGGGACTTGATGGCGGTGCGGGGCTAATAGTAAATTGTGTATGAAGCCAGCGCAATGGCCCATTTCGCCACTCGGCCGGATGCATCCTGGCTGCCTATGATCTCGGCAAGCGGGGCAGTGCATACGACCGTGATGGGATGCTCTTGAAAGTAGGGCTTGAGTTTCTTGGAGGCGAAGTACACACCATAGCATATTTTCTGATAATGCGGGTAGTTCTGCTTTGAGGTGGACAATACTTCGCTCAAATAATATACCGGCCTCTGGACTAGCTGAGCTCGGCCTTCTTCTGGGCGCTGAACCACAATGACTGTGCTGACCACCTGGCTGGTGGCGGCGATGTAGAGGAGCATGGGCTCCTTCTCAGTTGGGGCCGCCAAGACAGGCGGCGTGGACAGCATCTTCTTCAACTCGTGGAAAGCTTGATCCGCCTGGTCATTCCACACGAAGTGAGCGGACTTCTTCATAAGCCGGTAGAGGGGGAGAGCCTTCTCTCCGAGCCGGCTCATGAAGCGGTTCAAAGATGCCAGGCATCCGGTGAACTTTTGGACATCTCGCAGCTTGGTAGGGACCTTCATTCTCTCTATGGCCTTGATCTTCACTGGGTTGCACTAGAAGCCGCGTTCGGAGACCAGGAAGCCCAGGAGCTGGCCGGCTGGTACTCCGAACACGCATTTGTCCGGGTTGAGCTTGATGTGAAAACGGCGCAAGTTCTCGAAGGTCTCCTTGAGGTCTTCCAGCAGGGTGCCGCGTTTCTCTGTCTTCACCACAACTGTCTACATAGACGTGGGCATTTCTGCCGAGTTGCTTGAGGAGGCACTTCTGCATACAACGCTGAAAGGTGGCACCGGCATTCCTCAAGCCGAATGTCATAGTCAGGTAACAGAAAACTCCGAATAGGTTGATGAAGGCGGTCTTCAAGCGATCGGCCGGGTTCAACTTTATCTGGTGGTAGCCGGAATAAGCATCCAAAAAACTCAGCAGCTCGCATCCGGCTGTGGAGTCTATCACTTGGTCAATTCTTGCCAGGGCGAAAGGATCTTTGGGGCAGGCTTTGTTGAGGCTGGTGTAGTCTATGCACATGCGCCACTGCTTGTTCTTCTTCAGTATGAGGACCGGGTTGGCAAGCCATTCTGGAAAGAACACTTCCATAATGAAGCCGACTGCCAGAAGCCAGGCTATCTCTTCTCTGACTACTCTTCTCTTCACTTCTGATAGGCGGCGCAAGGGCTGCCTGACCGGCTTTGCATCAGATCGGACGTGTAGCTTGTGCTCGGCGAAATCCGTCGGGACTCCAGGCATGTCTTTGGGAGACCATGCGAAGATGTCCCGATTCTCACGGAGGAAATCGACGAGCTCACCTTCCTATTTGCTGTCAAGGCCCGTGCCTATGACAGCGTGCCTCTCTGGGTGCTCCGGGTCCAGGGGTATCTCCTTTGTCTCCTTGGCCGGCTGGAAAGAACCTTGAGCTTCACATTCTTTGGGGTCAGTAGACAAAGCCGACTGCTTTCCAGCCAAGGCCACAACCCGGTCCAGCATTTTCTTCTCTTCAGCGATCACGAGGGACTCGGCCAGCCGACTACTAGATGCTGCACACTCAGAAGACTTCTTGTAGTCTTCGGCTATGGTGATGATGCCCTTGGAACTCGGCATCTTCATCTTGAGGTAGGCATAGTGGGGCACATCCATAAACTTGGATAATGCTGGTCGGCCAAGCAATGCGTGGTACGGGCTCTCCAAATCCACTACCTCGAACCATATTGTCTCTCGGCGGAAATGATCTTTATCCCTGAAAAGGACATCCATCTTGATCTTGCTGATCGGTGAGCAGGACAGGCCGGGTACGATGCCATGGAACACGATCCGGCTAGGCATGAGTTGCTTCGGCTTGATATTGAGCTTCTCCATTGTGTCTTGGTACAGTATGTTGATACTGCTCCCACCATCTATCAGCACGCGGGAGAAACGAGCGGCGCGTCTCTCCATCGCTAGGGTAGCATCCAGGACAAGGGCATAGGAGCCAGGAGATGGCATCACCTCTGGGTGGTCGTCCCGGCTCCAGCTGATGGGCTTCTCTGACCAGTGCATGAACTCAGGGTTACTAGAGGCGACCGGGTTGACTTCTTGGTGTTGTCAGCGCCGACTTTGCCGATCGTCCGGTTGGCTTGTGAAGACGACGTAGGCGGCGTGCTTGTTAGGGAACTCGTCGTGGACGGCTCCGACTGCTGGCCGAGCGGCCGTCTGCTGGGGGGCAGGAGGCGGCTGGCCCGCAGGTGGAGGCGGCAACAGCCCCTCGCCCTTGGAGATTCGGGTGAGCCAGTGGCACTTCCGGGTCGTATGGTTGGACGGCTTCGCGCCACTGTGGAACTTGCAGGGGGCGTCGAGGGTCTGCTCGTAGGAGAAAGCCGGCTGCCAAGCCGGCCTACCGCCCTTCTGCTTCTTGGGAGCCGGCCGTTCCTCAGGCTGCTCTTCTTCGACCGTGGCCACCTGCCGGCTAGTGGAAGGCGGCATTGGAGCCTTGCGTTTGTTGTCGTTCTGGTAAGGGCGCTGAGTGGACTCTCCAGCTGGCGTCTTGGGAGCCGACGCAAGCACTTTCCCAGAGGCGTCGACTCGGAGCTCGGTCTTCATGGAGGAGTCGGTCGTGTCGTATTTGTCCGCGATGATTAACAGCTCGTCAAGGGTAGTCGGCTCGTCGCAGAGGAGTCGGTGCTTGAGGAGGGTGCCCTCTCGGCACCCGGCTGTGAAGTACTCGATTGCCTGAACCTCGTGCACCCCTTCGCAGGAGTTTCGGAGCTCGGCCCAACGCGTGAGGTAGTCACGAGTCGACTCGTTGGGTCCTTGTACGCACAAGGAGAGCTGTCGAGGCTTGGGAGCCCGCTTGTAGGTGCTGGTGAAGTTGCGGATGAAGGCTTCCGTGAAGTCGAGCCAGCTGTTGATGCTATAGGGCTTGAGGCTGTTGAGCCAGGTGCGTGCCGTGCCTTGGAGCATCAGGGGGACATACTTCACGGCAACGCGCTGATTGACGTTTGCTATGCGAACCGCAGTGGAGTAGTCGATCAACCAGTCTTCCGGCTTCACAGAGCCGTTATACTTGGGCGTGTCTCTTGGGAGCGAGAACCCTTTGGGAAAGGGCTCGTCGCGGATGCGGGGGCCAAAACAAGGCGGGCCGACATCATCCTCTTCTTCCAGGGCCAAGGATCGAGCAAGGCGGTCGATCCGATGGCGGGCGTCATTCTCGCCGACTCCTTCGCGGCGACCAAGTCGGCCGCTGAGAGTCGGGTGCTCGATAGGCGGCGGGGTGGGATATCTTTCCCCGCGAGGGGGAGGAGGGGGCAAGTCGCCTCGTCTCTCCACGCCTCGGGGACGGCCCTTCGCGTCGCGCTTGATGGTGATTCGTGTCCGGTTGCGGCTAGCAGCCGACTCCTTCTCTTGTCTCGCACGGGCGCCACTCGCAGTCGGCGTACGCGACGTCGCGCCATGTTCTCGGCGAGGGGGGCTTCCAGCTTGGACGCCGGCTTCATGCCGTGCTGCGGCCGTGCCGATCAGCTGCTGGATGCGTCTGGTCATGCAGGGGAGCTCGTCGGCCCCCAGTCCGTTGAGCTCATCAACGATCGACTGGGTGGCACGTAGATTCTCGAGAGGCGTGGCATGGATCAGGCGGTCCGCACCCAACATGCTGGCAATGATCACGCCGCGTTGCTTGACGGCGCCGACTCGGCTTGGCCCTTCTGGAGGCGGCGTGTCGAAGGCGGCTCGGTCGACTTCGTGCTGGTGGGCTTCCGTGAGGCGTCTCATGGTGTTTATCTTGTGGCCCTCCACGACGAGGGCAAGGCGGCGAGCCTCCAGCGCCTCGGCGTCGGCGTCGGCCAAGATGGGGACGGACAAGTCCTGCAGCACCGCTTGCAGGGCGTCGTGGGTGTTCTCGCCAGAAGAGGCTCCGTGGCTGATGACCAGCACCTCGGTGACGGTGCTGCCGCCACTGTCAGCTTGCGGGAGAGGGTCGTCGAAGACGATTACATCGGTGGGGAAGGCGTCGAGCGATGCCGTGTCGGAGTCGACAAGCATTGGGTAGGTGGAGCCGACCGACTCCAAGTCCGCGATAGGCTCGCCGGAAATGTGGAGTTGGTCGAGGAGGCTGACGAGGTGGCTCTCGAGGCAGCCGGTGCCCGCGTCGGATGCGGGCTTGTCAGTATGCAAAGCTCGCCAAGAAGATCGGCGAGGCAGCTCGCCGCGCAGGCGTTGTCGACGCTTTGCAGCGCAACGGGACAAGCGCCATCGGGCGTGCCGGGCTAGCTACGCTCGCTGGGGAGAAAAAGGGTTCCCATCTAGAGTAGGTCTCCGGACGACGGTGCACCTGGCCCCATGGTGGGCGCCAAATGTCGGGTGGTAGGTGCGACATATGCCAACGGATGGCTTATCATTGTGGGAGCCAGTAAGACATCGCCGGTGCCTGGAAACGGGATAAGGCGAAGACATGCACGCCGGCGAATCTTACCCAGCTTCGGGGCTCTCCGTGGAGATAACACCCCTACTGCTGCTCTGCGGGGTCTCCGCATGATCACTAGATCAACAAGTAGCTACAAGATGCTCCTTGAGCTGTTCGGTGGGAGGAGGGAGAAGGGCAAGGCTAGCTCTCTTCTCTCCCTATGGTAATGTCTAAAACTCTATGTGAGCAACCCTTTGCATGGGTGTCCCGGGGGGTTTATATAGGCCTACCCCCCAGGGGTACAATGGTAATCCGGCTGGGCATGGGCCCGGGCCGTCAGTGTCCGTGGCCGCCGCCTTCTCCGCCGGCTTCTGGGGCCCGCCGACTGGTGGGTCCCGCCGGCTGTTGGCTCGCTAGTCGACAAGCCGGCCCCACCGCCAGGGGGTCTTGTCGGGGGCCAGTTACTGTTTCCTCACCTCTGATGACGAGGGCTTTGCCGTGGTAAGCATGGCTACAGTGCCGCTGCCTTGCGGGATCCCACTGTAGCCTTACCGTGTCTCATCTTCTTAATGGTGCGCGCGCCCCGAGGGGGGAGCAAGCCGGCTACTGGAAGCCGGCCCGCCTTGGGCCGGCTGGGGGAGGCCGGGCCGCCTTCGGATGTCTCTCTGACCGAAGGGGCCCGCCGCCTGCGGGCCATACTGGCGACCCATCGTGGATGGCGTCATGGCTCTCATGGCAACAATCCCGCGCCGGACGGGGGATGGCTACCCCGTACGGCGTACTGTAGCCACGCATTCTCTGGGATTCGGGGGTGGTAGGGTTTGCTATAGCGACACCCTGTCCCGTCACCGTTATGGGTGATGGTCTTTGGAGGCGGCGTTTGGCCGCTTGCTTCTGGGAGTCGGCCCTTCATGGGCTGCCTTCGAGAAGTCGGTCCTTCATGGGCCAGCTTCTATGAGTCGGCCCGATCGTGGTGTCCTCCAAAGGTCGTTTTATGGCTGGGCCGCCTTCCGCCAGCCGGCCTAGGCGACAGCCGGCCGGAGGAAGGCGGCCCCGTGTCTCAGGTGCTTCAAGGTCCGATCGGCCCGTTATTTTTTCTGAGGGCCAAAGGGAGCCGGTTAGGCTACCCGTGGTCATTTACTCCGACACTCACTAAGCTAATGAAGGTTTCACCTTGTTCCAACTTGTACAAACATGGATCATGTTGTGCCAATCATACATTTTAGTGGAACTACACAAGACAATACAATGAACTGTATCCCAGCCAGTGCTTTAACTCTGCTGGAAGTTCTTGATAATCTTTCGATATAATCTCAGCACTGGTAAACAAGAGTGATTTCAACCATACATTTGAAGTGCACAAAAATATATACTATTGGGTGATTCCAGTGAGTGCTTTATCATCTTTTATGGGACTACATGAATAAGATTTTTTCCTTGGTCCGGGCCTAAAGCCTTCATCCATATTAGTTTGTTGTCATCTCTATTTGTATCGTGCTACTGTCATGAGAAACTCCTTTATCATTGCACCTTAAAGTTTTGCAACCTATGATATATGGCAATGCTTTGAGTGTTGAGCTAATTGGCACTGATTAAATAAACTAATACCTCTCTTTAAGGAAGACTACTATGTTGCTAACTTTACCCATTAAGATAATGAGGGTTCTTCTATCTGTTAGTGTATGTTTCATCAACTAGTCCCACTATTACAGTAATCTCACTCTCGCAATATATGTGCCAACAGGAATGCTCGATTTTGGTGGAACTTCAAAAAAACTTTGGGTGCTTCATTGCCTCGACAGCTTCCGTCCTTTCCTGTCAGTCGCTAATCTAGGCCTGATTTCTTACTTTGTTGTCAGTCGCTTCGCTTATCTCGGCTTCTAGTCAAAGGAAATAGTAATTGATATGCTACCTCACACAGGTTGGTACTGGTCTTTATGCTGATTATTGTGCTTGTCATGCATTGGTAATTTGGTATTGTGCTACTGTTTGCCGATTTTATAAAGGAGTAACTTGGAGCCCGAACTCGCAGGCAAATCATTGCATTGGGTGATTTCCGTAGAACTGCACAAAAAGATTAGATGGACAGATACTTATGCTGCTGCTATGTACTCCAAAGTTCACTCAGACAAGCATCGATGTTGACAAGAAGTGCCGATATTCATTCGAGTATCAACCAGCGTCAACCAGTTGTCAAACTCCAAGTATTAGGAGAGTGAATGCCAAAAATATTGCTTGGCGCATAGCCCAGAAAAACACAGTCCAGTCTTTGTCCCAACTTGTGCCTTTTGGTTATCGGCAGATATGGTAGCGAACTGTATGGCATGGAGTCTAAAGATTCCAGACAAGTTGGTTGGCGCGTATATTCATCTGGCACTTAATCAGTCTGCATGCCAGGGATACTCCATTTCAGTTGAACTGCACAAAAAATTTGGGTGGTTCATTTTCTTAACTGCCTCCTTTCTTGTCTGCAACGTAGAATTTTGGTGAGCTACAGGACCAAGATGAGCCACTAAACTAGTTGGATGAAAGTAGTGGCCAAGTTGATCAAACCTCCCTCGGCACGAGGCCACTATTTGAGGATAAACCTACAAGCAAAGTTCAGATTGTCTGTGATGCCTCTTATGCACTCGAAAGTTTACTCGTACAAGCGTTAATTTTAGCAAGAAGTACCTCCGACTGAACACCATTTACCAGTATATACCCTAGGTAATTAAAGTTTGTCCATGGATCATATTGGATGTGATCTCAATCATTTGGATGCATAAATATACTGCACATGTGTATATCTGAATCTTTTTGTGAATTATCTATGAATATTGTCGTGTGATCTATCAATCATTTGGATGCATAGACATGCTGAACTTGTGTATATATGAATCTTTTGAGTCGTTGATTGTGAATGTTGGCTATGAATATGAACTTGTCCTGTGAACCTGAGTTTGATACGAATGTTTACCTTTTCTATTGTACTTGTGTGTGAACTTGTTAGTATGCCTACTATGGGATATGTGACGTGTGGTTGTCAACGGCACACCTTCTTCCCGAGAAGAATTGCACCTGCTTTGTTAGGGTAGCAACGGCGCATCAGCTCTTTTTAATCTTTTTGCTCTGTCTTCCCCCCTCCCCAGCTCAACCCCTGCCGTAATGTTTTCGGCCACAAAACAAACATAGTACTGCATTGTTTTTGGGGCTTGATGAAAAATCTAGTGCTGGTTTCTTTAGGTTGGCCTGCCCAGCAAATGTGTTGCTGGTCCACCACGGACTGGGAGGCTAAAAATACAAGTTATATGGTGCAAAGGCAAGTAAAAAAACGCCATCGAGAGCCATCCACTGAAGAAAAAAAAATCTCTCCTAATGTGCTTCTTCAGTCGTGCCGCTGGCCCCCTCTTTAATCCAGTTCGCTCGGGGATCTAGCTGGTATCATTTTTTCCATAGGGCGAACAAGTATCAGCTAGGCCTAGGTTTTGTATTTTAACGTGCGTAGCCCACGACATACGGAGACAGTTGTTTCAACTTATTTTTTGGGGTCCATACCGGCCTATGGGTTTTTTCTTAAAGATCGGCAGCCCAATGTATTTTTTTAATAAAACACAGCTCTCTGTTCTATTTATCTATATATAAGAATAATAATGTTATGTCTAATTTATGTTTTCCCTTCTAACCACATTATATATTCATATTATTCAATTATCGTATATTTTGTAGAGACTTATATATACATTATAAAAACATCCCACATGTTATTAACTTATAAAAGTAAATGTTTAACAGAAGTTGGCAAGGAAAATCCTGGTTGTTTTTGACTCACACGCAAGGAAAATCCTGGTGATTGCGTACAAAAGCTTGTGAATATTTTAAGGACCAACGTAATAATAACACGCTCATTTTTATTTTGAGCAATAACTCGCTAATTTGTTAATTCTATATATAAAAAATGTGCCTTTCCGGTATATTTTTTTATATTAATTGCTCCTTCTAACATAACATTATATGTAAAACGAGCCCAGCTAATTTGTGTATTTCAAGGAAGTGCAAATGGGCTGGGATTTCTTAGAAAATATAAATGGGCCGCATTGACGCGAAATTATTTGTTCATCTAGCCCAGCAAATGGACTGTACATTCAAACTGGCTGTCCCCAACCCAGGGATGTGCAAAACTAAATGCATATGCAGAGGTTTCAGCAGGAAGGAGGCATGCCGCGGTGGGTGCAGTTTGCAGGGATCACCAAGGGATGTTTCTCGGAGCATCGACCATTGTTGTTAAACATATAAGTCATCCAGCAACACTTGAGGCAATGGCAATTAGGGAAGCTTTATCCCTATCAGTAGATCTATATGTCCAAAACATCCATGTGGCATCAGATTGCAAGGTGGTACTAGATGATGTGAGGAATGGCATGTCGGCAGCTTATATTTCAGTCATTAAGGAAATGTTTCCTCCCCCTGATAGTTGGGACCCACCGGTGGTATCTTTGCATGGTAGGAAGTGCCTCCTTGTTATGCGAAAAAAATTATTCCTCCCGTTGACAGCTGGGACCTGTCAGATTTGGTGACTGACTTGTAGGCCTACTAAGCGGACGTGTACGCAGGGCTTTTGTAAACTCAATCAACAAATGATTCTAGCAGCTGGACCGTTGGATGTTAATCCAACAGCCGCGCACCTGAACCAGTCAAGTTTCCCACTCCTCTCCATCTCTGACTCCAGTGCCGCGTCTTCCCCATCTCCGGGTCGTTCCAGTCTGGGGCCTCGCCGTCGTCCACCGGCTTGTGTGCTCTCGGCACGGTGAGGACAACATGGTCAACAATCGAGAGTCATCGAAAGATGACTGTACGTGAGAGGCTGATAGTGGGAACGTGATACGTCTCCAACTTATCTATAATTTTTGATTGTTCCATGCTATTATATTACCCCTTTTGGATGTTTATGGGCTTTATTTTACACATTTATATCATTTTTGGGACTAACCTACTAACCGGAGGCCCGGCCCGTATTGCTGTTTTTTGCCTATTTCAGTATTTCGAAGAAAAGGAATATCAAATGGAGTCCAAACGGAATGAAACCTTTGGGAGCGTGATTTTTGGAATGAACGTGATCCAGAGGACTTGGAGTGCAAGTCAAGAAGCAGCCGAGGCGGCCACGAGAGGGTAGGGCGCCCCCCCCTATAGGGCGAGCCCCCTGTCTCGTGGGCCCCTCGGGCGGCCACCGACGTACTTCTTCCTCCTATATAAGCCTACGTACCCCGAAAACATCTAGGGAGCCAACGAAACACAATTTCCACCGCCAGAACCTACAGATCCATGAGATCCCATCTTGGAGCCTTCGCCTGCGCTCTGCCGGAGGGGGAATTGACCACAGAGGGCTTCTACATCAACACCATAGCCCCTCCGATGAGTTGTGAGTAGTTTACCACAGACCTATGGGTCCATAGTTATTAGCTAGATGGCTTCTTATCTCATTTCGGATCTCAATACAATGTTCTCCCCCTCTCTTGTGGAGATCTATTCGATGTAAACTCTTTTTGCGGTGTGTTTGTCGAGATCCGATGAATTGTGGGTTTATGATCAAGTTTATCTATGAGAAATATTTGAATCTCCTCTGAATTCTTTTATGTATGATTGAGTTACCTTTGCAAGTCTCTTCGAATTATCAGTTTGGTTTGGCCTACTAGATCGATCTTTCTTGCCATGGGAGAAGTGCTTAGATTTGGGTTCAATCTTGCGGTGTCCTTCCCAATGACAGCATGGGTTGCAAGGCACGTATTGTATTGTTGCCATCGAGCATAAAAAGATGGGGTTTATATCATATTGCATGAGTTTATCCCTCTACATCATGTCATCTTGCTTAAGGCGTTACTCTGTTCTTATGAACTTAATACTCTAGATGCAGGCAGGAGTCGGTCGATGTGTGGAGTAATAGTAGTAGATGCAGGCAGGAGTCGGTCTACTTGTTGCGGACGTGATGCCTATATACATGATAATGCCTAGATAATCTCATAATTATTCGCTTTTCTATCAACTGCTCGACAGTAATTTTTTCACCCACCGTAATACTTATGCTATCTTGAGAGAAGCCTCTAGTGAAATGTATGGCCCCCGGGTCTATCTCTTATGATATTTGCTTCCAATCTACTTTTATTTGCCTCTTTACTTTTTGCATCTATATTATGAAATACAAAAAAATATATTTATCTTATCTTACTATCTCTATTAGATCTCACTTTCGCAAGTGGCCGTGAAGGGATTGACAACCCCTTTATTGCATTGGTTGCGAGTTCTTTGTTTGTTTATGTAGGGGTGTGCAAATTTTGAGGAGCCTCCTACTGGATTGATATCTTGGTTCTCAAAAACTGAGGGAAATACTTACGCTAATATTGCTGCATCACCCTTTCCTCTTCAAGGAAAATCAATGCAAGTTCAAGACGTAGCAAGAAGGATTTCTAGCACCGTTGCCGGGGAGGTCTTCGCTCAAGTCAAGACATACCAAGTACCCATCACAAACCCATCTCCCTCGCATTTACATTATTTGCCATTTACCTCTCGTTTTCCTCTCCCCCACTTCACCCTTGTCGCTTTATTCGCCCTCTCTTTCCCAATCTCCTCCTCTCTTTTTCGCTTGCCTTTTTCTGTTTGCTTGTGTGTTGGATTACTTGTTGCCATTGCGCAAGATAATACCAAATTGTGTGATTTCTCCAATACCAATAATAATGATTTCCTTAGTACTCCGTTTGCTCCTCTTAATGATGTTGAGTCTTGTGAAATCAATGCTGCTTTGCTGAATCTTGTTATGAAAGATCAATTTGCCGGCCTTCCTAGTGAAGATGCCGCTACTCATCTAAACAACTTTGTTGATTTGTGTGATATCCAAAAGAAGAAAGATACGGATAACGATATTGTGAAATTGAAGTTATTTCCGTTTTCACTTAGACATCGTGCTAAAGTTTGGTTTTCATCTTTGCCTAAAAATAATATTGATTCTTGGAACAAGTGCAAAGATGCTTTTATCTGTAAGTATTTTCCTCCCGCTAAGATTATCACTCTTAGGAACGATATTATGAATTTTAAACAACTTGATCATGAGCATGTTTCCCAATCTTGGGAAAGAATGAAATTGATGATCCGCAATTGCCCTACTCATGGTTTGAATTTATGGATGATCATACAAAAAATTTATGCCGGTTTGAACTTTGCTTCTAGAAATCTCTTAGATTCGGCCGCAGGAGGCACGTTTATGGAAATCACGTTAGGAGATGCTACAAAACTCCTTGGTAATATTATGGCTAATTATTCTCAATGGCACACCGAAAGATCTTCTAGTAAAAAAGTGCATGCTATAGAAGAAATCAATGTTTTGAGTGGAAAGATGGATGAACTTATGAAATTGTTTGCTACTAAAAATACTCCTCTTGATCCCAATGATATGCCTTTGTCTACTTTGATTGAGAATAATATTGAATCTATGGATGTGAATTTTGTTGGTAGGAATAGTTTTGGAAACAATGCTTATAGAGGAAACTTTAATGCTAGACCGTTCCCTAGTAATTCCTCTAATAATTATGGAAATTCCTACAATAATTCTTACGGTAATTTTAATAAGATGCCCTCTGATTTTGAGAATAGTGTGAAAGAATTTATGATTTCTCAAAAGAATTTTAATGCTTTGCTGGAAGAAAAATTGCTCAAAGTTAATGATTTGGCTAGGAACATTGATAGAATTTCACTTGATGTTGATTCTCTTAAACTTAGATCTTCTTCTCCTAAGCATGATATCAATGAGTCTCTCAAAGCCATGAGAATTTCCATTGATGAGTGCAAGGAAAGAACTGCTATATTGCGTGCAAAGAAAGATTGCTTTATAAAAGCGTGTTCTTCTAGTTTTCATGAAAATAATGATGAAGATCTTAATGTTATTGATGCGTCTCCTATTAGATCTTTGTTTTGCAATATGAATCTTGATAATTATGGGACTGATGATGAGTCAACTTTACCTAGAAGGCATCCCAAGAATTTGGAGTTTTTAGATCTTGATGCTAAATTTGGTAAGTGTGGGATTGGAGAGGTCATGACTTTAAATAGTATTGAACCCATTATCTCAGATTTCAAGGAATTTGATTATGATAATTGTTCTTTAGAAGGTTGTATTTCCTTGTTGCAATCCATTGTTAATTCTCCTCATGCTTATAGTCAAAATAAAGCTTTTACCAAACATATCGTTGATGCCTTGATGCAATCTTATGATGAAAAACTTAATTTGGAAGTTTCTATACCTAGAACACTTAATGATGAGTGGGAACCTACTATAAAGATTATAATTAAAGATCATGAGTGTTTTGCTTTGTGTGATTTGGGTGCTAGTGTTTCCACGATTCTGAAAACTTTATGTGACATTCTAGGCTTCCATGATCTTGATGATTGCTCTTTAAATTTGCACCTTGCGGATTACACCATTAAAAAGCCAATGGGAAGGATCAATGATATTCTCATTTTTGCAAATAGAAATTTGGTGCTCGTAGATTTTATCGTTCTTGATATAGATTGCAATCTTTCTTGCCCTATTATTCTTGGTAGACCTTTCCTTAGAACGATTGGTGCGATTATTGATACGAAGGAAGGGTATATTAGATTCCAATTTCAATTAAAGAAAGGCATGGAGCACTTTCCAAGAAAGAAAGTCAAATTACCTTATGAATCTATCATGCGAGCTACTTATGAATTTAGTGCCAAAGATGGCACTACTTAGATCTATCTTCGCTTTTATGCCTAGCTAGGAGCGTTAAACGATAACGCTAGTTGGGAGGCAACCCAATTTTCTTTGTGTTTTTTGTTTTTGTTCCTGTTTAGTAATAAATCTTGCATCTATCTTCTGTTTAGATGTGTTTTTATCTTTTAGTTAGTGTTTGTGCCAAGTAGGACCTATAGGATAACCTATGATGATTGTTGATTTGATTCTGCTGAAAAATAGAAACTTTGCGCGCACGAATTTAGTTTTGTTACATCACAGAAACATGCTTTTGCGTTGATTCGTTTTGCTCCTGATCAACAGACAAATGTTCCAGGACTTCCTATTTTTGTAGGATTTTTAAAGTTCCAGAAGTTTGCGTTAGTTACATATTTCTACAGACTGTTCTGTTTTTGATAGATTCTATTTTTCATGTGTTGTTTCCTTATTTTGTTGCATCTATGGCTAGTAAAATAGTTTATAAACCATAGAGAAGTTGGAATACAGTAGGTTTAACACCAAAATAAATAAAGAATGAGTTCATTACATTACCTTATGTGGTGGTTGTGTTTTCTTTCACTAGCGGAGCTTATAAAATTTCCTGTTGAGTTTTGTGTTGTGAAATTTTCAAGTTTTGGGTAAAGCTTTTATGAACTATGGAATAAGGAGTGGCAAGATCCTAAGCATGGAGATGCCCATGGCACCCCAAGATATTCAAGGATAGCCAAAAGCCTAAGCTTGGGGATGCCCCGGGAAGGCATCCCCTCTCTCGTTTTCGTTCATTGGTAACTTTACTTGAAGCTATATTTTTATTCGCCACATGATATGTGTTTTTCTTGGAGCGTCGTGTATTATACTAGTCTTTGCTTTTTAGTTTACCACAATCATCCTTGCTTTACACACCTTTTGGTAGAAGCCCACTTGATTAGAATTTGCAAGAATAGTCTATGTGCTTCACTTATATCTTTTGAGCTTGATAGTTTTTGCTCTAGTGCTTCACTTATACTTTTTAGAGCATGGTGGTGACTTAATTTTGAAGAAATTGCTAGTCTCTCATGCTTCACTTATATATTTTTGAGAGTCTTTTAGAACATCATGGTATTTGCTATGGTTACAAAGTTGGTCCTAGAATGATGAGCATCCAAGTTGGGTATAATAAAAACTATCATAGAAAGGAATTAGATGCTATGATCAATTTGATGCTTGATAGTTGTTTTGACATATGGAGGTACTGATATTAAAGTCATGCTAGTTGAGGTGATTATGAAAAATACTTGCGTTGAGGTTTGTGATTCCCGTAGCATGCACGTATGGTGAACCGCTTTGTGATGAAGTTGGAGCACAATTTTATTTATTGATTGTCTTCCTTATGAGTGGCGGTCGGGGACGAGCGATGGTCTTTTCCTACCAATCTATCCCCCTAGGAGCATGCGCGTAGTGCTTTTGTTTTAGATGACTTCTAGATTTTTGCAATAAGTACATGAGTACTAATGTTGAGTCCATGGATTATACGCACCCTTTCACCCTTCCACCATTGCTAGCTTCTCTTGTGCCGCGCAACCTTCGCCGGTACCATACACGTACCATATACCTTCCTCAAAACAGCCACCATACCTACCTATTATGGCATTTCCATAGCCATTCCGAGATATATTGCCATGCAACTTTCCACCGTTCCGTTCATATGACACGCATTACTTTTGTCATATTGCTCTTTGCATGATCTTGTAGTTGACATCGTATTTGTGGCAAGGCCACCTTCATATTTTTCATACATGTCACTCTTGATTCGTTGCATATCCCGGTACACCGCCGGAGGCATTCATATAGAGTCATATCTTGTTCTAGCTTTGAGTTGTAAATCCATAAAATTGTGACGATTTTCATTATTAGAGCATTGTCCTAGTGAGGAAAGGATGATGAAGACTATGATTCCCCCACAAGTCGGGATGAGACTTCGGACTTTACAAAAATTAAAAAAAGGAAAAAGAAAAAAGGCCAAAAAGAAAAAAAGAAAGGCCAAAGAGAAAAAAAATATAAAAAGAGAAAAAGAGAAAAAAAATAAAATGAGAGAAAAAAGAGAGAAGGGACAATGCTACTATCTCTTTTTCCACACTTGTGCTTCAAAGTAGCACCATGATCTTGATGATAGAGAGCCTCATATGTTGTCACTTTCATATACTAGTGGGAATTTTCCATTATAGAACTTGGCTTGTATATTCTAATGATGGGCTTCCTCAAAATGCCCTAGGTCTTCGTGAGCAAGCGAGTTGGATGCACACCCACTTAGTTTCTTTTGTTGAGCTTTCATATATTTATAGCTCTCGTGCATCCGTTGCATGGCAATCCCTACTCACTCACATTGATATCTATTAATGGGCATCTCCATAGCCCGTTGATACGCCTAGTTAATGTGAGACTATCTTCTCCTTTTTGTCTTCTCCACAACCACCATTCTATTCCACATATAGTGCTATGTCCATGGCTCACGCTCATGTATTGCGTGAAAGTTGAAAGAGTTTGAGATTATTAAAGTATCAAACAATTGCTTGGCTTGTCATTGGGGTTGTGCATGATTAAATACTTTGTGTGTTGAAGATAGAGCAACAACCAGACTATATGATTTTGTAGGGATAACTTTCTTTGGCCATGTTATTTTGAGAAGACATGATTACTTTGATTAGTGTGCTTGAAGTATCACCATTTTCATGTTAATATGAACTTTTATTTTGTATCATTTGGATCTGAACATTCATGCCACAATAAAGAAAATTACATTGAGAATTATGCTAGGTAGCATTCCACATCAAAAAATTCGTTATTATCATTTACCTACTTGAGGACGAGCAGGAATTAAGCTTGAGGATATTTGATACGTCTCCAACGTATCTATAATTTTTTATTGTTCCATGCTATTATATTACCCCTTTTGGATGTTTATGGACTTTATTTTACACATTTATATCATTTTTGGGACTAACCTACTAATCGGAGGCCCAGACCGTATTGCTGTTTTTTCGCCTATTTCAGTATTTCGAAGAAAAGGAATATCAAACGGAGTCCAAACGGAAGGAAACCTTCAGGAGCGTGATTTTTGGAACGAACGTGATCCAGAGGACTTGGAGCGCAAGTCAAGAAGCAGTCGAGGCGGCCACGAGAGGGTAGGGCGCCCCCTATGGGCGCGCCTGTCTCGTGGGCCTCGAGGCCCACCGACGCACTTCTTCCTCCTATATAAGGCTCGTGCCCGAAAACATCCAGGGAGCCAACGAAACACAATTTCCACCGTCGTAACCTTCTGTATCCACAAGATCCCATGTTGGAGCCTTCGCCGGTGCTCTGCCGGAGGGGGAATCGACCATGGAGGGCTTCTACATCAACACCATAGCCCCTCCGATGAGTTGTGATTAGTTTACCACAGACCTACGGGTCCATAGTTATTAGCTAGATGGCTTCTTCTCTCTTTTTGGATCTGAATACAATGCTCTCCCCCTCTCTTGTGGAGATCTATTCGATGTAAACTCTTTTTGCGGTGTGTTTGTCGAGATCCGATGAATTGTGGGTTTATGATCTAGTTTATCTATGAGAAATATTTGAATCTCCTCTGAATTCTTTTATGTATGATTGAGTTATCTTTGCAAGTCTCTTCAAATTATCAGTTTGGTTTCGCCTACTAGATTGATCTTTCTTGGCATGGGAGAAGTGCTTAGCTTTGGGTTCAATCTTGCGGTGTCCTTACCTAGTGACAGCAGGGGTTGCAAGGCACGTATTGTATTGTTGCCATCGAGGATAAAAAGATGGGGTTTATATCATATTGCATGAGTTTATCCCTCTACATCATGTCATCTTCCTTAAGGCGTTACTCTGTTCTTATGAACTTAATACTCTAGATGCAGGCAGGAGTCGGTCGATGTGTGGAGTAATAGTAGTAGATGCAGGCAGGAGTCGGTCTACTTGTTGCGGACGTGATGCCTATATACATGATCATGCCTAGATAATCTCATATTTATTCGCTATTCTATCATTTGCTCGACAGTAATATGTTCACCCACTGTAATACTTATGCTATCTTGAGATAAGCCTCTAGTGAAACGTATGGCCCCCGGGTCGATCTCTTATCATATTTGCTTCCAATCTACTTTTATTTGCATCTTTACTTTTTGCATCTATATTGTGAAATACCAAAAATATATTTATCTTATCTTACTATCTCTATTAGATCTCACTTTTGCAAGTGGTCGTGAAGGGACTGACAACCCCTTTATTGCGTTAATTGCGAGTTCTTTGTTTGTTTGTGTAGGTGCGTGGGACTTTTGAGGAGCCTCCTACTGGATTGATACCTTGGTTCTCAAAAACTGAGGGAAATACTAACGCTACTATTGCTGCATCACCCTTTCCTCTTCAAGGAAAACCAACACAAGCTCAAGACATAGTAGGACGCACCACGCCCATGGACGCATGCATGCAATAGAACGCGGCGTGGTCAACGAACGACTTCCATCGGAAGAGTACTGTACGTGGAGAGGCTTACAGCTGGGTCCATGGCCGCAGCAAGGAAGTGCCTCCTTATTACGCGGAAAATAATGATTCCTCCACCTGACAGCAGGGACCCACCGGACGGGCCACCGTATTTCACGAAAAAAACGTTTCGCCCTGACTGCTGGGACCCACCAGAAGGGCTACCGTATTTTGCAAAAAAAAACATTCCCCCTTTTGTCAGGTCGGACCGACCGGAAGTGCCTCCTTATTACGCACAAAAAAAATGAATACTCCCCCTGCTAGCTGGGACCTACCTTGGTGGGAGGCTGACTTGTGGGCCTACTAAGTTGACGGGGACGGAGGGCTTTGTCAACTTAGTCAATATGAACGATTCTAGCTCTAGTGACTGTACGATGTCCATCCAACGGCCGTTGTGCATCTTGAACCTCTGGTCTTCTTGCTCCATCCGCCCAAAGCAGCGCTGATCGTGCCGCATGCTCCTGCCTCCCGTGGCCGGCTGTGCTGCCGCGGAGGCCTCACCGCCCCCTACTATTCCCACAGCTGGCCAAGGCCTGTGGCGACGGCAGCCTCACACCGCAGACGAACCAATGAACCCTCGTACTCCTCTTCGCGCGGGCTTCCACTACCACGTCTTCCCCGGCTCCACGTCATCCCCTTCCTGGGCCTCGCCGTCGTCCATCGCCCTGGTGCTCTCGGCGCGTCATGGTCAACGTGGTCAAGGAACGACTTCCATCGGAAGAGTACTGTATGTCGAGAGGCTGACAGGTGGGTCCACGGCGGCCGCAAGGAAGTGCCTCCTTATTACACGCAAAATAATTATTCCTCCACCTGATAACAGGGACCCATCAAACAGGCCACCATATTTCGCGAAAAAAATGTTTCCCCCTGACTGCTGGGACCCACCAGCTACATCTTCGAACGCAAGGAAGTGCATTCTGGCAAAAAAACGATTCGCCCCCCTGACCGCTGGGAACCACTAGCTACATATTCACATGTAAGGAAGTGCCTGACAGTCGGGATCCACCTGGTCGATGCGTACGTAGCGTTGTCATTCTGGTCGTGAACATGTACATACATACTGGTCGATGTAGAGGCGCGCACGTGTCGTAGTAGAGGCACGCACATAGCACGTACACGCGTCATCTGATGGCGATGTGCAAGAAAGAAAATCGCCACGCGTCGTACATATGGGCGGGGTCTCGAACGCCTACTCTCGCATAGGTACGGCCACGGCTCGTGTACATGGCTGGGTCGGAACAGAGAAACAGCATCGTCGTCGTGTTCATGGGGAGCCAACCGGCTGGGTCGAAACAGAATGCGTCGTCGTGTCCATCGGGAGGGCTTGGATGGAAAAGCCGATGGAAATGAGGCCTGGCGTACCGCAGAACAGAGGAAACGACCTTGTGTTCGACCGGCCACGGTCGAAACGAGATCCTGTTCATCGGGAGGGGTCTGGCGTACCGCAAAACAGAGGAAACAGACTTGTGTTGGACTTCCTATGGTCGAAATGCGGTCCTGTTGATCTGGAGGGGTGTGCCGTACCGCAAAATGGAGGAAACGGGCTAGTGTTGGAGCGCTACAGTCGAAACGGCAGTCCTGTTCATCGGGAGGGGTGTGGCGTACCACAAAACGGGACTCCACAGGATACTGTTCATCTCAATCGTCAACCTCCTCCAGCCTCCACGGGCTACTGCTCATCCACCGTCGAACTCCTCCAACCTCCACCTGCGACTGTTCATCCACGGGCTCCTGTTCATCCAGCCTCCACCGCGCGCTACTCTACTGGCTACTGTTCAACCAACCCTCTCCACGGGCTCCAGTTCAACCATCCCTCCATGGGCTACTGTTCATCCAGCTCTCCACTGGCTACTGTTCAACCAACCCTCCACGGGGTCGTCCTGTTCATCCAGCCCTCCATGGGGTCATGTTCATCCAGCCCCAACCGGCTTGATTGATCGGGGTCTTGTTCATCCAGAGGAAACACCACGGGGTCATGTTCTTCCACCCCCATCGGGAACTATTCATCCAACCCCCCAAAGAACGCCATCGTTCATCAACCCCCGCCCAAAGAATGCTCACTGTTCATCCAGAGGCAGCATCGATCGGCTTCAGTTAGCAGCAGTAGTGAAGGAATCGCTCAATCGCTCGGGTTCAGTAATGCGTACCCTGCAGTGCAATCACTCAGGTTCAGTTAGGCGACGCCTTGCTCGGGTTCAGTTAGAACCCAACGCCTTGCACCCACGCGCGTACGGTACGAGAGAAATGAGCATCGCTGGGCCCTCGACCACCCACCGTAACCGGGAACTCTCTGAAATTTTCCTCGCCCTCGCTTCTACCATGGGTTTTGCCGTCATATACGGGCCAAAGAATGTCATGCAGCTGCATCTCCAGCCCGCCCAGGACAAAAAGCCCATTTTCTGTCATGATTTTCTGTCATAGAAGTAGGAGCCCACCACATCTATGATGATACCGGGTTTTGTCACAATTATCATCATAGAAGTGTCATAAGTATGACAGAAATTTTTTTCGTTCGGCCCAAAATGTCATGGATGTGTCTTTTTTTTGTAGTGTATGCTAATGATTGTCCTGAAGCCAATAGTGGAAATGGCAATGGAGGTTCTGCCGAGAAGCCCAACCCCTTCACCAAAGGTCAGGTGAACTACGTTAGTGTGGAGGAGATTGAGGATCAGCCAGACGCAGTTGTCGGTAAGTTTTTGATTAATGCATTTACAACACTTGTTCTTTTCGATACTGGTGCATCACATTCATTCATATCAAGGGATTTGCGGATAAGTATAAGTTGCCAACAGTAGCCCTTAAGTCACCTATGTTAGTAAGTTCCCCAGGAGCAAAGTATATGGCTAGTAGGGGATGCTATCAGTTGCCAGTAACCATAGGTAGACATGTTTTCTCCACCGACCTGATTGGTTTGGAGTCACAAGGATTGGATGTGATACTAGGCATGGATTGGCTATCCAAGTTTGAGGGAAACATTGATTGTGCCAGTAAATCAATTCTTCTCACCACCCCGGAAGGAAAGAGGATCAAGTATGTATCCAGGCATGCGCCAAGGAGGACTCAAGTGAATTCCTTATTAGGAGTTGTATAGGAGGAAGTAACAGTGGTGAAGGATTAACCCAACGTATTTCCGGAGTAGTTACCACGCATGCCACCGGATCGAGACATTGAGTTTTTGACTGAGCTATTGCCAGGCACCGGACCAATATCAAGGGACTATATCGGATGCCCGCAAAGGATTTGGAGGAAATTAAGAAGCAGATAAAGGAGTTACTAGATAAAGGTTACATTCCACCAAGTTCGTCACCTTGGGGAGCCCCAGTGCTTCTAGTGGAGAAGAAGGATGGATCTTTGAGGATGGTTGTTGATTATCATGCACTAAACGAGGTGATGATCAAGAATAAATACCCTTTGCCGATGATCAATGGTTTGTTTGACCAGTTGCAAGGAGCTAAAGTTTTCTCCAAGATCGATCTTCGACCAGGTTATCACCAGTTGAAGATCCGAGAGCAGGATATACCTAAGACAACTTTTACCACGAGGTATGGGCTATATGAGTATACAGTTATGTCATTTGGTTTGACAAATGCCCCTGCCTATTTCATGAGTATGATGAACAAGGTGTTCATGGAGTTTTTGGATAAGTTCGTCGCGGTGTTCATTGATGATATTTTGGTCTAATCGAAGAATGAGGAAGAGCATAAGGAACATTTGCGTTTAGTTCTTGAGAAGCTCAATGAACATTAATTGTATGCCAAGTTCAGCAAGTGTGAGTTTTGGTTAAAGGAAGGAATAGCAGTAGACCCTACTAAGGTTGCTTCTGTCACTAAATGGTTGGCACCAACCTCAGTGGGAGAGAACAAAAGTTTTCTTGGACTCGCAGGTTATTACCGGAGGTTTATTGAGAATTTCTCAAAGATTGCGAAGCCCATGACGGAGTTATCGAAGAAGGACACCAAGTTTAAATGGACTGAGGATTGTGAGGCCAGTTTTCAGGAGTTGAAGAAACGTTTGGTTAAAACCACAGTGCTAATTCTCCCAGACCAACGCAAGGATTTCCAAGTGTATTGCGATGCATCACATCGAGGACTTGGAGGTGTGCTTATGCAGGAAGGAAGAGTTGTTTCATATGCCTCACGGCAGCTTCGACGTCATGAGTTGAATTACGCTACGCATGATTTGGGGTTAGCATCCGTAGTGCATGTGCTCAAGACATGGAGATATTTTCTCATTGGAAACCATTGTGAAATTTACACGGATCATAAGAGTTTGAAGTACATCTTCACGCAGAAGGAGTTAAATCTCAGGCAAAGGAGACGGTTGGATCTCATAAAGGATTATGATATGAGATTGCATTATCATCCAGGAAAGGCCAATGTCGTACAAGATGCGTTGAGCCGCAAGAGTTATGTTAACAAGCTCATAACCGTAGGATTACCGAAGGAGTTAGCATATGACCTTCGAGAGCTATGCTTGGAGATAGTTCCGAGAGGTCATGTTGCAGCATTGGAAATTCAGTCCACTTTGTTGGATAAAATCAGAGAAACCCAGAAGATGGACAAAGAGATTGTTCGGATAAAGGAAAGGATGAGTAAAGGAAAGGCTAAAGGATTTCATGAGGATGAGCACGACACCTTATGGTTTGAGGATCGTCTTTATGTGCCTAATGACCCTGAGATCAGAAGGTTGATTCTTCAGGAGGCCCATGATTCGCCTTAGTCGATTCACCCAGGAAACACCAAGATGTATCTGGATTTGAAGGAAAGTTTCTGGTGGACAGGAATGAAGAAGGATATTGCCGAGTATGTAGCAGTATGTGATGTATGTCAGAGGGTTAAGGCAGAGCATCAAAAACCAATTGCTACAGCTGTTGTCGATACCCGAATGGAAGTGGGATAAACTTGGCATGGATTTTATCACTGGATTACCCATGACTCGTTCAAGCTATGACTCTATCTTGGTTGTAGTTGATCGTTTGACGAAAGTAGCCCATTTCATCCCTGTGAAGACAACTTATACAAGTGCTAAGTTGGCAAAGATATACATGACCCGGATCGTATGTCTGCATGGAGTTCTGTAGCGACCAGACCTCAAATATTCTGATCTCTGTGCATCAGTGTCAACCATGGATTGGTAATGCTGACACGCACAGTACTTGAAGGATTTATAACAGAGTAGCAATCACACACTTATTACATTGAATGTCTCAAAAGAGAACTTATTACAATAAATATGGCTTAAGGCCATCTAATATCGATAACAGCGGAAGGCTTGGAGGATAAAGTGAGTCCATCAACTCCAACGGCATCACTGAGTGAAAGATCATGACCTAAGGCACCTTACTCGTCGTCTGAAAAGTTGCAACATGAACGTTGCAGCCCGAAACGGGTCAGCACATGGAATATGCTGGCAATGTAACACATAGAGTAATGAACAGAATAATGCTATCACTACATGCATATATGGCTGGTGGAAAGCTCTATGGTTACAGTTTTGCATAAAGCCAATTTTCCCTACAACAAAGGGATAAATTTAATTTAACTATCATGGTGGTTGTTAAACATTGAGAAGGTTAACCCAACTCAATCCCAATTAAGCATCATCATTAAACCCAATCAAACTAAATTAAGAGTGATGAGATCCACATGATATTCCAAGAACTAGATACTCAAGATGTCCATAACCGGGGACACGGCTAATCATGATTAGTTCGTACACTCAGCAGAGGTTTGCGCACTTTTCCCCACAAGACTCGAATACATCCATGGTCGGAGAAACGAGACACGGTCTTTCTGAAACAATAACTCTTTACTCTGGGTGGACAGTTACACCTACTTTCCCCTACATCTGCTAGCCCACCACTGAAAGAGGTCTTGCAACTTACTCAACTATGCTAGAGCCCATAATAGCTTGTGGCTGCACACGGAAGTTTCTAGCATGAACAATCTTATGATCCCTTTGAGCCTGGGTGGCGGTCCATAGGAAAATCACATGGTACCCCGGTATTTCCAAAAAAACAGGCAACACTGGGTTCCCCAGGTGCCTCAGTCCACCCATATGTGTATTAAGGTAGCCACCTTAAGATAACCATTAAGTAATAATACTCACATCTGTCATGGATACACTCACCCAATCAACGTCTACAAGCATAGCATAGCAATATAAGCAACGTAGAAGTAACTCCCAAAGGTTTGATAATAAACAGGACAATAGATACTACCTCATCTACTTCCCAAAACCCACATGTTAATCAGATCCTAACCATGCAATTGTTTGAGGATTGATCTAATGCAATAAAACTGGGTAGTAAGGAGGTATGATCAAAGTGTTACTTGCCTTGCTAATGATCTGTGAAACCTAGAGACTCGCAGTAGCACACTTCGCACTCCGGGTACTCTATCGCAAACAAACAAGCATACAATAAGAACTCAACTAGAAGCATGGGTAAAACTCAAATAAAAGATCTAACCAGAAAGTTCAACTTCAGAACTCCGGTTTAGAAAAAGAATCAAATCAAACGAAGCAACGAAACTCAAACTGCTAAAGAAACAAGCTCCGGTTACTAATCTGGACTTAAAGTCAAATTTTACAGCACCAAAAACTTGTTTAAGTTGGTTACATAGAAAGAGGGCTTCGAGATGAAACTCTAGACACTTGAATCGCCTAATTCCGATAAACGAGCAAAAAGATAAACTAAAACGAAAATCAAGGCAGAAATTACGATCGAAAATAATCACGGAAAATCCCTGGAAAAAGAAAAACTGACAAACAGGCTAACGAACGAACGTTCGCTGTCTGCGGCTAAACGGTGAAAATCATTCTTTAAAATGAACGAACGAACGGGCATTCGCTAAATAACTAAACCGAAAAAATAAACCGATCTAAATAATAAAAAAACAACCGTGGTTTCTAAAAAAACGTGGTTTTCTTCCGAAAACAGGCGGCGGTCAACCTCGGCGGGATGGTGGCGGCGGGCGGCTCCGGCGTCGGGTGGTGGCTCCGGTGGGCGGCTAGGTCGGCGGCGGTGCTCGGGCGGCGGCGCCGGTCTCCGGCGCAGAGAGAGCAAGGCTTGGCGGCGGGCGGTGGATCGCGGCGGCGGCGGATCCGGCGGCGGCGACGGTCAGAATCAGGCTTCGGGGGCGGCAGCGACTTGGGCTGGCGGGGGCCTCGGCCTCGGCTTATAAGGCCGGGCGGGCTAAGGTGTCCGGGTCGGACACGGCCCGGTAAGGCGGTATCTTTTTTTAAAATAATTCCGCGCAGAAAAACAAATAAAAGAAATACTAAACTGACTCCAAAAATCCTGAAATTAATTTTCCCCGTCCTCTAAAAAAAGCGGACAAAGTGAACATTTATTTGGGCCTCTAATGCAATTTTGAAAAACGCATATTTTTCCTAATTCCAATAAAATAGCGATAAAACTCCGAATAAAAGTCTTATTTGATTTTAATATTAAATCTCCAATATTTCTTTATTCTGGGAAAGTCATTTTATCCCCTCTCTTTTATTTTTATAAAAGGAAATATTCGAAGATAGAATAATTAAAATCAAATGATCCTCTTTTCAAAATTTGAGAAAACTCAAATATGAAAATAATGAAATCCCCAACTCTCTGTCTAGGTCCTTGAGTTGCGTAGAATTTTTAGGATCAAGCCAAAATGCAATAGAATATGATATGCAAAGATGATCTAATGTATAACATTCCAAATTGAAAATTTGGGATGTTACAAACCTACCCCCCCCTTAAGATGAATCTCGTCCTCGAGATTCGGGTTGGCTAGAAAATAGGTGAGGGTGATCCTTCCGTAGGTCTTCCTCTCGCTCCCAGGTGGCTTCATCTTTGGTATGGTGGCTCCACTGGACCTTGCAGAACTTTATAACCTTGCTGCGTGTGTCTTGGCTGGTAAACTCGAGAATCTTCACTGGTATCTCCTCGTAGGTCAAATCACTATCCAACTGAATCGCTCCCAGTGGCACTGCATCTCTTAGAGGAATATCGGCCATCTTTGCATGGCACTTCTTCAACTGGGAAACGTGGAACACATCGTGAACTCTTGACAATCCTTCAGGCAACTCCAACTTGTAAGCAACTTCTCCCATACATTCCAAAACTTTGTATGGTCCCACAAAATGTGGTGCTAACTTTCCCTTAACTCCAAAATGCTTAACTCCTCAAAGTGGGGCCACTCGAATATAAACTCTATCTCCGGCTTCGTAAAATGTCTCCTTGCGTTTAGAATCCGCATAGCTTTTCTGCCTGGATTGGGCTACTTTGAGTCTATCGCGGATCAGTTTAACTTTCTCTTCAGACTCTTTAATTAAATCTGGTCCAAACAACTAACAGTCTCCAACCTCATCGTATAACAATGGTGTTCTGCACCTCCTTCCATACAAAGCTTCAAAAGGGGCCATCTTCAAACTGGCTTGATAGTTGTTATTGTAAGAGAACTCTGCATATGGCAAGTTGTTGTCCCAACTAGATCCATAATCTAGCGCACAAGCTCTCAACATGTCCTCCAGAATCTGATTGGCTCTCTCGGTTTGTTGATCTGTCTGTGGATGAAAGGCTCTACTGAAATCTAGCCTGGTACCCAAAGTTTCATGCAACTGATTCTAGAACTTTGAGGTAAACTGGGTTCCTCTATCTGATACAATGGTCCTTGGAACTCCATGCAGACATACGATCCTGGTCATGTATATCTTTGCCAACTTAGCACTGGTGTAAGTGGTCTTCACTGGGATGAAATGAGCTACTTTCGTCAAATGATTGACTACAACCCATATCGAGCATAGCCTGAACGAGTCCTGGGCAATCTCGTGATAAAATCCATGCCTAGCTTATCCCACTTCCATTCGGGTATCGGCAATCGCTGTAGCAATCCTGCTAGCTTTTGATGTTCTGCCTTCACTCTCTGACATACATCACAAACTGCTACATACTCTATAATATCCTTCTTCATTCCGGTCCACCAGAAACTATCCTTCAAATCCAGATACATCTTTGTGTTTCCTGGGTGAATCGAGTACGGCGAATCGTGGGCCTCCTGCAGAATCAACTTCCTGATCTCCGGATCATTAGGCACATATATGTGGTCCTTAAACCATAAGGTATCGTGCTCATCCTCACGAAATCCCTTAGCTTTTCCTTTGCTCATCCTTTCCTTTATCTCGGCAATCTCCTTGTCTGTCTTCTGAGCTTCTCTGATGTTATCCATCAAAGTAGACTTAATCTCCAATGCTGCTACATAGCCTCTCGGAACTATCTCCAAACATAGCTCACGAAGATCCTCTGCTAACTCATGTGGTAACTCTCCGGTCATGAGTGTATTGACATGACTCTTGCGGCTCAACGCATCGACTACTACGTTAGCCCTTCTGGGATGATAATGCAATCTCTTATCATAACCCTTAATGAGCTCCAACCACCTCCTTTGCCTTAGATTCAACTCCTTCTGTGTGAAGATATACTTCAAACTCTTGTGATCCGTGTACACCTCACAATGGTTTCCGATGAGAAAATGTCTCCATGTCTTAAACCATGCACTACGGCTGCTAACTCCAAATCATGTGTAGAATAGTTCAACTCATGGGGTTTAAGCTGTCGTGAGGCATATGAAACAACTTTTCCCTCCTGCATAAGCACTGCTCCAAGTCCTCGACAAGAAGCGTCACAATACACTTGATAATCATTGCATTGATCTGGTAGAATCAACACTGGTGCTATAACCAAACGTTTCTTCAACTCCTAAAAACTAGCCTCACATTCCTCGGTCCATTTGAACTTGGTGTCCTTCTGCAACAACTCCGTCATGAGCTTTGCAACCTTTGAGAAATTCTCAATGAATCTCCGGTAGTATCCTGCGAGTCCAAGAAAACTCCGGATCTCTCCAACTGACGTGGGTGCTTCCCAATTTGTCACAGTGACAACTTTGGTGGGGTCTACTGCTATTCCTTCTCTGGGTATAACATGTCCAAGGAATCCAACTTCCTTCAACCAAAACTCACACTTGCTGAACTTGGCATATAACTGATGTTCTCTGAGCTTCCCAAGTACCAAACGCAAATGCTCCTTATGCTCCTCTTCATTCTTCGAGTAAACTAGAATATCATCAATGAACACCACGACGAACTTATCCAAAAACTCCATAAACACCTTTTTCATCATGCTCATGAAATACGCAGGTGCGTTAGTCGGACCAAATGACATAACAGTATACTCGTATAGCCCATACCTTGTGGTAAAAGCTGTCTTAGGTATATCCTGCTCTCAAGTCTTTAGCTGGTGGTATCCTAATCGCAGATCGATCTTGGAAAATACTTTAGCTCCTTGCAACTGGTCAAACAGAACATTATTCATCGGCAGTGGGTACTTGTTCTTGATCGTTACTTCATTCAATCCTTGATAATCAACAACCATCCTCAACGATCCATCCTTCTTCTCCACTAGAAGCACTGGTGATCCCCAAGGTGACGAACTTGGGCAAATATAGCCTTTATCCAGTAACTCCTTAATCTTCTTCTTAATCCTCCAAATCCTTTGCGGGCATCCTGTACGGTCTCTTAGATATTGGCCCTGTGCCTGGCAAAAGCTCATTCAAAAACTCGATGTCTCTATCCGGTGGCATGCCTGGCAACTCTTTTGTAAATACATCAGGGAAATCCTTCACCACTGGTACTTCCTCATGTACAACTCCTGATAAGGAATTCACTTGAGTCCTCTTCGGTACGTTGTCAGGATACATACTTGATCCTTCTTTCTTCTGGGGTGGTGAGCAAAATCGACTTACTGGCGCAATCGATGTTTCCTCCATACAGTGATAGCTAATCCATACCCAAAATCACATCCAAACCTTGTTACTCCAAAATTATGAGGTCTGAGGGGAAAACATGCCTACCTATGGTCAATGGCATCTGAAAACATCCTTGGCTTGCCATATATTCCGCTCCTGGCGAGCTTACTAACATAGGTGTTCTAAGAACTTTGGTGGGCAGTTTATACTTATCCACAAATCCCCTTGATATGAATGAATGTGATGCACCAGTATCAAAAAGAACAATTGCAGTAAATGAGTTAACCAAAAACTTACCTATTACTGCATCTGGCTGTGCTTCAACCTCCTCCACGTTAACGTGGTTCACTTGTCCCCTATTGAAAGGGTTGGGCTTCTTCCCAGAGCTTCCATTGTCATTCCCATTCTTTGCTTCAGGACATTCATCGGCATAATGTCCAGTCTTCTGGCACTTGTAGCAAGTAATGTGACTTAGATCCTTCTTGGCGGGCATTGCTGGGTTGGAACGGTTCTGTCCGTTGCTTCCTCCATTACCATTCCCATACTTGGAGCCACTATGGTTGTGCGAACTTCCTCCATTGTGATTGTGACTTCCATGGTTATGTTGTACGGGTCCTCCCGAATTCGGGGTAAAACGGGGCCTCTGCTGAGCTCCAGAATTGTACTTTCCTTATCCATACTTCCTCTTACGGTTGTCAATTTGCTGTTGCTTCCCTTCAATCATGAGAGCTCTATCTCCCAACTCCTGGTTGTTGTTGAAGGTTGCCACCATCAACTGCATGCTCAGCTCATCATTCAGTCCTTCCAGAAACTTCTCCTGCTTAGCTGCATCCGTAGCAACGTCACCTGGGGCATAACGTGCTAACTTACTAAAATCATCCACATCTTGCCAATCAGACGTCCTCCTTGGCGCAAGTTGCGAAACTCACGCTTCTTCATGGCCATAGCTCCTCTTTGAAACATGGGCGAGACGGAAAGCTCTTTGGCGGGTCCCATGTGGCGGTGTCGATGGGGTAAGTGGCTGTGAAATTCTCCCACCATGATGTTGCGGGTCCATCAAGCTGATGTGCGACAAATCGCACTCTCTCCGCATCTGTGCATCCTGCAGTGGTCAATTCCCTTCCAATCTTGCAGAGCCAATCATCTACAACTATCGGCTTGGTGCTACTGGAGAACACCGGCGGATTCAGCCTCAAGAAACGGGCTAAGTGATCAACAGGTGGTGGTGGTGGTGGGTTGTTGTTGTTGTTGTTCCCCTGATTCTGATTCTGGACTAGTATCTGCATCAATGCATTCTGCTCCTGGATCAACTGAGTGAGCTCTGGCGGGAAAGCAAATCCATTGTCGCGTCTCAAAGGCATCTGATGGGTTTTAGAATATATGAGAAAATAGAATAGAAATAGATCTAGAGGGAAAACACTACCCATATGCACATGAGACAAACACAAACAAGATCAATTCAATCGATTCAATCAATTTCAAACAAGGGCATACAACGGTATAACTATCGTTACAAAAGTGCTCAGACTATACTATATACATGGGGAATACTACTACTTTTTTTGACACTTGAAATAGTAGGAGAGGCTCCTACTGTATGTATTAAATTAAGTGACCAAAAAGTCTTACAGAGTTATAACCTTACATCCATAGCCATGTTGTAACTAAGGGGAAGGGGTGAACAGTAGAAAGAGGGACCAAAAGAATAAAGTTAAATACTATTTACAAAAGAGGACAAAAAGGGTTGAAGTTTCTCTCCCACTCTGTAACGAAGAAGGGAAAGGTCCTCTCTCAACCTAGTCAGCCAGGATGATTTCGAAGGTGAGATTCCTCTGAAGTGTTTGTTGTTTCTCTCTTTCCATATGCTCCATGCAGCCTGTAGGAAGATGTCCATGAACATCGGGCTATTCCACGTAGTTTTCGCGTGCTCAATACATTGAAGTCTTGAACCATGTGTTATCCAGCTAATATTAATATGTGACCAACACTCTTGGCTAAATGGACAGGTGAAGAAAAGGTGCTCCAAAGTTTCTTCAATAGAAGAATTACACAGCAGACAAGTGTGGTTGTCACCAATGTTGTAGTGTCTCCTCTTGAGCATGTTTCGTGTGTTACGAATAATTTTATTTTCATGGTGACCTCAGATTTCCACAACCATTTGTATGTTTGGTGAGCTCTTATTTCTCTGAAGTAATATGAGTAATATTGGCTCGCAGTGTAATCTCCTTTACCCCAAATGCATGTCCATTTATCCTCTCCGTGGGCCAAGGTAATCGGAATACTACTACTGTTATGGTGGTCGACTAGAAAAATTGATCGGTGGAAGACTCCATGATATTTGCTCCAGCTTCATCAACAAATTCATCATCGCGATCGTCAGGGTTCGAGTCAATGTCGTCGATGATGATGTAGTTCCCTGGGCAAGTGGAATAGTCGTCATCTCCTCCTGGCGCGGGGTCTCCCATGAATATTCCTAGCTTCTTCTTCAGATCGTCATTCTTCTTCACGAGTATCATCATTTCCTCCTCATATCCATCGCGTGTAGACTTGAGTTCTTCCTCCAGCTCCGTGATCCTGGACATTGCCTTCTTCAGATCTATCATGCCTACGCACATCTGGTTCTCCTGGCGGCGAATGTCCTGGTTTAACTCCTGGATGAAAGCTGCAATAGATCTATCCTTCCTGGTGCTGATCATCTCCCATTGCTCATCTCGGCGCCCACAAATCTGGTAGATAGTATCCTTGAGATCCTTGTGGTAAACTTCTCCAATGCGTCCCATGGTGATGTGGGCTGCCATGCTCTTTCCTAGACTCCAGGTTGGTGCATCAAAGGAAAACTCTATGGGCTCAGTGACTGGCATGAACGTCCTTCCTGGAACTTGAACTCGGATCATCCAACGCTCCTCTTCTAGTAAAGTGGCGATGTAGGTCTCGATGAAACTCGGTATTCCGATGTTCAGGTATCTAGTAACTTCCTTCAAGTGGCATCCAAAAGGTGTTTCTTCATCCGGTTGCGCGAACTTGTTCCTTGCATCCGCCATCCTAAAGTGTAGAAAAAGGGAGAGGAGTCAGAAATGAGAAGAGAGTAGTGATCTAGGGCTTTAGCTTAGTGGTCGTGTCCTACAGTCAGCGTGGGCTCTGATACCATCTTGTAGCGACCAAACCTCAAACAGTCTGATCTCTGTGCATCAGTGTCATCCCTGGATCGGTAATGCTGACACGCACAATACTTGAAGGATTTATAATAGAGTAGCAATCACACACTTATTACATTGAATGTCTCAAAAGAGAACTTATTACAATAAATATGGCTTAAGGCAACCTAATATCGATAACAGCAGAAGGCTTGGAAGATAAAGTGAGTCCATCAACTCCAACGGCATCATTGAGTGAAAGATCATGACCTAATTAAGGCACCTTATCGTCTGAAAAGTCTGCAACATGAACATTGCAGCCCGAAACGGGTCACCACATGGAATATGCTGGCAATGTAACACATAGAGTAATGAATAGAATAATGCTATCACTACATGCATATACGGCTGGTGGAAAGCTCTATGGTTACAGTTTTGCATAAAGCCAATTTTCCCTACAACAAAGGAATAAATTTAATTTAACTATCATGGTGGTTGTTAAACATTGAGAAGGTTCACCCAACTCAATCCCAATTAAGCATCATCATTAAACCCAATCAAATTAAATTAAGAGTGATGAGATCCACATGATAATCCAAGAACTAGATACTCAAGATGTCCATAACCGGGGACACGGCTAATCATGATTAGTTCGTACACTCTACACAGGTTTGCGCACTTTTCCCCACAAGACTCGAATACATCCATGGTCAGAGAAATGAGACACAGTCTTTCTAAAACAATAACTCTTTACTCTGGGTGGATAGTTACACCTACTTTCCCCTACATCTGCTAGCCCACCACTGAAAGAGGTCTTGCAACTTACTCAACTATGCTAGAGCCCATAATAGCTTGTGGCTGCACACGGAAGTTTCTAGCATGAACAATCTTATGATCCCTTTGAGCCTGGGCGGCGGTCCATAGGAAAATCACACGGTACCATGGGATTTCCAAAAAAACAGGCAACACTGGGTTCCCCAGGTGCCTCAAGCCACCCAGATGTGTATTAAAGTAGCCACCTTAAATTACCCATTAAGTAACAATACTCACATCTATCATGGATACACTCACCCAATCCACGTCTTACAAGCATAACATAGCAATATAAGCAACGTAGAAGTAACTCCCAAAGGTTTGATAATAAACAGGACAATGGGTACTACCTCATCTACTTCCCAAAACCCACATGTTAATCAGATCCTAACCATGCAATTGTTTGAGGCTTGATCTAATGCAATAAAATTGGGTAGTAAGGAGGTATGATCAAAGTGTTACTTGCCTTGTTGATGATCCGTGAAACCTAGAGACTCGTAGTAGCACGCTTCGCACTCCGGGTACTCTATCGCAAACAAACAAGTACACAATAAGCACTCAACTAGAAGCACGGGTAAAACTCAAATAAAAGATCTAACTAGAAAGTTCAACTTAAGAACTCCGGTTTGCAAAAAGAATCAAATCAAACGAAGCAACGAAACTCAAACTGCGAAAGAAACAAGCTCCGTTTACTAATCTGGACTTAAAGTCAAGTTTTACAGTACCAAAAACTTGTTTAAGTTGGTTAAACAGAAAGAGGGCTTCGAGACGAAACTCTAGGCGCTTGAATCGCCTGATTCCGACAAACGAGCGAAAAGATAAACTAAAACGAAAATCAGGGCAGAAATCGCGATCAAAAATAATCACGGAAAATCCCTGGAAAAAGAAAAACTGACGAACAGGCTAACGAACGAACGCTCGCTGTCTGCGGCTAAACGGTGAAAATCGTTCGTTAAAACGAACGAACGAACGGGCGTTCGCTGGATAACGAAACCAAAAAAATAAACCGATCTAAATAATAATAAAACAATCATTTCTATAAAACAATCATTTCTAAAACAATCATTTTGGCGGCGGTCAACCTCGGCGGGACGACGGCAGTGGGCGGTGGCTCCAGTGGGCGGGTCAAGTCGGCGAGATTCGACGGCAACCGCAGCGGCGGATCGCGGCAAAGAAAGAAGGGCGCGAGCAAGGTTAGGATTTGGGGGCGGCGACGACTTGGGCCGGCGGGGGCCTCGGCCTTGCCTTATCAGGCCGGTCGGGCTGAGGTGTCCGGGTCGAACACGGCCCGGGAAGGCGGTATATTTTTTTTTAAAAAAATAATTTCGTGCAGAAAAACAAATAAAAGAAATACTAAACGGACTCCAAAAATCCTGAAATGAATTTTTCCTGTCCTTTAAAAATATAGCGGACAAAGTGAACATTTATTTGGGCCTGTAATGCAATGTTGAAAAACCAATATTTTTCCTAATTCAAATAAAAGAGCGATAAAACTCAGAATAAAAGTCTTATTTGATTTTAATATTAAATCTCCAATATTTATTTATTTTTGGAAAGTCATTTTATCCCCTCTCTTTTATTTTTATAAAAGTAAATATTCGAAGATAAAATAATTAAAAGCAAATGATCCTCTTTTCAAAATTTGAGAAAATTCAAATATGAAAATAACGAAATCCCCAACACTCTCCGTGGGTCCTTGAGTTGCGTAGAATTTCTAGGATCAAGCCAAAATGCAATAAAATATGATATGCAATGATGATCTAATTTATAACATTCCAAATTGAAAATTTGGGATGTTACAAGTTCCAAGGACCATTGTATCAGATAGAGGAACACAATTTACTTCAAACTTTTGCAATCAGTTGCATGAAACTTTCGGTACCATGCTAGAGTTCAGTACAACCTTTCATCCACAGACAGATGGACAGACTGAGAGAGTCGATCAGATTCTGGAGGACATGTTGAGAGCTTGTGCGCTAGATTATGGATCTAGTTGGGATAACAATTTGCCCTATGCAGAGTTCTCTTATAACAACAGTTATCAAGCCAGTCTGAAGATGGCCCCTTTTGAAGCTTTGTACGGAAGGAGGTGTAGGACACCGTTATCATGGGATGAAGTTGGAGATAGATAGTTTTTTGGACCAGACTTAATCAAAGACTCTGAAGAGAAGGTTAAGTTGATTCGAGACAGACTCAAGGTAGCCCAGTCAAGGCAGAAGAGTTATGCAGATACTAAATGCAAGGAGATAATCTATGAAGTCAGAGATAGAGCATATCTTCGTGTGTTCCCACTCCGAGGATTTAAACATTTTGGAGTTAAGGGAAAGCTAGCACCATGTTTTATGGGACCATACAGAGTTTTGGAACGCATGGGAGAAGTTGCGTACAAGTTGGAATTGCCCGAAGGATTGTCAGGAGTTCATGATGTGTTTCAGGTTTCCCAGTTGAAAAAGTTTCACGCAGAGATGGCCGATATTCCTCTCAGAGATTCAGTGCCACTGGAAGCAATTCAGTTGGATAGTGATCTGAACTATGAAGAGAAGCCAGTCAAGATTCTCGACTTTTCTAGCCGAGTTACCCGCAGCAAGGTTATCAAAATTTGCAAAGTTCAGTGGAGCCATCATACAGAGGAGGAAGCCACCTGGGAGCGAGAAGAAGATCTTCGCAAAGACCACCCCAAACCTTTTTGCTGACCAACCCGAATCTCGAGGGCGTGATTCATCTTAAGGGGGGATAGGTTGTAACATCCCAATTTTCAAATTTGGATGTTATAGATAGATCATCATATGCATATCATATTTATTTCGCATTTTGGTTGTGATCCTAGAAATCTTAAGAAACTCAAGGACCCAAGGAGAGAGTTGGAGGTTTCACAAATTTCATCTTTGAATTTATTTCAAATTTGAAACGAGGATCAATTTGATTTTAATAATTTTCCCTCCAATTATTTCCAATAATAAAAATAAATGAGAGAAGATAACATGACTTCTTCAACCTAGGGTAATATTGGAGAAAGAATTATAAAATAAAATTATTATTATTATTATTGGGTATTTATTTGCTATTTTATTTGAATTAAAGAAAACTTGCATTTTTAGTCCAGAAAATGTTCATCTTGTCCCAAATATTAGGTTTGGACGGTGAAAATTGTTTCTGGAATTTTTTGAAGTTTTTTATATTTATTTAGGATTTTTCTCTGTGGCGAATTGTTTTAAAAAAAACCGGGCGGACTGGGCCAAAGCCCAGCCGGCCCGTTGCGCCACCGCCTTCCCCGCCGTGAGGGAGCCGGAGTCTGGCGAGGAGGAGGAGTCCGGGTCCGACCCCGTGCCCCCTCGCGCACGCCATGGCCCCCGGCCCTTTATATAGCGCCGCCGCCCGACCATCTCTCCTCCCAAGCCGCCCATGAGCCCGCCACTCCACCGCCGCTTGCCCACTGCCTCTGATACCACTGCCGGCGCCCCATGTTGTTCTTGCCTCATGACTGCCATGCCATCGCGCCCGCCACCGACAGGAGCCGCCGCCACCGCAAATCACCGTCGCCGCCTGATCCGATCTCGCCGGAGCGGTCGCCATTTTTTTTTGACGCGAACCGGTAAGAACCGGTCAGCCGAACGGTTTTGTTTCCGTTTTTTCTCGGTTTTAGGGTTTAGATCGGCTTAGTTTCTATTTTAGTTATTTAGTAAACGTTTGCTCATTCGTTCGTTTTAACGAACGGTTTTGTTAGATTAGTTCTGTTAATGAACGTTCGCGCTATAGTATTTTTTTATTTCAGTTTTATTATCGGCCAGGGACCTTTCCGCGAATAGTTTTCTCGCGATTTAGCCCCTGATCTTAAAACTAGCGTAACTTTTTGCTCGTTTGTCCAAATTAGATGAAACCAGCGCCTAAATCTTTGTAACGTTCTGTTCTTTACAGTTAACCAACTTGAACATGACTTTGACACTGTAAAATTTGACTTTAATTCAGATTAGTAAACAATCTTGTTTCATTCGTATCTCGAGTTTCATTTCTCCGTTTGAGTTGTTTCTTTTTGCAAGTCATAGCTAATCACATGTACCTACAGTTAAGATCTAATCCACATGATAATAATGTTGTTAGGCTTTGTTTCGTGTTTGATTTGGATCTTTTCTAGTTTCGTGTTGCTTTTGTTTGAGTGATTGCTTATGTATGCTACTGTTTGTCTATGTTAGATTACCCGGAGTGAGAAGCTTGTTACTAAGAATCTCTAGAGTTTGCAGATCGTCAGCAAGGCAAGTTACACTTTGATCATACTTTTCTATACCCAGTTTTTACTATGCATTAGTATTGATTCTCAAATATTTGCATGAGTAGGATTGGGAACATGTGGTTTGGTTGTATTACTTGAGGTAGGAACCTAATACCTTTTCATCACCCCAGGATTTACGTTATGCTTTATTAATGCTTAGCCATGCTCATAGACGGGGATTGGATCGTGAATCACATGGAAGTTTTGAGAGTTATTAATCTAGGATAACATTAAGGTGGCAACTTTAATACACATCTGGGTGGATTGGTTGGGGCACCTGGAGAACCCAATGTTGTCCATTAAGGGAAATCCTGGGGTATCTATGTGATTTTTCCTCGGTTCGCCACCCAGGCTCAAAGGGATCATATGATATTTCATGACTAGAAACTTCTGTGTGCAGCCACAAGCCATTATGGGCTCTGGCATAGTTGAGTAAGTTGTATGAACTCTCGAATAGGCGGACTAGTAGATGTAGAGGGAAAGTAGGTGTACTAGTCTGCCCAGAGTAGAGAGTGAATGCTTCAGAAAAAGTATGTCTCGATCTTCTGATCATGGATGTGGTCGAGTCTTGTGGGAAAAAATGTGCAACCTCTGCAGAGTGTATAAACTAATCATGGTTAGTTGTGTCCCCGGTTATGAACATCTTGAGTATCTGGAATTGGATATATATTGTTGATCTCATCACTCTTTAATTAATTGAATTGGGTTTAATGATGATATTGTTTAATTGGGATTGAGTTGGGGGAACCTTCTCAAATATTTGGAACAACTTGGGAGTAGTTAAATAAATTTATTCTTTTGTTGTAGGGAAAAACTAATTTTATGCAAAAATCATAAACTTAGAGCCTCCACCAGCAAAATATTGCATGTAGATATAGTTCTTGCATTTCATTGCTTTACAGTGTAACTCTGCCAGCATATTCAATGTGCTGACCTACACGGCTGCAACGTCTCATGTTGCAGACTACTCAGACGACGAATAAGGTGCGATAGGTCATTGTAGTGCACTCAGCTATGCCGTTGGAGTTGATGGACTCATTTACCTTCGAAGCTTCCACAGTTATCTAGTTTAGATGGCCTTCAGCCATGATACTTTTTGTGTAATCATACTCTTTATGAGGACTCGATGTAATAAGTGTGTGATTGAACTCTGTTATAATTCCTCGAGTACTGTGCGTGTCAGCATTACCGATCCAGGGATGACACTGATGCACAGAGTTCAATCCATTGAGATCGTGGTCACTACAACAAGGCACATATTGTATTTTTGCCATCGAGGATAAAAAGATGGGGTTTATATCATATTGCTTGAGTTTATCCTCTACATCGTGTCATCTTGCTTAATGTGTTACTCCATTCTAACGAACTTAATACTCTAGATGCATGTTGGATAGCGGTTGATGTCTGGAGTAATAGTATTAGATGCAGAATCGTTTTGGTCTACTTGACACGGACGTGATGCCTATGTTCATGATCATTGCCTTAGATGTCTTCATAATTATGCGCTTTTCTATCAATTGCTCAGCAGTAATTTGTTCACCCACAGTAATACGTGCTATCTTGAGAGAAGCCACTAGTGAAACCTATGGCCACCGGGTCTATTTCTTATTATATTACATCTCTTTTATTAACATCGCATCTCGTTTACTATTTTGCAATCTTTACTTTCCAATCTATACAACAAAAATACCAAAAAATATTTACTTTACTATCTTCATTAGATCTCATTTTTGCGATTGGCCGTGAAGGGATTGACAACCCCTTTATCGCGTTGGTTGCAAGGTTCTTGATTGTTTGTGCAGGTACTAGGTGACTTGTGTGTCGTCTCCTACTGGATTGATACCTTGGTTCTCAAAACTGAGGGAAATACTTATGCTACTTTGCTGCATCACCCTTTCCTCTTCAAGGGAAAACCAACGCATGCTCAAGAGGTAGCAAGGAGGATTTCTGGCACCGCTGCCGAGGAGATCTACGCCAAGTCAAGACATACCAAGTACCCATCATAAAATCTTATCCCTCGCATTACATTATTTGCCATTCGCCTCTCGTTTTCCTCTCCCCCACTTCTAAAACGATTTTTGAAAATCTTTGCCTTTTCTTCGCCACTCTTCCATTCGTCTCTTTTTGCTTGCTTCTTGTGTGCTTGTGTGTTGGATTGATTGTTTGTCATGATGGCTCAAGATAATACTAAATTGTGTGACTTTTCCAATACCAACAACAATGATTTTATTAGCACTCTGATTGCTCCTACTACCGATGTTGATTCTTGTGAAATTAGTACCGCTTTGTTGAATCTTGTTATGAAAGATCAATTTTCTAGCCTTCCTAGCGAAGATGCCACAACCCATCTAAACAACTTCGCTGATTTGTGTGATATGCAAAAGAAGAAAGATGTGGATAATGATATTGCTAAATTGAATCTATTTCCGTTTTTGCTTAGAGATCATGCTAAACTTGGTTCTCTTCTTTGCCTAAAAATAGTAATGATTCATGGAATAAGTGCAAAGATGCTTTTATTTCTAAGTATTTTCCTCCCGCTAAGATCATCTCCCTTAGGAATGATTTTACGAATTTTAAGCAACTTGATCATGAGCATGTTGCACAAGCTTGGGTGAGGATGAAATTGATGATACATAATTGCCCTATACATGGTTTGAATTTGTGGATGATTATACAAAAAAATTATGCCGGATTGAATTTTGCTCCTAGAAATCATTTAGATTCGGCCGTGGGAGGTACTTTTATGGAAATCACTTTACGAGAGGCTACTAACCTCCTAGATAATATTATGGTTAATTATTCTCAATGGCACACCGAAAGATCCACTAGTAAAAAAGTTCATGCGATTGAAGAGATTAATGTTTTGAGTGGAAAGATGGATGAACTTCTGAAATTGTTTGCTAACAAAAGTGTTTCTTCTGATCCTAATCACATGCCTTTGTCCACTTTGATATAGAATAATAATGAATCTATGGATGTGAATTCTGTTGGTAGGAACAATTTTGGTAACAATGCGTATAGAGGTAATTTTAATCCTAGGCCGTTTCCTCGTAATTCCTCTAATAATTATGGTAATTCCTACAACAACTCTTATGGAAATTTTAATAAGATTCCCTCTAATTTTGAGAATAGTGTTAAAGAATTCATGAGTTTGCAAAAGAATTTCAATAATTTGATTGAAGAAAAATTTCTCAAGATCGATGATTTGGCTAGGAATGTGGATAGAATTTCTCTTGATGTTGATTCTTTGAAACATAGATCTATCCCACCTAAGCATGATATCAATGAGTCTCTCAAGGCCATGAGAATTTCCATTGATGACTACGAAGAAAGAACCACAAAGATGCGTGCTAAAAAAGATTGGTTGTAAAAGCGTGTTCTTCTAGTTTTCATGATAATAATGATGAAGATCTAAAAGTGATTGATGTGACTCCTATTAAATCTTTGTTTTCCAATATGAATCTTGATAAAGATGGGACTGGAGATGAGTCAACTTTATTTAAAAGGCGTCCCAATGATTCCGAGTTTTTAGATCTAGATGCAAAAAATGATAAAAGTAGGATTGAAGAGGTCAAAACTTTACATAGCAATGAACCCACTATTTTGGATTTCAAGGAATTTAATTATGATAATTTCTCTTTGATAGATTGTATTTCCTTGTTGCAATCGGTGCTAAATTCTCCTCATGCTTATAATCAAAATAAATCTTTTACTAAACATATCGTTGATGCTTTGATGCAATCTTATGAAGAAAAGCTTGAACTAGAAGTTTATATTCCTAGAAAACTTTATGATGAGTGGGAACCTACTATTAAAATTAAGATTAAAGATTATGAATGCTATGCTTTGTGTGATTTGGGTGCGAGTGTTTCCACGATTCCAAAAACTTTATGTGATGTGCTAGGTTTTCGTGATTTGATGATTGTTCTTTAAATTTGCATCTTGCGGATTCCACTATTAAGAAACCTATGGGAAGAATTAATGATGTTCTTATTGTTGCAAATAGGAATTATGTGCCCGTAGATTTTATTATTCTTGATATATATTGCAATCCTACATGTCCTATTATTCTTGGTAGACCTTTCCTTAGAACGATTAGTGCAATTATTGATATGAAAGAAGAAAAATTAGATTTCAATTTCCGTTAAGGAAAGGCATGGAATGGTTTCCTAGGAAGAAAATTAAATTTCCTTATGAATCTATTATGAGATCCACTTATGGATTGCTTATCGAAGATGGCAATACCTAGATCTATTCATGTTTTTATGCCTAGCTAGGGGCGTTGAATGATAGCGCTTGTTGGGAGGCAACCCAATTTTATTTTTGTTCTTAGTTTTTTTCTCCTGTTTAGTAATAAATAATTCATCTAGCCTCTTCTTAGATGTGGCTTTATGCTTTAATTAGTGTTTGTTCCAAGTAGAACCTTTGGGAAGACTTGGGTGAAGTCTTTGCGATCTTGCTGTAAAAAACAGAAACTTTTGCGCTCACGAGATTAGCTGTCATTTTTTACTAGAGAGCGATTTTAGGTTTTATTATTTTGACAGATGATTAACAGACAAATTCCTCACGTCCACCAATTTATTTCAGAATTTTTAGAGTTACAAAAGTATTCAAAAGTTACAGATTGCTACAGACTGTTCTGTTTTTGACAGATTATGTTTTCCGTGTGTTGTTTGCTTATTCTGATGAATCTATGAGTAATATCGGGGGGTATGAACCATAGAGAAGTTGGAATACAGTAGGTTTAACACTAATATAAATAAAGAATAAGTTCATTACTGTACCTTAAAGGGGTGGTTTATTTTCTTATACTAACAGAGCTCATGAGATTTTCGGTTGAAGTTTTGTGTTGTGAAGCTTTCAAGTTTTTGGGTAAAGATTTGATGGATTTTGGAATAAGGAGTGGCAAGAACCTAAGCTTGGTGATGCCCAGTGCGCCCTAAGATAATTCAAGGACAACCAAAAGCCTAAGCTTGGGGATACCTCGGAAGGCATCCCCTCTTTCGTCTTCGTTTATCGGTAATTAACTTTACTTGATGCTATATATTTATTCACCACATGATATGTGTTTTGCTTGGAGCGTCTTGTATGATTTGAGTATTTGCTTTTTAGTTTACCACAGTCATCCTTGCTGTACACACCTTTTGATAGAGACACGCATGAATTGGAGTTTATTACAATACTCTATGTGCTTCACTTATATCTTTTGAGCTAGACAATTTTGCTCTAGTGCTTCACTTATATCTTTTTAGAGCACGGTGGTGGTTTTATTTTATAGAAATTATTGATCTCTCATGCTTAACTTATATTATTTTGGGAGTCTTGTATAACAGCATGGTAATTTGCTTTGGTTATAAAATTAGTCCTAATATGATAGGCAGTTCCATCCAAGATGGGTATAATAAAAAAATTCATATAAAGTGCATTGAATCATATGAGAAGTTTGATTCTTTATGATTGTTTGAGATATGAAGATGGTGATATTAGATTCATGCTAGTTGAGTAGTTGTGAATTTGAGAGATGCTTGTGTTAAAGTATGTGATTCCCGTAGCATGCACGTATGGTGAACCATTATGTGATGAAGTTGAGCATGATTTATTTATTGATTGTATTCCTTATGAGTGGCGGTCGGGGACGAGCGATGGTCTTTTTCTACCAATCTATCCCCCTAGGAGCATGTGCGTAGTACTTCGTTTTGATAACTAATAAATTTTTGCAATAAGTATGTGAGTTCTTTATGACTAATGTTGAGTCCATGGATTATACGCACTCTCACCCTTCCACCATTGCTAGCCTCTCTAGTACCGCGCAACTTTCGCCAGTACTATACACCCACCATATACCTTCCTCAAAATAGCCACCATACCTACCTATTATGGCATTTCCATAGCCATTCCGAGATATATTGCCATGCAACTTTCCACCATTTCGTTTATTATGACACACTCCATCATTGTAATATTACCTAGCATGATCATGTAGTTGAAATCATATTTGTGGCAAAGCCACTGTTCATAATTATTTCATACATGTCACTCTAGAATCATTGCACATCTCGGTACACCGCCGGAGGCATTCACATAGAGTCAGATTTTGTTCTAAGTATCGAGTTGTAATTCTTGAGTTGTAAGTAAATAAAAGTGTGATGATCTTCATTATTAGAGCATTGTCCCATGTGAGGAAAGGATGATGGAGACTATGATTCCCCCACAAGTCGGGATGAGACTCCGGACTAAAAAAGCGACCATAAAAAAAGAGAAAGGCCCAAATAAAAAATTGAGAGAAAAAGAGAGAAGAGACAATGCTACTATCCTTTTACCACACTTGTGCTTCAAAGTAGCACCATGATCTTCATGATAGAGTGTCCTTTTTGTCACTTTCATATACTAGTTGGAATTTTTCCATATAGAAATTGGCTTGTATATTCCAATGATGGGCTTCTTCAAAGTGCCCTAGGTCTTCCTGAGCAAGCAAGTTGGATGCACACCCACTTAGTTTCTTTTTAAGCTTTCATACACATGTAGCTCTAGTGCATTTGTTGCATGGCAATCCCTACTCACTCACATTGATATCTATTAATGGGCATCTCGATAGCCCGTTGATACGCCCAGTACATGTGAGACTGTTTTCTCCTTTTCGTCTTCTCCACAACCACCATTCTATTCCACCTATAGTGCTATGTCCATGGCTCACGCTCATGTATTGCGTGAAGATTGAAAAAGTTTGAGAACATCAAAAGTATGAAATAATTGCTTGGCTTGTCATCGAAGTTGTGCATGATTAAATACTTTGTGTGATGAAGATAGAGCATAACCAGACTATATGATTTTGTAGGGATAGCTTTCTTTGGCCATGTTATTTTGAGAAGACATGATTGCTTTGTTACTATCCTTGAAGTATTATTATTTTTTTGTCAATATTAAACTTTTGTCATGAATCTTTCGGATCTAAACATTCATTCCACAATAAAGGAAAATTACATTGATAAATATGCTAGGTAGCATTCCACCTCAAAAATTCTATTTTTATCATTTACCTACTCGAGGACGAGCAGGAATTAAGCTTGGGGACGCTTGATACGTCTCCAACGTATCTATAATTTTTGATTGTTCCATCCTATTATATTATCTGTTTTGGATGTTTAATGGGCTTTAATATGATTTTTTATATTATTTTTGGGACTACCTATTAACCGGAGGCCCAGTGCCAGTTTCTGTTTTTGTCTATTTTAGTGTTTTACAGAAAAGGAATATCAAACGGAGTCCAAATGGAATGAAACCTTCGCGAGGATCCTTCTTGGACCAAAAGCAATCCAGAAGACTTGGAGTTGAAGTCTGGGACTCCACGAGGAGGCCACGAGGTAGGAGGGTGCGCCCAGGGGGGTAGGGGCACGGGTCAGATGACAGATTTAGGTCATGTTCATCGTGGTGGTAGGGGACAGCCGTCATGGTATCGAATCCGTCGAAGATCAAGTCTCCGCGGATATCAGCCACAAAATTCAGGCTTACGAATCTGACCTGATGGCCAGGGGCGTAGCTATCGATCTGCTCTAGATGGCCAAGCGAGTTGGCCCGTAGTGCGAAGCCGCCGAATACGAAGATCTATCCAGGGAGGAATATCTCCCCTGGACTGCGTTGTTGTAGATGATTGATAGAGCCTTCAAGCCTTCTGGTAACGACGCAGTGGAACTCTCAATGAAAGCACCAATGTCAATGTCAAAAACGGCGGATCTCGGGTAGGGGGTCCCAAACTGTGCGTCTAAGGCTAATGGTAATAGGAGGCGGGGGACACAATGTTTACCCAGGTTCGGGCCCTCTCTATGGAGGTAATACCCTACTTCCTGCTTGATTGATCTTGATGAATATGAGTATTACAAGGGTTGATCTACCATGAGATTGTAATTGCTAAACCCTAAAAGCCTAGCCTATGAGATTATGATTGTTCTTTATACACTAAACCCTCCGGTTTATATAGACATCGGAGGGGGCTAGGGTTATACAAAGTCAGTTACAGAGAAAGGAATCTACATATCTGAATCGCCAAGCTTTTCTTCCACGCAAAGGAGAGTCCCATCTGGACACGGGAAGAAGTCTTCTATCTTGTATCTTCATAGCCCAATAGTCCGGCCCACGTATATAGCCCAACAGTCCGGCCCACTCATTGTCATTGAAGCCTGCTAATCCGTCGGACTCATTAAAAAGGGCACCGACCTCACCAATGTAATCCAAGTAATGCTAATCTGTCGGATCCTTCTGTTCCAGCGGCGTCCTCTCCGTATGTGGGAGTTCAATCCGGAAGGTCCACGGACCCTTCAGCACTTCTCCGGCACAATGCTAAGAGGGATGTGGAATTTATTCTTTGACGCACGAAAATAGTGGCCGGATACTACAGAAGACCTCGGCCTTGACTGCAATCATCCGGATACTCCGGTAAGCACTTGACTCCCGGACACAGTTTAGTCAAATTACTCATAACAATGTACTGACAAAACTCTACTCGGCCAGGGTTGGTTAAAGAAGCCAGACAGAATTAGGTGTTCGGCTCCACTTCCCGAAGACTCTACCGATCCGGTGTTAACAAGGATGCTGGCTCCAGCACCATATCAAGTGCCGGCGGGGGAAGATAAGGAGGAGAGCGAAGAGGCCCAAGGTGGCCTCCATTCTGGGGGCGTACCAGGCAATTTGCCCGAGGAGATTGGAACTTCCACTTCCAAAGGTGGAAGGGAAGGGCGAGCTGACATCCCTTCTCCTCATGGGAAGAAGAGGACCACCTCTGAAGACTCGAAGAGAGAAACTTATAAGCAGGGGAAGGTATCCCAGTTAGGGGGCGACGTTGACATGCAGTCACTTCGCAAAGATAGGCCCTTAGCCGAATCGTAAGTGAATCAGGGTGTTTTAAATATGTCCCATTCTTTCCTGGTCGTGAGGGTAACATTTAAAATATATGTTTGCTGTCCGGCATGCAGCCCTCCTCGACAGTCGTCCTCTTTGGGGTATCTTCTTCCAGAGATGATGGATAGCAAGACGCCTCCTCAAATCTCCCTGCCTGAAAAGGGAGATGATGCCGAGGCGTCGTCCCTGAGGATCTTTCCCGATCAACGAGTGCACGAGGGGCAGTGAAGACTAGGCCCAAGGTAATGCTTCGGCCGTCCAGGGTTCGGGGTGCGCGGCCCACACGAGCACTAGCAACAAAAGTACCGGACTATCGAAGTTCCAAGGGACGACGTAACCTGTTCCAAATCCGGAGGCGTCGGATACATTGATGGACATATTGCAACATGCCTCTGTCTCAGAGAAACATCGTACCTTGATGGTTATGGTGGTTGAAAGAGTTTGGTCTGCGAAAAACGGATTGAATGAAGCCTTTACGAGCCTACTAAGAGGCTTCGAGGTACATAGTGTAATTTAAATTATATTATAAGTGCAAATTGCACCTGTATATAGATAGTAGCCCCTAAGACTCTGGTTGACATCCAAAGGGAGGCGATCAGAGGATCAAAAATATATGCCCAGGAAATGATCTGACTAATTGAGAGACAGGCAGTTACATCCGTGGCAACTGCCCAAGCTACAGGGGTAGCACATCTAAAGCAGAAAGTTGACGTAGCGGATGATGACATCACGCTTATTAACAGGCAGCTCGACGAGGCGCAAGGTATGTCTCTAGGGCACTCAGTACATGCTAGTATTATGATATGAGCATGACACCGAGAATTTGCATATGCATAACTGCAGATAGTGCCGCCGCAGTTGAGACCCTTCGGGTAGAACTTGCCCGGGCAAAGGAGCAAGCCAGGACGAGTAATGCGGCTGCCAAAAAGGTAGCCGCCGAATTAAAGGCCGAGCAGACTACTCGGCATCAGTGCGAGGAGAGAATATCTACTATGGCACTTGAGCTGAAGGATGCCACTAGCCGATGCCAAGTTCTTGAGAAAGATAATAAAGCCAAAGAGGCCGATCTTGACAAGGCCTTACAAGAGGTGAAGGAAGCCCGGTCTGAGTCTAGAGCAGCTCGGGAGGAGATCCGACAAGCCGGGGAGATCGCGGCTGGTAAGCCCTTTTTACTGCAAACTAAGTTTGGCGATCCGAAGTATGCTCCGCTTAATCAACTGCGGACTTCTCTCGACGCCTTTATTGACCTGCCGAAGAGTGATGCCGATGCGAATCAGTTTTTCCACGCACAAGAAGGACATGCGACGGAAAAGCTATTTTGGTCGCAATTTGACACGCCAAAGCGCCCACTGTTGAACGAATAGATGGCCCAGTGGGCCGAGCTCCACAAGATATCTGGAACTGCCATGAAGGACGTCATAGCCCGGCTGTGGCCAACTGAGCCCATTCCGAATAGTTATTTCAGTTTGGTGAGGCAACTTGTTCATGTGGTGCCGCGTATCGACGCTGTTAAGCGGTCGACATGCATAGAAGGTGCACGGATGGCCCTTGCCCGTGTCAAGACGTATTGGGCGAAGATGAAGGCCACTAATATTGCAGCGCAGAGTCCATCCGAAGGCAAGGAACCTAACATGCCAGAACATTACTTTGAATATGTCCTAGAAGGTGCCCGCTTGATAGAGGGTCAGTGCTCGAAAGATGTTATGTTCGAGTGAAGTGTACTGAAATTGTAAAAACAATGTTATGATATGTTTTAAGGATACTTTTGCCCAAACAGTTTTCGTGCCTCATGTGTGGTCGTTTGTATATATATAATCTGAAAGTTTGCCAGTTATCGGCTTCAGCCCCCTCGCGTATAACATGGGGGTGTTCAGAAAAGCACTTGATCACACTTGACCCAACGTCTTGGTCCGTTAAGGAGGTGTCTATGTGGCAAACTAGGCAATCGGGGACTATAGGGCTTTAACACTTTCACTTAGCCATAGGATTTTGATGGCGGGTCTACGATATAGCCCCTGGTATGTTTGCGTTTATCCGAATATGGCGCGTTTACATACGTGACCAGAATAACGGTCCTTCGTTTAATACGGAGGGAATCGCGGGGGATTCCGATGAGTCATCGAGTGGTTGACCAGCTCTCGCCGCATCATGACAGTCAGTTTTTGGCTTTCTCTACTGAGGTGCTCATTCGGACGAGCCAGGACACAATCGCAGTAGTTCTCCCTTTACCCTAGCCGATATAGCGGAACATAAGGTAGTGATACGTCCATTTTGCATCATGCTTTTATGGCAATATTTATTGCATTATGGGTTGTTATTTCACGTTATGTCACAATACTTATGGCTATTGTGGGGACCCTGACTCATAAGTCGAGATCACCGAATGCATGTGTACAGTGATCCCAGAGATCAATGCTCACTGAACACACAGAAGCTGAATAACAAGAGTCTTACATCCATACATACCGTCTTACACAAATTGTGACCATTATGGTCAAGTCTTACAATGATAAAGCCTTAAGGGTTGAACATCAAATGAAACATAAGCAGCGGAAATCATCGTTGATAAGTAGAACCCATGCCATCTGCCTTAACCCTACAGGCATTCTGACTGGGAAACGTCCTAGTTCGCATGTTCGTCTCCAAAGATCTCTTCCTCGTACTCTGGTTCTTCCATGCCTGGTCAATTAAATAACCAGTGGCAAGCCAATGAGTACTTTGAATGTACTCGCAAGCAACCCATGTTTTGGTTCAAGGTACAACAATGCAAGACATAGGTAAATTTTGCATAAAGCTAGTTTTGAGTGCAATGACATGTTCAACATCCTATAAAGCATGCATCAAGAGAGTTCAAGTAACCATGAGAACTGGTCATAGATATCAACATAAGTAGAGTGGGCACCAACCCAACATAAATAGAGTGGGCACCAACCCATCCCCAACATGTCAAGTCCTTCGACTTGACCCAAGTAGTTTCATCATCACACTCACACGGTTGAAAACCCTGGACATAGTTTAAGCAGCACCGCCCAACCGTCCTTGACCGTGGACACGACTATTCGAATAGTTTTACACTCTGCAGAGGTTGCACACTTTACCCACTAGATCCGGGAAACTTCCGTGTCATCCACGACCCGCGGTACCTCAAGTACACGGGGTAAGTACCCGATCACTACCTATCCCTAGACGACACTAACATGGAGTCCACTCGATTGGCAGTAACCCCCGTGCCCAACATTTCAAATATCATTTTCGTGGAGCCTTGCTCCCATATTCATCACATACCACTGGCACGGGGTACCAACGGTGTGTCCGGTGCCCCATAAAGATGGTCATGGCTGCCCTACAGCACGACCCGTCCCCGAGAGAGCGCACCAACAACTCTCCCGTCACTAGTAATGCGGGCTCCAAGCTAGTATCGGTCTAGGTACTCAACAATGCCCTTTCCCATATAAGGGTAGAGTGGTCGCGCATGTAAGGTTGGGACAGTCATCAAATCTTAAATCTAATCCGTTTTCGAAAACAACACACACTTGCCTCGGTACACCACTTCGTCATCAAGTGGTTACCCATCTCATCATCTCCCTCGGGCATAAGTGGCACCCGATGGGGTTTTCGAAAAGTCTTTTGAAAATACTTTGTCGCCATCACCATGCATATCCCCGTCCCTTTTTGCGTAGCACTACTTAGCATCCTATTTACTCCCACCGGCATAACCCTCATAAGAAGGTAGGGCCATGCACAATGCAAGTATCAACGAGAAAATAACGGAGGCAACCAACCCACGTGGTTCACCATCTCACCATGATTCCGATGCAACGATAATAAAGAGCTATATATGACATGCATAAAAAGGGGTTTCATAGTCATGGTCAAAGGGCTGCTTGCCTTGATTGGCTTGGTCCTCAAAGTCTTCAGGCCCTGCTCCTCCTTCTTCCTCAGCTACCTCGTCAAATACGGGATCTAACGTCGCAAGAAATAACGGGAAAATAAGACAATAATAAAAACAGAAAAGTCAAAGTGCTCAGAAAAATGTCAACTTATTTTTGTAATATACTAGGAGGAAAACTAGGAGGGGGGAAATTCTTGGTTTTGGTTCTGGAGTAGCAGAATAGGAGATATGGATTTTCAAAGGCATATTTAAATGCTAAAAATCACATTTAAATATTTACAGTGGAGAAAAGGTTGTTGGATTAGAATGAAAGTTGCACCATTAAATAGGTTGCAATATTCTATTTAGAAACTGGAATTATTTCATTTGGATAAATATTTGGCTCTGTGGAATTTTTGGAAAGAAGACAGAAAAAGAAAAGAGAAAAGGCTCCTGTGCTAGCTGGGCCAGAACAGCCGCGGGGCAGCGGCCCAGCCAGAGGGGCAGCCAGCACCGCCGACGCCGCAGCGCGCTGAGTTTAAACTCGACGGGCGGGGCCAGTGCCGCCGAGAGAGAGAGCGATGGGGGTGAGGGGCAGACAGGCAGGGCCGACCTGTCATCCCTAACCCCGAGTCCAGAGGGCCGGCATGCTCACCGGCGACGATGCAAGGCACGGCGAGGTCGGGCGAGGGCACTGCTGGGCTCAGGGACGTGTCGCCGTTCGGGTGGTGGTGGTCGCGATCGCGGGGTGAGTGCCGCCGCGGCGGCGAGTCACGCGGCGGAGGTGCTTGGCGTCGGTGGCTCCGGCGTTTCGGCTGCAAAACCAGGGGAAAGAGAGGGAATGGATCGGTGGCGCCTTGCGGTTCGGATCAAGAGAGAACTGGGCGGAGAAGGCTTATACAGCGTGAACGCCGACGAGCCGAGGCGGTGGAGCTCGAGCTCGATCTCGAGCTCGGGCGGCTCTGGAGAGGAGGGTGGTGCGGAGGCCGATTGGGAGTGTGGAGGCGGCAGGGGAGGAAGAGAGGCTCGGGTCGCCTTATATAGGCTGGCCGAGGTCCACCGTAGGCATGGCCTCTGGTGCCCATGGATCGGCTTGGGTGGCCGTTGGAGGAGGATTGGAGCTGTCTCACGGTGTTCGTGGGGGTGGAGTAGGGCGCCAGGAGAAGGAGAGAGAGCGGGGAGGCTCTGGCGTTCAGCGTCTGGCCGGGCATTGGCCGAGCCGGGCGGCGCCCAGGCACGCGTCCTGCAGGAGGTGAGAGAGAGGAGAGACAAGGGGCCTGCAGGTGGCGTGTCGCGGACGTCGAGGCACATCGACCGCGCGAGGAGAGGCACGAGGTGGTCGGGAGGCGCGGTGTCAGCGGTCGGCGCTCGCCAGCGCTCAGGCGCGACTTTGGCCGCATCCATGGCTTTCCCGCGTCGAGCGCGCATCCACTTGTGTCTGGGAGCTACAGTGGGTGTGGGCAAAACTAGGAGAGCACCTAGGATGCTCTGGAGGGCCGAGAGGAGAGAGGAAGGCAGAGAGAGAGAGAGGGAAAACTGCTGTCCAGAAAAGACAAATGAGGTTTCCCCCTCCTTCATCGTTGCTTCCTCGGGCAGAAAAGCATCAAGTTGCAGAGGGAGCGAGGAGGGTTGTGGTAAAAGATAGGGTCAAGGAGATTAGTGGAAGGGGCTGGAATTATCATTCTAAAATTCCTCCAGAAGGTGTTTGATGATGTTTTGGATAAGTTAATGACTTCCACTGGCCATGATACTCCATGGGGTGAAATGCCACATATAATTAGGGCCTTCCACCCATTCTGAGCTTATTTGGACAAGGTTGCCAATGTAACTTTTGCAAACCCTAAAAATGGGCAGGAATGGATTTGTGTAGATCCAGTGGAGTGGATCACTTATCCTTGATGCACCACTTGGTGTGGTGGCCTTATTTGGTCATGTCATCAGGCTCACCAAAGTTGGGGTCTTGGAGAAAAAGTTGGTAGTACAAAGTAGTTCAAATTTGATTCTGGTCAGAGAGGGTTTTGGGGCACTTTGACCAAGATTTCTTCTTCTCCAACCTGTGCCATTTGGTCTAGATGCATAATTAGACCATTGGAGCAAGTGCACCAAGTTTGAGAACATTTGGTCACGTTTGGCAATGTAAAGTTGCTCAAACTTCAGAATGGACAGAAATGGTTTTGAGCGGTTTTGATGATGTTATCTTGTTCTCCAAGTCATGAGACTTGGCAAGATCATCTAATATGTCATATGTGACATGATAGAATTTTCTTGGAATTTTTGGAGAGTAATTCCTTTGTAAATATTTCAAAAGCTTGAAATATCCAGGAAGAGTTTTAGAGGGTTTTGACCAATATTTTGAACATGACCATGTGTTGAAACTCTTATATATGGAAAATATATGTCCACTGAGTTTCCCTAATTTTTGTCAAATATTTTTAAGACAATAAAATAATTTTTCCCTATTAAAGACCATTTCTGGCCTTAAGAAAAAGCTTTTAAATAAAATAGTAAAACAACTGTTAAAATTATATTTTTGTGGTTTCTGGGTATCCTATATCTAATAGGAGTCAAATATATTTTTGGAAAGATTTTTACTGCCCTTAATTAAGTACTTGCAGTGCAAACCTCAATTCAGGGGTTTTTGGAAAACTAACTTTAGAAAATACTTTTTGGCCAAATTATTTTTGTAAGAAAATTCTATATTGCACTATACACATGGCATGGTCATTGGGCAGGAGTTTGGGGCAAGGAGATGAAATATAGAGGGTGGAGTAGTTGACTTTAAGAAGCGCTTGAAAAGAAGCACAGAGAGAAAACCAACTCCAAATAGAAGCCAAATAATGCAAAAGTTTTTGTTGGTCCAAATTTTCATGCTTTATTAATGAAAATGAAATGTTACAAAATGCAGGGTGTGACAGACCTACCCCTTAAAGAATCTCGTCCCAGATTCCTAAACTAAACTTTAAAGAGATCTGGAAACTCGGATCTAAGGTAGTCTTCACGCTCCCAAGTTATACCTTGATGTGGTTGCTCCATTGGACCTTGAAGTACTTGATGGTGCGGCTTCGAGTGCGTCGCTCAGCCTCATCCAGAATGCAGATGGGCCTCTCATGGTAAGTCAAATCAGGCTGAAGGTCAATGGCTTGGTGATTGACGTCCTTGTAGAGATCAGGCTTATCTGGAACTTGGAGATACTTCCGGAGTTGTGACACGTGGAATACGTTGTGCACATCAGAAAGTTCAGGTGGAAGTTCCAACTGGTAAGCCACTTCTCCTCGTTGCTCAGTGATCTTGAAGGGGCCAATGTATCTCGGAGCGAGCTTTCTTTTGACATGGAAACGCTGGGTTCCTTTGAGAGGGGTGACCCGGAGATAGACATGGTCTCCAACTCGGAAGTTTATGACCCTACAATGTGAGTCAGCGTAGCTCTTCTGTCTTGACTTGGCAGACTTCAGACGCTCTCTGACAAGCTGGACTTGCTCTTCGGCTTCACGAAGGATATCCGGCCCAAAGACAAGTCCTTCTCCGGTCTCTGACCAATTGAGGGGTGTGCGGCACTTCCGGCCGTATAACACTTCAAACGGTGCCATCTGAAGGCTTGCCTGATAACTGTTGTTGTAAGAGAACTCGGCGAAAGGGAGGCAGTCTTCCCACTTAGCTCCATAAGCTAGGACACAGGCTCGGAGCATGTCTTCGAGTATCTGATTTACCCGTTCTGTCTGACCTCCAGTCTGTGGGTGGAAAGCAGTGCTAAAGGACAACTTGGTCCCCATGGCCTCCTGGAATTTCTTCCAAAACCTTGAGGTGAACTGGGTTCCCCGATCAGACACAATCTCCTTGGGAACACCATGAAGGCTCACGATTCGGTTGATGTAGAGAGTTGCCAGCTGGTTGCCATCATGGGTAGTCTTAACAGGAATGAAATGGGCTACTTTGGTCAAATGATCGACTATGACCCAGATGGAGTCATGTCCCTTGTTTGACCTAGGTAGTCTAGTGATGAAATCCATCCCGACTTTATCCCATTTCCACTCGGGAACCTTGAGTGGTTGGAGTAATCCAGCAGGTCGCTGATGTTCAGCTTTGACTCTCTGGCATACATCACATTTTGCAACATAGGTGGCAATCTCCCTTTTCATCCCGTGCCACCAAAATCTTTCCTTAAGGTCTTGATACATCTTGGTTCCCCCAGGGTGGATGGAATATGGGGTGTCATGAGCTTCTTGCAAGATCAGGTTCTTGAGCTCAACCTTGTTGGGCACGCAGATGCAATTCCCAAACCACACAATTCCTTCCTCATCTTCCGAGAATCCTGGGGCTTTGCCTGCCTTGATCTTCCTCTTGATTCCTTCAATACTCTCATGTCCCTTCTGAGCTCGCTTGATATCAACCATCAAGGTAGGCTTGACTTCGAGGTTAGCCAAGAATCCTGGTGCAACCAGTTCCAACCCGAAGCTTTCAAGTTCTTCATACAAGGCGGGTAGCTTGTGCTTTAGCATAGCATTCAAGGAGCAAGCCTTCCTGCTCAATGCATCTGCTACCACATTAGCCTTTCGGGGTGGTATTGAACACCGAGGTCATAATCCTTTATCAACTCTAGCCATCTTCTCGCCTCATGTTCAATTCCTTTGGTGAAAATATACTTGAGACTTTTGTGATCCGTGTATATCTCACATCGCTTCCCCAATAGGTAATGTCGCCAAGTCTTGAGGCATGAACCACTACGCTAGCTCAAGGTCATGAGTAGCATAGTTCTCTTCGTGAGGTCGTAGCTGCCTTGAAAGGTAGGCTACGACTCTGCCTCCTTGCATCAGAACACCTCCCAGTCCGATTCTTGACGCATCACAATATATCACAAACTCCTTGTGTATGTCTGGTGTGGCCAGAACTAGGGCGGTGGTCAGTCTCTTCTTCAGCTCACAGAAGCTCTCTTCGCACTTCGTCCATTGAACTTCTTGTCCTTCTTCAAGAGCTGAGTCATGGGTCGGCAATGCTTGAGAATCCTTCAACGAACTTGCGGTAATATCCCGCGAGTCCGAGGAAGCTTCGACTTCCTTCACATTGCTCGGGATTGCCATTCATCACGGCTTCAATCTTAGCGGGTCGTTGACAATCCCTCTTCGCTTAAAACATGACCCAAGAATCCAACTTCACGCAGCCAGAATTCACACTTGCTGAACTTGGCATATAGTTGGTGCTCTCGAAGCTTGTCTACGACCATCCTCAAGTGTTGCTCGTGCTCTTCTTCCGACTTCGAGAAGACAAGAATGTCATCAATGAAGACAACGACAAACTTGTCCAAGTACTCCATGAAGACCTTATTCATGAGATACATGAAGTAAGCTGGGGCATTGGTCAACCCAAAGGACATGACCGTGCACTCAGTCTGAGCCATATCTGATTCTGAATGCCGTCTTGGAATATCTTGGGGTCTGATTTTCAGTTGGTAGTACCCAGATCCGAGGTCGATCTTGGAGAACACCTTGGCCCCATTGAGTTGATCAAACGGATCTTCAATCTTGGGAAGGGGTACTTATTCTTGATTGTAACCGTTGAGGAGCGGTAGTCAATGCACAAGCGGATGGTACCGTCCTTCTTTGCCACAAATGCGAGCAGGTGATCCCCAAGGGGAGGCACTAGGCGGATAAATCCTTCCTCAACCGCTCTTCCACCTGCTTCTTCAATTCGCTAACTCCTCCGACCCCATTCTATAAGGCTTCTTATAGATGGGTCCTGCTCCGGGTATGAGCTCGATGATGAACTCAATGTCTCGGTCAGGAGGCATTCCCGGTAGCTCATCAGGAAAAACATCGGGGTATTCGCATACTACCGGCACTTGTTCCAATCCAACTTTAGTTAGACAGTTGACTTGGTTGGCTTGAGCAGAAGAGGAGTTGGAGGCGAATTTAACTTCGACTCCTTGGTCATTGGTCATAGTGACAGTCCGATTGGCGCAATCTATCAAGCCTTGGTGCTTGCTGAGCCAATTCATTCGTAAGATCACATCCAAGCCTTGTGATTTTAGGATGATAAGGTCTGCTAGGAAGTCTACCCCGTTAATATTAATCCCGACTCCTTTACATCCTATCTTGGCTCTCATCTCTGCTCCGGGGGTTTGTACCACCATAGGGTTATTCAGGTGTGTAGGGGTCATGCCACTTTTTAATGCAAAACTTTGGGTGACAAATGAATGCGTGGCTCCAGAATCAAACAAAAGCGATTCTGGGTGCTGAATTGACAAGAACGCACCCAAAGACGACGTCCGGTCTTCTGGGCTTCTTCTGCGCATGACATGATTCACACGACCCTGCCATTGTTGGGCAGGTTGCGGGAGCTTGGTTCCTTGGTGGCATTCCACGGCCTTGCCACAGGTTCTGCGCATTGGGGCGCGGGGCGTCGGGCTTCTTGTTGGGGCAATACTTGGAGTAGTGTCCTGGCTGTCCACATCCAAAGCAAGTGACTTGGTTGGGGACGATGCCCTTGCCAGCATTGTTATTGGGGTTGTTGTAAGCTGGCTCAGGGTTGGCATCTTGCTGAGGTGGATAGTTGGTGCGGGTGCAGGAGCTCTTGGTTCTTGATAGGTTGGCTTGACCGGGGCTGGCTGCCACAGACGAGGCTTCAGTTCTTGGAGCTACCCTTGCCGATCATCTTGCGCTTCGAGTGTCATCGAGCACGTCGCTTGTCCTCAAGCATGAGTGCCTTGTTCACCGAGATCAGAAAGGTCGGGCGGTCACACACAACAAGCGAGTCTGCGAGTCTGTTAAGGCCTTCCATGAAGCGCTCCTTTTGGCAGCAGCGGTCTTGACATCCTCGAGGCATACCTTGAGAGAACACCGAACTTCGCATGTACTCCTTGACAAAGCTACTACCTTGCTTTAGGGCTCGGAACTCACGCTTCTTGATGGCCATGATTCCGGAAGGAATGTGGGCCTTGAACTCGACTTGAAGGTATCCCAAGTGATGTCTTGCTCAAGCATGCATGGCCTTAAATCCATCCCACCAAGCTCTGGCGGTTCCCGAGGCGATGGGCGATACGCCACCTTCTCGTGGTCCTCGGTGCATCCGACTAGTGCCAGCAGATCCTCAATAGTGCGGACCCGATCGTCGCATCCGAGGGTTCAGCAGTCTCGATGAAGGTGGGTGGTGCATGCTTCTTGAACTCCACCAGCGTGGAACGTCCATGGCCGTGTCCCGCCGGGCCGGCGATTGACAGCTTGAGCAATCATCTGGAGGGCTGCGGTGTTGGCTTGGCTCCTCTCGGAAGGCTTGGAGAAGCTGAGCCATGTCCATGTTTGGAGGAGGTGGTGGTGGTGGAGTCTGTCCTTGGGCTTGGTCCTGGCTGGCTCCTGCCTCAGCATAACCTCCGGCTTCTTGCGGTTGGGTAGAGGTACCAGTACGTGTTACAACAGGCATCCTGTTGGAGCGGTCAAGGTCTCATGATTGGGAAAAATAAAATGAGGGAAAGCAATATAGATGGGACGCCTAGTAAGGGGGTGGTGTGACACAAATTTTTGTTAAACAAGGGCCAGAAGGGCCAAACTCATGCATTAAAACCAAATGGGGAATGTAGTCGTTTACAAGTTCCCGAAGGGAAAGTACGACTTCATCAAAGCAAGTTGAAAGCAAACACAACACAACATGGTTTCATATGAACCATTACAAGGACTCGACTTAAGCATAAGGGTACACGACCTATCCTACCATAGGGTTCTGGTGGCCTATCCTAGTCTGAGCAGTGTCTAAGTGGTGGAATGCTCGGTCGGGTATTCGGCTCCTTTGGGTCTTCCTCCTCATCTTCATCTGTCTTAGTCTCTTCGTCACTTGAGGGAGTGGGGGAGTGGAGGAGCTGAACACGGCGCTGCTTTGCCGGTGGCATCGTGAAGAGGTTGCGGTACTCCTTTGCCGTCATACGGTGTGGCAGAGGTGATCCTTGGCATGTGCGACACAGTGGGTCGTCCGCCTCGATAAGCTCTCATGGGCTGTCGAGGGGTGCTCCATCCTTCTTGATCCTGTCCACCTTCATCGAGCTACGCGGAGGAGTTCCTTGGTCTCGTGGAGTTCCTTCCAAGCTCCATCGACTCGAGGCAGTGCTGTGCAGCATCTGTTGGCACACAAGCTGAAGTAGGTGCAAGCGGAGAAAGTCCTTCGTCCAAGGGTGGTGCTGGTGCGCTGCTCTCGTCATCACCTTCCTTACGATAAGGCAGTAGTAGCAGTGGCTGGCTCACTCGCCATCTCTGGCAGGAGATCCCGGAGGCGAAGGCGCCTTGAGGCAGCAGCTCCACGGCGAGGAGCAAGTGTCGCCATCTGGGGTCCCTCAAAGAACCAGCTCGTCGGGAGTCGTTCGCCCTCATGACTACCTCCACGTGATACTCCTTCTTGGTGTTGTCGACCCAAAGCTCGTGGTAGGAGAAGGTGGGGACTCGAGTGGCGGCACTTCTGAGGCTATCCTCAAGAAGCACGGAAATCCGGTGGTCGGGAAGTCCTCTGCACGCACGGCCATCTACAAAAGTGGAGGGAAGGGTTAATAGAGGGAATGTGACCTATGTTTGGGATACTATCATAAAACATAGGTATATGGGTAATCTTGTGGATAGTCTCACTCTAACTAACGTCCATGCTAACTAAAGCTTCCTACAGTCAGGATGGCTCTGGTACCAGCTCTGTGGGGACCCCGACTCATAAGTCGAGATCACCGAATGCACGTGTACAGTGATCCCAGAGATCAATGCTCACTGAACACACAGAAGCTGAATAACAAGAGTCTTACATCCATACATACCGTCTTAAAGAAATTGTGACCATTATGGTCAAGTCTTACAATGATAAAGCCTTAAGGGCTGAACATCAAATGAAACATAAGCAGCGGAAATCGTCGTCGATAAGTAGAACCCATGCCATCTGCCTTAACCCTACAGGCATTCTGACTGGGAAACATCCTAGTTCGCATGTTCGTCTCCAAAGATCTCTTCCTCGTACTCCGGTTCTTCCATGCCTGGTCAATTAAATAACAAGTGGCAAGCCAATGAGTACTTTGAATGTACTCGCAAGCAACCCATGTTTTGGTTCAAGGTACAACAATGCATGACATAGGTAAATTTTGCATAAAGCTAGTTTTGAGTGCAATGACATGTTCAACATCCTATAAAGCATGCATCAAGAGAGTTCAAGTAACCATGAGAACTGGTCACAGATATCAACATAAATAGAGTGGGCACCAACCCAACATAAATAGAGTGGGCACCAACCCATCCCCAACATGTCAAGTCCTTCGACTTGACCCAAGTAGTTTCATCATCACACTCACACGGTTGAAAACCACGGACATAGTTTAAGCAAACCGCCCAACCGTCCTTGACCGTGGACACGGCTATTCGAATAGTTTTACACTCTGCAGAGGTTTCACACTTTACCCACTAGATCCGGGAAACTTCCGTGTCATCCACGACCCGCGGTACCTCAAGTACCCGATCACTACCTTTCCCTAGACGACACTAACATGGAGTCCACTCGATTGGCAGTAACCCCCGTGCCCAACATTTCAAATAACATTTTCGTGGAGCCTTGCTCCCATATTCATCACATACCACCGCACGGGTACCAATGGTGTGTCGGTGCCCCATAAAGATGGTCATGGCCGCCCTACAGCACGACCCGTCCCCGAGAAGCGCACCAACAACTCTCCGTCACTAGTAATGCGGCTCCAAGCTAGTATCGGTCTAGGTACTCAACAATGCCCTTTCCCATATAAGGGTAGAGTGGTCGCGCATGTAAGGTTGGGACAGTCATCAAATCTTAAATCTAATCCATTTTCGAAAACAACACACACTTGCCTCGGTACACCACTTCATCATCAAGTGGTTACCCATCTCATCATCTCCCTCGGGCATAAGTGGCACCCGATGGGGTTTTCGAAAAGTCTTTTGAAAATACTTTGTCGCCATCACCATGCATATCCCCGTCCCTTTTTGCGTAGCACTACTTAGCATCCTATTTACTCCCACCGGCATAACCCTCATAAGAAGGTAGGGCCATGCACAATGCAAGTATCAACGAGAAAATAACGGAGGCAACCAACCCACGTGGTTCACCATCTCACCATGATTCCGATGCAACGATAATAAAGAGCTATATATGACATGCATAAAAAGGGGTTTCATAGTCATGGTCAAAGGGCTGCTTGCCTTGATTGGCTTGGTCTTCAAAGTCTTCAGGTCCTGCTCCTCCTTCTTCCTCAGCTACCTCGTCAAATACGGGATCTAACGTCGCAGGAAAATAACGGGAAAATAAGATAATAATAAAAACAGAAAAGTCAAAGTGCTCAGAAAAATGTCAACTTATTTTTGTAAAATACTAGGAGGAAAACTAGGAGGGGGGGAATTCTTGGTTTTGGTTCTAGAGTAGCAAAATAGGAGATATGGATTTTCAAAGGCATATTTAAATGCTAAAAATCACATTTAAATATTTACAGTGGAGAAAAGGTTGTTGGATTAGAATGAAAGTTGCACCATTAAATAGGTTGCAATATTCTAGGAATTTAGAAACTGGAATTAATTCATTTGGATAAATATTTGGCTCTGTGGAATTTTTGGAAAGAAGACAGAAAAAGAAAAGAGAAAAGGCTCATGTGCAAGCCGGGCGGAAACAGCCATGCAGGCAGCGTGCCCAGCCAGAGGGGCAGCCAGCGCAACAAGTGCCTGCAGACGCCTTGAGTTTAAACTTGTGGGCGGGGCCCAGCGCCAATGAGAGAGAGAGCGATGGGGGTGAGGGGCTGACAGGCAGGGCCCGCCTGTCATCCCTAACCCCGAGCCCAGAGGGCCGGCGTGCTCACCGGCGACGATGCAAGGCACGGCGAGGTCGGGCGAGGGCACTGCTGGGCTCAGCGGCGTGTCGCCGTTCGGGTGGTGGTGGTCGCGGTCGCCGGGGTGGTCAGCTTCGCCGGCGACGAGGTCACGCGGCGGAGGCGCATCGGGCGTCGGTGGCTCCAGCCGTTTCCGGCTGCAAAACCAGGGGGAAAGAGAGGGGAATGGATCAGTGATGCCTTGTGGTTCCAGATCAAGAGAGAACTGGGGCGGAGAAGGCTTATACCGCGTGAACGCCGACGAGCCGAGGCGGCAGAGCTCGAGCTCGATCTCGAGCTCGGGCGGCTCTGGAGAGGAGTGGGTGGTGCGGGAGGCCGATTGGGAGCGTGGAGGGGCGACAGGCAGGAAGAGAGAGGCTCGAGGTCGCCTTATATAGGCTGGCCGAGGTCCACCGTAGGCATGGCCTACGGGTGCCCGCGGGATCGGCTCGGGTGGCTGTTGGAGGAGGATTGGAGCTGTCTACGGTGTTCGTGTGGGTGGAGTAGGGCGCCAGGGAGAAGGAGATAGAGCGGGGGGAGGCTCTAGCGTTCGCGCGTGCGAGGCCGGGCATTGGCCGAGCCGGGCGGCGCTGGGCACGCATCGCAGGAGGTGAGAGAGAGGGAGAGACAAGGGGGCCTGCACGGTGGCGTGTCGCGGACGTCGAGGCACATCGACTGGCGCGAGGGGGAGGCACGAGGTGGTCGGGAGGCGCGGTGTCAGCGGTCGGCGCTCTGCCAGCGCTCAGGCGACTTTGGCCGCATCCGCGGCTTTCCAGCGTCGGCAGCGTCCCACTTGTGTCTGGAGCTCGGTGGGTGTGGGCAAAAATAGGAGAGCGCCTAGGATGCTCTGGAGGGCGAGAGGAGAGAGGAAGTCGAGAGAGAGGGAAAACTGCTGTCGGAAAAGACAAATGAGGTTTCCCCTCCTTCATCGTTGCTTCCTCGGTAAAAGCATCCAAGTTGCGAGAGGAGCGAGGAGGGTTGTGGTAAAAAGATAGGGTCAAGGAGATTAGTGGAAGGGGCTGGAATTATCATTCTAAAATTCCTCCAGAAGGTGTTTGATGATGTTTTGGATAAGTTAATGACTTCCACTGGCCATGATACTCCATGGGGTGAAATGCCACATATAATTAGGGCCTTCCACCCATTCTGAGCTTATTTGGACAAGTTTGCCAATGTAACTTTTGCAAACCCTAAAAATGGGCAGGAATGGATTTGTGTAGATCCAGTGGAGTGGATCACTTCTCCTTGATGCACCACTTGGTGTGGTGGCCTTATTTGGTCGTGTGATCAGGCTCACCAAAGTTGGGGTCTTGGAGAAAAAGTTGGTAGTACAAAGTAGTTCAAATTTGATTCTGGTCAGAGAAGGTTTTGGGGCACTTTGACCAAGATTTCTTCTTCTCCAACCTGTGCCATTTGGTCTAGATGCATAATTAGACCATTGGAGCAAGTGCACCAAGTTTGAGAACATTTGGTCACATTTGGCAATGTAAAGTTGCTCAAACTTCAGAATGGACAGAAATGGTTTTGAGGGGTTTTGATGATGTTATCTTGTTCTCCAAGTCATGAGACTTGGCAAGATCATCTAATATGTCATATGTGACATGATAGAATTTTCTTGGAATTTTTGGAGAATATTTCCTTTGTAAATATTTCAAAAGCTTTAAATATCCAGGAAGGGTTTTAGAGGGTTTTGACCAATATTTTGAACATGACCATGTGTTGAAACTATTATATATGGAAAATATATGTCCACTGAGTTTCCCTAATTTTTGTCAAATATTTTTAAGACAATAAAATAATTTTTCCTATTAAAGACCATTTCCGGCCTTAAGAAAAAGCTTTTAAATAAAATAGTAAAACAACTTTTAAAATTATATTTTTGTGGTTTCTGGGTATCCTATATCTAATAGGAGTCAAATATATTTTTGGAAATATTTTTACTGCCCTTAATTAAGTACTTGCAGTGCAAACCTCAATTCAGGGGTTTTTGGAAAACTAACTTTAGAAAATACTTTCTGGCCAAATTATTTTTGTAAGAAAATTCTATATTGCACTATACACATGGCATGGTCATTGGGCAGGAGTTTGGGGCAAGGAGATGAAATATAGAGGGTGGAGTAGTTGACTTTAAGAAGCACTTGAAAAGAAGCACAGAGAGAAAACCAACTCCAAATAGAAGCCAAATAATGCAAAAGTATTTGTTGGTCCAAATTTTCATGCTTTATTAATGAAAATGAAATGTTACAAAATGCAGGGTGTGACAGCTATCCTCTCTTATTTTACAAGGTTTACATGAAGAGGGAGAATGCCGGCAGCTGGAATTCTGGGCTCGAAAAGGAGCAAATATTGAAGGACTATTCTGCGCAACTCCAAAAGTCCTGAAACTCCACGGAATACCTTAAAATAAATAAAGAAAAATCATCGCCAAATATGAAGGCCAGGGGGCCCACACCCTGCTCACGAGGGTGCCCCCCCTGGGCACGCCCTCTACCTCGTGGGCCCCCTAGTGGCCCTCCGACGTCCATCTTCTCCCATATGAAGTCTTTCGATGAGAAAAAATACAGGAGAACCTTTCGGGACGAGACTCCGCCGCCACGAGGCGGAACCTTGGCGGAACCAATCTAGGGCTCCGGCAGAGCTGTTCTGCCGGGGACACTTCCCTCCAAGAGGGGGAAATCATGACCATCATCATCACCAACGCTCCTCTCATCAGGAGAGGGAAATCTCCATCAACATCTTCACCAGCACCATCTCATCTCCAAACCCTAGTTCATCTCTTGTATCCAGTTCTTGCCTCCAAGTCCGGGATTGGTGCTAGTAGGTTACTAGTAGTGTTGATTACTCCTTGTAGTTGATGCTAGTTGGTTTATTTGGTGGAAGATCATATGTTTAGATCCTTTATGCACATTATTACCCCTCTGATTATGAACATGAATATGCTTTGTGAGTAATTATGTTTGTTCCTGAGGACAAGGGAGAAGTCTTGATATTAGTAGTCATGTGAATTTGGTATTCGTTTGATATTTTGATAAGATGTATGTTGTCTAACCTCTAGTGGTGTTATTTGAACGTCGACTACATAACACTTCACCATTATTTGGCCCTATAGGAGGGCATTGGGAAGTAATAAGTAGATGATGGTTTCTAGAGTGACAGAATCTTAAACCCTAGTTTATGCGTTGCTTCGTAAGGGGCTGATTTGGATCCATATGTTTCATGCTATGGTTAGGTTTACCTTAATAATTTTGTTGTAGTTGTGGATGCTTGCAATAGAGGTTAATCATAAGTGGGATGCTTGTCCAAGTAAGGGCAGTACCCAAGCACCGGTCCACCCACATATCAAATTATCAATGTACCGAATGCGAATGATATGAGCGTGATGAAAACTAGCTTGACGATATTCCCATGTGTCCTCGGGAGCGCTTTACTACAAAAAGGATTGGGCCACCTTGCTGCACTTTATTTACTCTTGTTAATTGTTACTCGTTACAATTTATCCTATCACAAAACTATCTGTTACCACTTATTTCAATACTTGCAGAGAATACCTTGCTGAAAACCGCTTATCATTTCTTTCTGCTCCTCGTTGGGTTCGACACTCTTACTTATCGAAAGGACTACGATAGATCCCCTATACTTGTGGGTCAGCAAGACTCTTTTCTGGCGGAGTGAAGCGCCTTTGGTAGGTGGAATTTGGTAAGGAAAATTTTATTTAGTGTGCTGAAATTTTTTGTCACTTGTTACTATGGAAAGTAATTGTTTGAGGGGCTTGTTCGAGGTATCTTCACCCTATCCGGTTGAGCCAAGAGTTGCTCCTCAACCTACTGAACCTACTGAATCTATTGAAAATGAAACTGCTTTTCAGATTCCTTCGGGTATGATGGAAAAACTGCTAGCTAACACTTTTGCAGGAGATGGAACAAAGCATCCTAACGAACATCTACGCTTTGTGGATGATATTTGTGGACTATTTAAGCTTGCAGGTATACCCGATGATGTTGTTAAGAAGAAGGCTTTCCCTTTATCTTTGGAGGGAGACGCATTGACATGGTATAGGCTATGTGATGATACGAGATCATGGAACTATAAAAGATTTAAATTGGAATTTCATCAAAAGTATTACCCTATGCATCTTGTTCATCGTGATCGCAATTATATATATAATTTTTGGCCTCGCAAAGGAGAAAGCATCGCTCAAGCTTGGGGGAGGCTTAAATCAATGTTATATTCATGCCCCAATCATGAGCTCTCAAAATTGACAATTCTCCAGAATTTTTATGCTCGGCTTTCTGATAATAATCGCACCATGCTCGATACTTCTTGTGTTAGCTCTTTTATGATGAAGTATATTGAATTTGGATGGAATTTATTTGATAGAATTAAACGCAACTCTGAAGATTGGGACCTCAACGAAGGTAAGGAGTCAGGTATGACACCTAAGTTTGATTGTGTTAAATCTTTTATGGATACCGATATTTTCCGTAAGTTTAGCACTAAATATGGACTTGACTCTGAGATAGTAGCTTCTTTTTGTGAATCTTTTGCTACTTATGTTGATCTCCCCAAGGAGAAGTGGTTTAAATATCATCCTCCCATAGAAGTAAAAGTAGTTGCACCTATTAAAGTTTAAGAAAAGATTGTCACTTATAATGATCCTATTGTTCCTACTTCTTATGTTGAGAAACCACCTTTCCCTGTTAGAATGAAGGATCATGCTAAAGCTTCAACTGTTGTTCGTAAAAGCAATATTAGGACTTATACACCTCCTGAGAAAGTCAAAGTAGAACCCAATATCTATTGTTAAAGATCTCTTGTCTGATAATATTGATGGGCATGTTATTCAATTCACTGGTGAAACTGCTAGAATTGCTAAACCCTGTGATAGAGATAAACATAGACCTGTGGTAGGCGTGCCCGTTATTTCTGTTAAAATAGGAGATCATTGTTATCATGGCTTATGTGATATGGGTGCTAGCGCTAGTGTTATACCCATTGGTTTATAAAAAGAAATTATGCATGAGATTGCTCCGGCTGAGTTAGAAGAAATTGATGTTGCAATTAAACTTGCCAATAGAGATACTATATCTCCGATGGGAATTGTTAGAGATGTTGAAGTCTTGTGTGGGAAAACCAAATATCCCGCTGATTTTCTTGTTCTTGGTTCTCCACAAGATAGCTTTTGTCCCATTATATTTGGTAGACCCTTCTTGCATACTGTCAATGCTACGATAGATTGTGAAAAGAATGTTGTTACTGTTGGCTTGGATGATATGGTTCATGAGTTTAATTTCTCTAAATTTAGTAAACAACATCATGAGGAAGAATTGCCTAGTAAGGATGAAATTATTGGTCTTGCTTCTATTGCCGTACCTCCTAGTGATCCTTTAGAACACTATTTGCTAGAATATGAAAATGATATGTTCATGAATGAAAGAAGGGAAATAGAAGAAGTATTCTTTAAACAGGAACCTATTCTGCAACACAATTTGCCTGTTGAAATCCTAGGGGATCCTCCTCCACCCAAGGGTGATCCCGTGTTTGAGCTTAAACCGTTGCCTGATAATCTTAAATATGCTTATCTTGATGAAAAGAAAATATATCTTGTTATTATTAGCGCTAACCTTTCAGAGCATGAAGAGGAAAGATTATTGAAAACTCTGAAGAAGCACCATGCCCCTATTGGATATACTTTGGATGATCTTAAGGGCATCAGTCCCACTCTATGCCAACATAACATAAATTTGGAAGCTGATGACAAACCAGTTCGTGATCCTCAATGACGTTTGAATCCTAAAATGAAAGAAGTGGTAAGGAAGGAAATACTCAACCTTCTGGAGGCGGGTATAATTTATCCCGTTGTTGATAGTCAGTGGGTAAGTCCTGTCCATTGTGTCCATAAGAAGGGAGAGGTATTACTGTTGTCCCTAATGACAAAGATGAATTGATTCCGCAAAGGATTATCATAGGTTATAGGATGGTAATTGATTTCCGCAAATTAAATAAGGCTACTAAGAAAGATCATTACCCCTTACCTTTTATTGATCAAATGCTAGAACGATTATGCAAACATACACATTATTGCTTTCTAGATGGTTATTCTGGTTTTTCTCAAATACCTGTGTCGGCTAAAGATCAATCAAAGACTACTTTTACATGCCCTTTTGGTACTTTTGCTTATAGACATATGCCTTTTGGTGCTACCTTTCAAAGATGCATGATGGCTATATTCTCTGACTTTTGTGAGAAAAATTGTGAGGTTTTGATGCACGACCTTTCCGTCTATGGTTCCCCTTTTGATGATTGCTTGAGCAATCTTGCTCCAGTTTTGCAGAGATGTGAAGAAACTAATCTTGTCTTGAACTGGGAAAAGTGCCACTTTATGGTGAATGAAGGTATTGTCTTGGGGCACAAAGTTTCTGAAAAAGGTATTGAAGTTGATAAAGCCAAGGTTGATGGTATTGAAAAGATGCCATGTCCCAAGGACATCAAAGGTATAAGAAGTTTCCTTGGTCATGTCAGATTTTATAGGAGGTTCATTAGGGACTTCTCAAAAATATCTCGGCCTCTGACTAATTTATTACAAAAAGATGTACCATTTGTCTTTGATGATGATTGTGTAGAAGCATTTGAAATACTTAAGAAAGCATTAGTCTCTGCACCTGTTGTTTAGCCACCTGATTGGAATTTACCTTTTAAAATTATGTGTGATGCTATTGATTATGTTGTAGGTGCTGTTCTAGGGCAAAGAGTTGATGAGAAATTGAATGTTATCCATTATGCTAGTAAGACTCTAGACAATGCTCAAAGAAATTATGCTACTACCGAAAAGGAACTTTTAGCAGTTGTATTTGCTTGTGATAAATTCAGACCCTATATTGTTGATTCTAGAGTAACTATTCACACAGATCATGCTGCTATTAAATATCTTATGGAAAAGAAAGATGCAAAACCTACACTCATTAGATGGGTTCTCTTGCTTCAAGAATTTGATTTACATATTTTTGATAGAAAAGGAGCTGAGAACCCCGTTGCAGACAATTTATCTAGGTTAGAGAACGTTCTTGATGACCCACTGCCTATTGATGATAGCTTTCCTGATGAGCAATTAAATGTCATACGTACTTCTTGTAGCACTCCTTGGTATGCTGATTATGCTAATTATATTGTTGCTAAATTTATACCACCTAGCTTCACATACCAACAAAAGAAAAAGTTTTTCTATGATTTGCGACATTACTTTTGGGATGACCCTCATCTTTATAAAGAAGGAGTAGATGGTGTTATTAGACGTTGTGTACTTGAGCATGAACAGGAACAGATCCTATGCAGGTGTCACTCCGAAGCTTATGGAGGACACCACGCTGGAGATAGAACTCCACATAAGGTATTGCAATCCGGTTTTTATTGGCCTACTCATTTCAAGGATGCCCGTAAGTTTGTTTTGTCTTGCAATGAATGTCAAAGAATTGGTAATATTAGTAGACGTCAAGAAATGCCTATGAATTATTCACTTGTTATTGAGCCATTTGATGTTTGGGGCTTTGATTATATGGGACCTTTTCCTGCCTCTAATGGTTACACTCATATTTTAGTTGCTCTTGATTATGTTACTAAGTGGGTAGAAGCTATTCCAACTAGTAGTGCTGATCATAACACTTCTATTAAAATGCTTAAGGAAGTTATTTTTCCAAGGTTTGGAGTCCCTAGATACTTAATGACTGATGGTGGTTCACACTTTATTCATGGTGCTTTCCGTAAGATGCTTGCTAAATACGACGTTAATCATAGATTGCATCTCCATATCACCCGTAGTCTAGTGGTCAGGTAGAATTGAGCAATAGAGAGCTCAAATTAATTTTGCAAAAGACTGTCAATAGGTCTAGAAAGAATTGGTCCAAGAAACTGAATGATGCATTATGGGCCTATAGAACTGCGCACAAAAATCCTATGGGTATGTCTCCGTATAAAATAGTTTATGGAAAAGCATGTCACTTACCTCTTGAACTAGAACATAAGGCATATTGGGCTATTAAAGAGCTCAACTATGACTTTAAACTTGCCGGTGAGAAGAGGTTATTTGATATTAGCTCACTTGATGAATGGAGAACTCAAGCTCATGAAAACGCCAAGTTGTTTAAAGAAAAAGTTAAAAGATGGCATGACAAAAGGATACAAAAGTGTGAGTTTAATGTAGGTGATTATGTATTGCTATACAACTCTCGTTTAAGATTTTTTGCAGGAAAACTTCTCTCCAAATGGGAAGGTCCCTACGTTATCGAGGAGGTCTATCGTTCCGGTGCCATAAAAACAAACAACTTTGCAGGCACAAATCCGAAGGTGGTAAACGGTCAAAGGATCAAACACTATATCTTAGGTAACCCTATAAGTGTTGAAACTAATATTATTGAAACCGTAACCCCTCAGGAATACATAAGGGACACTTTACAGAACATTCCAGACTCCGAAAAGGAATAGGTATGTGATATGGTAAGTAAACCGACTCCAAAACAATTTTAAAGGCAATATTTCTCCGATTTGGAATATTTAGAAAAATAGAAAAATAAGTCACAGTCCGGGGAGGACACGAGGCCTCCACGAGGGTGGAGGGCGCGCCCTACCCCCCTGGGCGCGCCCCCTACCTCGTGTGCACCTCGTGTGCCCTCTGGTCTCTGTTTCCTTGCGCGATATGTCTTTTGGTCGGTAAAAATTCATTATATATACTCCCGAAGGTTTTGACTCTCGTATCACGCAAATCTCCCCTGTTCTTGTTTCGAGCTGTTTTTCTGACAGGTCTAGAGCACCATGACTTCTCCCTCCTCCAACCACGAAGACAAGGATGCTTGGCTATTGAAGATAGAGTTGAAAAGAGAGGAACCAGAAGAAATCAACAAGGATGAGGGGATCAAGAAGGCCATGGAGTTTCAAGCTCCGGTGGTGAAAGAAGAAGACATCCCTCAACCTTTACCTAAACTTTTTACTCCAACAGAGCTTGAAGCCTTTAAGATGATTGAGTTAGCCCGCATACAGAACAAGTATCTCACACAGAAGAATATTTTGTTGAAGGATCATATTGCTGGGCTCAAGGGCATTATCCGCAAATTGGAGGAGCTTTTATGCTCAATGTGCGATTATCCACCGTCATCATCACCACCTCCATCACCTCCGAGGACATAATCATCTGGGTATGGGCACTCCCCTTGGCAACTGCCAAGCTTGGGGGAGGTGCCCTGGTATCATATCACCATCACAACTCCTATCTTTACCGTTTTTCTTAGTTCGATCCTATTAGTAGTATCTTGATTTAATAGAATAAAGTCATGGCATGATCTAGTTTTGAGTTTTGCTTATGATCCTTCTTTGTAATCGAGTCCGTGAGCTATATAATAAAGATTAGTGTCAAGTCAAGGGCTTGAGTATTTTGCCATGATCTTGGGTGACTAGAAGAAAAAGAATAAAAAAAGAATCAAAGAGTTCGTATTGATCTTATTGAAAGTAATGACTTCACATAGAAAGAGTATGATGATTTAAAGATGTTGGGACTTGGCAAATATAGCTTTGGCCATCGTTGCAATTAATAGGAAGTAATAAGGAAAGAGGGGTTTCACATATAGATATATTATCATTGACATCTTTTATGATTGGGAGCACTCATTAAAATATGACATGCTAAAGAGTTGAGGTTGGACAAGGAAGACAACATAATGAGTTATGTTTTCTTACATCTGAGATAAAGTATGTTGTCATGGTTCCTCTACCGTGTTGAGTTTGCCTTTCCCCCTCATGCTAGCCAAATTCTCAGCACTAAGTGGAAATACTACTTGTGTTTCCAAATACCCTTAAACCCGTTTTGCCATGAGAGTCCACCATATCTACCTATGGATTGAGTAAGATCCTTCAAGTAAGTTGTCATCGGTGCAAGCAATAAAAATTGCTCTCTAAATATGCATGACTTATTAGTGCGGAGAAAATAAACTTTGTACGAACTTGTTGTGGACGCAATAAAAGCGACGGACTGCAAAATAAAGGTTCACATGCAAGGGGAATATAAAGTGACGTTCTTTTGCATTAAGATTTTGTGCATCAACCCTAAACGCGCATGACAACCTCTGCTTCCCTCTGCGAAGGGCCTATCTTTTATTATTATCCTCTACCTTATGCAAGAGTCATGGTGATCTTCACCTTTCCATTTTTATTTTATCCTTTGGCAAGCTCAGCATGTTGGAAAGAACATGATATATATATATCTAATTGGATGTGGGGGAGCGTGAATTATTATTGTTCACATTACCCTTGAGGTAAAAGGTTGTGGGGCAAAAACTATAAGCCCCTATCTTTCTCTGTGTCTAATTAAAGCTCCGTAACCACAAGTATCGCGTGAGTGTTAGCAATTATGAAGGACTAAGTGATAGTTGAGTATGTGGACTTGCTTTTAAGCTCTGACATAGACTCTTTACGATATTATGATAAATTGCAATTGCTTCAATGACTGAGGGTATAATTTGTTGGTGCTCAATAAGGTTTCTTATTCATACTTTGGCTTTGTGAGAAGATCATCACTTGAACATGAGTAATCATATGACAAAATCTATATATGTTGTTGTTATGAAATAATCATGATGCCTTCATGTCCGTATTTTATTTTTATCGACGCCTCTACCTCTAAACATGAGGACATATTCATTTTTATCAGCTTTTCGCTTGAGGACAAGTGAGGTCTAAGCTTGGGGGAGTTGATACGTCCATTTTGCATCATGCTTTTATGTGAATATTTATTGCATTATGGGATGTTATTTCACGTTATGTCACAATACTTATGGCTATTCTCTCTTATTTTACAAGGTTTACATGAAGAGGGAGAATGCCGGCAGCTGGAATTCTGGGCTGGAAAAGGAGCAAATATTGAAGGACTATTCTGCGGAACTCCGAAAGTCCTGAAACTCCATGGAATACCTTAAAATAAATAAAGAAAAATCATCGCCAAAGATGAAGGCCAGGGGGCCCACACCCTGCTCACGAGGGTGGGGGCGCCCCCCTGGGTGCGCCCCCTACCTCGTGGGCCCCCTGGTGGCCCTCCGACGTCCATCTTCTCCCATACGAAGTCTTTCGATGAGAAAAAATAGAGGAGAACCTTTCGGGACGAGACTCCACCGCCACGAGGCGGAACCTTGGCGGAACCAATCTAGGGCTCCGGCAGAGCTATTCTGCCGGGGACACTTCCCTCCGGGAGGGGGAAATCATCACCATCGTCATCACCAATGCTCCTCTCATCGGGAGAGGGCAATCTCCATCAACATCTTCACCAACACCATCTCATCTCCAAACCCTAGTTCATCTCTTGTATCCAATTCTTGTCTCCAAGTCCGGGATTGGTGCTAGTAGGTTGCTAGTAGTGTTGATTACTCCTTGTAGTTGATGCTAGTTGGTTTATTTGGTGGAAGATCATATGTCCAGATCCTTTATGCACATTATTACCCATCTGATTATTAACATGAATATGCTTTGTGAGTAATTATGTTTGTTCCTGAGGAGAAGGGAGAATTCTTGCTATTAGTAGTCATGTGAATTTGGTATTGGATTGATATTTTGATAAGATGTATGTTGTCTAATCTCTAGTGGTGTTATGTGAACGTCGACTACATAACACTTCACCATTATTTGGGCCTAGAGGAATGCATTGGGAAGTAATAAGTAGATGATGGGTTGCTAGAGTGACAGAAGCTTAAACCCTAGTTTATGCATTGTTTCGTAAGGGGCTGATTTGGATCCATATGCTTCATGCTATGGTAGGTTTACCTGAATACTTTTGCTGTAGTTGTGGATGCTTGCAATAGAGGTTAATTATAAGTGGGATGCTTGTCCAAGTAAGAGTAGTACCCAAGCACCGGTCCACCCACATATCAAATTATCAAAGTACCGAACGCGAATCATATGAGCGTGATGAAAACTAGCTTGACGATATTCCCATGTGTCCTCGGGAGCGCTGAGGGAGTCCTGGACTAGGGGGTGTCCAGACAGCCGGACTATCATCGTCATCCGGACTCCAAGACTATGAAGATACAAGATTGAAGACTTCGTCCCATGTCCGGATGGGATTTTCCTTGGCGTGGAAGGCAAGCTTGGTGATACGGATATGTAGATCTCCTACCATTGTAACCGACTCTGTGTAACCCTAGCCCTCTCCGATGTCTATATAAACCAGAGGGTTTTAGTCCGTAGGACAACACAACCATTACAACAATCATACCATAGGCTAGCTTCTAGGGTTTAGCCTCCTAGATCTCGTGGTAGATCCACTCTTGTACTACCCATATCATCAATATCAATCAAGCAGGAGTAGGGTTTTACCTCCATCGAGAGGGCCCGAACCTGGGTAAAAACATCGTGTCCCTTGTCTCCTGTTACCATCCGCCTAGACGCATAGTTGGGACCCCCTACCCGAGATCCGCCGGTTTTGACACCGACATTAATGCTTTCATTGAGAGTTCCTCTGTGTCATCACCGATAGGCTTGATGGCTTCTTCAATCAACAACAATGCCGTCCAGGGTGAGACTTTTCTCCCCCTACAGATCTTCGTGTTCGGCGGCTTCACACTGCGGGCCAATTCACTTGGCCATCTGGAGCAGATCGAAAGCTAAGCCCCTGGCCATCAGGTCAGGTTTGGAAGCCTAAACTTCACGGCTGACATCTGCGGGGACTTGATCTTCGATGGAGTCGAGCAACAGCCAAGCGTGCCGCACTGTCACGATGGGCATGATCTAGCTCTGCCGCCGGACAGTACCCTGAAGGCCGCACACGAATCCGCTCCGACCCATAGTTCGGAAGCGATCGCGCAGATCGAGGACAGGTGGCTGGACACTGATCTTGTCCCTTATAAAGCTCGTGACTCCGAGGCGCCGGACTCCTTGCCGGACTCCGAACCTCCTGCGCCCCTGCCAATCAAATCCGATTGGGCGCCGATTATGGAGTTCACCGCCGCGAACATCTTTCAGCACTCACCCTTTGGCGACATCCTGAATTCGCTAAAGCATCTCTTGTTATTAGGAGAACCATGGCCGGACTACGGTCAGGTTGGTTGGGATGCGGACGACGAAGAAATTCAAAGCCCACCCACCACCCACTTTGTAGCCACTGTCGAAGATTTAACCGACATGCTAGACTACGAATCCGAAGACATCGACAGTATGGACGACGATGCCGGAGACGATCAAGAACCAGCACCTACAGGGCACTGGAAGACCACCTCATCATATGACATATACATGGTGGACACCCCAAAGGATGGGGACGGCAAAGAAGCAGCAGAGGCAGATTCCTCTAAGAAACAGCCCAAGCGCCCGGCGTCGATGGCGCCGCTCTAAATCCCGCCACAGCAAGAATGGAGATTCCGCACGGAGATAATGACACCCCAGAGAGTGCGAAGACAACCCCTCCAAAGAAGATTCAGCACGGGGAGGGCGGGAAGCCAGCCCTCGAGAGAGAGCGGCAGACGAGGAGGATGACAATTACGTGCCTCCCTCTGGAGACGAGGCAAACCTCAAGGACGATGAATTCGTCGTGCCCGAGGATCCCGTCGAAAAAGAGCGTTTTAAGCGCAGGCTAATGGCCACGGCGAACAGCCTAAAGAAAAAGCAGCAACAGCTTCAAGCTGATCAAGACCTGCTGGCCGACAGATGGACTGAGGTCCTCGCGGTCGAAGAGTATGAACTCGAACGCCCCTCCAAAAGTTACCCAAAACGCAAGTTGCTCCCCCGACTAGAGGAGGAAGCATACAAACCTTCATCACCAGCGCTGTCTGGCGGACCGACCACCTCGTGGTCGCGACAGAGGCATCTAGGCCTCCACGAACCGTACCCGGCACCGCTCGAAAAGTATGAAGCCACGAGGAATGCGCGGACTTGCGGATATATTGGAGGACAAGGCAAGACAATCCAGATCCATCTACAGATCATGTGGGCGCCCACGACCCACGATTTACTACCGTCGCGCGGATACAACAACTCCGGTAGGGCGAACATAGCGAATAACACTCTCTTGAGCTGCGTCGTGATATTGCTCAATATAGAGGCGCCAAGACACCCACTATGCTTCACAGACGAAGTAATGGATCATCAAATCCTGAAGGGTTTAAACCCGTGAACATTGAATCCTCGATGGCTGTGAGACCCTCGCGGTTTGGATCAAGATTATCTCCTTCATATCCATATGGCCCGGCGACGCATCTCCATGCCATCAAGTATGTCCCACTCAAGCTTAAAGGACCAGCTCGGCATTGGCTTAACAGCTTGCCCGCAGAGTCAATTGGGTGTTGGGAAGACACGGAAGCCGCATTCTCGACAACTTCCGGGCACATACGATGCGACCACCGACGCCGATGACCTAAGCCACATAATTCAGCAGCTAGGCGAATCGGCGGATAGTTACGGACACGGTTCTTAACAAAGAAAAATCAAATCATCGATTGTCTCGATCACGAGGCCCTCGCAGCCTTCAAACATAACATCCGCGACAGTGGCTGGCCCGCACCTAGGAGAGGAAAACCGAAATCCATGGCAGCCCTCACATCACTCATGACCCGCTTCAGGCAGGAGAGGACAGCTGGCTAGCTCGCAAGAACAACCTCGGCAAAATGTCTGGCAGTCCGGATACTAAGGACCACAATGGCGGTGTCGTCGAAACAAAAACAAACGCCGCGTTAACAGCGATAACAATGAGGATACGGCAGTCAACGCCAGATTCAGAGGCTCTAAACCCGGTCAACGGAAGAAGCCATTCAAAAGAACTACCCCGGGTGATGGATTCATATACCTAGGGTAGGGTCATAGACCTGATCTAAGTACCCTACCCAAGGACACCTTTATAAGAGATCACCTTCCAGTCGACCTACGAGGAACCCACTCGACTGGATTGAAGGACTCGACCATGAAGGCTCACTCGACCATGAAGACTCACTCGACCACCAGAAGGTCAGAAGGCACTCCGCACTGCAACGGCCTGTAATTGAATAGACTTTATGGTAGTTAAGAGACTTTATGTGGGGCATTACGATGCGCCCGGACTTAATGTACTTTAAACCCTTCATTCGTGGGCTGGCGGGGGTCTGGCGCACTCTATATAAGCCACCCCCTCCACGAGGCGAAGGGTTCGCACCTGTAACACATACACACATAATCCACTCGACCGCCTCGGGGCTCCGAGGCGTGGGGCTTTTACTTCCTCAGAAGGGCTGAACTCGTACATCGCTTGTGTTTACAACCTCTCCATAGCTAGGACCTTGCCTCTCCTTACCTACCCCCACTCTACTGTCAGACTTAGAACCACGACAGTTGGCGCCGACCGTGGGGCCGGTGTTTTAGCGATTTTGTGGAGAAGTTGCGGTACTTTTGAGTACTTTCATCATGATGACTGCTGGAGTTTTGGTCGAGGGGCACGAGATCCGTCTCGGCGCTCTCACCTTTGTCGCTGACGACTCCGCGTGGCTCGAGGAGGCTCCACTCGGCGTCGATCGCTCCCGTCCGCGTGCGGCGCATTTTCAAGCATGTGTCTGCATGGCGTTACTGCTGCGGCAACCGTCGACCCGTGTCGGTCGACTCCTTTATCGACCACCGCCCGATCTCCCACCAGCGCAAGCGCTCTAGTCGGTCGAGGCTCCAGCGGTGGGTGAAGCCTGCGATGGCTCGCCAGACGGCCACCGCCAGTCGCGGACAATCGAGCCCGCGAGTCTCTCTGGCTGTTCGATCATTGGTGGCTCCATAGAGACGCATCCGAGTGTGATAGCGTGATCCGTGGCAGAAATTCTTATGGTCGGCGGACCTGCAGTCCTCCCCGGCCGCTCATGGGGGCGGAGTAGGCGGTGGGCGACCCGCACAAGACCACGAAGAGTACCAGCCGAGACACTCGACTCTCTGCGAGAGAAGAGCTTCCGCCCGGAACATGGATGCCTGCATACTCCCATCATGGGAGAAATCCCGAGGCTCGCGCCTTGGAGGAGGCACGTTTGGCCAATCTGGTGAGCAGCGCTCGTCTGGAGAACCTCCAGCAGCACTCGGCAGCCTGGCAGCAACGAGTTCAGCATGTCGGCGTCAACTCTTTCCGCCAACTCGGTATATCAAACCCCAATCCAGAATTTAGCAACTGCAACCCGTATAGCGAGTCCATCCAGCCCTCTCGGTCGGAGGTGGCGGAGGTTTGATCTTGATCGAGATTTACTCCGGCGGCGGAGACCAGAATTCAGCCGTGTCGCGATCGCGCAGCAAAATTCACTGATCGATCCGTCGCTGCGAATCTGATTCGATCGGCTCACGATCCCCAGATCGCCTCATGGCGGGAAGGACGCGACAACCGGCGAGATTAGTATGGAGAACCGACACGGCCGAGATGACAGCGTCGAGTGCCGCTTCCCCTCCGAGGATGGGTCTTCGCTCCTCGGCGGCAGGATCACATCGTCGATTTAGTGCGGGCGAAGAGCTCGGTCGACCCGAGGAACCGAGCTTGACGCGATCCATTATCGTGCAAGGCTTGGTCGACCGAGCAGAGCCCATCGAGGTGGACCCGAGAGATCGCCTGAGCGATCGAGTGCATGTTTACGGTCGAGTGTTTTAGCGAGGGCTATCGAGCATGATGATTCCCCCAATTTCAGGTTGGCAGCGAGGAGTCGACAAGTTTATTGGTGAGTCCAAGCCTAAAACAGCTTGAAGATTACCGAGTGGCTGTTCAGATTGGTGGTGGGAATGACGAGGTGGCCATGAAGCATTGCCCCTCATGTTGGAAGGTTCAGCGAGGCGTGGTTGAATCGATTACCTCCTAGCGATATTACACTTGGGAAGATTTGTCCCAGTGTTAAGTGAAACTTTGAAGGAACTTGCAAGCGACCAGCTGGTTTGACGGAGTTGCAAGTCGTGTGCGAAGACCAATGAGACTCTCAGAGAGTACATTGAGAGGTGGATCACTCTGCACCATCTTGTGGAAAATGTGTACGATCATCAAGCGGTTTAGCCTTCAAAAATGGCGTTAAAACGAGAATTGAGTCTGAAGTTTGGTCGAACCGGAGACATGACCACGAGTCGAATGATGGAGATTGCTACCAAATGCATGTGGCGAGGAAGAGGACCGACTCGAGCGGCAAGTACAAGCCAAGTCGATCGGAGAAGGAAATTCGATCGGAAGCGAAGCGGAAAGCCGAGCCAGCAGCTCTGGAGAGGCCACGGTCGTGACTCGAGGAAAGTTCAAGGGAAGCCAAAAGGATCACGGAATCCTAAGAAAGTAAAGGATAAAGAAGGAGCGGCGTGATGGATATGCCGTGTCACGTCCACACGAAGAAAGATGAAGAGGGCAACATCATTTACCCAAAGCACACCACTCGCTTGTCGACTTACGATCCAGCGGTTTGGGAAAACAGTCTAAGGACAAGGAGAAGGAGTCGGACAAGGCGAAGACAAGGAGGACGGTGAGGAAGGATATCCACATGTCAACTCCACTCGATGATCTTCGCAGACGTGGAAAGCAAGAGTCGGCGAAAGTCATTAACCGTGAGGTGAACATGGTTGCCCAGCAAAACCAAGTTATCGAGATGGTCCCAAACACCCATCACATTCGACCAATCGATCACCGACTCATATTGCCACCACAGGAGGCAAGCTTTGGTGGTCGATCCGGTTGTCGAAGGCACTTTCGGCCACGAAAGTCTTGATGGGCGGTGGTAGTGGGCTGAACTTGTTGTATCTTGGACACACTAAAAGGAATGGGCATCCGATGTCGGTGAGCACCAACAACATGAGTTTCCGCGAGTCATACCGGGGAAGAAAGCTGAGTCACTCGGCGAAATAGCCACGGGCGTGGTTTTGGTGATTCAAAGCATTTTCGCAAGGAAAAGTTGACCTTTGAGGTTGTGGATTTTGAGTCGTACCACGCCATTTTGGGAGGCCAGCCTATGCACGGTTCATGGCTCGACCATGTTACGTGTAACTCAAACTGAAAATGCCATGTCCCAAAGGGTGATCACTTTATCCTTTGGAGATCGGAAAAAGCGAAGAGTGCTTTCGAAGGGCTCGAAGATTGCGATTCGGTGACAATGGTCGAGTTCGAAGAGTACAAGCAAAACGCAGATCCGAGTGATTTGTTGCGATCCAAGAAACCCGCCACGAGAATCGCATTTCGATAAATGCGGTGAGGCGAAGCCTATTCACATTCACCGACCGACCCCAATGCAGCCCGACCCACATCTCCACGACACTCGACCGAAATAGGAAGAAGCGCTCATCCGGTTCCTCCGTGAGAAGCGGGACATTTTGCATGGAAGCCGGTGACATGCGGGTGTTCGAGGGGACTGGTGAGCATCACCTCGAGTCGACAAATCAGCAAAACCAGTCAAAGATCATCTTGGCGGTCCGTCGTCGAAGAGAAAAGCTATTGGTGAGGAAGTGGCTCATTGTTGGCGGCAGGATTTATCCGAGATATACCACTCCAGTGGCTCGCTAATGTCGTCATGGTTCCCAAGAAGGACAAGTCACTCCGCATGTGCATTGATTTCAAGCACATCAATCGGGCCTGCCGAAAGATCATTCCTCTCCCTCGCATAGATCAAATTGTTGACTCGACGCGGGATGTGAGAGATTGTCTTTTCTAGGCGCATATTCGGGTATCACCAAATCCGTCATATGGACCCGACGAAATAAAACAGCTTTCATCACTCCATTCGGTGCTACGCTATATCACCATGCCATTCGGCCTCAAGAATGCGGAGCCACATTTATGCGAATGATTGAAGTGTCTTCTCCTCAAATCGGTCGGAATGTGGAAGCGTATATGGATGATATCGCCGTTAAGTTCGCGAAAAGGTTCCGACCTGCTTGCTGACCTCGCGAAACATTTGCCAACCTCGGAAGGTATGATATCAAGCTCAATCCATCGAAGTGCACATTCGGAGTTCTGGTGGAAAGTTACTCGGTTTTCGTTTCGGCGAGGATCGGCGCTAATCGAGAGAAGATCGGCACTATTCTCCGAATGAAGCATACTGTTGAGTGCACGATGTCGAAGCTTCTTGGATGCTTGGCGCATTAAGTCGATTCATCTCACGACTCGGTGAAAAGGCATTGCCTCTTTACCGGTGATGAAGAAAGCGGACAAGTTGAGTGGACTCTAGAAGCTGATGCAGCGTTTGCGAGCTAAAAGCTCTGCTCTCCACCCAGCGGTGCTTGCTGCTCCAATCAGCAAAGAGCCTCTGTTGCTTTATATCGCAGCCACAGGACAAGTCGTCGATCACGATTATTACGGTCGGCGGGAAGAGGAAGGAAAAGCCTTCAAAGTTCAGCGCCCGTGTATTATTTATGCAAGTCTTGACTCCATCAGCGAGATATCCTCATTATCGAAACTTGTGTATGGAATATACATGACCACGAAGAAGGTTGCTCATTATTTCTCGATCATTCTATCACGATCGTCGTGACGCCCACTATCGAGATTACGCACTGCAGAGATGCAACTGGTCGAGTGGCAAAATGGGCGATTGAACTTCTTCCTTTGATATCAAGTTTGAGGCAAAAGCCATTAAGTCCCAAGCAATAGCAGATTTCCTCGCCGAGTGGATTGAACAACAACAGCCGTGAAGTTCACTCGGAGCATTGGACCATGTTTTTGATGGCTCTAAGATCTTTGAATGGTTCGGTCTTTGGGGTTGTTCTGGTTTCCCCGAGGAGATAAGCTTAGGTATGTGCTCGATTCACTTTGATTCCTCAACAATGAGGCAGAGTATGAGGCCCTTTTATATGGATTAGCATGGCCATCTCACTCGGCGTCCGTCGCTTTGATGGTTTATGGCGATTCAGATTTAGTGGTCAACTAGGTGATGAAGGAGTGGGGCGTGAAAGCCCAGCCATATTTGGATCTTGCAATGCGATGAGGAAGCTGGAAAAAGAAGTTCGAGGGTTGGAACTCCATCACATCCCCGATGAAAAATCAAGCAGCAGATGATCTGGCAAAGATAGGTTCAAAGAAAGCCATTCCGAGTGGTGTGTTTTTGGAGCATATACACACTCCGTCGATCAAAGAAGATCCTTCACGGAGAAGCTCCACAGCCCAAGAGTGCCACAGATCCGGTGAGGTTGAGGTCCCAGCGGTGGTCGACTTGGTCATGGAGGTTTTAGTGGTCACTCCCGTGGACAATTCCTATATCGCGTATATCACGAGAAAAGAGCTCCCGGAGGATGAGGAAGAGGCTCGGCGGATCGTCCGTCGATCCAAAGCCTTTACCGTTATCAAAGGACAGTTTGTATAGAAAGCCGAATGGAGTTGGTCAAAAATGCATAACGCCGGAAGAAGGTCGAATCATTCTCAATGATATCCACTCGGGGACTGTGGTCACCATCGTCCTCTCGGACCATTGTAGCCAAAGCATACCGAGCGGATTTTCTTGGCGAGGCGAATGAGATGGCGAAAGAAATAGTGGACAAGTCACGAAGGATGTCGGTTCTACTCCAATATGTCACACAAGCTGCGTCGACTCTGAAGACCATTCCACTCGTCTGGCCGTTCGCAGTATGGGGGTTAGACATGGTTGGTCCCTTGAGAACAGGTCGAAGTGGTTTCACGCATGTCTTGGTAGCGATCGACAAGTTCACCAAGTGGATTGAGGCTAAACCAATCAAGAATCTTGACGCCGGTACTGCTGTTACTTTCATCAGGGAGATGACGTTCAGATATGGAGTCCCGCACAGCATCATTACGGATAATGGGTCTAACTTTGACTCGGAAGAATTCAGGGATTTCTGCAACTCTCAAGGCACACGAGTCGACTACGCTTCAGTCGCCCATCCACAGTCGAATGGACAAGCGGAACGAGCCAATGGCTTAATCCTCAAAGGTTTGAAGCCCGGTGATCGTGATCTCAAGCATGCGGCTGGAGCATGGGTCGACAAACTCCCTTGGTGCTTTGGGGTTGAGGACCACACCCAATCGGTCGACGGAAGAACTCCATTCTTCTTGGTCTATGGGTGAAGCAGTCTTGCCGAGTGATCTTCTTCACAATGCTCCTCGAGTTGAACTCTACAATGAAGCAGAAGCTGAGCAAGCGCGTCAGGACGCAGTCGACCTCCTAGAGGAAGAAAGGGAGATGGCTCTGATCCGATCGACCATCTACCAACAGGACTTGCGTCGCTTTCACGCCAGAAATGTGAGAGGTCGAGCCTTCCAGGAAGGAGATCTAGTTCTCCGAGTGGATCGTGAAACAGCATAAGCTCGCTCCTTCTTGGGAAGGACCCTTCATCGTCACCAAGGTTCTCCATAATGGGGCATATCGTCTTTACAACGTCGAACACAATATCGAAGAGCCCCGAGCTTGGAATGTGGATCTGCTCCGCCCATTTTACACCTAAAGTTTTTCACTCGGATGAGTTGTAATAAAATATACATAGTTCATGGATTTGAAATAATAGTGCCATAATTCCTTCATAATTTTTGTCACTTTTTATTTTGTCGATAAAATTTTCCCCGATGGATGGCTTAGCAGCGAATCCGTTTAGCCTAAGTTTGTACAAATCCTACCGAGTGGTAAGCCGGACTTCCACTCGGAGGCTTAGCCGCGAATCCGTTTACGCCTAAGTTATAAAAATCCTACCAAGTGGTAAGCCGGACTTCCACTCGGGGCTTAGCTGCAGCCAGTGCTGCGCCTAAGTTATAAAAATCCTACCGAGTGGTAAGCGGACTTCCACTCGGAGGCTTAACTGCAGATCAAGTACTCGCCTAAGTTATAAAAATCCTACCAAGTGGTAAGCCAGGACTTCCACTCGAAGGCTTAGCTGCAGCCAGTGCTCGCCTAAGTTATAAAAATCCTACCGAGTGGTAAGCGGACTTCCACTCGGAGGCTTAGCTGCAGTCCAAGTACTCGCCTAAGTTATAAAAAATCCTACCGAGTGGTAAGTCAGACTTCCACTCGGAGGCTTAGCTGCAGTCCAAGTACTCACCTAAGTACAACGTACGCTCGCAAGGAGGACGAAGGTGCAGGTCGACTGCGACCCTCCCCTCTGAGCTATGCCATAAGTACAATGTGTGTGCTCGCAAGGAGGACGAGGTGCAGGTCGACTGCGACCCTCTCCTCTGAGCTCGCCATAAGTATAATGTGTGCTCATAAGGAGGGCGAGTGCAGGTCATTGCGACCTTCTCCTCGAGCTTTGCCACAAATACAACATGAAAATCCTACAGTGAAGAGCAAACCTCTCACTCGGGGCTTAAGCTGCAGCCAGTGCTCGCCTAAGTTATAAAAATCCTACAGTGAAGAGCAAACCTCTCACTCGGGGCTTAAGCTGCAGCCCAGCTCGCCTAAGTTATAAAAATCCTACAGTGAAGAGCAAACCTCTCACTCGGGGCTTAACTGCAGCCCATCGCTACGCCTAAGTTATAAAAATCCTACAGTGAAGAGCAAACCTCTCACTCGGGGCTTAAGCTGCAGCCAGCGCTTGCCTAAGTTATAAAAATCCTACCGAGTGAAGAGCAAACCTCTCACTCGGGGCTTAGCTGCAGCCCAGCTCGCCTAAGTTATAAAAATCCTACAGTGAAGAAAACCTCTCACTCGGGGCTTAGCTGCAGCCAGCACTACGCCTAAGTTATAAAAATCCTACAGTGAAGAGCAAACCTCTCACTCGGAGGCTTAACAAGAACCAATGCTGCGCCTAAGGAATAAGTCGACTGTAGTGGTCATCCTACTGAACCTGCAAAGGACATTTCGAGCCAAAAGCAATCATATTCAAACACCAAATCCAAGTTTAGGTCGATACCTAAAGGAACCGAGAGTGCTCAGGCGCTAATCCTGTTAATGTTTATCGGTTACAATTCCACTCGGCATACCGAGGCAAATTTAAAGTGTCGGGCTTAAAGGAAGTTTTTACCCCTCTGTGGAGGCTGGAAGAACAACGAACTCATCAAGGTCGATTCCGTCTGCGATCCGGGTAGCAGCAGCGATGAAGATTTCCATGAAGGACCTGAAGTCGTGTTTCTTGGTGCTGGCCACTCGGAGAGCCGCCAGCTTGTCTTCTCGTAGCGTCTTTTCGGTGGACTCGGGCGGACCGCGAGCAACATCAGCACCGCACGAGCGAGGACTTCTTCCACTCTTGCACTTGGTCGGGGCGGCGTTGGTCGAGCCATCGGTGACTCGAGGTCATTCAGAGTGTCGCCACAGGGCGGGCGTCGAGTCGATGCGGGGCGTAGCAACCTTGACCTTGCAAGGTAGTCCACGACAGCTGCAACACGGGACTCGATCGAAGACATTCATAGAAACTTCATCATTCACTTGGAGAATTGGCGGGGTCAAGGTTTGGTTCCAAGTGGCTAGTCTCTTCTTCAAAGTTTGACGAAATTCTGCAAGGACAAAGCGCCGAGTCAAGGCGGTGGTGAATGGAAGCATCACGATTGAAAATGTTGGTCGAGTGTAAAGGTTACCTTCGAGCATAAGGAACAATTTCTTGGCAAGACCACCGGGAAGGCTTCGAGTCATTCTTCTTCCATCAAGCTGGTTGATCTTCTCGGTCGAGTAGTCTTGTCGATTTTCGATCGATCGACTTCCTTGTTGGCAATCGCCAGCAGCTTTCAGTTGGTATTTTCTGTTCAAGCTTGGTATTGAAGCTAACTTCTCGTCAGCAAGCTTGGTCTTCTCAGCTAGCTCAAGGTCTTTCTTCTTCTCGGCTTCCTTCACCTTGCCTGCAAGTTACAGCAAAGTCAGATTTTGAAACAAATGAAGGAAAAAAGGAGTCGTCAAGGTCTCACCGAACATACCTTTGGTCTCCTCCTTTGCCTTCGTCGATTCTCTGCACCAACTTGAGTCCAGCTCGGTGAATGTGCTTGCTCCAGCTCGGTATAGCGAGCCGTAAGGTCACAGAGATTTCTATGAAGAACCAATCGACAAAATATCAAAGATAATTCACTTCCGAGTGGATAAGAAAATCACAAGTTTCTAAGACTACGGCGAATGCAAGCATTCGACCGTAGTCTCGGGGACTACACCGGTGGGTGCACTCAGCGTGCCCCACTAGTTCTATTCAAGGCAGTCGACCGATCGACCCACAAAAAAATTCTTGAGACTATAATCGTTGCCGGTGATCGACCATAGTCTCGGGGACTACACCGGTGGGTGCACTCAGCGTGCCCCCACGGTTTGAAATCCATTCGTTTGGTCGAATGACACAAAGACTTTACTTATAAAGCCTAAGGCCATTGCCAAAGATCGACCTTAGCCTGGGGACTACACCCGGCGGGTGCACTCAGCGATGCCCCGCTAACACGGAGTTTTAATCAACACACCAATGGGTGGCTGCTATGAATTCGAAAAAGAAAAGTTTTGATAGCATATCCTAACAGAGCGAGCGGTGGTCGCTGACTGAGCGTTGCTTTGAAGGCGGAGCTGGCGTCGTAAGCTGCTTGACTCGCATCCGGATGGTCTTCATCTGCTCCATCATAGCCCACAGCTTGGCGTATCGCTTCCTTAGCGTGGCGGCTTGGTCCTCTGGGGCGTGGTGCCCGTGAAGAGAGAGGTTGTGCGGCACTTTCGGCGAGTGGGATGAGCACTCGTCAGCGGCACCCATGAAAGACACGGTGTGTCGGTGGTGTTCTCCCCCTCGGTGTTGAGTTTGAGCACCGTCACATCTGTGCCACCCGGCGGCGGATGCTTTCCTGCTCATACGTGCTTCAGCGGTTCCTCATCCTCATCATCATCGGGAAGAGTGATAACAACATTGGATGGAGCTACGAAAAAGAATCGAATCGAGATCACGAATCGATCGACTAAAGATGGAATTAAGAGTATAGTACCAGGGGTTTGAAGTTGCTGCGTCCTCCATCTCATGGTCTTGACCTTGCACGAGGTCTCGAAGTTGCACCTTGAAGTTCCAAAGAATCGGTCGAACTAGCTCAAGTATCAACGGAGATAAAGCTTGTACAAAACAAGGAGACTTAAGTAACATGTTTACCACGATATGGTGGGGATGGACACCTTCATCTTGGCGAGGAGCTTGGTGGGCTTTGGCGGAGCCACCTTGACCTTGGCGCCTTTTCGATCGGCGCGGAGAAGCGGTCGAGGCGTTTGGTCGGCTGCGGGACGATCGCAACCCCTTACAGCGTTCGATCGCGGGGTCATGGACAAGTTTCGACCGCCTTTCGGGCGCGATGGTGCAACCTCCTCCTCCTCTTCTTCTTCGTCCTCATCATTGTCGTCGTCATCATCGTCATCTTGACGTGTCCCGAGTCCCTCCTCCGGCTCTACTTGCCTTCTCCTCCTCGGTGAACTGAGCTCCATTGGGCATCGAGTACAGCTCGGTGAGGGCTGAAAAGGCGTCAAGCGAGATCAATCGACCAACTTACGAGCGTCTGAAAACAAATCGACAAGTATACAATGGAAGAAGCGAGTAGAAGTACCTTATGCGGAGCAGCTGTGATGGTCGGTGGAGAATCCTCCTGGATCCACGGGGATTGTCCTTGTTCCCGATGACGCGACCATCCACCTTTCCACCGTGGCGTCGTCGCGCCTCCGGGTGGACCAGTCTCGTCTTGATTCCATGATACAACCACATACAATGGCTCCGGGCGAAGAGGCTGAATCGTCGCCGAAGAAAACTTCCAAAGGTCCATTCGATGCGCCGTCCCGACCAAGCGCACCGCGATCCATCAGCATCTTCCGTCGGATCTCTCCTCCGGAATCACCTTGAGAGAGGAGGGCTTGTTCACTCGGTCCATGGTGAATTGCGGAGTCCACTCGGCGCCCGGCGTCGATTCATTCTTCGATAGAACCAGTCATTGCCAGCCCTGACCCGACTCGGGAAGCGTCATGGCTGGGAAGGTGCTCTTGTTCCTCACTTGAATCCCGGGCCCCAGCGCATTTGGACAACTTGGGTTTCTCATCGCTGGACTCGCCTTCTTCCGCAGTGCGAGGCGACCGTGAAGATGTGCTGAACAAGCCCAGTCGATCGACAGCCCAAGAAATTCTCACACATGGATACAAGCGCAGCAAGATCTGCGATGGAGTTAGGGGTGAAGTGGTGGAGTTGGGCTCAAAAGTTCAAAAACCACGAAAAAAACACTTGGTGGCGAGAGAAAATCCGCGATCGACATGAGTGGCGAGAACGCGCTCACCCTCTTACGGCTGGGGTTGCCACTCTTTCCTGGAAGCCTTGCGGCGCCGTGGGGATCAGCCGTCGTCGGCCATGTCGAAGAGTCCTTCTCCACGATGGTCGTTGGATCAATCTCCTGGACCCAGCCCTTGGCGATTGAGAACTAGACAAAGACCACCGCGGTGGTGGATCTCCCCTTCGCCTTCTCCGCCGCCGGCGCCTTCTTTGCGCTCGGCACCGCCGTCCTATCCTTGACCATGGCTGCGGCAAGATCGCGAAGAGGAGCTTTCTTGGAGGTGGCGGCTGCGTTAGGCGGAGGCGAGGAGGCGGAGAAGAAAGAATGGAGCACTGTTGAAAACCCTCGCTGGTCGCATTTATAACGTCCCTTCCGAGTGGATGGCAGGTGGACCGGTCAATCTAATCATATCCCAAAACAGTTGCATTGGCGTGATACGTGGAGGAAAAGCGGCGCGAGGATCGGCGTCTATGTCCTATCCTTTCGAACGCCCGCGGTCCGCCCGCTTAGCGCTTCCCCAAATTTAGTATCCGTGGAATCCATGAGCGGCGGATCGATCTGTCGGGCCAAAGATCTCCTGCGATCCGTCGCTCGGGAACCGGCGAAGTCGAAAAAGGCACTCGACGAAAGACAAGAATGGATCGAGTCGACTGAAGAAAAGTTGCTCGTTATCAACAAAGAAGATCTTGATCCAGAACGACGCATAGCCAGTATACAAAAGTCAATCGAAAACAACATCAACTCCTTCCTCACTCAAGCCTCAATCCATTCGGGGGCTAATGATGGATTCATATACCTAGGGTAGGGTCATAGACCTGATCTAAGTACCCTACCCAAGGACACCTTTATAAGAGATCACCTTCCAGTCGACCTACGAGGAACCCACTTGACTGGATTGAAGGACTCGACCATGAAGGCTCACTCGACCACCAGAAGGTCAGAAGGCACTCCGCACTGCAACGGCCTGTAATTGAATAGACTTTATGGTAGTTAAGAGACTTTATGTGGGCGTTACGATGCGCCCAGACTTATGTACTTTAAACCCTTCATTCATGGGTGGCGGGGGTCTGGCGCACTCTATATAGCCACCCCCCTCCACAGGCGAAGGGTTCGCACCCTGTAACACATACACACATAATCCACTCGACCGCCTCGGGGCTCCGAGGCGTGGGGCTTTACTTCCTCAGAAGGGCTGAACTTCGTACATCGCTTGTGTTTACAACCTCTCCATAGCTAGGACCTTGCCTCTCCTTACCTACCCCCACTCTCTTGTCGGACTTAGAACCACGACACGGGTCCGTCCAATTTGGACCGAATACTCGACCGCTCTTGCGGATACATGGCACCCCAAAAGCCAGCTAACCACACCAGCAGGATTCTTGGGTATTCAAGCGGGCGAGGCAAGTTAATTGCGAAAACAATGACAAGGGCTACATAGCAGCGAGGAGGAGACCCGACCGCCCGAATAGTAGAGGGACGAAGGGTTTCCCCACAAGTGCGGACGGTAAATATGATATCATAACCCACATACCCAAGGCGGGCGAGCGTGCGCCGGGGCGTATATGCGATGGAGCGATCGCCCGAAGTTCAACCCATGGTCCTCTTGCCCGATCACTTTCAATCGAAGGACCACCCACGATATCCGCCATGGCGGATTCGCGCGTGGTTTTAGACCCAATCGTCGATGGATTTCCCCTCACTAGAGTCCTCATGGGCGGCGGCGGCAACTGAACCTACTCTGCTCGGGATCGGTCACGAAAGATGCGCATAGACCCTCAAGTTAAACCTACAAAGGCGACCTTCAAAGGCGTCATACACGATGTCGAGGCCAATTATACAGAGCTCGGTCACACTAAAGTGGTCTTGGATCCCGGATAATTTCGAGCGAGGTTAATCTTGACATAGTCCCGTTCATGATGGCTATCACGCCTGCCGGACGAACCACGTTTGCAAAGTTCAGCGCGTGCCGCATTATGCATACCTAAAGCTCAAGATGCGGGCCCTCAGGAGTCATCACGGTCAGCGGAAACACTGAAGCGCTCCCTCGAGCGGAGGAACACACGGCGGCTCATGGCGAAGTATAGAATAGCCTCTTAAGGCAATTTTGAGTCCGGCCGTTAAAAATGGACATGGTTAAGCGCTCGGGCAACATACATCAAGACCACAGCGCGCTCGAGCATGCGTATAATGCCCCACCCCAGCCCTGCATGATTGCAAGACAAGCTCCCCGCGTACATCATTACGCTCTGGAGATACCTTGGGCATAGGGGGAGGGGCACGACCACGGCAGGCCCAAAGTGCGGCTCAACCACATCAGGGGCTCCTAAGTGTGTCGCTCTTTTTATTTTCCTTTTTTTTATCTTATCTACAGGACTCCGTTTACAAGAGGTCTTGTCCGGCAGTAGATCGGCCGAACTCACGATGCAACAGCCAAGGAGGACCAAGGGCTACGACGAACACTCAGGTGGTCTCCATTACGAGCATTAAATCTGTTTATTACACAATTCCGCAGCCCTCCCCTGGAGGGGGACATGATTAAATAGTCCAAACCCTTGCTTTCCGCACCATTTGTATCGTTCTGCACTCATAGCAGAATTCCTTGAAATAAACAATGCAGCACTTTTGCCTATAAGTTGCATTACTTTTTTTACATATATGTTCATTAATGACATCTTGCACCCGTACATTTTGGTACGGCCGAATACACCAGGGGCTTATGTTCCCCGCATTATGGTGTGACAAGTCCAAACACTTTCACAAGTGCGGCACCCCGAACTTATAGCATTATATGCATCGGCTCCGAATCATGTCTTGGGTCAATAGTTGGGTTTGCCCGGCTCCCATGTTTTGGTACCTTCGTTCCGTTCATCGGCTAAGGTAGGCGGGAGAACCATTGCGATTGCGCCCGGTTGAGCTGGGCGGCGCCTCGATGGAAAAGCTAAAAGCGGCTGTCATGATAAGGTGAGAGGCTGATACATTGTTAGAGAGGTCTTTTAGTCCCTAAAGACTTCTGCGGCTTAGGCGAGAACGGATAGTATCCGGCCCGGGCGTGGATAGCACCCCGAACTCGGTCTTCCGACACTAGGGGCTTCGCCGAAATTTAAAATTATAGAATTCTATGGCTAAGTGAGAGTGTTCAAGCATCATAAGTCCGATTGCCTTGTTCGTTGTGTTGAGCGCCTCCCTAGATGGACCCAAAAATGAGAACAAGAGCGCTCAAGTTTATCCCAAACACCCCAGCACTTGTGGCATGGGGGCTGAAGCCGACGACTTGCCATCTCTCAGATTTGATATACGGACACACAGAAGGTAATATTTTAAATCAAACAAGCGTTGCTTAGCGCATATGAACAATGTTTTCAGCGCACAGGATAACACATGGCGAGTCTACTCAATAATTACATCTCTGGGGCACTCATCCGCAATCTTGCGGGCACCCTTGAGACAGTCTTATAGTACATCTCGGGCGTCGATACTCTTTGCCCGTGGCGGCGCGTCGTCGAGGCCTCTCTGCATCCAGCCTGCCCCAATGCACCTTTTGCGGGCAAGGGCCCGGCAGGCACCTTCAATCTGGTAGTGCTTGATGACCTCCACCCGAGGCACGCATCCACGGTGGCCGCCGAGGCGAAGTAGCTCCAGGGCATGGCCTCTCGAGGCCACAGCCGGACTATGAGGCCCTTCATGGCCTGCTTTCGGCTACCTTGTGGAGCTCGACCAGTTGCTTGGTTTGGTCGCTAGAAACACCGGATGTCCGGCCTCATCGTCTTGAGACCGAAGACCTTCTCCGTTGTGCTCCCTCTTCATCCGGTAGAATCGCGGTGGCATCGGACATCTGCGAGCAGATCTGCAAGCGCCCAGGAGAGCTCGAATTCGGGTAAGTAACGGGTAATTTACATTCACATGCTTGCTTTGCATGAAAAATGCCTTACCCGCCGCTATCTTCTTCGTCGCCTCCATCTCCTGGAGGGATTTATGGGCCTCGGCCTTAGCGGCTTTGGCACTTTCAAGAGCCGAGGCAAGCTCGGACTCTCGAGTCTTCGAGTCGCGCTCCAAACTCTCATGCTTTTCCATGAGAGCCTGGAGCTCTTGCCGCACCTCCGCCACCCGCGCCTCCTGACTCTCTCGCTCCGCTCGTTTCGCGGCCGCATTGCATTCGGCCGCGGACACGGCCTCCTTCAGGGCCGCCACCTCATTCGTGGACCCCGCAGTACCCACGTTATCCTTGTTATTTCTATTGCAACCAAAATCCTTTTTTGTAAGGTACAAATTTCAAAATGGTGTTACTCACCTTCTTTGTCCTCGAGCTGCTTCTTGGCAAGGCCGAGCTCTTGCTCGGACCGCTCGAGATCCTGCTTCAAGCACCGACCTCCATGATCGGTCGGCGAGTCAGCAGCGCAGCACTGCAAACCCATATTGACATAATTTTTAGCAATCCTGCGTATATCTTTTATAGATCCTCGGTCGGTTTTCCTTCCGAACACCGAACCGAGCATCGAGAGCTCTTGTCTATCGCGGTATTACATTACGTATTTTAAAGCTTCTTACCTCAAAGCCTATTAGAAGGCTGCTGCAAGCTTCGGTCACCCCGCTCTTGGCAAGCTGAACCTTCTGAATCACCGCACTCATAATAGTGCAGTGTTCTTCCTTGATGGAAGCGCCGTTGAGCGCTTCCAACAAGTTCTCCGGCGCCTCCGGTTGGACGGAGGCTGCTGGTGCCACGGTCTTGCCCTTCTTGCGAAGGGGCCGCCTGCCGGACTCCGGAACCACTGCGGGTTCCGACATGGAGTCCGGCGCAGAGTCCGGGAGGCTGCCTTGCGGCACCTCAGGAGCCTCCTCCCGATGGGTCCCCTCTTGGGACCCCACCTCGACGTCGTCAGTGTCACGAGGGGTGGAGGTGGTCGAAATGGAATCCACGTCCGACGGCGCCAAGGACCCGTTGGATGAAGCAAGAAGATCCTCCTCGGCAGACTACAGACGGTATCTGCGGCATTAGAAGGACACTACATGGCACGAAAAATTACAAATCACTTTCGAGTCAGGATACTTACGATCTTGCACAGGGCTTGGCCCTTGAGGCCACTCCTCGTCGCGATCGTTGGCGTGGCCAGTCTTTGTCAGGGCGAAGGTCCTTTCCCTCTTAGACCCTTGACCTCCCCGTTAGGAAAGCCTTCCTTTTCCTCTCTCCCCCTCAGGGAGAGTCCTCTTCTCCTCCTTGTCTTGGGGAGGAGTCGCCTCGAACCCTTGGACGATGAGTTCGATATCACACTGGCACGGGAACTTCTTGAGTTCAGCGGCCTTCTTCTTAGCCTTCTTCTCGGCACCACATAAAGTCTGGGGACTAGCAACCCGCTAAGCAGGCGTCCGCTGGTTCTTCGGAAGGGGCGGATAGTCTACCTGTCCGGACGTCCTCTGCCAGTCCTGTCAAAGGCATTGGGAGTTTTAGATCCCACATAACATTAAGAAAATAAATGTCCCATAGAGGATAACAAAGCTTACCTCGCCGGCCGGGTGCTTGGTGCTGAATCTGTGGTCTTCCGTCAGCGGGCGGGGCTTCTCCGCCCTGAGCAGCACCCTCGAGGCATCTTCGTGCGTCGTGTCGAAGAGCCCGCTCAGGGTCCGGTGTTGTGCCGGATCGAACTCCCACAAATTGAAGTCCCGCTGTTGGCAGGGGAGAATCCGGCGGACGAGCATGACTGGATCACATTGACAAGCCTAAGCTTCTTGTTCACCAAGATGCAGAGCGGGGCTGAGTCTGTCGGCTCCTCGAACTGCCCCATGCAAGCCCTTATCTTTCCGGAGGTGAGCTGCATAGGGATACCAGATCTAAACTTCGGGGCCGCCGCCCATTTTGGAGTCCGCAGGGCTCGGTGATGTAGAACCACCACGATTGCCACCTTGGCGGACACCACGAAGGCCCCTTGAGCGGATGGCGTTGGGCATCTTGCCCAACATAAGCGCCTCCGCCTCAGCTTGGCGCCCTTCACTACCTTGACTTGACATTGAAGGTCTTGAGCCACAAGCGAAGTGGGGCTGGATCACGAAGGAAGGCCTCGCACCTGACGATAAGCGCCGAGATGTTGAGGATGAAGTTTGGCGCCGGATCGTGGAAATCCAGGCCGTAATAGTACATGAGCCCCAGACGAAGGATGCAGCAGGAAGCCCAGTCCAGCGGAGGAAGTGGGGAAGAATACAACCCTCTCATGGGGCTGGGGGTGGGGATGAGCTGCCCCTAGTCGGGCGGCCGGTCTGTGATGTCGCCGGACGGTATCGGCGCCGCAGCTTTGATGTGCTCCTCCGTAGCGGAGGAAGCCAACCACTGCCTCCGCTCCGGACATGGTGGAGAAGGTTGAGGCGAGATGTGAGGCCTTGGTATTGGAGCTCAAGTCTTGCGGAGATGGATAAGCAAAGGAGGAAGAAGGCATAGGTAAAGGTGGATCCTTATCCCTTATATATGGTGACGAAAACTATCGTCCCCACCGGCTGGTAAAACTAAGCTTATCTCCCAAGCGCCACCATCAATGGCGGTGGGGTTACTACGTCCGTATTGATGAGAATCCGGAATAAGGGAACACGATCTGCTGCTTCGACAAGGCGTGCCAAGAAACCGCTTCGCTAAAAGCAGCTGAGGTGGGATAACAAAAATGATTCAAGTAAAGGCTTGGTAGTGGTGTGGCGTCATGCCACAAAATCGTCGTGATTGAACTTGTGTACATGTTATTCTCGAATGTGGAATTTATTTTGTAGAGCGGACACTATCTGGTGTTCACAATCTTCTATGAATTATTGGAGGAGGAACCCGCCTTGCAATGCCGAACAATATCTTACGGACTCATCGTCATTGAAGCCTGGTTTAGGGAGACTCTTGAGGAGTCTGGACTAGGGGTGTCCGGACAGCGGACTATCATCGTCGGCCGGACTCCAAGACTATGAAGATACAAGATTGAAGACTTAGTCCCGTGTCAGGATGGGACTTTCCTTGGCGTGGAAGGCAAGCTTGGCGATCTGGATATGTAGATCTCCTACCATTGTAACCGACTCTGTGTAACCCTAGCCCTCTCCGGTGTCTATATAAACCGGAGGGTTTTAATCCGTGGGACAACACAACCATTACAACAATCATACCATAGGCTAGCTTCTAGGGTTTAGCCACCTTGATCTCGTGGTAGATCCACTCTTGTACTACCCATATCATCAATATCAATCAAGCAGGAGTAGGGTTTTACCTCCATCGAGAGGGCGAACACAGGTAAAACATCGTGTCCCTTTTCTCCTGTTACCATCCGCCCAGACGCACAGTTCGGGACCCCCTACCCCGAGATCCGCCGGTTTTGACACCGACAAGCGCTTTTCCTATTATAAGAGTATGTCCAGGCTTGTCATTGCTACAAAAAGGATTGTGCCACCTTGCTACACTTTATTTACTCTTGTTACTTGTTACTCGTTACAATTTATCCTATCACGAAACTATCTATTACCACTTATTTCAGTACTTGCAGAGAATACCTTGCTGAAAACAGCTTATCATTTCCTTCTGCTCCTCGTTGGGTTCGACACTCTTACTTATCGAAAGGACTACGATAGATCCCCTATACTTGTGGGTCATCAGGTAGTAAGCACAGGAGCCGGGCAACCCAACTATTGACCAAAGACATGTTTCGGAGCTGATGCATATAAGGACAAACTCGCGATGATGAACACTCCCTACAGGTGTCCGGACTTTGCAATATACACCGGGCTGAATACAGCACCTGGTGATAGACCCTGGTATCAAAGCACGTATGGCAATCCGACATGGAGAAAGAGCGCAGGTGGTGAGAGCATAAATCTCAAAACACAATACAAACCAAGCTGCTTCTATAACATCCACTTTAGTACGGCGAGCCGTATATTTACAGGTAATGCCGATATCTTTCTTGGACATTTTACATGACAGGAAAGTATAAAACAAAAAGAGATAAAAAAAGGTTTACAAAGGGTCTTAATTTAAAAAAGAAACCTTAAAGCGGGGCCCTGCTGCACGTCTGCGCCTTTTTCTCTGTTGTGAAGTGTCCTTGAAGGGTATAGTGTTATGGCCATTTGTAAAAAGGGAGAAAATCAAGTAAAAGAATCTGGTGTGGCTGTAAGTAAAGCTGGTTCGTTTTAATGAACCGTGAAATATAACTTCTAGAGTCCGAATAGGGTCGAGCCGAACTATGGACTTTTTGTGTGCACTGTGGCCCGTCACCACCCAAGGAATTTTGAGTGTATATTTATGTATACGTGGCACATGTGCTATCTCCATATGGGGCAGTAGATGGGGGCGTAGTTGCTAATCGAGCTCAGGTTTATCTGAGCTGCCGTACTGAGGTGTCCTCCGGACACATTTAGCTTTGTCTATGGTCTTACCAATCGATGAGCTGCTCGGCTTGAATAGGCCATTTTGTCTTCCGACTGCTAGAGCCGCCATGTATTCTTCTGTACAAAGAGAGCGCTCCGTATTTCCGCTGACCGTAATGACGCCACGTGGTCCGGGCATTTTGAGTTTTAGATAAGCATAATGTGGGACAGGATTAAAACGGGCGAAGGCCGTTCTTCCGAGTAGTGCATGATAGCCACTTCGGAACGGAGCAATGTCGAAGATTATTTCTTCTCTTCGAAAGTTGTCGGGGGAGCCGAATACAACATCCAATGTTAGAGAGCCCGTGCAGTGGGCTTCTACACCCGGTATAACTCCTTTAAAGGTAGTGCTGCTTGGCTTGATTCTTGACGGGTCTATCCCCATCTTGCGGACAGTGTCCTGATATATCAGATTGAGACTGTTGCCGCCATCCATGAGGACTCGAGTGAGCTGGTATCCGTCGATTATTGGGTCAAGCACTAAGGCAGCCGAACCCCTTGTCGGATACTAGTTGGATGATCCCTGCGATCAAAGGTGATCAGACAGGCCGACCATGGGTTGAACTTGGGGGCGACGGCCTCGACAGCATAGACATCTCGGAGTGCGCGTTTGCACTCCCTCTTTGGGATATGAGTGACATAGATCATGTTCACTGTTTTGATCTCCGGTGGAAATTTCTTCTGTCCCCCCATGTTCGGTTAGCGAGATTCGTCCTCGTCTTTGCTCTGAGGTCCCTTCCCTTTGTGTTCGGCGTTGAGTTTGCTGGCCTGCTTGAAGACGCAACATTATGTGCTAGTATGATTGGCTGGTTTATCATGAGTGCCATGGATTTGGCAGGGCCTGTCTAGAATTTTATCCAGGCTGGATGGACCGTCTTTTGCCTTTAAATGGCTTCTTCCGTTGACCGAGTCTAGAGCCCCTGAATCCGGCGTTTACCGTTGTATTGTTTGGGCTTTCTTCATTGTTCCAACATTTGTTTTTGTTGCTTCGTGGTTTCCGGTTGCCATCCCTGACCTCAGATGTGCCGGGATCATTGGTGCTGCTACGGGCTAACCAGCTGTCCTCACCCGCGCAAAAGCGGGTCATGAGTGTAGTTAGGGATGCCATTGTCCTTGGCTTTTCCTGGCCGAGGTGTCTGGCTAGCCATTCGTCTCGGACACTGTGTTTGAAGGCCGTTGTCGGTGTCAAAACCGGCGGATCTCGGGTAGGGGGTCCCGAACTGTGCGTCTAGGCGGATGGCAACAGGAGACAAGGGACACAATGTTTTTACCAGTTGGGCCCTCTCGATGGAGGTAAACCCTACTCTGCTTGATTAATATTGATGATATGGGTAGTACAAGAGTAGATCTACCACGAGATCGAGAGGCTAAACCCTAGAAGCTAGCCTATGGTATGATTGTTGTTAGTCCTATGGACTAAAACCCTCCAGTTTCTATAGGCACGAAAGGCGGTTAGGGTTACAGTCGGTTACAATGGTAGGAGATCTACATATCCGTATCGCCAAGCTTGCCTTCCACGCCAAGGAAAGTCCCATCCGGACACGGGGCGAAGTCTTCAATCTTGTATCTTCATAGTCAGGAGTGCGGCCAAGGCTATAGTCCGCCATCCGGACACCCCTAATCGAGACTCCCTCGGTAGCCCTGAACCCGGGCTTCAATGGCCGGCAGTCCGGTAGCGCATGTTGTCTTCGGCATTGCAAGCGGGTTCCTCCTCCGAATACTTCATAGAAGATTTTGAACACAAGGATAGTGTGCGGCTCGCAAAATAAGTTCCACATACCACTTAGTAGAGAATAATATTTACACAAATTCAATCTCTTGGCGCGTGCGTGGGTGACATCACACCATGGTCAAGCCTTTATTCAAATCGTTTTCTTGTCACACCTCGGCGTGTTTAGCGGCGGTTTCCTTAGCACGTCTTGTCAAAGCGAGATCGTGTCCCTTATTCGAGATTCTCATCAATACGGGCGTGGGTAACCCAACCGTGCCATTGATTCTGCGCTTGGGAGATAAGTGAGTTTTACCGGGCTGGTGGGGACGCATAGCTTTATGCTGTCCATATAAGGGATAAGGATCCACCTTTTTACCTCGCCATCTTCCTCCTTTGCTGATCCATTTCCTTTTCGAGGTCAGCGCCCAAATCCGCACATCTCGCCTCAACCTTCCCAGTCATGTCGGGAGGCGGGAGGCAAGTGGATAGCCTCCTCCGTCACGGAGGGCACATTAAAAAGGCTGAAGGCGGATACTTGTCCAGCGACATCGCGCGCCGGCTCCCGACAAGGGGTAGCTTATCCCACCCCGAGCCCAATGAGAGGTGGTGTTCCTCACCACTTCCTCCATGGACTAGGTTTTCCACTTCACCCATTTGTGCAGGGGCTCATGTTCTACTCGGCTGGATTTCCACGATCGGCCCCGAATTTCATCCTCAACATCTCGGCGTTCATCGTCGTGTGCGAAACCTTCCTGCATCCAGCCCGCCCGACATGGTGAAGACCTTCAATGTCAAGCCAAAGGTAGTGGGCGGCCGCCAGCGGTCTTGGAGGTGCCATGGTGGGCAAGATGGCCAATGTCCTATGGCTCGAGGCTCCTTCATGGAGACCATAAAGGGGTAACAATCGGGGTGGTTCTACATCACCGAGCAGCGTGACCCTAAATGGGTGGCGGCCCCAATTCGATCTTGCTTCCCTACCGACTCACCTCACGGAAGGAGCGGGCTGATGTGGGAGTAATTGGAAGAGCGGCCGGACTCAAACTGCGTCCAAAACCTGGTGAACAAGAAGCTCAAGCTTGTCAGCGTAATCGAGGTCATGCTCATCATTGGATCCTCCGTGTCAACAACGGGCCTTCAACTTGTGGGAGTTTGATCCAGGCACTGCACCAAACCTTGAGCGAGGCTCTTGACACTATGTATGAAGATGCAGAAGGTGTTGTCCAAGGCGCCAAGGCTCCGCATCCGCTCTGAAGATCGCGGATTCAGCTCGCAGCGTCAAGCCAGCGAGTAAGCTATTTACCCTTCTGGGACACTTGTTTTTCATAGTTTGACTCTATGCGGGATCTAAACTCCCTTACCTTGGACAGGCCTAGCAAAAGACATCCGGCAAGGTTAACTGTCCGGCTCCCTTGCCAGAAGACCCAGCGGACGCTCGATTAACGGGGCTGCTGGTTCTGGCACCTCACGTGGTGCCGGAGAATAAGGCCAAGAAGAAGGCCACGGGAACTCGAAGGAGTTCCCAGCGCCAGGTGTTGTTGGACTCATCGTCCGATGACTCTGAGGCGGACTCCTCCTCGCCTTAGGTGGAAAAAGAGGCCTCTCCCCCAGCGGGGGAGAGAAGAAAAGGAAGGCCGCCCCAAGCGGGAGGCGGAGGTCAGAAGGAAGGACCCTTCCTCGGGACAACTCCACCAGCGTCGGCGGCGAAGAGGAGTGGCCACGAGGTTAAGCCCTGGCAAAATCGTAAGTGTCCGGATACAGAATAACTCATGGCGTTTCATTTGCGCCACAGTATCTCCTAACGCCCGAATATGACCTGCAGCCCGCCCAGGGGCCAGGCTCGGCCTTCAGCAGCGGCTCCACAGCCGTTGAGCGTGAATAGCACCTCACTTCCGGCTGCCTCCTCTCCTCATGCTGCGGATGGCTGAGGTGGGGTCACAAAGGGGCCCAGCCGGGGAGGTGGTGCAGGGCGCCGCAAGGCAACCTCCCGAGACTCCAAGTGCAAGGGGATAAAACCCCAAGGGCTCTAAATCCGGCCTGGGCGGACTCCGCCGGAACCTTGATGGTTGAGAGTCCGTGAGCGGCCCCTTCGTAAGAAGGGCGAGGCTGCGACACGGTGACCTCCGTCCAACAGAGAGCACGGATAACTCTTGGGCGCTTAACGGCGCCTCCATCGGCGAAACACCGCCTTTGTTATGAGTGTGGTGATCCAAAAATTCGATCCGCCAAGAGCGGGCTGGTGGCTTATGCCGACCTTCTAACAAGCTTTGAGGTATGTATTTAAGATATGTAAAAGTATTACGCATAGGCGGTAGCCCACGATGCTCGGTTTGGTGTTGAGAAGAAAAGCGGCGAGGATCTAAAAAGATGTATGCAGGAGTCTAACATAAGTATGTCAATATGGGGAATCACGGGCTGCTTCTTGACCTCTTCCGCCTTGTTGTGGAGGTCAATGCATTGAAGCAGAGCCTCGAGCGGTCCGAGAACGTGATCGGCCTTGCCAAAAAGCAGCTCGAGGACAAGGAAGGTAAGCCATACCTTATGGAAGTATATAAAAGATGTGGTTGCAAAAAATGACAGGAATAACGTGAGTATTGCAGGGGCCATGAATGAGGTGGCGACCCTGAAGGAAGTGGTGTCCAAGGCCGAAAGCAATGCGGCCGCAGAGTGCACTGAGCGAGAGAAACAGGAGGCGCGGGTGGCGGAGGTGCGGTAAGAGCTCCAGGCTCTCATGGAAAAACACGAGAGTTTGGAGCGTGACTCAAAGACTTGAGAGTCGAGCTTGCCTCGTCCTTGAAACACCAAAGCCGCTAAGGCGAAGCCTAAAAAGCCCTCCAGGAAATTGAGGCATTGAAGAAGATAGCGGCGGGTAAGGCATTCTTTATGCAAAGCAAGCGCGTGAAAGTGAATTATCTGTTACTTACAGCGAATCCGGAGCTCTCGGGGCATTCACGGATCTGCCTGCGGTGTGTGCGATCTGCCGCGTTCTACCGAGCCAAGGAGGGGCTCGGCGGAGAAGGTGTTACGGTCTCGATATCTTTGAGGCGGACATCGATGCCCTTGGCGACCAGTGAAGTAGCTGGTCGAGCTCCATAAGGTGGCGAACAGGCCATGAAGAACCTCATAGTTGGTGTGGCCTAAGGAAGCCATGCACAGGAGCTACTTGGGCTGGTGAGGCGGCTGGTGGGCCTTTGTCCATGGATTGAAGTCGTCAGCGCTCCGTCTGCATCGAAGGTGCCGTAGGGGCCTTGCCGTGCTAAAGTGCACTTGGGCAAGATGGGCGCTAAAGCTTGTGACAGACGGAGCCACCGCGGCAGGAAATATCATAAGCCGAGATGTATTATGAGGCGTCTGAAGGTGCCGTCTTATAGCAGTGAATGCTCCAAATATGTAATTTTGAGTAAACTTCGCATTTGTTATCTGTATGTTGAAAACTTGTTCATATCGCTAAGCAACGCTTTTAAATTTAAAATATTACCTTCGTGTGGCGTTTATTAAATTTGAGAGATGGCGAGTCGTAAACCGCCCCCATGCCACGGCGTTGGGGTGTTCGGGATAAACAGCGCTCTTTTTCCCATTCTTGGGTCCTTGAGGGCGCTCAACGCAATGAATGAGGCAACGGACTATAATGCTTGAACACTCTCACTTAGCCATAGAATTCTATAATTTTAAATTTAGTGAAGCCCCTAGTATTCGGAGACCGAGTTGAGGCGCTATCCATGCTGGGCGGACAAAGCCGAATCCTCGCTCTAAGCGGCATAAGTCTTTAGGGACTCGAAAACCTCTCGAACAGCGGCGGCTCTCGCCTGTCATGACGGTCAGTTTAGCTTTCTCCTTTGAGGTGCTTAACCCAGCTCAGCGGGGCACAATCACGGTGGTTCTCCAGTGCTACCTTAGCCGATATAGCGGGCGTAAGGTACCAAAACATGGGGCAGGGCAAACCCAACTATTGACCCAAGACATGATTGAACCGATGCATATAATGTTATAAGTTCGAGGTGCCGCACTTGTGAAAGTGTTCGGACTTATCACACCATATTTTGGGGTACTTAGGCCCCTGGTGTGTTTGGCCATACCAAAGTGTACGGGTGCAACATGTCATAAGTGAACATATATAAAAATAGGAATGCAATAATAGGCAGAAGCTATGTATGGTTTATTCAAAAAGGCTGCGGTAAAAGCAGAACGATACAAATAGTGCGATAAGCAATGGACGGGACTATTTGACATGTCCCCCCTCGAGGCGGGCTGCTTGGATGATATGTGAAACAAGTATCTTTGCTCGTTATAGAGACCACTGGACACTCGGCGTAACTTTTGCTTCCTGGCTGTTGCATCGTGTGTTTGGCGATTCTCTTGCGGACGGGACTTCTTGAGCGGAGTCCTGAAAGTAAGAAAAAAGGAATGACACAATCAGGGGCCCCCAGTGCGGTTGAGCCGCGTGCAGGCCTGCCGTGGTCGTGCCCTCCCCTATGCCCATGGTATTTCGAGATCATAATTATATACGTGTAATCTTGATTACGCAATTCGTGAGGGCTGGGGTTGGGCGCATTACTCTGGCGATGCTTTCGGAACATGCCAGGCGGTCTTGTTGTAGGTTACTCCGGGCGCGCTTGACGGTGTCTGGACGTTTGATAGCCGGACTCGAGAATTGCCTTGAGAAGCTGCTGAAAGGATCGATATGGTTGACTAGAGGGGGGGTGAATAGGCAACTAACAATTTTTAAGCTTTTCTTTACCAAATTAAACTTTGCAATAAAGTAGGTTGTCTAGATGTGCAACTAAGTGAGCAACCTATATGATGCAATGACAACTAGCACAAAAGCAAGCAATGGCTGTAACACAAGTAAGCTTGCAAAAGTAAAGGCACGAAATAACCAAGAGTGGAGCCGGTGGAGACGAGAATGTGTTACCGAAGTTCCTTCTTTTTAAGGGGAAGTACGTCTCCGTTAGAGCGGTGTGGAGGAACAATGCTCCCCAAGAAGCCACTAGGGCCACCGTATTCTCCTCACGCCCTCACACAATGCGAGATCTTTGTGATTCCACTATTGGTCTTGAGGAGTCTGGACTAGGGTGTCGGACAGCGGACTATCATCGTCCGCCGGACTCCAAGATTACGATGATACAAGATTGAAGACTCCGTCCCGTGTTGGATGGGACTTTCCTTGGCGTGGAAGGCAAGCTTGGCGTCTGGATATGTAGATCTCCTACCATTGTAACCGACTCTGTGTAACCCTACCCTCTCTCGGTGTCTATATAAACCGGGGGCTTTAGTCCGTGGGACATAACCTCCATTACAACATTCATACCATAGGCTAGCTTCTAGGGTTTAGCCTCCTTGATCTCGTGGTAGATCCACTCTTGTACTACCCATATCATCAATATTAATCAAGCGGGACATAGGGTTTTACCTCCATCAAGAGGGCGAACACAGGTAAAACATCGTGTCCCTCGTCTCCTGTTACCATCCGCCTAGGCGCGCGTTCGGGACCCCCTACCGAGATCCGCCGGTTTGACACCGACATTGGTGCTTTCATTGAGAGTTCCTCGTGCGTCACCGATAGGCTGGATGGCTTCTCAAATCAACAACGCCGTCGTCGGTGAGACTTTTCTCCCACACGAGATCTTCGTGATGGCAACCGCGCTGCGGGCAACTCACTTGGCCATCTGGAGCGGATCGAAGCTCGCCCCAGCCATCGGTCGGGTTGAGCTTATAAACTTCATGGCCGACATCCGCGGGGACTTGATCTTCGACGGACTCGAGCCTCAGCCGAGCGTGCCGCGCTGTGATGATGGGCATGATTTAGCTCTGTCACCGGACAGTGCCTTGGTGGCCGCACACGAATCCGCTCCGACCCTCAGTCCGGAGCCGATCGCCCAGATCGAGGACCGGTGGCTGGACACCGCCTCGGGGACTGCACCTTCCACGGCGATGGAGTCGAACACTAACATTGTCCCTTGTAAAGCTCGTGACTCCGAGGTGCCGGACTCCTTGCCGGACTCTGAACCTCCTGCGTCCCTGCCAATCGAATCTGATTGGGCGCCGATCACGGAGTTCACGGTCGCGGACATTTTCCAACACTCGCCCTTTGGCGATATCCTAAATTCGCTAAAGCATCTCTCGCTATCCGGAGAGCCCTGGCCGGATTATGGCCAGGATGGTTGGGATACGGATGAAGAAATTCAGAGCCCACCCACCACCCACTTTGTAGCCACTGTCGATGATCTAACCGACATGCTAGGCTACGACTCCAAAGACATCGACGGTATGGGCGGCGATCTTTGAAGCGAACAAGAACCAGCGCTGCAGAACCTTTGCAATGAAGACCACCCGACATATGGCGTATATATGGTGGATACCCCAAAAGGCGGCGGCGAGGAGCAGCGAGGTGCGACTAAGGACAATTCGCGATAAACAACCAAAGCGGCGGCATAAGCGCCGCCCTAAGCCCAACCTCGACAAAGACAGCACTCCTAATGACCCAGCGTTAGAGCGGGGCAAACCGATGGACGGCGAACATGCAACCAAGCAGCCGTCCGAATAGGGCGAACCAGATAATCAATCCAATCCCGGCGAAACCAACAGTCCGGACGATCTCACACTGGACATACTACCGGAACACAAAAACCTTCATGGAAGACTCGTCGCCACCGCAAGAAGCCTGAAGAAGGCAAAACGGAAGCTCAAAACAGCGGAAGACATACTCAAAGCAAGGTGGAGCAAAATGCTCAAAACCGCAGACAAATATGGCAATGGCCATCAATCAAAGAGCTACCCAAAGCGCAAACTACTGCCTGAATTTGACGAGGAAGCCATAGAGCCCCCAAAGTCAAAAAACAAAGAGGCTGCCTGGCCGGATAGACGACCAGATGATAGGCCCAAATCTACAAGCGGCGCCACACATAAGCCGACTCATGACCCTGGGAAAAGCAGATGGCCCAGCCAGTCCATTTCTGGGCCAAAAAGAGGGCCCGAAGCAGCACAACACGTCAAGTGTTGAAGACAACGGCACACCCAAATCTGAGCGCCGCACACCCACTATGTTTCACCAATGAGGTCTTTGGATCATGAATTCCCAGCAGGTTTAAACCCATAAACATAGAGGCTTCTGACGGAACAACAGACCACAGATGCGGATGAGAGGATTATATACTACACATACACATGGCTAGAGGAGATGATCTCACGCCATAAAATATTACCCCTCAAGCTCAAAGGGCCAGCCGTCATTGGCTCAAAAGCCTCCCGAAAATACTCTTGGAAGTTGGGAAGAGCTTGAGGGCGCGTTTAGAAACAAATTTTCAAGGGACTTATGTCCGCCCTCCGGATCTGAGATGATCTAAGTCATATAACGCAACAGCCGGAGAGTCGGTAGCATAAATTCTGGAACAGGTTCCTCACTAAAAAGAACCAAATAGTCATTGTCCGGACGCGAAGCCTTAGCAGCTTTTAAACACAACATCCGAGGCGAATGGCTGCTTGAGACACCTAGGCCAAGAGAAGCCGAGGACAATGTCATGACAAGCCTCATGACCGCTTTTGCGGGGGAGGATAGCTAGCTAGCAAGATGCAGCACCAGCGACCGAGTACATCCGAGAGTAGAGATGGAAGCGAAAAACCACAGTAGAGAAAGGATCAGCGCGGAATAAAGAAAAAAGCCCAAAGAATACGGTGATCGGCGCCGTTCAAAAGCATGACCAAACAACAAAACATTACCTCTTAAGGATAACGGTGATGAGCTATCCAACACACAAAATTTTGGGTCGGATATGTCAAATCCACAGTACCCCGAAGGCACATAAACCACACCCACCGAGATTGTTGGGTTTTCAAACAGTCCGGCCGATTAAATGCCGAACACAAGGGCTCGGCGCATCAAGCGAGGATGATGATAAACCCCACAAGCGAGCACCGGAAAACAAAGAACTTCCCACAAGAAGTTAAAGCGATAAACTCACTTTGTGTGATAATACGGAAAAACAATCGGCGGCCGCCAAGGCGGGTCTCGCCACGGTCCACCCAGCGGAACCTCAAGATTGGATGTCAAAACCAATCACTTTCGACCACTGGATTACTCGAAGTATTTGGAATGCGAGGATGGACTGCTCGATATTGAATCCTATAATCGACGGACTACAATTTACACAAGTCACGATGGGCGGAGGCAGCGATTTAAACCTGCTATATCAAACAGAATCCGCAAGTTGGGGATAGACCTTACTAAAATTCGACATAGCCGCACTTCCTTTAAAGGGTGGCGCGGGCCCTTACGCCAAGTGCACAGGCTCCTTATTACTAGAAGTTGTGTTGGTCACGAACAACTTCAACAGCAAAAACTAATCTTTCATGTCGCCCCATTCAAAAGTGGCTATCAAGCACTATTGGGGCGTGAAGCTTTTGTCGCTTCAGCGCCATACCACATTACGCGTCTCTTACACTTAAAATGCCCGGTCCACGTGGCATCATTTCATTGCGAGGGTCATGCAAAGACCCCGAACACGGTTAGACGAGTCCGGCACAAACAAGCTAGGGGCTCCCTAGCCGCACGCCCCTTCACAAGGGGTTGAGCGTATAAGCAACAACGAGCTAATATAGACTCCGCTTTACATATTAATATTTTTATATATACATTTTTTCGCACGATTTCCTTTCAAACTAAGTTCCTCTCTTTTTACAAATGAACAATGTGCACACCCATCCAGGATAACAGCACAACGGAGACACAGGCGCAGACGTCCAGTAGGGACCCGTTGCAAGGATTCTTTTCAAATTAATACCCTTCGTAAACCTTTTTTACTGTCTCTTGTTGCTATAATCCCCTGGTTTCTCATTATAACCAGAGCGGAGCCTGACATTTTGGCATCGGCCACGTCAGAGGACCCTGGCCGTACCTGGACACTAGGGGCTTAGGGCATTATTCTGCCCATTATCATAAAGACCGAACACCTTAGGGAGTGTTCGGCGTCTCGAGTTAGGCCTTATATGCATCAGCTCTGAATCATGTCTTTGGTCAAATGTTGGGTTTGCCCGGCTCATGTGCTTTGCTGCCTTACATTCCGTATCATCGGCTAACGCGGCACCAGGAGAACTACTGCGATTGTGCCCCAGTTCGGCTAGGCGAGCACCTCGATAAAAGAAAGCCCGCGGCCGACTATCATGATCTGACGAGATCTGGTCAACCACTCGATCGACAACCGGAATGTTTAGAATTCCACCGCTTTGACGAAGGACCGTTTCTCGGTCAGGCACACACGCGCCCCGAATTCGGAGAGCGCGGTGCCCCCAGGGGCTATATCGTAGCCCCACCCTCGAACTCCAATGGCTAAGTGAAAGTGATAAAGCATCATAGTCCGGATTGCCTCGTTTGCTACGCTACCACCTCCTCAATAGGACCGAGACGTCGGATTAAGTGTGAAAATGCGCTATTTTTGCAAACACTCCCGCACCTTGTGCGTGGGGGCTGAAGCCGAAGACTGCCATCTTTCAGGTTATACACATGTATACATAAACGGCCGCACAGGAGATATTTCAATACTTGGAACGCACAAGTATAAAAAGTGATCACATCATAACCATTGTTTTACAAAATAAAAGCGTTCATTTGAACGTTACGTTTTTCAAGCACTGCGACTCTATTACACGAGCACCACGCATGACTTCCCCAAAATAGTGCTCGATGGGTAACCGGCTTTCGTCCGAACCCGGGGTTGTTACAGCGGTGGCATCCATCTCTGTCCAATGTGTCTTCACACGGGCAAGGTCCATCCGCACACCCTCTATGCAGGCCGACCGCTTCATCTTCTTGATATGCGGCACCGCCCCAAGAAATTGCTGCAATAAGCCAAAATAGCTCGTCGCCTTGGGCCTCTCTCGCCAGATATGAGCCACGATATCCGTCATGGCAAGTCCGGACAGCCTGTTCAGCTCAGCCCATTCGGCCAACCGATCGGTTAGCGGAAGTGAACGATCCGGACTATGGAATTGAGACCAAAACAGCTCTTCCGTCTTGTGATCCTTCTGGCTCTGGAAGTGCACGACGGCATCTGCCGCACTCGCTGCTAAGTCCATATATGGATCCTCCGGACCCCACAGCTGGCCAAGCTGGACATACTTCGGATCCGTAAACATGCGACATAGCATAAAAGGCTTGCCAGCCACAATGTCTCCGGCCTGACGCAGCTCTTCCTTCATAGCCCGCATTGCAGAACGGGCATCCTTGGCTTCGGCGGTGGCCCTCACCAGGTCTTCTCGCTCCGATAGGCGCTCCTTTTCAAGAGCCTCATTGCGATCGGCAGCATCCTTCAATTTCACGGCCAATTCGGCCACCTCTTCCTTACTTCGGCAGTGTGCAGCCCTTTCGGCTTCTAACTCCTCGGCCGCCCTCAAGGCGGCCACGTTGCTTCTTCTGGCCTGCTCCTTGGCTTGAGCAAGTTCTGCCCGAAGGCTCTCCATAGCAGCAGCACCATCTGCGTCATGCATAAATATTGTAAGAGGTGAGCTTTAGCTCCCTTAATAGGTGACTGCGGAGAATTAAATTACCTTGTGACTCGTCAAGCCGCTTGTTGACTAGCGCGATGTCCGCATCCGCTACATCGAGTTGCCGCATTAATTCGGCAACTCCATCAGTCCGGCTAGCCCCCGGACCATCCGCCACCTTCATAGAAAAGGCGGCACTCAATACCTGCGATTTTGATCCTCGGCACGTTGTCGCTTACGACAACCTACCGAGTCTCAGGGGCTACTATCTACACAGGGCGCACTTTCATGTGCAAAACTGTCAAAAAGGCGCGTCGTTTTTATGTACCTCAAACCCCGCCAGCAAACTCCTAACGGCATTGTGCAATCCGCTTTCGGCGGACGAAATCCTTCCGATCACCATGCTCATCAACGCACGGTGATCTTCCGAGACGGACGCCTTCTCAAGCAGATCCTTCAGCTCCCCCGGCCAAACACTAGTCGGCGCCGAACTTTTCAGCTCTGCCGGGCTCGGGGACGCCCTCCGTGACGACACTTTAGGCTCGTCCGCCCTATCCGGCGACGCGGCAGACGGAGGCGTCTCGCTCTCCATCATCTCCGGACGAAGATCCCCCGAAGACGAGCTCATTTGAGAAGGTTGCAGATCCGAACTACAAGGTAAAAATTTCGGTTATCCTCAGAAGCACATATAGGGATGTTTTTCATTAATGAATTCCCCTCTTTCCACTCACGGCTCGCTAGAGGGCTGATCCTTAAGAGAAGCTGTGCGGCGAGGTCTCCAGACCTTGAGACCCTCGGCAAAGATTTCTTACCCCGCTTAGGGGCTTTGGCCTCCGGGTCTTCGGGGGCGGTCCTCTTCTCCCCCTGGAGGGAGGGATTTTCGATCCCCCTTTCTTCAAGCGCCCCCTTGGGCGGGGCGGTAGCTCCTCTGTTCTCCCCCTCGCCTTCTTCTGAAGGCGCAACCTCCAACATTCTGACTAGCACGGGCTCCAGTGCGGTCTCGGGGAGGGGGCCCGGACACCGTATCAGCTTCGCTTGCGCTATCCACTCCTGCTGAAGGATAACGGGTTAAAAGGCAAATTGAAGAAAGGCGAACAAATGATACGTCTAAACACTAAAGCTACTTACTTGAGTATCCGGGCGGTTGCAGCTTAGGCCGGCATCCTCGGTCAATTCCGGACACGCCACTTGCGGTCCGAAGAACAACCGGTACATCTCCACGGGTGTCGTACCCATGAAGTGTTGGAGAATCCGTGGTCCCTCCGGATTGAACTCCCGTAGCCGGAGAGGACGGCGTTTGCAGGGCAGGAGACGCCTAATTAGCATAACCTGCATCACCTCGACCAAATCGACCTCCCTCGCTTGGAGGTCCCGAATCCGGCCCTGCAATACGGGCACGTCCTTTGACGGCCCCCAATTTAGCCCTTGGTTGACCCACGACATCAACCGTCGTGGAGGTCCCGAGCGGAAAGGAGGCGGCGGCTTCTGCCTGCTGCCCCTTGGAGCGGTGATATAGAACCACTCCTGCTGCAACAAGCCGAGCTCCTCTTGGAAGGAGCCCTCAGGCCACGGGGCATCGGCCCTCCTGGTTATGGCCGACCCGCCGCACTCTGCTTGACGCCCCCCGACCATCTTCGGCTCCACATTGAAGGTCTTCAGCCATAGGCCGAAGTGAGGGGTGACACGGAGGAAGGCTTCGCAGACAATGATGAATGCGGAGATATGGAGGATGGACTCCGGAGCCAAGTCATGGAATTCTAACCCATAGTAAAACATGAGCCCTCTCACGAAAGGATCCGTCGGGAAGCCTAAACCCCGACGGAGGTGGGATATAAAAACAACATACTCGCCGGGCTCGGGGTGGGGATGGCCTGCCCTTCGGCAGGCAGCCAGTGCGAAACCTTGTAAGACAGGTACTTGGCCTCATGCAGCTTTAGCACGTCCTCCTCCGTGACGGAGGAGGGCATCCACCGGCCCTGAAGGTCGGAGCCGGACATTGTTGAAGGTCCGAAGCGCTCGAATCTGGGGCTCTGAGTGTCTGGAACTTGGAGCGAGGAGAGGATTCGATGGAAGATTGAAAAGAAGAAACAAGCCTTGGTCCTATTATAAAGAGGGGGAATACCAAGAGCTGTCTCGTGACTGTTCGGGATTAAGCCGATGGAGGCGTGGCGGCGAAGCGGCGGTTGGGTTACGTCCGTATTGATGAGAATCCCGGAATAAGGGGAACACGATCTCTGCTTCGACAAGGCGTGCCAAAACCGCCGCTAAGCGCTACCGAGGTGGTATGATAAAAAACGATTCAAGTAAAGGCTTGGTAGTGGTGTGACGTCACGCCGCAAAATACGTCAGCAGATTGAGCTTGTGTACATTTTATTCTCTCTACGGTGGAGTGTGGAATTTATTTTGCAGAGCTGGACACTATCCGGGTGTTCACAATCTTCTCTGGATTATTCAAAGGAGGAACCCGCCTTGCAATGCCGAACATTATGCGCGTCGGACTCATCGTCAATGAATCCAGGTTCAGGGGCTACTGAGGGAGTCCTGGACTAGGGGGTGTCCGGACAGCCGGACTATCAACGTCCGCCGGACTCCAAGACTACAAAGATACAAGATTGAAGACTCCGTCCCGTGTCCGGATGAGACTTTCCTTGGCGTGGAAGGCAAGCTTGGTGATACGGATATGTAGATCTCCTACCATTGTAACCGACTCTGTGTAACCCTAGCCCTCTCCGGTGTCTATATAAAATGGGGGGCTTTAGTCCGTAGGACATAACCTCCATTACAACATTCATACCATAGGCTAGCTTCTAGGGTTTAGCCTCCTTGATCTCGTGGTAGATCCACTCTTGTACTACCCATATCATCAATATTAATCAAGCAGGACGTAGGGTTTTACCTCCATCAAGAGGGCCCGAACATGGGTAAAACATCGTGTCCCTCGTCTCCTGTTACCATCCGCCTAGACGCACAGTTCGGGACCCCCTACCCGAGATCCGCCGGTTTTGACACCGACAGGTGCCCTTGAAGGCGGCGACCGAACCTTTACAAACAAGGTTGGGGCAATCTCCACAACAATTGGAGGCTCCCAACAACACCACAAAGCTTCACCACAATGGAGTATGGCTTCGAGGTGACCTCAACCGTCTAGGGTGCTCAAACACCCAAGAGTAACAAGATCCGCTAGGGATAAGTGGGGGGAATCAAATATCCTGTGGTGGAAGTGTAGATCGGGCCCTTGTCACCCAATACCGAGCAAATCAACAAGTTTGATTGGCTAGGGACAGAGATCGGGCGAAAATGGAGCTTGGAGCAACAATGGAGCTTAGAGGTGGAAGAGGTAGTCAACTAGAGGTAGAAGACACCCCTTACATAGTCGTGGGAAAAATCCAACCGTTATCCATATGTTCAGCCCCCGACACGCGGTACTACCGCTCGGTAGCGATACTACTAGCGGTCAAGGCGGTACTACCGTGGCAGAGCCCGCGGTACTTCATGACGGCGGCGGATCTGGGACTCACGACTAGGGGCAGTACTACCTCTTGCGCGGTACTACCGCTCCCCCTTGCAGTACTACCGCAAGGCAGGAAAGTCATCGCCTGGGAAGGGCGCGGATGAAATAAATTATATCTGTGCCTACTTCTGCTGAACATGAGGTGGTACAAAAATCCGACGCGGTACTACCGCTATCGAGGCGCGGTACTACCGTTGCGGGCGCGGATGTAAAAAATTACATCCGCGCATACTACCGTGACGCTGCGGTACTAGGTAGGAGGGCCACAGTACTACAACTCCTGAGGAGCGGTACTACCGTGAGCCCCCGCGGTACTACCGCGCTGGACGAGCGTTACTACGATGGGTGGCGCGGATCTAAAAAATTACATCCGCCCCTACTACCGCACCGGAGCGGCACTAGGCCAGGGAGCCGCGGTACTACGGCTCCAGAGGAGCGGTACTACCGTGACCCACCGTGGTACTACCGATGGTACTTGCGGTACTACCGCAAGTACAGCAGTAGTCGTCAGATTTCAGCACAACCAAGATAACGAAGAGAAGCTCCAAAGTGCAGGGAAAGGTAGGACAAGTGTACCTGTTGATTCCACCCAAACCTTTCTGACGCGGACCCCCTCTTAATAGTACGGCTCTCCTACGACTCAAATCCACCAAAGAGAAATGTAGAACAACGCCGACTCCAATAGTCTCCGGAGGGCACCGAATCGTCTCGTGCCTAGTGATGAAGTACCTGAGAAACTCAAGGCACACGATTAGTCCGCAAAAGCATTGTCATCAATCACCAAAATACCTAAGGGATAAATATGCTCTTACAATCTCCCCCTTTTTGGTGGATTGATGACAACACGGGATTTGCACATAGATAAGATAATTTAGAGCAAGGGCAAACCCCACCTCTCTAAAATATAGACGGGCTCCCCCTAGATGTGTGCACTCTAGATGAATGCTTTGGACTGCATAGCACACGGACTAGGATCAACACTCCCCCTATATTTTAGAGACCAAGGCATGATAAATAACATAGCATAGCATAAAGATAGCACAATATAACACAAGCTCGCTAGGATAGATAGAGTGCATATGTCTTACACCATACAAAGTAAAGTAACCGAGGTTCAAACGAGAAAGCAGCAAATAGTTCAATCGAGAAAGCAGCAAACACACAACACACACGACTCGCAAACTCGCAAATCCCTACACTCTCTCCCCCTTTGGCATCGAGACACCAAAAAGGCAGAGAGGACACCTACACACACAAGGTGGCTCAAGCAAGGAACTCGTCCCAACCCTCTGCGTCGGTCTCCTCCGCAGCTGGGATGGTTTCCTCGACATCCTCCACAGATTCAGTCCACCTGTAGCCTTGCTTCTCCATCCACTCAGCCTCACGGGTGATCGCTCCTTAGACCATGGACACTTCCTCACCATAGAGCTGCATGATCTTGTTGTCCCTGCGACGACTCTCCTTGGATGCCACGTGAGCCCTGTACTGCCCCTTGGCTTGCATGCAGAAAAGAGTCTTCATCTTGTCCTTCAGCTTCTTGGTCCATGATGGCATAGTGGCACTCTGGGAAGGCCTAGCAGCACGGCCCTCGGCAACATCCTCGGCGCAACATCCTCCTCATCAACAGCAGCCCTAGCAGCGATCGCCTTGCACAGTAGTGGTGTTGGCCCGGTTGGATTTGATCTGTGACGAGATGGGCTCATGGCGAATCGATGCAGAGCAAGGAACTCCTCACCGAGGAACAGCTTCTCCCAAGTCTTGAGATCGCGAAAGCAGATAGGGCCCATAGATAGGCACCTTGCGGTTGAACACTTGGCAAACGAAGCTCACACCACATGATGTGTGAGACATCAAGTGGCTGAGACTGAGACAAGCGAGCCTCCTCGCAAATAAGCATCATGTCCACCATATAGGCATGAACCTTGTCTTTGTCACCGATGCGAGGGAACAAGGAGTTGCGGAAGATGCGATACATGATATCCAGAAAGGAGTTGAGCACCAACATTGTCTTGCCATTGGTGAGTGCCTTCTCAACCATGAACGGAGCAAGCTTGTCCTTGTTGGTAGACTCAGCATTGCCATGGGGGCGAACACCCACTGGAGTGTTGAGACCATCATCAGGAACATGGAGCAGATCCATGAACTCCTTCCAGGTAGCAGACAGTTGACGGCCATTGGTCATCCAGGTCATCCTCCGCTCTTCATTAGGGTGAAAATAAACTAAGGCAAAGAACTGACAAATAAGCTCCGGATCATAGTCAAGGTGGAAGGATATCACATGCTCAATGCCAAACTGCTCCACCAAGTCCAGAGCCTCTCCAAAGTAGTCGCGGAACTTGTCCTTCCTCATGTGATGCATATCAATCCACTTCACCTCCACGTAGGTATTCTGCTTGGTCTTGATGACATCTAGATAGATGTTGGTCTGTTGCTTGTTCCAGAACAGCTCACAGCCTCTGATAGTGGAACGCGGGTGCACATAAGGGTGAAGCTGCCTGAGACGGACATACTCAGTTGGGGCTATCTCATCCATGCCCTTAGCGGGCTCCTTGTGCTTGCTAGCTGAGGTCTTGACATTGCGCTTGGAGGTATCTGAGCCCTCTGGTACTTCACAGGTTCTTGTGAGGCGCTTGGAGCCGTGTCACGGTTGGGATTGGACTGGTGAGAGCCACCACCTGAGACACACACGCAAAACACCAAAGACACGAAGAAGATCAATGCAAAGGCCATGATAAAGCACAAGAAACACATAGAAATCATACGAGAAACTTGGCATGCAATAGATGTGAGCCACGGTAGAACTGTCACTGCCTGCGGTACTAAAATATTAGTACTGCTCCAAACGCGGTAGTACCATGCGATGTCACGGTAGTACCGTGGTTGGAGCGGAAGTAAAATTTTAATATCGCACAAAGCGCGGTAGTACCGCTCCCGAAGGGCGGTAGTACCATGCAAGCGGAAGTACCGCGCCAGACGGGTGGTAGTACCGCGTTGCGTCAGATCCAACCAGCGGTTTGAATCTAAAAAGAACTGCGAAACAATGGCGGTGCTACGGTGATCAGATCTAGCGCAAGACAACAATACAAGTATAAATCCTATGCAATGCCACGCTCCTTCATCCTACTCTTGCAGAGATTAAGCCTATGAATCTCAGGAACACACAAGCCTCCCCCAAAACCTAGAAACACCAAACACAATCAACAAGGAGAGGGAGTTGGGGAAAAACCTTGGTCCATAGCAAGAGCACATGGTGGGGAATGATCCCACCGGACGGAATCACGGGAGAGCAGCCGGTGGAGGTGATCCGGCGATGAACACCGGCTCCATTCTTGAGCGAGGGAGAGAAGGAGGCGACGTGGAGAGAGGACTGTGAATGGGTATGGGAAGTTAGAACTCCCCCTGCCCGTCCTTATCCCCACACGCTCGAACCGGCACGGTAGTACCGCGTATCATCGCGGTAGTACCGCTCGGGCGGAAGTACCGCACTGAGGCGGTAGTACCGCTCAACCAGCGGCGATAAAAATTACTGTCGGCGTGGTGACGATAATACTGATGCTCCATAGCGGTAGTACCATGGCGAGGCTGCGGTAGTACCGTAGCTGGCAGCATGTAATACCGTGAACTCAAGTCACCGCAAGTTTCAACCACGAGAAGAAAAGCCTTTGCACGGAAACTTTTCACACACACGAAACCATAGAAACTCGCACAAACCAGAGGCAGAAAGACAACAAGAAACCACCAGGCGACAAAGCCTCTCGAGGAGAGAGGGCGGTGGCCGAAGCCACCTATGTTTGAGTTGGATGGTATGGCACCGCGAAGAATTATCCATGGGTCCATGACCAAAACTCGTCTTTGACACACAAGTACCATAAAAAATGGCTAATGTGAAAGAGGTGATCGATTTATGCATAATGGGGGGAGGGAGAGTTCATTGAGAGAACAACAGTCCCCCTATGTCCATGCCTACACCTAAACTAGACAACAAGTTGAGTGTGGTGGGGGGTACACGGGTTCAAGTCACATTGCTCAAATCAATGATATTTAGCTCATGCCTTAACTCGCGAAATCTTGCTTCATCCAAGGGCTTCGTGAAAATATCTGCAAGGTTATCATGAGTGTTGACATACTTGAGCTCGATCTCCCCGCCTAATGTGATCCCGGATGAAGTGATACGAATCTCAATGTGCTTCGTCTTGAAGTGTTGCACGGGTTGAGAGAAATCTTGATGGCACTTTCATTATCACACCAAAGAGGCACTTTGTCACAAATGACACCCTACTCCTTTAAAGTTTGCCTCATCCATAGGAGTTGAGAACAACAACTACCGGCCGCCACATACTCCGCTTTGGGCGAGAGAGAGACACACAACTTTGCTTCTTGGAAGACCAACTTACCAAAGAGCAACCAAGAAATTGGCACCTTCAAGTGGACTTCCTATCCACTTTGTCTCCCGTCGGAATCGAACTAAAACCTTCAAGCTTGAAGTTTGCTCCTCTTAGGTACCATAAGCCAAAGTTTGGGGTATGAGCCAAATATCAAAAGATTAAACGACCGCCACATAGTGACTTTCCTTTGGTGCGGCTTGAAACCGTGCACACATCCCCACACTCAACATGATATCCGGTCTAGATGCACAAAGGTAAAGCAAGGAGCCAATCATGGAGCGATATACCTTCTGATCCACCGCTTTACCATTGGGATCGATGTCAAGTTGGCACTTGGTAAGCATTGGTGTAGTAGCCGGCTTGACATCACTTAGCTTGAATCTTTTAAGCATGTCTTGAGTGTATTTGGCTTGGTTGATGAAGGTTCCTTCTCTTCTTTGTTTGATGTCAAAACCAAGGAAGAACTTCAACTCTCCCATCGAGGACATCTTGAACTTGGAGGTCATGAGAGCGGCAAATTCCTCATTGAAAGCTTTGTTAGGAGAACCAAAGATAATATCATCAACATATAGTTGGCATACAAACAACTCCTTTGACCTTCTTAGTAAAAAGAGTGGGATCGATTTGTCCTACTTCAAATCCACGATCTTGTAGCAACTTCGGTAAGGTGGTCATACCACGCACGTGGGGCTTGTTTAAGGCCATAGAGTGCCTTATCGAGTTGATACACATGATCCGGAAGTAGGGGTCCTCGAACCGGGGGTTGCTTGACATAGACCAACTCATTAATAGGACCATTAAGAAAAGCACTTTTCACATCCATTTGTTTCAACTTAAAGTTGTGATGGGAAGCATAAGCAATCAACAAACAAATGGATTCAAGGCGAACAGCGGAGCAAAGGTTTCACCATAGTCGATACCCTCGACTTGGGAGTAGCCTTGTGCTACCAATCTTGCCTTATTGCGAATGATGTTCCCATGAGCATCTTGCTTGTTCTTGAAGATCCACTTGGTTCCAATGGCGTTGTGGTTCCCGATGGTCTTGGCACCAATCTCCACACCTTGTTGTACTCGAAGTTGTTGAGTTCTTCATGCATGGCATTGAGCCAATCCGAGTCTTGGCGCCTCATAGACCTTTTGGGGTTCAACACAAGAGACAAGCGTGATGTTCACAATAGTTTGCTAATTGTCTCTGAGTGCTTACCCCTTTCTTAGGCTTCCAACCACGTTTTCCATGAGATGGCCTTGGGTGGTGAGCTTGGAAGCAATCTTGGCACGACACGACGCTCTAATTCCTCCTTGGGTGTGGAAGGAGGAGGTTGACTTGATCATCTTGGCGCCGTCTTGAGCTTGTACTTGATCTTGAGCTTGCTCTTGATCTTGAACTTGCTCGAGGGGGAGAACTTGACCTTGGGCATCATTTAGAGGTTCACCACCATCTTGAGGTTGATCTTGCCCTTGGTCTTGTTCACGAGGTTGAGGGCCTTCACTTTGTTCTTCGGAAGCGTGTGGGTCTTGGTGAGGTGATGGCTCCACATGAGTAGAGCATTGTCCTTCTCCTTCGGCCACAAGGGGTTCCTTAATGGGTAGAATTTGACCAATACCCATTCTTCTTATGGCTTGGGGAGGAATTTCATCACCCACATCACAAGTACCACTTTGCTCCACTTGGGAGCCGTTATTTTCATCAAACTCCATGTTACATGTCTCCTCAATGAGTCCGGTGGACTTGTTGAGAACACGGTAAGCATGAGAGTTTGTAGCATAAACAACAAATATGCCCTCATGAGCTCTAGCCTCAAATTTATACAAACGAACACCTTTCTTGAGAATGAAACACTTACAACCCGAACACCGGAAGTACTTGAGGTTGGGCTTGTTGCGGTGAGTATCTCATAGGAGTCTTGTTCAAGCCTTTGCGAAGATAGAGCCGATTGGATGCATGACATGCGGTGTTGATGGCTTCGGCCCAAAAGTTGTATGGAGACTTGAACTCCGCCATCATGGTCCTAGCCGCATCCATCAACGTCCGGTTCTTCCTCTCCGCAACACCATTTTGTTGAGGGGTGTATGGAGCAGCATATTGGTGCTCGATCCCCTCATCACTAAGAAACTCATCCAAGGTGTAGTTCTTGAACTTGGTGCCGTTGTCACTTCTTATTGTCAAGATCTTCGCATTGTGTTGATGTTGAGCTTCATTTGCAAAGTCGATGACAGTTTGTTGAGTCTCACTCTTCTTCTTGAAGAAGTATACCCAAGTGTATCTTGAGTAGTCCTCCACAATCACCAAGCAATACTTTCTTCCTCCAAGACTATCAAAAGATGGAGGCCCAAAGAGATCCATGTGAAGGAGCTCCAAGGGTCTCTTCGAGTAGATGATGGTTGATGGACGGTGAGCCTTTTCATGAAGCTTTCCTTCGATACAAGCACTGCAAGCACGATCTTTGGCAAAACTAACATTTGTTAGTCCACGAACATGGTCCCCCTTGAGAAGACTTTGCAAAGATCTCATATTGACGTGGGCTATACGGCGATGCCAAAGCCATCCCACGTCAACTTTAGCCATTAGGCATGTCGCGGTTTTAGTGGGTCGCTCCGAAAAGTTAATCACATAGAGACCGTTCTCGACATGCCCAACAAAGGCTACTTTAAGAGTCTTGCTCCACAAGAGGGCCACGGTATCAATGTCAAAGAATGTAGCAAAACCCATGAGTGCAAGTTGACGAATGGAAAGCAAATTGTATGCAAGGGACTCAACAAGCATGACTTTCTCGATCGTTAGATCATGAGAAATAACAACCTTACCGAGACCCAATACCTTAGAATGTGATGCATCACCCCACTCGACATTGGTGGGCATAGATGGAATCTCTTGCACGTCCACCACCAAGTCCTTGCTCCCGGTCATATGATTTGTTGCTCCACTATCGAGCGACCATGATCCCCCACTGGAAGCAAACACCTACTAGAGATCAATGCTTGGTTTTAGGTACCCATTTAGTAATGGGTCCTTTGATGTTAGTAACAAAGGGTATTGGGAACCCAAATAGACCATTCAATGTACTCATTAGGAGAACCAAAAAATTTAGCATAAACATGTCCATCACTAGCACGGCACAACACATATGACGGGTTAAAGTCGTCGGCTTTGTTTGAGGAAATGCTTTTGCCCTTTTGGATGTCAACTCCCTTCACTTTTTCCTTCTTCTCCTTAGGAGCACCCTCTCCCTCTTTCACAAATGTTTGCTTGAGAGGAGGAGGACGTTTGGTCTTGTTGTTCTTCTTCTTCTTGCTCTTGGACTTGGGTGCAAACCCAATTCCTTCCTTGGCCACAACTTCCTTTTGATTGCTCAAAAGGTCGTTGAGGTTCTTCTCACCTTGAATGCATGTCACACAGGGCCTTTCTCAAGTTGATCCTTCAACTTTGCATTCTCCTCCACAAGATGCACATGCTCACAACACGGGTTAGTAGCACATGCATTATCAATTAATACCATATGAGGAAAGGTGGCCTTTTCCTTGATTAGCTTAACTTGGAGTTGAGCATGAGACTCCTTGAGGTTAGCGTGAGCACCCTTCAAGACCTTGTGGGCCTTGTCAAGTATCTCAAACTCCTCCTTGAGTCTAGCATGATCAACCCCAAGCTTAGCCTTCTCGGAAGTTAGCACACGAGACGCGACAAGAGCATGATCAAGATCTTTCTTTAACTTTGCATGGTCATCATTGTGTGACTCCTCAAAAGTCAAACGATGCACACGCTCTTCCTCGAGGGCATTAGAGAGATCCGAATCTCATCGGCATAGTCACAACTATGAATTTCCATCTTAGAGATGGTTTCTTCGTGAGCCTCGATCATGTCATTGGCCTCACCAAGTTGTTCCAAGAGAGCAACAAAGTGCTTCTTGGACTTACCCTTGAGCTTGCTCATAAAAGACTCAAATTCATTCACTTCCTCATTAGACTCAACATGTTCATCAATGCAATCCTCCAAGGAGGGATTAGTAATGATGGTGGTTGTGATGTTGGGGGTTACCTTGTTTGAAGCTTTAGCCATGAGGCACTTGGCGGTGACGTTTTCATTGGGTGAATCGAAGAGAGACACCGGGGGAGTAGTAGCGATGGCAACGGATGCCATGGCCATTGCTTCTCCACTTCATCATCATCGTCATCCTCTTGGTATTCTTCTTGAACCACCAACCCACGAGTTGGAGTCTTCTTGGCGAAGTTGTTCTTGTTGGGGAAGGTCTTGGCTTTGTCTTTTCGAATGAATTTGCCACCATTGTCTTCCCGCTTCTCGTAAGGACAATCCGCAACGAAATGGCTCACATTGCCACAGTTGAAGCAAGTTCTAACTCGTTGCTTGCCCTTGACGCCACTTGAGTTGTTCTTGTTGAAGTTGGGTCTTGTATTATTCTTGCTCCAGAACTGTCTTGAAGCAAGGGCCATGTGCTCATGATAATCATACTTGGTGTCTTCGGGATTCCTCCTCTGATCTTCCACTTCTTCCTCTTCTTCCATGATGACCTTGGCCTTCAAAGCAATATTGGGCTTCTTTGCCCTTTGAGAACGGAGCACCGCATTGTCGGCGGTCTTGTCCAAGATGCTCATCACAACGAACTCACACAACACTTCACTTGAGGTCATGGAGTGGAAGTCCGGTCTTTGACGAATGACGGAGGACATGGCCTTGTTGTAGGGCATCATGGCCTTGAGGAACTTGCGCTTGATCCAATTGTCATCCGTGTCCTTGCTTCCATGATCTCGGAGTGAGACCGCAAGTTTGGTCACTCTTCGAAAGAGCTCACGAGGTTCTTCATCTTCTTTCATTGCAAACTCATCGGCTTCATCTTGCACCACTTCATAGTTGGAGCATTGGATGCTAGCACTTCCACGATAGAGAGACTCAACACATTTCCATGCTTCTTTAGCCATGGCATGAGGTCGAAGATGAGGGAGATCTTCGGGAAGGATTGCATCTTGGATGATGAAAAGAGCACTCTCATTGAATTGATTGTCCACGGCTTCTCGAGGGGTGAAGTTGCTTGGGTCATGAGGATAGAAACCTTCTTCAATGATTCTCCAAAGGTTAGTGTTCACATGTTTTAAATGACGCTTAAAGCGATAGACCCAAGAATCAAAATCTTCATGTTTCTCATATTTAGGAGGACCGGCATGATTCAAATGAGTGGACGGGATTGGCCCTCCATAAATTGGGGGTTCCACATGGGCAAAGATGCTGGTACCATTTCTACCACTAATAGAAGGACTTTTTTCAATGTTAGCTTCCCCCTTGTGGGAGGTAGCATCCATCACCTTGTTGGTGGGATCACCCACTTTCATCGGCGAGGTAGATTGTTTAAGTCCTTCTAGGAATTCCTTAAACATGTCCTTGACCTCGGTCGTCATGGAGGTTTTCAATGTTTCCAAAGCCACATTGAATTCCTCACGTGAGATCGAGTTACCCCCATCTCCCGTAGATGATATAGGATTCGCACCGGAGTGCTCTCCCACCTCATCTACGACATCAACCATACTCTTCGGACGGTAAAGCCCTTAAAAAGAGACCAGGCTCTGATACCAATTGAAAGGATCGATATGGTTCAATAGAGGGGGTGAATAGGCAACTAACAATTTTTAAGCTTTTCTTTACCAAATTAAACTTTGCAATAAAGTAGGTTGTCTAGATGTGCAACTAAGTGAGCAACCTATATGATGCAATGACAACTAGCACAAAAGCAAGCAATGGATGTAACACAAGTAAGCTTGCAAAAGTAAAGGCACGAAATAACCAAGAGTGGAGCCAGTGGAGACGAGGATGTTTTACCGAAGTTCCTTCCTTTTAAGGGGAAGTACGTCTCCGTTAGAGCGGTGTGGAGGCACAATGCTCCCCAAGAAGCCACTAGGGCCACCGTATTCTCCTCACGCCCTCACACAATGCGAGATGCTGTGATTCCACTATTGGTTCCCTTGAAGGCGGCGACCGAACCTTTACAAACAAGGTTGGGGCAATCTCCACAACAATTGGAGGCTCCCAACAACACCACGAAGCTTCACCACAATGGAGTATGGCTTCGAGGTGACCTCAACCGTCTAGGGTGCTCAAACACCCAAGAGTAACAAGATCCGCTAGGGATAAGTGGGGGAATCAAATATCCTATGGTGGAAGTGTAGATCAGGCCCTTGTCACCCAATCCCGAGCAAATCAACAAGTTTGATTGGCTAGGGAGAGAGATCGGGTGAAAATGGAGCTTGGAGCAACAATGGAGCTTAGAGGTGGAAGAGGTAGTCAACTAGAGGTAGAAGACACCCCTTATATAGTCGTGGGAAAAATCCAACCGTTATCCATATGTTCAGCCCGGGACACGCGGTACTACCGCTCTAGGGGCGCGGTACTACCGCGAGGCCGCGCGGTACTACCGTGGCAGGCCACAGTACTTCCGCGACGGCAGCAGACGCCGGGACTCACCTGACTAGGGGCAGTACTACCGCTTGCGCGGTACTACCGCTCCCCCTTGCGGTACTACTGCAAGGCAGGAAAGTCATCGCCTAGGAAGGGCGTGGATGAAATAAATTGCATCCGTGCCTACTTCCGCTGAACATGAGGTGGTACAAAAATCCGACGCGGTACTACCGCTCTCGAGGCGTGGTACTACCGTTGTGGGCGCGGATGTAAAAAATTACATCCGCGCCTACTACCGTGACGCTGCGGTACTAGGTAGGAGGGCCATGGTACTACAACTCTGAGGCGGTACTCTCAGGAGCCCAGCAGTACTACCGCTTGTTGGGCGAGGGTACCGTGGGTGGCGCGGATGTAAAAAATTACATCCGCCCCTACTACCGCACCGGAGCGGCACTAGGCCAGGGAGCCGTGATACTACGGCTCCAGAGGAGCGATACTACCATGACCCACCGCGGTACTACCGCTGATACTTGCGGTACTACCGCAAGTACAGCAGTAGTCGTCAGATTTCAGCACAACCAAGAAAACGAAGAGAAGCTCCAAAGTGCAGGGAAAGGTAGGACAAGTGTACGTGTTGATTCCACCCAAACCTTTCCAACGCGGACCCCCTCTTAATAGTACGGCTCTCCTACGACTCAAATCCACCAAAGAGAAACGTAGAACAACGCCGACTCCAATAGTCTCCGAGGGGCACCGAATCGTCTCGTGCCTAGTGATGAAGTATCTGAGAAACTCAAGGCACACGATTAGTCCGCAAAAGCATTGTCATCAATCACCAAAACACCTAAGGGATAAATGTGCCCTTACAGCTGCTTTGTGCTTCCGCCGCGAGGGCCGCCGTATGCTCCTCTGTTCGGAGAGAGCGTTTGGTGTTTCCGTTGACCGTAATGACTCCTCGAGGGCCTGGCATCTTGAGCTTGAGGTATGCATAGTGCGGCACCGCATTGAACTTTACCGTCACGGTTCGTCCGAGCGATGCATGATAGCCGCTGAAGCGGGACTATGTCGAAGATTAACTCCTCGCCGGAAGTTATCAGGGATCCAAGACCACTTCAAGTGTAACTGAGCCTGTACAGTTGGCCTCTACACCTGGTATGACGCCTTTAAAGGTCATCTTTGTGGGTTTAATCCTTGAGGGGTCTATGCCCATTTTGCGCACTGTATCCTGACAAAGCAGGTTCAGGCTGCTGCCGCCGTCCATCAGGACTCTAGTGAGGTGAAATCCGTCAACGATTGGGTCTAGAACCAATGCGGAAAATCCGCCATGGCGGATGCTAGTGGGGTGGTCCCTTTGATCAAAAGTGATCGGGCAGGAGGACCACGGATTGAACTTTGGGGCGACTGGCTCCATCGCATATACGTCCCTTAGTGCACGCTTCCGCTCCCTTTTGGGTATGTGGGTTGCGTATATCATGTTCACTGTCCGCACTTGTAGGGGGAAGCCCTTCTGTCCTCTATTGTTCGGTGGCCGGGGCTCCTCCTCGTCGTCGCTATGCAGCCCCTTGTCATTGTTTTCGGCATTTAACTTGCCTGCCTGCTTGAACACCCAACAATCCCTGTTAGTGTGGTTGGCTGGTTTTTCGGGGGTGTCGTGTATCTGGCACAAGCGATCGATTATTCGGTCCAAATTGGACGGGCCTGGAGTATTTCTTTTGAATGGCTTTTTCCGCTGACCGGGTTTTGAGCCTCTGAATCCGGCATTGACTGCCGTATCTTCAGCATTATCACCATTAATGCGACGCTTGTGCTTGTTGCGACGCAACCTGCCGTTGCTGTCCTTGGTATCCGAATTACTAGGGCTCTTTGTCATGTTGTTACTACGAGCTAGCCAGCTGTCCTCTCCCGTGCAAAAGCGGGTCATGAGTGTTGTGAGGGCTGCCATGGATTTCGGCTTTTCCTGTCCTAGGTGCCGGGCAAGCCACTCGCCGCAGATGTTATGTTTGAAGGCTGCAAGGGCCTCTGCATCCGGACAGTCGACGATTTGATTTTTCTTGGTTAGGAACTATGCCTAGAATTGTCTGGCCAATTCCTCTGGCTGCTGAATTATGTGGCCTAGGTCATCGGCGTCTGGTGGTCGCACATAAGTGCCCTGGAAATTGTCGAGGAATGCGGCTTCCAGGTCTTCCCAATAACTAATTGACTCTGCTGGCAAGCTGTTAAGCCAATGCCAAGCTTGTCCTTTAAGCTTGAGTGGGAGGTATTTGATGGCGTGTAGATCATCACCGCGGGCCATGTGGATATGAAGGAGGTAGTCCTCGATCCATACCGCAGGATTTGTTGTGCCATCGTATGATTCAATGTTTATGGGTTTGAAACCCTCAGGGACTTGATGATCCATCACTTCGTTTGTGAAGCATAGTGGGTGTGCGGCGCCCCTGTACTGGGCTATATCACCACGTAGCTCAAATGAGCTTTGTCTGTTGTGTTCGGCTCGGCCGGATTTGCTATATCCGTCATGACGGTTATCGTCATGTGTAGTGAGGCGCCCACGCGATCCATAGATCGATCTTGTTTGCCTTGCCTTGTCCTCCAATGTATCTCGTAGGTCTGGCGCATTTCCCCGTGCCTTGGTACTTTTTGAACGGCACCGGGGTGCGGCTTGAGTGGAGGGCCGAGAGGCCTCTCTGTCGCGGCCACGAGGTGGCTGGTCGGCCGTATCATGCGCTGGTGATGTAGGCTTAGGTGCTTCCTCCTCTAATCGGGGTAGCAGCCTGCGTTTTGAGTAGCTCTTGGAGGGGCGTTCGATTTCATACTCTTCGGCCGCAAGGACTTCAGTCCATCTGTCGACTAGCAAGTCTTGATCAGCTCTAAGCTGTTGCTGCTTTTCTTTAGGCTGCTTGTCGTGGCCATAAGCCCGCATTTGAAACGCTCTGTTTGACGGGATCCTCGAGCACGACAAATTAAATGCGTCGTCGAGGCTTGCCTCAGTATTCGGAGGAGGCATGTAATTATCATCCTCTACCTATCATCTGCCGCTCTCTCATGAGGGCTGGCTTCGTCCTCCTCTGTCTGAATCCTGCTGGAGGGGTTGTCTTCGCCTTTGTCCGGGTGTTATTATCTCCGTGCGTAATCACCATTTTCTTTGTGGCGGGATTTAGAGCGGCGCCGCTGACGCCGGCGCTTAGGCTCTTTCTTGGAGGGGTCATCCTCCGTTGTTCCATCGCCATTCCCATCTTTTGGGGTGTCCACCATGTATATGCCGTATGACGAGGTGGCCTTCCAGTGCCCTGTAGGCGCTGGTTCTTGGTCGTCTCCTGCATCGTCGTCCATACTGTCGATGTCTTCGGAGTCGAAGTCGAGCATGTCGGTTAAATCATCGATAGTGGCTACGAAGTGGGTGGTGGGTGGGCTTTGAATTTCTTCGTCATCCGCATCCCAACCTTCCTGACCATAGTCCGGCCAGGGCTCTCCTGATAAAGAGAGAGACTTTAGTGAATTCAGGATGTTGCCAAAGGGCGAGTGCCGAAAGATGTCCGCGGCGGTGAACTCCATGATCGGAGCCCAATCGGATTCGATTGGCAGGGCGCGGAAGGTTCGGAGTCCGGAGAGGAGTCCGCCGCCTTGGAGTCACGAGCTTTGCACAGGATAGGGTTGGTGTACGGCTCAATCACTGTAGAGATCGCAGCCCCCGAGGCGGTGTCCGGCCACCCGTCCTCGATCGGCGCAGTCGGCTTCGAGCTAAGGGTCGGAGCGAACACTAGTGCGGCCCCCAGGGCACTGTTCGGCGGTAGAGCTAGATCATGCCCATCGTGACAGTGCGACGCGCTCGGCTGTGGCTTGAACCCGTCGAGGATCAAGTCTCCACGGACGTCAGCCGTATAGTTCAAACTTCCAAATCTGACCTGATGGCCAGGGGCGTAGCTTTCAATCTGCTCCAGATGGCCAAGCGAATTGGCACGCAGTGCAAAGCTGCCGAATACGAAGATTTGTCCGAGGAGAAAAGTCTCACCCTGGACCGCATCGTTGTTGATGATCGGAGGAGCCATCGGGCCTAAAGATGACAACACAGAGGAACTCTCAATGAAAGCACCAATGTCGGTGTCAAAACCGGCGGATCTCGGGTAGGGGTCCCGAACTGTGCGTCTAGGCGGATGGTAACAGGAGACAAGGGACACGATGTTTTTACCGTGTTCGGGCCCTCTCGATGGAGGTAAAACCCTACTCCTGCTTGATTAATATTGATGATATGGGTAGTACAAGAGTAGATCTACCACGAGATCAAAGAGGCTAAACCCTAGAAGCTAGCCTATGGTATGATTGTTGTTCATCCTACGGACTAAAACCCTCCGGTTTATATAGGCACCGAAGAGGGTTAGGGTTACACAGAGTCGGTTACAATGGTAGGAGATCTACATATCCGTATCGCCAAGCTTGCCTTCCACGCCAAGGAAAGTCCCATCCGGACACGGGACAAAGTCTTCAATCTTGTATCTTCATAGTCCAGGAGTCCGGCCAAAGGCTATAGTCCGGCCATCCGGACACCCCCTAATCCAGGACCCCCTCAGCCGCTAAGGCTTCGGCGTCCGGACAATCAACGATTTGGTTCTTCTTAGTGAGAAACCGGTTCCAAAGCTTACGGGCTGATTCTCCGGGTTGTTGGATTATGTGACTTAAATTGTCTGCATCCGGGGGGGACATAGGTCCCTTGGAAATTGGCCCGAAAAGCGTCCTCAAGTTCTTCCCAGCTTCCGATGGAATTTTTAGGGAGGCTTTTTAGCCAGTGCCGAGCTGGTCCTTTTTGCTTGAGGGGTAAGTATTTGATGGCGTGGAGATCATCTCCGCGAGCCATGTGGATGTGAAGAATAAAGTCTTCTATCCAAACCGTAGGGTCCGTCGTTCCATCATATGCTTTGATGTTTACGAGTTTGAACCCTTCTGGAAAATCATGTTCCAGCACCTCATCAGTGAAGCACAGGGGATGTGCGGCATCCCTGTATTTGGCTGTGTCATGGCGTGGGTCCGATGGTTGTAATGTTCGATATCAGTTTTGAACTGGTAAGTGACAGGCGTATTTGGTTTGATAATCGTGATCCCGTATAGGAGCACGTTCCCTGGATCCATAGATGGACCTGGTTTTGCCAGCCTTTTCGTCCAGGTCTTCACGTAGATTGTGTGTCTGGTCCTGAGCTGCAACCTCCCTTCCTTTACGGGCAGGGGGTGCGGGTTTGTGTGCGACATTGCTAGCCGCTCTGTCTCGACCACAAGCTGGTTGGTCCGGCTTGTCAGCCGTATTGTTTTTTGGCAGTATATGCGCAATAGCCTCATCATTGAATTCAGGTAGTAGCTTACGCTTAGGATAACTCTTTGTTTGGCGATTACCGCCGTATTTCTTCTCAGCGTCTAGCACTTCGTTCCATCTGTCATTGAGCGTATCCTGTGCGGATTTCAGCCGTTGCTTCTGCTTTTTCAGGCTCCTTGCAGTGGCAATAAGCCTTTGATGGAGGCGTTCTTGTTCTAATGGTTCCTCTAGGACGACGAATTCATCATCGCCCAGACTGATCTCCTCTTCGGAGACAGGTTGATAGTTGCTATCTTCGGCATCGTTGTGGTCAGACAACATCCATGGACTGTGTTCGCCGTCCTCTCGCACGTTCTGCTCCAATGCTGGGTTTGCGGGGTCCTCGGCTTGGTCCGGATTATCATCGTTGAAAGAACATGCGGTGCCCCCATGTTTGGTTTTGGCAATTGATGACAATCTCTATGGACTAATGGTTGCCTTGAGTTATATTTGAAGGGTTTGTCCATAGGCTTTTCTTGGAGCCCATTTGTTGGTTTCAAGGAGAGTTTGTGATGACTATGGTGCTATTAAGGAATTATCCAAATATCGGTCATGTGAGTGTTGAGCTTATTGCAAGCATGTCTTGAAGAAGAAGATTGTGCGATCATTCATGTCTACCTTCAAGACATCATCCAAATAAAGAGAGTTGGAAAGATTCAACACACAAAGCGCACAAGATGTACCGAGGGATCAAGTGATCCCATGGTATGGTAAGCTGTAACGCCCCGGATACAACTTTCCGCAATTGTAACTCTGACTCTTGCCTTTTCCGGCTATGTGATATGTTATTTCCTCCATGGTTGGGTTTTGTCTTTTGTTTTGCATTTGTTCATGTCATGCATCTCATCTCATAACATCATGCGCATAGCATCTGCATGTTTTCATAAAACTCGTAGCCATTCGCAGTTGCCCTTTCTCTCTTTGCCTCCGTTGTCATTTTGTCAGGCCCTTGTCCCCGTTGACCTCTCTTAGACCCCTCGTGTGCGTGTCCGAAACTTACCCGAACCCGAACCGGTCTGTCGTTACCGATGGGTTTGGATCATCCCCAAACATCTATAAAACATCTCCATTTACTCATTTGGACTTCTGAAGCCTATTTTATCTCGACCATCCGATTACAATCAGATGATCCAAACTCATCTAGCTTTTTCCTATATATAGAACCCTAGTCCATTTCTAGACCAAACCCTATCTTCTAGGGATCCTCGCCTGTCCAATCGCCACCGCCGCCAGTCAACCACCCCTCTTCCCCTTCGGGATCTCCCCTGTCCCATCCACCATTCCATCCCCATCCAGCAGCCGCCACTCCTCTCCTCCTTGATCTGCATGCCCGGTTAACTAGAGCTCCCCTCGATCCCCTCCTCCCGAGCCACCTCTCCTGTCCATCCCCATCGGAGAAGAAGCTCCCGTGCCCGAGCGCCTCCTGGAGCCAAACCTCACACGGGCCTCGAACCTCCTCGTCGTCCCGAGCAGAAATGCTCGTCTTTGTCTCCTCTCGACCCCGAGCCAAGTCCTCTACATCGCGAGTTCCTCCGCCTCCTGTAACCTCCCGAGCCTCGTCGGACTGCGCTCCCGCCGGCGAGCAGTAGGTCGTCGAGCCCATCCGGATGCCGCCGCTGCTGCCGTTCCCCTGCCATGGCACCTCGGCCTCCTCTGCTCCCACACCTGAGGCCCCGAGCTCCTCCAGCTCGACCTGCTGCCGGCGACCTCGACTACTAGGCCGCCCCTCTGCTCCCCTACGCCCTTCCCTTTTTCCTCTCCTTCTCTCTCTCTGCTCACATCTCTCTCTCCCTGTAGCTGTTGCAGCAAGGAGCCGCCGTCGCCAAGTTCTTGCCGGGGGCACCGCTGCCTGGATCCGGTGTTCCCACACCTGCATCGCCTCTGCCTCGAATGGGGAGAGGTGTCGTCCCCGCGTTGACCGATCCCGCGCCAATCGCCAAGGCCGCACCCCTCTACATCGGACGCGGCCTCGTCCGCGCCTCCTGGCCCATCTTCCCCCGTGGCCTGCGCCGGCCTACCAGCCTACTGCTCCACCGACCAGGCCTTGGGCCTTGGTGAGCACCCAGCCGCCCGCTGTTTTAGCCCAGTACCTTTTTTTCTGCCTGCGATTTTAGCTTTTTATCCAGAGTTTACTGTTTTGCAGAAAGACCCTCATGTTCATGCATTTAATATTTCACAAACCGTGCATCGGATTAAAATGATTTAAACATGTAAAATGCTTGGAATTACATGTACTTTCATAATATCCCACTTTCATCTCTGTTTAACATGTTTACTTGTTGTTTGCATTAATTTGCTTAAATGCCATGCTAAAATGATTTATTTCATAACTAAATAACCGTAGCTCGGTTTTAAATGTTCTTTATATGTAAATGGGGTGGAAAAATGCATAGATTAACATGATGCACTTTCTTTGCATGCTTAAAAACCTTAAAATTGTGTATAGGGCAGAACAGTACCAAAACTAAAATATGGACATGAGGATTTTTCGGAATTGTTGTTTGTTGTTCCGGCCTCATTTAAACTTGCCTAGGTAGGTAGTTTAATTATGCTTCACCTCTTGCCATGTTTAACAACATTTAACATTGCTTGGTAGCTTAAACAAGATTAAACTAAATATGTCAATGTGGTGTTTCGTCAATATGCAACTCGTTGCATATTGAGCTCCACTTAACTTGTAGTATTGTTTGTTGCACTTTGCCATGCCATGCCTCATTAAACCGGTCATGCATCATACTTGTTTGTGCATCATGCCATGTTTATGCTTGTGCATTTACCATGTTGTTTATTTCTTTCTGGTGTTGCTTCTTAGTTCCGGTAATGTTGCGATTGTGAGGATTCATTCGACTACTCTCGTTCGTCTTCTTCATGGACTCGTTCTTCTTCCTAGCGGGATTTCAGGCAAGATGACCGTCACCTTGGATCTCATTACTATCATTGCTATGCTAGTTGCTTCGTTCTATCACTATGCTGCGCTTCCTATCACTTGTTCAAGCCTTCCCAAATTGCCATGAACCTCTAACCTTTGTCACCCTTCCTAGCAAACCATTGCTTGGCTATGTTACTGCTTTGCTCAGCCCCTCTTATAGCGTTCTTAGTTGCAGGTGAAGTTGAAGATTGCTCCAACGTGGACAGGATTATGTTGGGATATCACACTATCTCTTATTTAATTAATGCATCTATATACTTGGTAAAGGGTGGAAGACTCGGCCTTATGCCTGGTTTTTTGTTCCACTCTTGCCGCCCTAGTTTCCGTCATACCGGTGTTATGTTCCCGGATTTTGCATTGCTTACGCGGTCGGGTGATTTATGGGACCCCCTTGACAGTTCGCTTTGAATAAAACTCCTCCAGCAAGGCCCAACCTTGGTTTTACCATTTGCCTCACCACCACCTATACCCTTCCCTTGGGTCGGCCAACCCAAGGGTCATTTTTATTTTAGCCCCCCCGGGCCAGTGCTTGTCTAAGTGCTGGTCCGAACCGAGTAGACTACAGGGCCCCCTAGGGGAAACTCGAGGTCTGGTTTTACTCGTAGGATGTCTCATCCGGTGTTGCCCTGAGAACGAGATATGTGCAGCTCCTATCGGGATTGTCGGCGCATCGGGCGGTCTTGCTGGTTTTGTCTTACCATTGTCGAAATGTCTTGTAAACCGGGATTCCGAGACTGATCGGGTCTTCCTGGGAGAAGGAATATCCTTCGTTGATCGCGAGAGCTTATCATGGGCTAAGTTGGGACACCCCTCCAGGGTATTATATTTCGAAAGCCGTGCCCGCGGTTATGTGGCAGATGGGAATTTGTTAATGTCCGGTTGTAGACAACTTGACACCAGATCCGAATTAAAACGCATCAACCGTGTGTGTAGCCGTGATGGTCTCTTCTCGGCGGAGTCCGGGAAGTGAACATGGTTTTGGGTTATGATTGACGTAAGTAGGAGTTCTGGATCACCTCTTGATCATTGCTAGTTCACGACCGTTCCGTTTGTTCTCTTCTCGCTCTTATTTGCGTATGTTAGCCACCATACTAGCTTAGTCGCTGCTGCAACCTCACCACTTTACCCCTTCCTTTCCCATTAAGCTTTGCTAGTCTTGATACCCATGGTAATGGGATTGCTGAGTCCTCGTGGCTCACAGATTACTACAACAACAGATTGCAGGTACAGGTTATGCGATGATCGTGACGCGAGAGTGATGTTTGCTTGTTTTGGAGTTCTTCTTCTGCTTCTTCTTCGATCAGGGGATAGGTTCCAGGTCGGCAGCCTGGGCTAGCAGGGTGGATGTCGCTTGAGTTTCTGTTTGTGTTTCATCCGTAGGCGGATGATGTTCTTATGTATGATGATGTTGTATTTGTGTGGCATTGTATGCCTTTTGTATGTATCCCCATCTATTATGTAATGTTGATGTAATGATATCCACCTTGCAAAAGCGTCTTCAAGATGTGCTTCTATCCTTGGTGGGACCTTCGAGTTCCTTTAGGATAGGGTCGCATCTTGGGCGTGACATAAGCATTGTCCATTACGCTTTGTGTGCTAACCCATGGTCTTCGTGAGAGTTCTTTGTGGGGTTAGGTTGCGGTGTGCACGTTCAAGTGACGCATCATGAAGAGATCAAGTGCTTGAAGCTTGCCGGCCATTGTGGTGACAATGGACTTGTGAAGATGAGCGGAAGAGTGGCTCACCCATAGTGAAGTATGGGGGAGCAATCAACTAGTCTTCATCGAGCCAACGCAATCAAGAAAGGTGGTCCATCTTGAGGAGGAGTAGATCGTCATCATCTAGCTCAAGTGGACTTTGTGCAAGGCAAAGGTTTGCCCTTGATAGGTTTTCTATTCTACCGGTCTCATGGTAGTTGTGGGAGACCGGGTTATAGGATCATTTGCCGTACTATCAAGGGGAACTCTCGATGAGTTGCTTGATCCTATCATTCGTAGAGAGCTCAAACCATTGCATCCTTGCATCATCTTTCTTGGTTCTTGTTTGGTTCTTCTCCTTGTGAGATTTGGAGCTTATGGTCATTTTTATGACAAGCTCGAGTTCATCGAAAACGGAGTTCACATGCTTCTTCTATGATGTTTTTGATGTTGGAGGGTTTGCTGGTTCTTCTCTGTTGGAGGTTTCACTCCTTTGTTTGTTAAGTTACCTCCCCTGCCTCTTCTCTGTTGGAGGGCTGTTTTGATGCTACTCGTCTTCCTCTATCCAACAAGCTTGAGTTTGCTCAATTCGGAGCTCATTTGCAGAAGTTATGGCAGTTCTGGTTTTACTGTTTCCCTCTGTTGTCTTCTCTGCAAAATGAAGGACTCCTAGTGTTGCTGATCTGGGGCTTGCGGTAGTACCGCGGGCCCTTGCGGCAGTACCGCAGTCCCCTGCAGTAGTACTGCAGGTGCTCACGGTAGTACCGCTTTGTGGGAGCGGTAGTACCATGGCCTCGAGCCAGCGCAATGCCGAAGCGGTAGTAGGGCGGATGTAATTTTACATCCGTGCCCTCTGCTGTAATACTGCGCCGTGAGCGTGCTAGTACCGTGGGCTCGACCAGGCTTAGCAAAGATGAGCGGAAGTAGGGCGGATGTAATTTTTACATCCGCGCCCTCTGTGATAGTACCGCTCTTCGTGTCTTGATAGTACCGTGCGGATTTTTGCACGAGTCCTCTCTCGGTGAAGTAGGTACGTATAATTTTTACTTCGTGCTTTCTCGCCTAGTATTGCTCGCCTTACGGTAGTACCGTGAGGCCAGCGGTAATCTTGCTTGCAGTTCTACCGCTCGTTACCCTGTGCAATAGGCCTTCATCTGGCCAATGCTGCACATGCGGTAGTACCGCAACCTGCAGCGGTAGTACCGCAGCCAACCGTGGTAGTACCGCAGCTCCGTGCGGTAGTACCGCGTCGTGCGGGCTGAGTGAGGGGATAACGGTTGGATTTCTCCCCACCTATAAAGGGGGTCTTCTTCCCCATTGAGACTTATCCTTTGAGCTTGGGTTCTTCCCCCATTCTTGACCTTCTTCGAGCTTGCTACTCTCAGTTCCTCCAATGATTCTTGCTAGTTCTTGAGGGAAAAGAGAGAGGAGATCTAGATCCACGTTTCCACCAATCGCTTTCTCCTCTAAGTGAGGGGAACCCCTTGGATCTAGATCTTGGAGTTCTTCGTGTTCTTCTTTCGTTCTTCCTCTCATTTTCCTCCCTAGCATTAGTTGCTTTGGTGGGATTTAGGAGAGAAGGACTTGGGCACTCCGTGTGCCCTTGCCATTGCATTTGGTGCATCGACTTGAGTTCTCCACGGTGATGCGTGGAAGTGAAGTTTGAGAAGCTTATTACTCTTGGGTGTTTGGGCACCCTAGAGCTTGTTCCTCTTGGGTGCCTTGGCGCCCTAGACGGTTGGTGGTGTTCTGAGCTCAATCATTGTGGTGTAAAGCTCCGGGCAAGCGTCGGGGTCTCCAATTAGGTTGTGGAGATCGCCCCGAGCAATTTGACGGGTACCGGTGACCGCCCCCAAGGGTTGCCAAAGTGTACGGGTTCGGTGACCGCCCCCAAGGGTCACCATTTGTATGGGTTCGGTGGCCGCCCTCAAGGGTCCCTTAGTGGAATCACGGCATCTTGCATTGTGCGAGGGCGTGAGGAGATAACAGTGGCCCTAGTGGCTTCTTGGGGAGCATTGTGCCTCCACACCGCTCCAAACGGAGATTAGCATCCGCAAGGGTGTGAACTTCGGGATACATCGTCGTCTCCGTGTGCCTCGGTTATCTCTTACCCGAGCCCTTTACTTATGCACTTTACTTTGTGATAGCCATATTGTTCTTTGTCATATATCTTGCTATCACATAGTTGCTTATCTTGCTTAGCATAAGTTGTTGGTGCACATAGGTGAGCCTAGTTGTTGTAGGTTTTGTGCTTGACAAATTAACCGTTAGGTTTATTCCGCATTTATTCAAGCCTAAACTGTAATTATTTTAAAGCGCCTATTCCCCTCCCCCTCTAGGCGACATCCACGATCTTTCAATCGTCGTCCGCGACGATGTTGCTGTTTTTCCTTTTGCCGGGTCGAGGTCAGTGCTTCTGACGCCGACGCTTGGATGGTTCATCGACGGGCATACCGTTATCGCCGTCGGCCTCCTTCTCTTTAGGTGTGTCAACCATGTATATATCGTATGAGGATGTAGCCGTCCATCGCCCTATGGGTGGTGGTTTTGTGTCTGCTCCTCTCCAGCATCGTCGTCCATACCGTCGACGTTGGACTAAACCCTCCGGTTTATATAGACACCGGAGGGGGCTAGGGTTACACAAAGTCGGTTACATAGAAAGGAATCTACATATCTGAATCGCCAAGCTTGCCTTCCACGCAAAGAAGAGTCCCATCCGGACACGGGAAGAAGTCTTCTATCTTGTATCTTCATAGCCCAACAGTCCGGCCCATGTATATAGTATGGTTGTCCGAGGCCCCTTAATCCGGGACTCCCTCAGCGGCCCCGCCAGCGTCCTGGTTGCTGCCAATGACCGTCACCTCCACGAAGACGCCAACGTCGAGTGCGCTGGCAGAGGCGTCGCTGGGGACAGGGGGAGCGGATCGTCGATGACCACCACGTCACCGGGATACCCGCTGGTGGTGGCCGCATCAGATAGGGTGAGGTTCTCAAAGAGGTCGGTGAGGTGGCTCATGGGCGATGGCTCCAGCGTCGGGCGTCTTGGGTGCAGTATAGCCAAACGATCGGGCTGGTTGATCAAGCCAGACGCGATGCGCTTGCCGAAGGGAAGGATGGTTCCCGTCTGGAACACAACTCCGGTTGTCACCGCGGATGGCCCCACGGTGGGCGCCAACTGTCGTGGTAATATCACATCAGATGCCAGGGTGTGGCTTATCGTGGGTGGAGCCATGAGGACGTCGTCGGTTCCAGAAGCGAGAGTGAGCACGAGCTCGGGAGCACACGAGACGTACCCAGGTTCCGGGCTCTCCGGAGAGATAACACCCCTAATCCTGCTTCGATGACTATGATCGATAGTATACAAGGTTGCTCCTTGAGCTATTTTGCTAGAGGAGGAAGAAGGGTTGAGCTCTCCCTCTTCTCCGAGCTATGGTGTGTGTGTGGAATGGATGATGAACCCTTTGCATGGGTGAGCCCGGGGGTCTTATAGGCCGACCCCCAGGGGTACAATGGTAAAGCTACAAGGCCCTGGGGCCGGGTTGTCAGTGTCTGGGGTCGTCGGGTTCTCTGCTGGCTGTTGGGGCCCACGTCGTGCCCCGCCGGCTGTCGAGAATCCGGCCGACAGGTAGGGCCCGTCGCCTACGGGCCACGCTGAATGCCTTTTGCTGTAGCGCCGTCCTTGCTGACGAGGGCCGTGTCAGGGGTCGTATGGCTACAGTCTCGCGTCATGCGGCTTGGTGGTCGCTTGGTCAGCGCACACTGTAGCCACGCCCTTCCGGGATTCAAGGGGAGTAGGCGGCACTGTAGCTACGCCCCGTCTCGTCGTAGTGGGTGAGTGCAGACTCCGAGGAGAAGGAAGGGCCAACCGTTGGGAGCCCCCCCATAGCCGCCTTCTAAGGGTGCGCCATCTTCTAGAAGCCGGCTGCGTGGCCAGTCGGCATGAGGGGCTTTGCTGGGCCCGATGCTTGAAATGTCATTGGGTACAGATGAGGCTACCCGGGGTCTATCCCCCGACAGGGGGCAGCGACCCTTGCACCCTTGCCCGTCTCCCTCCTATTACACCTCATCCACCTCGCGCAGCGCTTGGCAAAGCCTTGTTGGAATTCCGCTGCCACCACCACCACCACGCCGCCGTGTTGGTTCAGATCTCATCTACCTCTTCTCCCTCACTTGCTGGATCAAGAAAGATAGTACGCCATCAAGCCATATGTGTGCTAAACTCTGAGGTGTTGTACGTTCGGCACTAGATCGCGATTGGATCTTGAAGAGTACGACTACATCAACCGCGTTACGACGCTAACGCTTTTGATCTACAAAGGTATGTAGACAATCCCCTGTCGTTGCTTTGCATCTCCATAGATAGATCTGGAGTGTTTCTTAGGATTTTTTTTTTTTTGATTTTCATGCTTCGTTCCCCATCATAGGGTGCGAGGAGGTTCTTGTAGTTGTCTTGGCGGGGCTTAGAGGGATGGCTTCGGGCGGCGCGAAAATAACGAGGTGGGGAGGGGCGAGGAGGGCGGGCGGTAGGCAGTGGCTCCCGATCATGGGTGGTGGAGGCCGGCGGTTAGGGCGGGGTAGGCCGACGTCGGCGCAAGGAATAAGAGAGGGAGGTAGAAGATGATTGGTGCGTGATCTGTTCTTGATCATTGGATGGAGATCTAACGGCTCTGGTTGAATGTGACTGATGAACTTTTATTTTCAGGTACCTGACCTATAGTCAGTCCCATTTAAAAATTGCTTATTGCTGAATACAGCAGTGTAAAGCATGTCCTCGCGTTTTGAAAATTCAATCCAGCATTTTGCCATTGCCTATTTGCACTTTAATGCCACCGAATGGCTGCCCGCTCCCTGTTCTGCATCCCATCGGTGTCTGCGCCTCTACAACCGAAGCTGCAAAAGCGAGACCAGGGAACAGCACGCCGCTGGCTTCGCGGTTCGCCGAGGCGACCTCTGCCACTGCCATATCCCCCATACTATCTCATTTCCTCGACTCCACGGAGCACTGCGGATTTCTCGACGAACTGCCTTCTCTTCCGCGACGCCGGCTAGCAGCTGCGCCGTCCGTCCAAATTGGCCGCGCGTGGTGAGTGTCGGGCCACGCTGTGAAGTGCTTCTTCGTCGTCTATTCTCCCTCTGTTATCTGCTCTCAACCACTCATTATCTCCATGCCACAGAAACCGGAGCCGATCTTCCTCGGCGACCCCGGTAAGTACTGTCCATCCCGTGCATGTCATTTTCTTCCTTTTTGGCCGACATCACAGGCAGTTCGTCCACCGTGGCAGATCCGCCGCCGCCTGCACCGCGGTGCCATTTTTGTTGCTGAATCCGTGTCTTGCTCTGCTTCCTTGCCTTCTGTCTTGGACTAATGCTTGCACCTCTTTTGTTGATCCAGCAAATGCCGGACAATAGCGGCGCGACCGTCCTGGACGACCTGCCCGAATCGGTCATCATCGAGGAGATACTCGTGCGGTTGCCGCCGAGGGACGTCCTCCGCTGCCGCGCCGTCCGCAGGTCATGGCGCAGTGGCACCTCAGCCCGCAGATTCATGGTAGCTCACCACCGCCGCCAGCCATCGCTCCCCATCATATGCTTCAGGGAGGAAGGGAGCATGGTAACAGGCATCCGTTTCGTTGTCTTCGGCGATGCCGGTGCCAATTGCAAGCCCGTCCTCTGGTGGCCCACACCTGACAGTGCTCTCCGGTGGCTCTTAATCAATGTCCGTGCCTCATGCGACGGCCTTCTCGTTGTCTCTGGCGTAACCTGCCGGGAGCGGGTCTACAAGTCAGTCGCTTACATCTGCAACCCGACCACCCGGCAGTGCATTCCCTTACGGCTGCCTCAGCCATGTCCCAACTTCTTCGTAGCTGGTATGTACCAGCACGACCCGTCGGGAGAATACCGGGTGCTCTACTGGTACCGGGTGTGGATAGGCAGAGATCGCAGAGCTAACTACTACATACTGACAGTGGGATCTGCCGAGCCAAGACGTATCCAACAGTCAACGCAGTTGCTCCCTAGTTCATTGTATTCTACGTCGGTTACCCACCGCGGCAATCTACACTTCCTCAGGGGTCCCGGCGACATATTGGTGTTCGATACAACGGTCGAGGCATTCCGATGGATACGCCGCCCCACCAGGCCGTGTCTTCGGGAATGGCTGTTGGTGATACGAAGGGAGCTTGCTTTCTGCACTGCCCCAAATGGGGTCGTCGTAGATATTTTCGTGATGCAGGACTACAATGCCCAAGTTTGGGTCTTAAAGTACAAGATCAACCTCTCGGCCGTGATTGGACCGCCTGATTCGTTAATTAACTTGGCTGTGTTTGAGGATCGTGAATTGCTGATCATTCTTCCGGGGCGTCTGTTGCGCTGTGACATGGATGGCAATTTCATTGGAGAAGTGGAAGTCGGAGATGGCAAAAACTTGCGGATTACTACGCATTTGCTCCAAGAGAGCATCACCCCGCTTTCGTTCTTTGAGAGTCAAGATGCAGATGGTGCCAAGGAGAACGCTCCGTTCATCATAGGGATGTAGGATGAACTGCTTCTTCAAATGCTGAAGCAATGTCTTGAACCTCTGTTTTGCTGTGCCCCTGGATTATCTTTCATATACCTCTCTGTTTTTCCTTTGTTATTTCTTCTAGTCCTGCTTTGTGCAGCATAATATACCGGTAATGCATAGGGGCATCATATGTTCATGTTCTGAAGTCTAAACTACTTATCAACTACGGATATCTATGATATTAAATGCGTCACCGGTTTTGGCCATTTCTTTCCGTTCTAATCTTTGGTTATTTTTTCCTAACTTGGATGATCAACCAGAGATGCATACAAATTATTTACGCTTTAAAACCACTTAGATTTAATTCTCTGTATTACTATAAGATGTGAAGTTGTGAAGTGATGATCATAAGGCAATGCTCTTTCGCCTTATAAAGAACCATTCACTTATATGATCATGACTTATGCATGATTGGAAGCATCGTTATAAGAGTGTACAATGGATAATATATTTGTTAGAAAATATGTGACTCCTAGTGCTTGACACTTAGGTAGTGTTTGTTTCTCTAGTCCTAGGACTTTTTCTAGTCCCTGGGACTTTTTGAAAAAGACTCTCAAAGAGGTGCTTCTAAGGACTTTTAGTAAAAAGTCCAAAAAAGTCCCACCCTGTTTGGTTTGCTAGGGACTTTTTCTAGTCCCTACACCAAAAAGTCCCTGGAAACAAACACCCCCTTAGACCGTGTTTGGTTGTCATCTTCCAATTTGCCTGCATTCAATGCTTGACCTAGTAACCAACATCTGCATGTTGTTTGGGAGGACTAGGTTGTAGCCTAGTGGCAAGGGATGCGGTGGCAAACCCTGCAGTTACGGTTCGACTCCTGTCGGGAGCGAATTTGTGGCGCCTCATCCGGGTTGGATTCTCCTATAAAAATATGTCCAGGGTGCTAGTGCCCATGGATCTCATTTTGTTTTGCATGTTGTTTGGTTGCCCGCATTGCATCGGTGGCTATTTTAGGGCTTGTTGTTTGGTTGCCCGCATATGTGCTTCAGGGGTGAGCAGATGCAAAGCGCAACTGTTTGGCCGCGTGCACGTATATGTTATGCTCAACCCTTTCAAATGTGGTGACCTGCAGCACAACAGTGGGCAGCACATATATAAGAACAACACTACCTAATTAATAGCCAAGACAGATAAACTACCGATAAACAACATGTAAACATAAGATAAACAATGTATACTAGTAGGGGATAAGTTCTAAGACAACAGGGGCACCCCATGCCCCCTGCTTGACACCAGGTTGTCTGGGCAAAATATGGATAGCTTCGCAACATAAGTTCAGACCATCACAACAAACAAATTCATACTGATTGACAATCTAGAGGGCAAGATTGATGTTGTCGATGCAGTTGTGCCTCTGGCAGCGGACCCTGCACATGATGGAGATGTTCTAGTTGTAGATCTGCACCTTCAAGCCAAGGTCGGGGATCCACAGGATGAGGAGGTCATCAGGGACGATCCTATGGCAGTGGCAAAAGTACTGCCATCCCCTCCTAAAGACCATATGGTCGTAGAAAGTCTAGACCTGAACCTAGAACTTGCACCACTTTTTGTCGAGACCCTAATGAGCAAGGAGGCTTCAGCAACAGCCACTGCTTCATCATCGCCCTGAACTTAGGCGTGATGATGAGCACCGCGATATCCTCCTCGTCCTTGATCTGGACGTAGAAACGTAGCAGCTCTCATGCCCCCACCTCGTGGCCTATCCTTGGCCTGCACCCAATGCCCAGCGGCTGGCTCATTGCAACGAACCTACCAGGGAGGTTCACCCCCTTCAGCCATCGGTTTGTCAGGATCAGGTCCTTGGCGTCCTCGGGAGCAGCCACGACCTATGCTCCTTCACCGGCTATGTCCCAGTCCGTCTTCACGATCTTACCATGTAAGACGACGTGTGTTAGTAACAGAGCATGATCATATCATTAACATTGATCATTGGCAACTGCCTCTGATGAGTGGAAGTTCAAACGATCACTGCTATGATATGAACATAGCACTGCTACATGCTTCGCAATTGCCACTTATCATTGGCACTTGCACATTTGGCGGCATGCACAAGTGCTATGTTCAGAAGCGCCAAAAATTGGATCAAATATGGCAGCACTCACATTGTTCCTACTACCTATACAAGCAAACACATTGGTCCTACTGAACGTACTACAATCATGCAAAAACCCTAACTACAAACAACACGAATCAGTGGAAGTAGCACTTGGGTAGCATCAACAAACATTAAGCACAAATCTAGCAACAACTGTTAGATAAAAACGAGAAATAAACAAGACAGAGAGACACGGATTTTTACGTGGAAACCCTTGCGGGAGAAAACCACGGACGCACGAAGGCGCAATCACTATGATGGAGGAGTATTACAAGCACGAGACGACAGACCGTCTGAGGTGCGACTACATGGGGTATATAAGAGGGCAATACATGAGAGTCCTTGGAGGACAAGTAAACGAGTTGTACTCGTACGCGTCGACGCCAACGCAAAGGCCCACACCGGTTGTACTACGTCTAGTCCAACATGGTATAATTTGGATCACAATTTAACAATCTCCACCTTGATCCAAATTCCCTCCAGTAGTCAAAGAAAGTGAATAACTCCATCCAAATCAGCATAAACACCTTGTGCGTCAAAGTCCATAGGACTAGTGAGAGATACCAACTAAGCCTGAGCAAAGCTCAAACTTATTGGTAGAAACTAGCTTTGTCATCATATCAGCAGGATTATCATGAATACTTATCTTGCATACCTTCAAATCACCTTCAACAACAACATCTCGAATATAGTGAAATCTAACATCAATGTGCTTTGTCCTCTCATGATACAATGGATTCTTTGTAAGATATATGGCACTTTGACTGTCAGAAAATATGGTAGGGCAAGATGAATCTCCACAAAGCTCAGTGTACAAACCTCTCAACCAGATAGCTTCTTTGCATGCCTCGGAAATAGCCATATACTCGGCATCGAGAGTGGAACAAGCCAAAATAGACGCAAAGTTGCTCTCCAACTCACAAAGACAACCACCAATGGTGAAAACATAACCTGTGAGTGATCTTCTCTTATCCAAATCACCAAAGAAAATCAGAATCAACAAAACCAACAAGTCCATCTCTAGTTTTCCCAAACTGTAAATAAGCATTAGAAGTACCACATGTATCGAAAATCCACCGAACGCTTTCCAATGCTCTTTTCGGGATTATCCATGTATCTACTAACAACACTCAATGCATATGATAAGTCAGGACGAGAACAAACCATGGCATACATAAGTGAACCAACTGCACTTGAATAGGGAACTCTAGACATGTACTCAATATCGGAATCTGACTTAGGACATAAAGTTGATGACAATTTGAAGTGTGCAGCTAACGGTGTACTCACCGGCTTGGCATTATGCATATTAAAATGATGAAGAACTTTATCAATATATCCTTCCGACTTAGATATACTTTTCCGCATTTGTCCGTCTCTCGATATTTCCATGCCAAGTATTTTCTTTCTCGCACCCAAATCCTTCATTTCAAATTCGTTACTCAATTGCTTCTTTAGTTCATTAATCTCTGACATACTCTTTGCAGCAATAAGCATATCATCAACATAAAGGAGCAAATAAATAGTTGAACCTTTGACAGTTTTCAAATAAACACAACTATCATAATTAGACCTTTTGAAATCTTGAGAGAGCATAAAGGTGTCAAATCTCTTGTACCACTGTCTAGGGGATTGCTTCAATCCATAAAGTGATTTCTTTAACTTACAGACAAGCTTTTCTTTTCTATGAATAACAAAACCTTCAGGTTGTTCCATATAAATATCCTCTTCTAGTTCTCCATGCAAGAATGCAGTTTTAACATCCAATTGTTCAAGCTCAAGATCATGCATGGCAACAATACTGAGTAAAGTGCGAATAGAGCTATGCTTCACAACAGGAGAAAAGACTTCATTATAGTCAATACCTGGAATCTGGCTATAACCTTTAGCAACTAACCTTGCTTTATATCTTGTCTCATCATTAGGAGAAACACCTTCTTTCCTCTTGAAAACCCACTTGCAACGAATAGGTTTCTTCTCTCTAGGCAATTTTACTAAATCTCAAGTGCCATTCTTTTCAAGTGATTCTATCTCATCATGCATACCGGTCATCCACTTATTACTATCACTAGAAATAATAGCCTCGGAATATGAAGAAGGCTCAGAATTACCTTCAATTTCTTCTGCAACAGATAAAGCAAAATAAACAATATTGCACTCTTCAATTAACTCGTCGGTTTATTAATACCCGCCTAACTCTGTCACATGCAAGATTCCAACTAGGTGGAACAATAGGCTGATTTGGAGTGGGAGTGACATGATCATCATTAACGACGGGTTCATCATGTGCATCAACAATTTCATTACCGATGTATCACTGAATCAATAACATGCTCCACCCGAACAAAGAGGGTCAATAGTAGGCTGCTGTTCACTCTCAACAGAACATTAGTAGATGAAACATCATCTAACATAGAAGTTTCATTAAAGATAACGTTTACGCTAATAACAACCTTACGGGTTTCGAGATTCCACAATTTAAAACCTTTAACACCAGACTTATAACCAAGCAAGATGCACTTAACAGCCCTAGGCTCCAATTTTCCATTATCAACATGAGCATAAGCAGTGCAACCAAAAACTCTCAACTGTGAATAATCAACAGGTGAACCAGACCATACCTCAATTGGAGTTTTCTTATTAAGAACAATAGATGGTGAACGATTAATGAGATAACAAGCAGTGGAAGCGGCCTCGGCCCAAAAACGTCTATGCAAACCTGCATTGGACAACATGCAACGGGCTCTGGAAATAATGGTCATGTTCATACGCTCAGCAACACCATTTTTTTAGGAGTATAAGGAATGGTGTAATGTCTGACAATGCCTTCAGACTTGCAATAATTCTTAAATTGCTTAGAACAGAATTCCATACCATTATCAGTGCGAAGTATTTTTACCTTCCTTTCAGTTTGCCTTTCAATCATAATCTTCCACTCCTTAAATGCTGAGAATGCTTCATATTTATGCTTCAAGAAATAAGGCCAAACTTTTCTCGAATAATCATCAATAATAGTCAGATGTAACTTGCACCACCTAATGACTTCTTAAGTAGATGGTCCCCATAAATCGTAATGCACATAATCAAGAATACCTTCAGTTGTATGGGTCGAAGTATTGAACTTCACCCTCTTGTGCTTGCCGAAGATACAATGCTCACAAAATTTTAATTTACCAGGTTCATATCCATCAAGAAGACCTCTCTTATTTAACTCTGCTAAACCAAGTTCACTCATATGTCCAAGACGCATATGCCAAAGGTTAGCAGCATCACAATCAGAATTTACCTTTCCGCTTTTCTTTATTCTGCAATACTTCTTGTCTCTGGATTGCGACCGGCCCCTGTAGCTGTTTTTACTTTTTCCTCTGTTTCCATTATTGGAGTTCTTCTCCTTTGTCCTGCCACGAACAGATAATCCCTCTGCTTGGGATGAACTCGAACCATCATGAGGCACCATTAATTTCATCTTCTCTTAGAGTTCAAAGCTTCATAAACTTCATTAAGTGTGAGAGTATCACGATCAGATAATATGGTGTCTCTAAAATTGGTATAAGAACTTGCATCAACAAAGTAACATTAAAGCGGATCTTCCTCTTCATACTTAACCTCCATTGCAGCTAGAACAGATATGATCTCTTTAAATTCTGAAATATGATTCAAAACATTACCTCCCTCGGGCAACCTGTGCGAAATAATTTTTGCTTCAGATGCATCTTGTTTGGTGAGATCTTTAGTCATGCAAATCCTTCCACTTCAACCATAGAGCGGCGGCAGTTTTCTCGCTCAAAACTTCCCGCAAAATATTATTATGCAAATGGAGTTGGATTTTTGACAAAGCCTTACAATCTATTCTTTTCTCCTCATCACTCCAATCTTGAATTCGGTTCTTCCCAAAACTATCCAGTGCTTCATCATAGTCGGACTGTGCCAATAACGCCCGCATCTTGACTTGCCATAGGGTAAACCTTGTGTCACGGTCCAGCAGCGGAAAATCGTACTTCATGGATGCCATGAGTCGATAAAATATGTGTACACAAAGTAGTACAAGCCAGTAGAAAAATTCTTAACAGAATTTAATATACAGAGCAAATAGAACGGAGTAAATAGCACCTGGTAGTATTAGGCAGTGGATGTAGCGAACGGAGGACAAAAAACTAGCAGTACTAGTAATCAGACGCCACACTGTAGCTTCTCGTGAGGAAGTAGTACTAGTAATCTTGATTGCTTCGATGGAATTTGGTCTTGGCACCAAAAAGTAGCAGCAGTAGATCACTGTTTGCGTGGGGACTTGAAGCGGAGGATTTGAGGTGTAGTAGCAGCGCCCGTACAGCAGCGGCAACTCGGCGAAACTCTTGACAATTTGGTCAAGAGCGGCTGCAGCAGGAAAATCTCGGTCTTGTCAACTTGGCAATTTGACGGCTCGGTGGATATCTGCACGATGCGTAGCGGAATCTCCTATCCTAGCAGCAGTAGCAAAGGAATTGCTCGATCGGGTTCAGTTAACAGCCATCGATCGATCGCTCGGGTTCGATAACGCCGTAGTTCGCAGCTGTCCTCGCCGGGTTCGATTAGAGCCCAACGCCTCGCTCGGGTTCAGTCAGAGCCAACGCCTTGCACATACGCGCGTACGTGTATGAGAGAAACGCGCATCGCTCGGCCCCTGACCTCCCACCGTAACCGGGAACTCCCAGAAATTTTCCTCGCCCTCGCTTCTACCATGGATTTTTCCGTCATGGACGGCCCAAAGAATGTCATGCAGCTGCGTCTCCGGCCCGCCCAGGACGAAAAGCCCATTTTCTGTCATGATTTTTTGTCATAGAAGTAGGAGCTCACCACATCTATGATGATACCGGGTTTTGTCACAATTATCGTCATAGAAGTGTCATATGTATGACACACACAAAAATTCGTTCGGCTCAAATTGTCACGGATGTGTCTTTTTTTGTAGTGTGACTAGAGAACTCTGTCAATCACTATCTTATCTGGAAGATTAACTCCCACTAGATTCAAGCGATTGTAGTACCCAGACATTCTGAGCACATGCTCACTAGTTGAGCAATTCTCCTTCATCTTTTAGGCGAAGTACTTGTCATAGGTCTCATACCTCTTGACACGGGCATGAGTCTGAAATACCAATTTCAGCTCTTGGAACATCTCATATGCTCCATGGCATTCAAAACGTTTTTGAAGTCCCGGTTCTAAGCCGTAAAGCATGGTGCACTTAAACTATCAATTAGTCATCATATTGAGCTAGCCAAACGTTCATAACATTTTCATCTGCTCCTGCAATAGGTCTGTCACCTAGCGGTGCATCAAGGACATAATTCTTCTGTGCAGCAATGAGGATAAACCTCATATCACGGACCTAGTCCGCATCATTGCTACTATCATCTTTCAACTTAGTTTTCTTTAGGAACATATAAAAAACATAGGGAAGCTACAACACGAGCTATTGATCTACAACATAATTTGCAAAATACTATCAGGACTAAGCTCCTGATAAATTAAAGGTCAATTAATCATATTACTAAAGAACTCCCACTTAGATAGACATCCCTATAGTCATCTAAATGATCACGTGATCCAAATCAACTAAACCATGTTCGATCATCACGTGAGATGGAGTAGTTTTCAAAGGTGAACATCACTATGTTGATCATATCTACTATATGATTCATGTTCGACCTTTCGGTCTCAGTGTTCCGAGGCCATATCTGCATAGGCTAGGCTCGTCAAGTTTAACCCGAGTATTCTGCACGTGCAAAACTGGCTTGCACCCATTGTATGTGAACGTAGAGCTTATCACACCCGATCATCACGTGGTGTCTCGGCACGATGAACTATAGCAATGGTGCATACTCAGGGAGAACACTTATACCTTGAAATTTAGTGAGGGATCATCTTATAATGCTACCGTCGTACTAAGCAAAATAATATGCATAAAAGATAAAACATCACATGCAATCAAAATATGTGACATGATGTGGCCATCATCATCTTGTGCCTTTGATCACCATCTCCAAAGCACCGTCATGATCTCCATCGTCACCGGCTTGCCACATTGATCTCCATCGTAGCATCGTTGTCGTCCCGCCAACTATTGCTTGTACGACTATCGCTGTTGCTTAGCGATAAAGTAAAGCAATAACATGAGGATTGCATTTCATACAATAAAGCGACAGCCATATGGCTCCTGTCAGTTGCCGATAACTCTGTTACAAAACATGATCATCTCATACAAAAATTTATATCACGTCATGTCTTGAACATATCACATAATAACAAGCCCTGCAAAAACAAGTTAGACGTCCTCTACTTTGTTGTTGCAAGTTTTACGTGGTTGCTACGGGCTTCTAGCAAGAACCGTTCTTATCTACGTATCAAAACCACAATGATTTTTTGTCAAGTGTGATGTTTTAACCTTCAACAAGGACCGGCCATAGTCAAACTCGATTCAACTAAAGTTGGAGAAAACAGACACCCGCCAGCCACCTGTGTGCAAAGCACGTCGGTAGAACCAGTCTCATGAACGCGGTGATGTAATGTCAGTCCGGGCTGCTTCATCCAATAATACCGCCGAATCAAAGTAAGACGTTGGTGATAAGCAGTATGACTATTATCGCCCAAACTCTTTGTGTTCTACTCGTGCATATCATCTACGCATAGACCTGGCTCGGATGCCACTGTTGGGGAACGTAGTAATTCAAAAAATTCCTACGATCACGCAAGATCTATATAGGAGATGCATAGCAACGAGACAGGAGAGTGTGTCCATGTACCCTCGTAGACCGAAAGCGGAAGCATTTAGTAACGCGGTTGATGTTGTCGAACGTCTTCATGATCCAACCGATCCAAGTACCGAACGTACAGCACCTACGTGTTCAGCACACGTTCAACACGATGACGTCCCTCGAGCTCTTGATCTAGTTGAGGATGAGGGAGAGTTCTGTCAGCATGACGGCGTGGCGACGATGTTGATGATGTTACCGGCGCAGGGCTTTGCCTAAGCACTATGACAATATGACTGAGGTGTTAAACTGTGGAGGGGGGCACCGCACATGGCTAAGATATTGTTTGTTGTGCTTTGGGGTGACCCCCTGCCCCCATATATAAAGGAGGAGGGAGGAGGAGGCTGGCCAAGGAGGGGCGCGCCTATAGGGGGAGTCCAACTAGGATTCGCAATCCTAGTTGGAGTCCCCTTCCTTTTCCAAGAGGGGGAGAGAGGGAAAGAGGTGGAGGAGAAAGAGGAAGGGGGGGCGTGCCCCCTCCCCTAGTCCAATTCTGTCTGGGCTAGGGGGCACATGCCTCCACTTGGTCGCTGCCTCCTCTCTTCCACCAAGGCCCATGAAGGCCAATTAATCCCCCCCGGGGTTCCGGTAACCTCCCGGTATTCCAAAAAAATGTCTGAACCTATCCGAAACCTTTCTGGTGTCCAAACATAGCCTTCCAATATATAATCTTTATGTCTCGACCATTTCGAGACTCCTCGTCATGTCCGTGATCTCATCCGGTACTCCGAACAAACTTTGGTCATCAAAAACACATAACTCATAATACAAATCGGCATCGAATGCTAAGCGTGCAGACCCTACGGGTTCGAGAACTATGTAGACATGATCAAGACATATCTCCGATCAATAACCAATAGCAGAACCTGGATGCTCATATTGGCTCCTACATATTCTATAGAGATCTTTATGGTCAAACCGCATAACAGCATACGTTGTTCCCTTTGTCATCAGTATGTTACTTGCCCGAGATTCGATCGCCGGTATCATCATACCTAGTTCAATCTTGTTACCAGCAAGTCTCTTTACTCATTCCGTAATGCTTCATCGCGCAACTAACTCATTAGTCACATTGCTTGCAAGGCTTATAGTGATGAGCATTACCGAGAGGGCCCAGAGACACCTCTCTAAAATACGGAGTGAAAAATCCTAATCTTGATCTATGCCAACCCAACAAACACCTTTGGAGACACCTATAGAGCATCTTTATAATCACCCAGTTACGTTGTGATGTTTGATAGCACACAAGGTGTTCCTCCGGTATTCGGGAGTTGCAATCTCATAGTCTGAGGAACATGTATAAGTCATGAAGAAAGCAGTAGCAATGAAACTGTGACGATCATAATGCTAAGCTAACGGATGGGTCTTGTCCATCACATCATTCTCCTAATGATGTGATCCCGTTCATCAAATGACAACACATGTCTATGATTAGGAAACATAACCATCTTTGATTAACGAGCTAGTCAAGTAGAGGCATACTAGGGACACTATGTATTGTCTATGTATTCACACATGTACTAAGTTTCCGGTTAATACAATTCTAGCATGAATAATAAACATTTATCATGATATAAGGGAATATAAATAACAACTTTATTATTGCCTCTAGGGAATATTTCCTTCATCGGCTAGCTCGGAGGCGTGCGCTGCATGCACCACCCAATCATGAGGTTACCAGGGTGTCAGATCAGAAACTATTAGTTTTGCAATGCACATTGGTAACAAAATTTTCATTGCGGCAATATCTCTAACAGTTCAGAAATATTACAAAACAACACAATAGCACACACAGTAGCAGTAGCAAGCAACATTCCATGCATTCTTCCATCGAGTGACCATCCTCTCCCTGCTACCTCCACCCCACCCAAAAGCTCATTTGTACACTGGATGCATGCGAACTCTCAGTTCTCTCTAATCTCTGACACAGCAAACACAACAACAAGCAAGCCTCTCTAGGCTCCCCCAATCCAAACAAATAGCAGCAGCATCTCCAACTAAATCAGAGGGGAAATCCCTACTACCTAGTGGCTAGTGGCTTGTACCTGATGGATCCATAACTGGGTGGATGGATCCATAACTGGGTGGATGGATCTCGCGGCTCACGGATGGATGGACTGGCCGGTGAAATACCTTTTCCCCTCATATTATGTGTGTTATCCAACTCGCGTGAAGAAGAAACCTGTACGAGAGCTTTGCAACAAGAACATGCCATGGATCCTATATCCTCTGCATCCTTCATCATCTCGTTCTTGGAAGAAGACAGGCATCCCCCGCACATGTCGGCGGCGGCGGCGGCGACGAGGCGGTTATGGTGGAGGCAGTAGCCCATCTCGGAGATCTCGCCCGTTGTCTGATAGACGTCGTCCGCATCGAAGAGTCGTTTGACGCGGGAGTAGAGGAGGCATGGCGGCCTGAGGCCGAAGTAGGCCGTGAAGAGGGCGACTGCGTGAGAGAGGACACCGTTGATGTGCAGCAGCGTGGTGAGGATCCACTCCAGCGCGGGTGAAGGCGGCAGGAGGCAGGGCTGGCCGATGAGCTTCCATGCGGCGGCAGCCCAAGAAACCCTAGGCGCGCGAGGGTAATCTAGCTAGGGTGAAGCGTTTTGTTTTGCGGGAGAGGATAAGAAAAAATCGGTGCGAGAGGAGAAAACCAGTCGAGAGAGGTGGGACGAAAAATAACCGGACGAAAAAAGACCGGAGTACCAGGCTACCAACTGCTCCATTAGGAGTAGAGATCCCACGTGAGAAAGAAACTTTGGACGCGCCTCCTCCGCTTCCCTTCCCGGTCTTTTTTTTGAGAATTTTTTCATTCAAATCACGAAACTGTACAAAGTAGTTGACCCTTACAAGCACATTGAAACGCAGACACAAAGGACCATGAACACCTAGAGTACCCTAAGCCAACCATAACACAAGAAGATCTCCGGAGCCATGTGACATCATCCCTGAATCTTGAGAGAAGACCCCTGCAACAGAAGGATTTACAACCAGGCGCAAGCAGGTCATCATCTTCGACCATGGTACAATTGCCGCCACGCTGCTACCTCCTTTCTTGACACCGGCCTTGAGAGGGCATGGACATCAATCCAACACACCTGCAACAGCCGTCGCCATCTTTGGCTTTGACTACCGCGAAAAATGTCCCTTCCGGAAGGAAGAGAACTCGAATCATCCGACCGGTCCAAACACTGCTGCCAAAGCCATCCGCTGAGCAAGCAGATCTCCCTCCAAAGATCGCACAGAGGAAGGAGAAGAACAGCAACAACAAATCATACCGACAAGGAAGAAGAAGGGTCTTCGTCTCCCTGCATCCATCGTCCATCTGAGGACCCAAACGGCCAGTGTCGATGGACCTCCAGCCACCATAGCCCGCAACCTCGACAAGATCCAGGGATCCCCCACCCCGCTGGCTCCTAGACGAATGCAAAAGCCTCGCCTGACCGTGAACAAAGCCCAGAGAAATTTATTCCGACGCGACACCACCGCAACGGCCTCGGCACCGTCACCCTCAACCCTAACCCTATCACACACCCACCTAACGGACAGACTCGAGGTTCCCCTAGAAGAATACTGAGTAAAGTGTTCTATATTCTCATTCGATTCTGATTCGGTACATATATACGTGGAGTCCCCTACATGCAGGGCACGATCGATAAGGATGCGAAGGACTAGCAACACACCCTAAAGACTAGGACTACTAAGTTACAGACTGCCGTTACAATGTACAGAGACATGACAGTACAATTCAACACCCCCGCCGTTGGAACGGGGGCTGGCAGAACGTTCAAACTAGACGTGAACTCACTGAACACAATGGTTGGCAGCCCCTTGGTGAAGATGTCGGCAAACTGAGACGTCGTGGGAACATGCAGCACCTTGGCCTCACCCAGAGCGACCCGATCGCGAACAAAGTGGAGGTCGATCTCCACATGCTTCGTCCTCTGATGTTGAACCGAATTTGTAGAAAGATACATGGCACTCACATTGTCGCAATAAACAATGGTGGCACGGCGAGGAGGTCGACGAAGCTCAGTAAGAAGTTGGCGGAGCCAGCAAGACTCGGTGATGCAGTTGGCGACGGCGCGATACTCGGCCTCCGCACTCGACCTCGATACAGTGTGTTGACACTTGGACGACCACGAAACCAGGTTCGCGCCCAAGAACACGCAGAAGCCGGACGTAGAGCGCCGCGTATCCGGGCATCCTGCCCAATCGGCATCACTGTACACGACCAGATCATGGGAAGAGGAGCGATGGATTTGCAGCCCATGACGAGTGGTGCCACGAAGATAGCGGAGAACCCGTTTCACCAGCTGGAAGTGGTGATCCATGGGGACGTGCATAAAGAGACAGATCTATTGGACGGCGTACTGGATATCGGGGCGGGTGAGACAGAGGTATTGTAGGGCACCGGCGATGGATCGGTAATGAGAGGGGTCAGGGTATGGGGAGCCGCCAGTACTCGATGGTTTGGAGCGAGCGCCGGCCGGGGTGGAGATCGGATTGCATTGAAGCATATGGGCCCGGTCCAAGATCTCCAGGGCATATTGCTCCTGAGAAAGAAAAAGCCCACTGCGTTTCTGTGAACATTAATGCCAAGGAAGTGGTGGATGTCCCCAAAGTCACTCATCGAAAATTCACGTGAGAGGGAGGACACGAGACACTGCAGGAGAGAAGTGGTGCTCGCAGTTAGTATAATGTCGTCAACATAGACAAGAAGGTAGGCCGTGGCGCCCCGATGGTGAAGAGTAAAGAGAGACATGTCACACTTGGACGAGACAAAGCCAAGAGTGCGGAGGAAAGTGGTGAAATGAAGAAACCATGTACGCGGGGCTTGCTTGAGACCATAGAGGGATTTACGAAGACGACAGACATGCTTGGGGTGAGAAGGATTGACAAAGCCGGAAGGTTGCTGGCAGTATACCGTTTTGGCGAGATCACCGTGTAAAAAGGCATTTTTGACATCAAGTTGTCGAATGGGCCAATTTTTTGCCGTGGCGATGCTGAGGACGACACGAATGGTGGTCGGCTTGACGACCGGACTGAATGTCTCATCGTAGTCGATGCCGTGTTGTTGAGTGAAGCCACGGACCACCCAGCGAGCTTTGTACCGAGCAAGAGAGCCGTCCGGATGAAGTTTATGGCGGAAAATCCACTTCCCGGTCACCACGTTGACACCTGCAGGACAAGGCACCAAAGACCAAGTGTCATTCCGCATTAACGCAGTAAATTCATCATACATTGCAGCTCGCCAATGGGGATCCTTGAGGGCGGCGCGATAGGAGGAAGGGAGTGGCGAGACGTCCGCGGAAACGGCCAAGGAATAATGTTGTTTAGGCATGGAAAATCCAGTTTTAGCGCGCGTTAACATTTTATGTGGGTTGTTGGGCGGGTGCACAGGGACAGCCTTGGGCGGGAGAGGTGGAAAAGGCAGGTCCACCGGGGCGGGCGGCGAAGCGGGATTGGAGGAGGCAGGGTGGCGCGTGGGGTGGAACACGAGGCTGAGCCGGACGCGAGGGGGGTGGTCAGGCGGGACTGATCCCCGAGGAGAATCCGGGTGGATTGGCGTGGTGGGTGGGGTGCGAGCCCAAGAACGGGGCGGGGATGGCCAGGTAGGAGTGGCGAGCGCGGTATCGGAGGGCGTGGGACCCAGGGTAGGTGTGTTGGGGCGGAAGCGAGGTGGGCCGGCTAGTGGAGCGGGATTGGCGGACAACGAATCGGGCGCGCCGGCAGCTGGGTATGAGGTAGGTGCGGGGGATCCCAGAAAGGGCGGATCAGGTGGCAGGCGAGGATCGGTTATGGCTGCCTGATCCATAGCGGACGTGTACGGGAAGGAGGTTTCATCAAAAACAACATGACGAGAGATAATGATTTTTCGAGTGGACAAATCGAAACACCTGTATCCCTTGTGTTCGCGAGGATAGCCAAGGAAAATACAGCGTGCGGAACGGGGGGAGAGCTTGTGGGACATGGTGGCGGAGAGGTTGGGATAGCAAAGGCACCCAAAGGTGCGAAGATGATCATACGTGGGATGGGTCCCGTAAAGGAGGAAATGCGGGGTAAAATGGTGGATGGCACGTGAGGGTCGTATGTTGAGGAGTGTAGTAGCAGTGTGGAGGGCTTCAACCCAGAAAGGGGGTGGAAGTTGCGCTTGGAGTAGTAGTGTACGAATAATGTCGTTAGTGGTACGAAGAAGGCGCTCTGCTTTGCCATTTTGCGGAGAAGTGTGAGGACATGAGAGACGAAATGACACACCATGGGAGGAGAAGAAATCACGTAGGGAGGATCCTCACCTCCATTATCACACTGCAAGCAACGGATCATCACACCGAATTGCGTTAGTATGAAAGAAAAGAAACGCCGGAGAGTTAGACTTGTGTCAGATTTAGCACGCAAAGGGAACGTCCAAGAGTAGTGAGAGTAATCATCCAATATAACAAGGTAATAGGTATAGCCAGAGAAACTAATAATTGGTGAAGTCCATAAATCACAATGTACAAGCTGGAATGGAGCAGTGGTGTAGGAGGAAGAGGTAGGGAATGGAAGGCGGGTGTGTTTTCCAAGTTGACACACAGTACAAAGTGCGGATTCATGGGCATCATTCTTATTACATGCATCTAAGAAATCAAGAGGGAAACGAGCTAATGCTGAGGGACTAGGGTGCCCGAGCCGGCGGTGCCACAAGTCGGACGTCTGGACATTGAGGGCCGCCGCGGAGGAGCCACCATTATTGCTGGAAAAGGGGTAGAGGTCGCCGCCACTATTGCACCTCATGAGAAGGGCCCGGGTTGCCAGATCCTTCACAGAAAAACCGTCGGGGCAAACTCAACAGAGACAAGATAATCACGAGTAAACTGGCGTACAGAGATAAGATTTTGAACAACATTGGGAGACAACAGTATTTTGGTGAGATGAAAGGGGCGAGGAGGAAGAAGAGCTGTACCAGTAGCAATAACAGGAAGTCGGGCCCCATTGCCAACTATAATGTGATGAGAATTAGGCGTTAATGGGGAATGAGACATGGAAAGAGTACCTGAGTCCCCGGTCACGTGAGAAGCAACTCCAGAGTCCATGATCCACTCGGGAGCGGGTGGAAAAGCGGCGCCATAGCTTGGCGCGGCATGCAGCATGGCGTTGGTGTCCCAGGCATAGGGCGCAGGAGGATACGGCGCAGGCGGTGCAGCAGCCGCCCCGGAGAACATGGCCGGATATGCCTGCGTGGGCACACCCGGCCGCGGCCCAAGGACCCCAGCCGAGTTCGGGGGGATCCATGGTGCACGGGGCGGCGGGAACGGCGCACCCCACGGGGCAAAATACCCGAGCCAAGGCTGCTGGCCACGCCCGCCGGAGGGGTCACCACGACCGCCGCCGTTGTGGCCACCACGACCACCACGCCCGCGACCACCGCGACCGCGATGCGCGTTGAGCTGGCCGCCACCGCGGCCACCACCGCCGTTGGGCGCACGGTCGCCGCCACGCTCCTGACGGTCGCCACCGCGCTCCTGACGGTCGCCGCCACGCTCCTGACGGTCGCCCCCGCGGTCATCCCCACGCCCGCCAGCACCGCCTTGGACGTTGACGGTGAGCACCTGCGAGGCGCGGGCGCGCTTGTCGAGCGCGAGTTTGGCAAGGACTAGGCTGGAGCGCGCCTAGACGAACGGTGGCAGCGGCTGAGTGGCCTGGAGGATGGCGGCCTGCATGGCAAACTTGTCGCCGAGGCCGTCGATCATCTGCAGCGTCAGGGTGTTGTCGTCGACGGCACCGCCGACGTCGGCGAGCGCAGAGGCGAGGTGCTGAAGGTGGCGACAGTAGTCGTGGATGGATTTGTCGCCGCGGACGCAGGCGCGGAACTCCTGGCTCAGATGGAGGCGGCGCCCGGCTTGATTGTCGAAGAAGTAGTCATGGAGCCGCGACCAGATCAAGTACGCCGAGGACTCCGGTGGTGCGACGATGTCGAGGAGCTCCCCCTCGACGGTGGCCAGAAACCAGAGCACGATCGTGTTGTCCACGTCGCGCCAATCGGGATCAGCAAGCCGGGAGTCCGGCCCCTTCTGGACGTGGTCCTGGGCGTGGTGGCGGGCGAGGAGGAAGCCGATGACTTTGCGCCAACGGTTGAAGTTGACGGCGCCCAGATCAACCTTGAACTGAATGTAGCTGCCGATGTTGACGCCGTGGATCGAGGGGACGGCGGAGGAGGCGCCAGCAGTGGGGAGGGACACGAGGGGCAGCGCACCGGCGTCAGTGGGAGCAGCAAGAGGAAGGGAGCCGGTGCGGGAGGGGTCTTCCGTAACCTGGGCGCGGGGACGAGGGGGAGACGCAATCGGCGCGCCTCCACTGTTGGCAGCCTGCTCAGCAGCCTGTTTGGCGGCGAGGTCGTCGCTGGTGACGGAGCCGACGGGAGAGGAAACGGGAGCGGCGCCGGAGGAAGACATGGGAGAGGAGGGTGGGAGAACGCAGCTCTGATTACCAAGAAGAATACTGAGTAAAGTGTTCTATATTCTCATTCAGTTACAGTTCAGGTACATATACACAGGGAGTCCCCTACATGCAGGGGCACGATCAGATATGGATGCGAAGGACTAGCAACACGCCCTGAAGACTAGGACTACTAAGTTACAGACTGCCGTTACAATGTACAGAGACGTGACAGTACAATTCAACACCCCTCCCTCCCGCCGCCGAAGCGGTCGATGGAGAGAGAGGGAACCGGCGGCGCGCAAGGAAACCGACCTCGTCGCCTCTTTGATTGCCTCGTGCGATCCTACTTTTTTGGGAGGGAAACGGGGTGCGTTGTCTGTTCTTTTCTTGATTGATTGATTGAGATGAGAATGATGATCTTCCCTTCCCGATCTGACGCCCGCTAGTGCGATTGTTGGGCTATTCTTGGCAGTGGATAAGCTGTCGCATCACGGGCACACTGTACTTTCTCGCTCAATTATAAAGCAGGAGTGCAGGACCTCGACACGCTGCACCTGTCCTTTGTGGTACCACTAGCGTTCAGCTCCACGAATCATCGCACACGTAGAGAGGGCGAGCGAGGGACGACTCTGCTGCTGGGAAGACGATGGAGCAGAACATGGCGACGAAACCCATCAGATGCAAAGGTACTCGCCGTCGTCACCAATGTACTTGGCTTCGTCTACCTCCCTCCTCTGTCCAAAACTCCAAATGCGTAGCTTCACGTGCAGCGGCGGTGAGCAAGGTGGCCGGGCAGCCGCTGGAGATGGAGGAGGTGGAGGTGGCGCCGCCGCGGGCGCACGAGGTCCGCATCAGGATTCTCTGCACCTCGCTCTGCCACACCGACGTCACCTTCTGGCGCTTGAAGGTGCGTAATCTTTTGTTGTACAATTTGGTAATCAGGGCATGCCGAGACTATCCATGCTTTTTCTTTTGCGTAGGATTTCCCGGGCCAGCATCCGATAATCCTGGGCCATGAAGCAGCCGGGTAAATGCATAATCTATCTATCGTCTTCCTTTCGCTGAATGATCACCATCTAAGTCTCGAGCATTGGTCTACGATGAGATCGGAAGTTATTTGTATCACGGCGAACTGTGTTTGTGTCCTTTGTTCCCAGCGTGGTGGAGAGCGTGGGAGAGCACGTGCAGGAGGTGGCTATCGGGGACACGGTGGTGCCGGTGTTCTCGGCGCAGTGCGGCGACTGCCCCGACTGCCTCTCGGACCGCAGCAACATCTGCTCCGGGCTCCCCGCCCGGCCGGGCATGCCGCGCGATGGCACGACCCGCTTCACGTTCGCCGCCACCGGCGAGCCCATCCACAACTTCATCGGCGTGTCCAGCTTCACCGAGTACACGGTCGTCGACGTCGCGCACGTCGTCAGGATCGGGCCTGGCGTCCCGCCGGAGAAGGCCTGCCTGCTCAGCTGCGGCGTCTCCACCGGTAACTAATCTTCGCCGACAACCAAAGGATCCAGCGCGCAAATTTGCTGATTGGCGGCCGGTTGCATTGCAGGTGTCGGCGCGGCGTGGAAGGTGGCGGCGGTGGAGCCCGGGTCCAGCGTCGCCGTGTTCGGGCTCGGCGTCGTCGGGTTAGCGGTAACGTCCGACGACGACCCCTCAGAATCACTGTATCATATGCCGCCCTGCTAATAATGTGATGTCTGGTTCGAGTTGTCGGCTCGAAAGTTGGCCTCATGTTCTAGTGACTATCAGTCTGTCACAGCACAATGTACACCGCACGTTTCCACCCAGTGCGATCTAACGTGGCGGCAGCCTGCAGGTAGCACAAGGGTGCAGGATGCGTGGTTCTAAGCAGATTATTGGAGTGGATCTGAACCCGGAGAAGTGGGACATCGGTATGTATCATAAGTTGATAGTTATCTGGACTAATCAAATCATCTGAAGAAAAAACAAGTCAGGATAGTAATGAATCAACAATGACAGGTAAGAGGCTGGGAATCACCGACTTCGTCAATCCGAACGATATCGGGGAGAAGGCCGTGAGCGAGGTCCGATTCCGAATCGACCAACCTGCGCGACAAGTGCATTTTTTGGTACTGTATTTACTACTAGTCGCTAACGAATTTCTCGTCAATCAATCTCTGTGTAGGTCATCAAGGAGATGACCGGCGGCGGCGCCGACTACTGCTTCGAGTGCATCGGGTCGACGTCGGTCATGGCGGAAGCGTTCCAAAGCTCCCGGATGGTAGGGACGTGTCTGAAGCTACTGGATTACGCTCAGCGACAGGTGACAGAGACAGACTGACCGATGGTTCATTTTTCGTGGTGATTGGTTAAAACAGGGCTGGGGGAAGACGATCGTGCTCGGCGTCTCCAGCGGCGGCGCGCCGATGAGCATACCCCGCACGACATCCTCATGGGGAGGTCGGTCGTCGGCTCGCTCTTCGGCGGGCTCAAGCCCAAGGCCGACATCCCGATCCTGGCGCAGAAGTACGTGGACAAGGAGCTGGAGCTAGACGAGTTCGTGACGCACGAGATGGGGTTCCACGACATCAACGCGGCGTTCGAGCTGCTCACGCAGGGGAAGTGCCTCAGGTGCATCATCTGGATGGACGGGGCCAAGGCGAACGGCGTGGAGGCCCTCGATAATGGCCGCGCGTGCAAGGCGTGACTGATATCGCTGTCGTCCTCGGCAACCATGTGATCAGCCACGATAGCCACTGCTCGTCTGTCGGAGCAGGTCGACCTGTCGCTGGAGTGCGGTTGGTCAATGGGACGCGAGATCGACTAGTTTATTCTGATGAGAACATGCGTCTGATTCGACTGTGTCTTTTGGCAGTGATGTTGATTTTGCTGTCGATGAGCTGCGAACGATGCGACCACAGTGCGGCTAGGGCATCTTGAAACCTAACCCTCAAACCACTCGCAACAATGCGGTCAAGCCTAAAAAAAATTCAGACCCTGCGACTCTATCTTTCTCATTTTCTCACTTCTTTCTTTTTCTCTTGTCTTCGCCGCCGCTCCACCATTCCGGCCACCCCATCACACCCCTACCGGAACTCTACATCTCCGTCACCCCAGCGCTCCAGTAGGGCTCCATCCCGCTTCTCCTCCGTCTCCCTTCAATGCCTGTCCGGCCGTCCTGCCAGGCATACCATCCTCTACTGCTATTCTCACTATGCCCGGCAACTGTTCGATGAATCGCCGGAGCATAAAATAGTTGTCCCTTCTTTTTTCTAGCAATGGACTTTGATTTGAAGTACATATATGAGCGGTATGCTGAGTCGTCCGACAATTTATTGGACGAGGAGTACTCCGATGAGAAGGCGATGATGCAGACGGTCCTTGAAGACGCGGAGCATGCGGAGGAGCATGTTCTCGATTTCAAGGGCTTGATCAAGGGTCATTGCATGCTCAACCACAACAGGGCGCGCGACCATTTGACACTGATGGCCGACTACTTTGCCCCGATGCACTATCCGATGACCATTTTCACCTGCATTTTCGAATGCATAAGACTGTTTTCGATCGTTTGTACCATGGCGTCCGGTCCTACGATGACTACTTCATCCTGAAGAAGGACGCCGTGGGAACAATTGGCTTCTCTGATTACCAGAAGTGCACGGTCGCACTGCGGATGCTTGCATATGGCATGGCCATTGATTTGTGAGACGAGTACCTACGGATGTCTAAGAGCACATACGGAGATGCCATGGTCAGGTTTGCAACTACCGTGGTTGAGGTGTTCGGACCTCATTACCTGAGAGAACAAACTATGGCATACACCGAGAGCCTCTTGGCAATCTCAGAAGCATAAGGGTGGCCAGGTTTGCTTGAATCTCTTGACTACATGCATTGGAAATGGAAAAACAGTCTGAAAGTTTCAAAAAGGGAAATATCGGGTCATAACAAGAAACCCACCATCATTCTTGAAGCAGTTTCACCACAGGCCTTTGGATTTGGCACGTTTTCTTTGGCATTACCCGGGTCTCACAATGACAACAATGTGCTGCAATGATCGTCGTTATTTGCGAGGCTAACTGGAGGAGAAGCTCCTCCTTGCACCTAGCTATGCAATCTATATTGAATTATCCTTTCTATTCACGGTATAATATGTCATATATCTAGACGATACAAAAATTGTACTCATGATTCATCTATACAGATAACAATATTGATGTGTACGCTAATAATGTGGACATGGTCTTCAACGAAGCTAAGCTCGAAACATCAAGCTATATCTAATGGAGTGAGCATACACCGCGTATCTATATTAGCATTTCGGTTTCTACAAAGTAGTGACGAGGACGGAGTACTTCACTGGGCACTCGGAAACTCACGCGGCCCTCGCGTCGCCCCCTGGCGACTCGGGGGCGATCCCATCTATCGCCGCCCGCCTCCCCTCATCCCCCTTCCGTCCCTCGCCGCCGCTGGAGACGGCTGCCGGCAAAGCCCGCGCGGACGCCGGGGAAGGTGGCGGCAGGAATCTCGGCGCCCGGATCAATCTCGTCGGCCTGCGGGTCGGAGTATTGCATCGGTGGCCTGCGGATCCTTGGGCGGCGGCCCTATCGGCGAGGCGGCGGCGTCTGCTGCTTTGGAGACGTCTGCGACGCCGCCAGCCAGATTTCGGCCTGGTGGCGGGTCGCTGGTGGAGTCCGGCCATGGCGCGGTTCTCCGTTGCGTCAGATCTGGAGGTTCCCTGTCACACCCTACATTTTGTAACATTTCATTTTCATTAATAAAGCATGAAAATTTGGACCAACAAAAACTTTTGCATTATTTGGCTTTTATTTGGAGTTGGTTTTCTCTGTGTGCTTCTTTTCAAGTGCTTCTTAAACTCAACTACTCCACCCTATATATTTCATCTCCTTGCCCCAAACTCCTGCCAATGACCATGCCATGTGTATAGTGCAATATAGAATTTTCTTACAAAAATAATTTGGCCAGAAAGTATTTTCTAAAGTTAGTTTTCCAAAAACCCCTGAATTGAGGTTTGCACTGCAAGTACTTAATTAAGGGCAGTAAAAATCTTTCTAAAAATATATTTGACTCCTATTAGATATAGGATACCTAGAAACCACAAAAATATAATTTTTAAAGTTGTTTTACTATTTTATTTAAAATCTTTTTCTTAAGGCCAGAAATGGTCTTTAATAGGGAAAAATTATTTTATTGTCTTAAAAATATTTGACAAAAATTAGGGAAACTCAGTGGACATATATTTTCCATATATAAGAGTTTCAACACATGGTCATGTTCAAAATATTGGTCAAAACCCTCTAAAACCCTTCCTGGATATTTCAAGCTTTTGGAATATTTACAAAGGAAATATTCTCCAAAAATTCCAAGAAAATTTTATCATGTCAAATATGACATACTAGATGATCTTGCCAAGTCTCATGACTTGGAGAACAAGATAACATCATCAAAACCCCTCAAAACCATTTATGTCCATTTTGAAGTTTGGGCAACATTACATTGCCAAACATGACCAAATGTTCTCAAACTTGGTTCACTTGCTCCAATGGTCTAATTATGAATATAGACCAAATGGCACAGGTTGGAGAAGAAGAAATCTTGGTCAAGTGCCCCAAAACCCTCTCTGACCAGAATCAAATTTGAACTACTTTGTACTACCAACTTTTTCTCCAAGACCCCAACTTTGGTGAGCCTGATCACATGACCAAATAAGGCCACCACACCAAGTGGTGCATCAAGGAGAAGTGATCTACTCCACTGGATCTACACAAATCCATTCCTGCCCATTTTTAGGGTTTGCAAAAGTTACATTGGCAACTTTGTCCAAATAAGCTCAGAATGGGTGGAAGGCCCTGATTATATGTGGCATTTCACCCTATGGAGTATCATGGCCAGTGGAAGTCATTAACTTATCCAAAACATCATCAAACACCTTCTGGAGGAATTTTAGAATGATAATTCCAGCCCCTTCCACTAATCTCCTTGAGCCTATCTTTTTACCACAACCCCTCCTCGTTCCCCTCTGCAACTTGGATGCTTTTCTGCCCGAGGAAGCAATGATGAAGGAGGGGGAACCTCATTTGTCTTCTCTGGACAGCAGTTTTCCCTCTCTCTCTCTGCCTTCCTCTCTCCTCTCGGCCCTCCAGAGCATCCTAGGCGCTCTCCTAGTTTTGCCCACACCCACTGTAGCTCCCAGACACAAGTGGACGCGCGCTCGACGCGGGAAAGCCGCGGATGCCGGCCAAAGGCGCGCTCTGGAGCGCCTGGCAGAGCGCCGACCGTTGACACCACGCCTCCCGACCACCTCGTGCCTCCCCCTCGCGCCAGTCGATGTGCCTCGACGTCCGCGACACGCCACCGTGCAGGCCCCCTTGTCTCTCCCTCTCTCTCACCTCCTGCGACGCGTGCCCAGCGCCGCCCGGCTCGGCCAATGCCCGGCCTCGCACGCGCGAACGCCAGAGCCTCTCCCCGCTCTCTCTCCTTCTCCCTGGCGCCCTACTCCACCCCCACGAACACCGTAGACAGCTCCAACCCTCCTCCAACGGCCACCCGAGCCGATCCCGCGGGCACCCGTAGGCCATGCCTACGGTGGACCTCGGCCAGCCTATATAAGGCGACCCCGAGCCTCTCTCTTCCTCCCTGTCGCCTCCACACTCCCAATCGGCCTCCCGCACCACCCACTCCTCTCAGAGCCGCCCGAGCTCGAGATCGAGCTCGAGCTCCGCCGCCTCGGCTCGTCGGCGTTCACGCTGTATAGGCCTTCTCCGCCCAGCTTCTCTCGTCCGAACCGCAAGACGCCACCGATCCTTTCCCCCTCCTTCCCACTTGTTTTGCAGCCGAAACGCCGAGCCGCCGACGCCAAGCGCCTCCGCCAGAACCTCGCCGCCGGGACGAGCCACCCGGCGATCGCGACCACCACCACCCGAACGGCGACACATCGCCGAGCCCAGCGATGCCCTCGCCCGACCTTGCCGTGCCTTGCATCGTCACCGGTGAGCACGCCGCCATCTGGACTCGGGGTTAGGGATGACAGCGGGCCTCGCCTGTCGACCTCTCACCCCATCGCCTCTCTCTCTCTGGCGCTGGGCCCCGCCGTCGTCAAGTTTAAACTCACAGGCGCGTCTTGCGATGCACCAAGGCTCTTGTGGCTGCCTCTCTGGCTGGGCCGCTGCCCTGTGGCTGTTCTGGCCCAGCTTGCACAGGAGCCTTTTTCCTTTTTCTTTTCTGTCGCTTTTCCAAAAATTCCACAGGGCAAAATATTTGTCCAAATGAAATAATTCCAACTCCTAAAATCTCAGAATAATCCCACCTATTTAATGATATATCTTTCATGCACATCCATTACACTTTTCTGTTCTGTTCAAATTTAAATTCAAATTTGAACAATAAAACCTCTGTTTGAAAATCCACAACTCTGTTTCCCTAGCTCCAAATTCAAAACCAAGAATTTTGCCCTTCCTAGTTTTCCTCCTGGTATTTTACAAAAATAAGTTGACATTTTTCTGAGCACTTTGACTTTTCTGTTTTTATTATTGTCTTATTTTCCCGTTATTTTCTTGCGACGTTAGATCCCGTATTTGACGAGGTAGCTGAGGAAGAAGGAGGAGCAGGGCCTGAAGACTTTGAAGACCAAGCCAACCAAGGCAAGCAGCCCTTTGACCATGTCTATGAAACCCCTTTTTTTATGCATGTCATATATATAGCTCTTTATTATTGTTGTTTCAGAATCATGGTGAGATGGTGAACCACGTGAGTTGGTTGCCTCCGTTATATCCTCGTTGATACTTGCATTGTGCATGGCCCTACCTTCTTATGAGGGTTATGCCGGTGGGAGTAGATAGGATGATAAGTAGAGCTACGCAAAAAGGGACGGGGATATGCATGGTGATGGAGACAAGTATCTTCAAAAGACTTTTCGAAAACCCCGCCGGGTGCCACTTATGCCCGAGGGAGATGATGAGATGGGTGACCACTTGATGACGAAGTGGTGTGCCAAGTAAAGTGTGTGTTGTTTTCAAAACGGATTGGTCGGAGTTGCGACCGTTATTCCAACCTTACATGCGCAACCACTCTACCCTTATATGGGAAAGGGCATTATTGAGTACCTAGACCGATACTAGCTTGGAGCCCGCATTACTAGTGACGGGGGAGAGTTGGTGCTCTCTCTTGGGACAGGGTCGTGCTGTAGGGCGGCCATGACCATCTTTATGGGGCACCGGACACACCGCTGGTACCCGTGCTGTGGTATGTGATGAATATGGGAGCAAGGCTCCACGAAAATGTTATGTGAAATGTGGGGCACGGGGGTTACTGCCAATCGAGTGGACTCCATGTTAGTGTCGTCTAGGGAAAGGTAGTGATCGGGTGCTTACCCCGGGTACTTGAGGTATCGTGGGTCGTGGATGACACGGAAGTTCCCCGGATCTAGTGGGTAAAGTGTGCAACCTCTGCAGAGTGTAAAACTATTCGAATAGCTGTGTCCACGGTCAAGGACAGTTGGGTAACCACTCTTGGGCTACGTCCACTTGTTTACAAACCTAGCGTGTGTGATGATGGAAATGACTTGGGTCAAGTCAAAGGACTTGACACGATTGAGATGGGTTGGTGCCCACTCTGTTTATGATAAATGGGTTGGTGCCCACTATATTTATGTTGATATCTGTAACCAGTCCTCATGGTTACTTGGACTCTCTTGATGCATGCTTTATAGGATGTTGAACATGTCATTGCACTCAAAACTAGCTTTCTGCAAAAATTTACCTATGTCATGCATTGTTGTACCTTAAACCAAAACATGGGTTGCTTGCGAGTACATTCAAAGTACTCATTGGCTTGCCACTGGTTATTTAATTGACCAGGCATGGAAGAACCGGAGTTTGAAGAAGAGTTCTTTGGAGACGATCATGCGAACTAGGATGTTTCCCAGTCAGAATGCCTGTAGGGTTAAGGCTGATGGCATGGGTTCTACTTATCGATGACGATTTCCGCTGCTTGTGTTTCATTTGATGTTCAGCCCTTAAGGCTTTATCAATGTAAGACTTGACCATAATGGTCACAATTTGTGTAAGACGGTATGTATGGATGTAAGACTCTTGTTATTCAGCTTCTGTGTGTTCAGTGAGCATTGATCTCTAGGATCACTTTGACACGCAGCATTCGATGGTCTCGACTTATGAGTCGGGCCCCCACAGAGTCGGGTACCAGAGCCATCCCGACCGTAGGAAGCCTTAGGTAGCATGGACGTTAGTTAGAGTGAGACTATCCACAAGATTACCCGTATACCTATGTTTTATGATAAGTATCCCAAACATAGGTCACATTCCCTTTTATTGACCCTTCCCCTTCCACTTTTGTAGATGGTCGTCGTACCTGAGGACTTCCTGACCACCGGATTTCCCGTGCTTCTTGAGGATAGCCTCAGAAGTGCCGCTCACTCGAGCCCCACCTTCTCCTACCACGAGCACCGGGTCAACAAAGACCAAGAAGGAGTATCACGTGGAGGTAGTCGTGAGGGCGAACGACTCCCCGACGAGCTGGTTCTTTGAGGGACCCCAGATGGCGACACTGCTCCTCGCCGTGGAGACTGCTGCCCTCAAGGCGCTGACTCACCTCCGGGATCTCCTGCCAGAGATGGCAAGTGAGCCAGCCACTGCTACCTGCCTTATCGTAAGGAAGGTGATGATGAGAGCAGCGCACCAGACCACCCTTGGACGAAGGACTTTCTCTCGCTTCGCACCTACTTCAGCTTGTGTGCCGACAGCCCCGCACAGCACTGCCTCGAGTCGATGGAGCTTGGAAGGAACTCCACGAGACCAAGGAACTCCTCCGTAGCTCGATGAAGGCGAGCAGGATCAAGAAGGATGGAGCACCTGGACAGCCCGTTGTAGCCTATCGAGGCGGGCGACCCCCACAGGTCACGCATGCCAAGGGATCACCTCAGCCACGCCGTATGACGGCGAAGGAGTACCGCAACCTCTTCACGACGCCACCGGCAAAGCAGCGTCGTGTTCAGCTCCTCCACTCCCCACTCCCTCAAGTGATGAAGAGACTAAGACAGATGAAGATGAGGAGGAAGACCCAGAGGAGCCAGAATACCCGACCGAGCATTCCACCACTTAGACACTGTTCAGGACTAGGATAGGCCAGTCCGTAACCCTATGGTAGGATAGGTCGTGTACCCCTTTTGCGAAGTCGAGTCCTTGTAATGGTTCATATGAAACCATGTTGTGTTGTGTTTGCTTTCAACTTGCTTTGATGAAGTCGTACTTTCCCTTCGGGAACTTGTAAACGACTACATCCCCCATTTGGTTTTAATGCATGAGTTTGGCCCTTCTGGCCTTGTTTAACTTAAATTGTGTCACACCACCCCCTTACTAGGCGTCCCATCTATATTGCTTTCCCTCATTTTATTTTCCCAATCATGAGACCTTGACCGCTCCAACAAGATGCCTGTTGTAACACGTACTGGTACCTCTACCCAACCGCAAGAAGCCGGAGGTTCGGCTGAGGCAGGAGCCAGCCAGGACCAAGCCCAAGGACATACTCCACCACCACCACCTCCTCCGAACATGGACATGGCTCAGCTTCTCCAAGCCTTCCGAGAGGAGCGCCAAGCCAACACTACAGCCCTCCAGATGATTGCTCAAGCTGTCAATCGCCAGCCGGCGGGACACGGCCATGGACGTTCCACGCTGGTGGAGTTCAAGAAGCATGCACCACCCACCTTCATCGAGATCGCTGAACCCCGGATGCGCACGATCGGGTCCGCACCATTGAGGATCTGCTGGCACTAGTCGATGCACCGAGGACCGCGAGAAGGTGGCGATGTCGCCCATCGCCTCGGGCAATCGCCAGAGCTTGGTGGGATGGATTTAAGGCCATGCATGCCGAGCAAGACATCACTTGGGATACCTTCAAGACAGAATTCCATAGGCCCACATTCCTTCCGGAATCATGGCCATCAAGAAGCGTGAGTTCCGAGCCCTCAAGCAAGGTAGTAGCACTATCAAGGAGTACATGCGAAGTTCGGTGTTCTCTCAAGGTATGCCCCGAGGATGTCAAGACCGATGCCGCTAAAGGGAGCGCTTCATGGAAGGCCTTAACCAGACTCTGCAAGACTCGCTTGTTGTGTGCGATCGCCCGACCTTTCCTCGATCTGGTGAATAAGGCACTCATGCTTGAGGACAAGCGACGTGCCTTGGATGACACTCGAAGCGCAAGATAATCAACAAGGGTAGCTCCAAAGAACTGAAGCCTCGTCCGTGGCAGCCAGCTCGGTCAAGCCAACCTATCAAGAACCAAGAGCTCCTCGCACCCGCACCAACTATCCACCTCAGCAGATGCCAACCCCAGTGCCAGCTTACAACAACCCCAATAACAATGTCGGTAAGGGCGCATCCCCAACCAAGTCACTTGCTTTGATGTGGACAGCCAGACATTACTCCAAGAATTGCCCCAACAAGAAGCCCGACGCCTTGCCCCAATGCGCAGAACCGGGACAAGGCGGTGGAATGCCACCAAGGAACCAAGCTCCCGCAACCTGCCCAACAACGGCAGGGTCGTGTGAATCATGTCATCGCAGAAGAAGCCCAGAAGACCGGACGTCGGCCGGGTACGCCTTGTCAATTCCGCACCAAGAATCGCTTTTGTTTGATTCTCGAGCCACGATTCATTTGTCACCCAAAGTTTTGCATTAAAAAGTGGCATGACCCCTACACCCCTGAATAACCCTATGGTGGTACAAACCCCCGGAGCAGAGATGAGAGCCAAGACAGGATGTAAAGGAGTCGGGATTAATATTAACGGGGTAGACTTCCTAGCAGACCTTATCATCCTAAAATCACAAGGCTTGATGTGATCTTAGGAATGAATTGGCTCAGAAGCACCAAGGCTTGATAGATTGCGCCAACCGGTCTCATCACTATGACCAATGACCAAGGAGTCGGTTAAATTTGCCTCCAACTCCTCTTCGCTCAAGCCAACCAAGTCAACCGTCTGATCGAAGTTGGATTGGAACAAGTGCCGTAGTATGCGAATACCCCGATGTTTTTCCTGATGAGCTACCGGGAATGCCTCCTGACCGAGACATTGAGTTCATCATCGAGCTCATACCCGGAGCAGGACCCATCTATAAGAAGCCTTATAGAATGGGGTCGGAGGAGTTAGCAGAATTGAAGAAACAGCTGGAAGAGCAGTTGAGGAAGGGATTTATCCGCCCTAGTGCCTCCCCTTGGGGATCACCTGTTCTGTTTGTGGCAAAGAAGGACGGTACCATCCGCTTGTGCATTGACTACCGCTCCCTCAACGAAATTACAATCAAGAATAAGTACCCACTTCCCAAGATTGAAGATCTGTTTGATCAACTCAATGGGGCCAAGGTGTTCTCCAAGATCGACCTCAGATCTGGGTACTACCAACTGAAAATCAGACCCCAAGATATTCCGAAGACGGCATTCGTAACCAGATATGGCTCAGATGAGTGCACGGTCATGTCCTTTGATTGACCAATGCCCCGCTTACTTCATGTATCTCATGAATAAGGTCTTAATGGAGTATTTGGACAAGTTTGTCGTTGTCTTCATTTATGACATTCTTGTCTTCTCGAAGTCGGAAGAAGAGCACGAGCAACACTTGAGGATGGTCCTAGACAAGCTTCGAGAGCACCAACTGTATGCCAAGTTCAGCAAGTGTGAATTCGCTGCGTGAAGTTGGATTCTGGGTCATGTTTTAATCGAAGAGGGATTGTCAATCGACCTGCTAAGATTGAAGCCGTGGTGAATGGCAATCCCCGAGCAATGTGAAGGAAGTCGAAGCTTCCTCGGACTCATGGATATTACCGCAAGTTCGTTGAAGGATTCTCAAGCATTGCCCGACCCATGACTCAGCTCTTGAAGAAGGACAAGAAGTTCAATGGAGGCCGTGCGAAGAGAGCTTCCAGAGTGAAGAAGAGATCGACCACCGCCCGAGCCTCGCCACACCGCATATACACAAGGAGTTTGTGATATATTGTGATGCGCCAAGAATCGGATGGGAGGTGTTCGATGCAAGAAGGCAGAGTCGTAACCTACCTTTCGAGGCAACTACGACCTCATGAAGAGAACTATGCTACTCATGACCTTGAGCTAGCAGCAAGGGTTCATGCCACAAGACTTGGCGACATTACCTCTTGGGAAGCGATGTGAGATATACACGGATCACAAAAGTCTGAAGTATATTTTCACCAAAGGAATTGAACATGAGGCGAGAAGATGGTTAGAGTTGATAAAGGATTATGACCTCGGTGTTCAATACCACCTGGAAAGGCTAATGTGGTAGCAGATGCATTGAGCAGGAAGGCTTGCTCCTTGAATGCTATGCTAAAGCACAAGCTACCCGCCTTGTACGAAGAACTTGAAAGCTTCGGGTTGGAACTGGTTGCACCAGGATTCTTGGCCAACCTCGAAGTTAAGCCTACCTTGATGGATGATATCAAGGAAGCTCAAAAGGGACACGAGAGTATTGAAGGAATCAAGAGGAAGATCAAGGCAGGCAAAGCCTCAGGATTCTCGGAAGATGAGGAAGGAATTGTGTGGTTTGGGAATCGCATCTGCGTGCCCAACAAGGTTGAGCTCAAGAACCTGATCTTGCAAGAAGCTCATGACACCCCATATTCCATCCACCCTGGAGGAACCAAGATGTATCAAGACCTGAGGGAAAGATTTTGGTGGCACGGGATGAAAAGGGAGATTGCCACCTATGTTGCAAAGTGTGACGATGCCGAGAGTCAAAGTTGAACATCGCGACCCACCGGATTGTTGCAACCCCTCAAGGTGCTGAATGGAAGTGGGACAAAGTCGATGGACTTCATCACCGGTTTACCCAGTCAAGCAAGGGACATGACTCCATATGGGTCATTGTTGACCATTTGACCAAGGTGGCCCACTTCATTCTGTCAAGACGACCTACAAGGGGAACCAGTTAGCCGCCTCTACATCAACCGAATCGTGAGCCTTCATGGTGTTCCCAAGGAGATTGTGTCAGATCGAGGAACCCAGTTCACCTCAAGGTTTTGGAAGAAATTCCAGGAGGCCATGGGGACCAAGTTATCCTTCAACACTGCTTTCCACCCACAGACCGGAGGTCAGACAGAACGAGTAAATCAGATACTCGAAGACATGCTCCGAGCCTGTGTCTTAGCTTATGGAGCTAAGTGGGAAGATTGCCGCCCTTTCGCCGAGTTCTCTTACAACAACAGTTACCAGGCAAGCCTTCAGATGGCACCATTTGAAGTGTTATACGAGCAGAAGTGCCGCACACCCCTCAATTGGTCAGAGACCGGAGAAGGACTTGTCTTTGGGCCGGATATCCTTCGTGAAGCCGAAGAGCAAGTCCAGCTTGTCAGAGAGCATCTGAAGTCTGCCAAGTCAAGACAGAAGATCTACGCTGACTCACGTCGTAGGGACATAAACTTCCGAGTTGGAGACCATGTCTATCTCCGGGTCACCCCTCTCAAAGGAGCCCAGCGCTTCCATGTCAAAGGAAAGCTCACACGAGATACATTGGCCCCTTCAAGATCATCGAGCGACGAGGGAAGTGGCTTACCAGCTGGAACTTCCACGAACTTTCGATGTGCACAACGTGTTCCACGGTCACAACTCCGAAGTGTCTCCAAGTTCCGCATAAGCTGATCTCTACAAGGACGCCAATCACCGTGCCATTGACCTTCAGCCTAATTTGACTTACCGTGAGAGGCCCATCTGCATTCTCGATGAGGCCGAGCGACATACTCAAGCCGCACCATCAAGTACTTCAAGGTCCAATGGAGCAACCACATCAAGGTAGCAACTTGGGAGCGTGAAGACTACCTTAGATCCGAAGTTTCAGATCTCTTTAAAGTTTAGCTTAGGAATCTCGGGGACGAGATTCTTGTAAGGGGGGTAGGTCTGTCACACCCTGCATTTTGTAACATTTCATTTTCATTAATAAAGCATGAAAATTTGGACCAACAAAAACTTTTGCATTATTTGGCTTTTATTTGGAGTTGGTTTTCTCTGTGTGCTTCTTTTCAAGTGCTTCTTAAAGTCAACTACTCCACCCTCTATATTTCATCTCCTTGCCCCAAACTCCTGCCCAATGACCATGCCATGTGTATAGTGCAATATAGAATTTTCTTACAAAAATAATTTGGCCAGAAAGTATTTTCTAAAGTTAGTTTTCCAAAACCCCGAATTGAGGTTTGCACTGCAAGTACTTAATTAAGGGCAGTAAAAATCTTTCTAAAATATATTTGACTCCTATTAGATATAGGATACCCAGAAACCACAAAAATATAATTTTTAAAGTTGTTTTACTATTTTATTTAAAAGCTTTTTCTTAAGGCCAGAAATGGTCTTTAATAGGGAAAAATTATTTTATTGTCTTAAAAATATTTGACAAAAATTAGGGAAACTCAGTGGACATATATTTTCCATATATAAGAGTTTCAACACATGGTCATGTTCAAAATATTGGTCAAAACCCTCTAAAACCCTTCCTGGATATTTCAAGCTTTTGGAATATTTACAAAGGAAATATTCTCCAAAAATTCCAAGAAAATTCTATCATGTCACATATGACATATTAGATGATCTTGCCAAGTCTCATGACTTGGAGAACAAGATAACATCACCAAAACCCCTCAAAACCATTTCTGTCCATTCTGAAGTTTGGGCAACATTACATTGCCAAACATGACCAAATGTTCTCAAACTTGGTGCACTTGCTCCAATGGTCTAATTATGCATCTAGACCAAATGGAACAGGTTGGAGAAGAAGAAATCTTGGTCAAGTGCCCCAAAACCCTCTCTGACCAGAATCAAATTTGAACTACTTTGTACTACCAACTTTTTCTCCAAGACCCCAACTTTGGTGAGCCTGATCACATGACCAAATAAGGCCACCACACCAAGTGGTGCATCAAGGAGAAGTGATCTACTCCGCTGGATCTACACAAATCCATTCCTGCCCATTTTTAGGGTTTGCAAAAGTTACATTGGCAACTTTGTCCAAATAAGCTCGTAATGGGTGGAAGGCCCCGATTATATGTGGCATTTCACCCTATGGAGTATCATGGCCATGGAAGTCATTAACTTATCCAAAACATCATCAAACACCTTCGGAGGAATTTTAGAATGATAATTCCAGCCCCTTCCACTAATCTCCTTGAGCCTATCTTTTTACCACAACCCCTCCTCGTTCCCCTCTGCAACTTGGATGCTTTTCTGCCCGAGGAAGCAACGATGAAGGAGGGGGAAACCTCATTTGTCTTTTCTGGACAGCAGTTTTCCCTCTCTCTCTCTCTGCCTTCCTCTCTCCTCTCGGCCCTCCAGAGCATCCTAGGCGCCTCCTAGTTTTGCCCACACCCACCGTAGCTCCAGACACAAGTGGGCGCCGCCGACGCTGAAAGCCGCGGATGCCGGCCAAAGGCGCTTCTGGGCGCTGGCAGAGTGCCGACCGTTGACACCGCGCCTCCCGACCACCTCGTGCCTCCCCTCGCGCACCGATGTGCCTCGGCGTCTGCGACACGCCACCGCAGGCCCCTTGTCTCTCCTCTCTCTCACCTCTCTGCGGCCTTGGCGCCCAGCCCGCCTCGGCTCGGCCAATGCCCGGCCTACGCCGCGAACGCCAGAGCCTCTCCCGCTCTCTCTCCTTCTCCTGGCGCCTTACTCCACCCCCACGAACACCGTGAGACAGCTCCAACCTCCTCCAACGGCCACCCGAGCCGATCCAGGCACCAGAGGCCATGCCTACGGTGGACTTCGCCAGCCTATATAAGGCGCACCCCAGCCTCTCTCTTCCTCCTGCCGCCTCCACACCCCCAATCGCCTCCCGCACCACCCACTCTCTCCAGAGCCGCCCGAGCTCGAGATCGAGCTCGAGCTCCGCCGCCTCGGCTCGTCGGCGTTCACGCTGTATAGGCCTTCTCCGCCCCGCTCTCTCGATCCGAACCGCAAGACGCCACCGATCCTTTCCCCCTCCTTCCCACTTGTTTTGCAGCCGAAGCGCCGAGCCGCCGACGCCTCGGCGCCTCACAGAACCTCGTCGCCGGCGAAGCAGGCCACCCCGGCGACCGCGACCACCACCACCCGAACGGCGACACATCGCTGAGCCCAAGAAGGTTCTCGCCCGACCTTGTCGTGCCTTGCATCGCCGCCGGTGAGCACGCCGCCATCTCGACTCGGGTTAGGGATGACAGCGGGCCTCCTGTCGACCTCTCACCCCATCGCCCTCTCTCTCTCGCTGGCGCCTGGGCCCCGCCCGTCAGGTTTAAACCTTGCGCGCGCGTGCGTGCACCAGTGCGCTGGGCTGCCTCTCTGGCTGGGCCGCTGCCCTGTGGCTGTTCTGGCCCAGCTAGCACAGGAGCCTTTTTCCTTTTTCTTTTTTGTCGCTTTTCCAAAAATTCCACAGGGCAAAATATTTGTCCAAATGAAATAATTCCAACTCCTAAAATCTCAGAATAATCCCACCTATTTATTGATATATCTTTCATGCACATCCATTACACTTTTCTGTTCTATTCAAATTTAAATTCAAATTTGAACAATAAAACCTCTGTTTGAAAATCCACAACTCCGTTTCCCTAGCTCCAAATTCAAAACCAAGAATTTTCCCCTTCCTAGTGTTCCTCCTGGTATTTTACAAAAATAAGTTGACATTTTTCTGAGCACCTTGACTCTTCTGTTTTTATTATTGTCTTATTTTCCAGCTATTTTCTTGCGACGTTAGATCCCGTATTTGACGAGGTAGCTGAGGAAGAAGGAGGAGCAGGGCCTGAAGACTTTGAAGACCAAGCCAACCAAGGCAAGCAGCCCTTTGACCATGTCTATGAAACCCTTTTTTTATGCATGTCATATATATAGCTCTTTATTATTGTTGTTTCGGAATCATGGTGAGATGGTGAACCACGTGGGTTGGTTGCCTCCGTTATATCCTCGTTGATACTTGCATTGTGCATGGCCCTACCTTCTTATGAGGGTTATGCCGGTGGGAGTAGATAGGATGCTAAGTAGAGCTACGCAAAAAGGGACGGGGATATGCATGGTGATGGAGACAAGTATCTTCAAAAGACTTTTTGAAAACCCCGCCGGGTGCCACTTATGCCCGAGGGAGATGATGAGATGGGTGACCACTTGATGACGAAGTGGTGTGCCAAGGAAAGTATGTGTTGTTTTCAAAACGGATTGGTCGGAGTTGCGACCGTTATTCCAACCTTACATGCGCAACCACTCTACCCTTATATGGGAAAGGGCATTATTGAGTACCTAGACCGATACTAGCTTTGAGCCCGCATTACTAGTGACGGGGGAGAGTTGGTGCTCTCTCTTGGGACGGGGTCGTGCCAGGTAGGGCGGCCATGACCATCTTTATGGGGCACCGGACACACCGCTGGTACCCGTGCGGTGGTATGTGATGAATATGGGAGCAAGGCTCCACGAAAATGTTATGTGAAATGTGGGGCACGGGGGTTACTGCCAATCGAGTGGACTCCATGTTAGTGTCGTCTAGGGATAGGTAGTGATCGGGTGCTTACCCCGGGTACTTGAGGTATCGCGGGTCGTGGATGACACGGAAGTTCCCCGGATCTAGTGGGTAAAGTGTGCAACCTCTGCAGAGTGTAAAACTATTCGAATAGCCGTGTCCACGGTCAAGGACAGTTGGGTAACCGCTCTTGGGCTACGTCCACTTGTTTACAAACCTAGCGTGTGTGATGATGGAATGACTTGGGTCAAGTCAAAGGACTTGACACGATTGAGATGGGTTGGTGCCCACTGCTTATGATAAATGGGTTGGTGCCCACTATATTTATGTTGATATCTGTAACCAGTCCTCATGGTTACTTGGACTCTCTTGATGCATGCTTTATAGGATGTTGAACATGTCATTGCACTCAAAACTAGCTTTACGCAAAAATTTACCTATGTCATGCATTGTTGTACCTTGAACCAAAACATGGGTTGCTTAAGTAGTACATTCAAAGTACTCATTGGCTTGCCATCGGTTATTTAATTGACCAGGCATGGAAGAACCGGAGTTCGAAGAAGAGTTCTTTGGAGACGATCATGCGAACTAGGACGTTTCCCAGTCAGAATGCCGGTAGGGTTAAGGCTGATGGAATGGGTTCTACTTATCGACGACGATTTCCGCTGCTTGTGTTTCATTTGATGTTCAGCCCTTAAGGCTTTATCAATGTAAGACTTGACCATAATGGTCACAATTTTTGTAAGACGGTATGTATGGATGTAAGACTCTTGATATTCAGCTTCTGTGTGTTCAGTGAGCATTGATCTCTGGGATCACTGTACACGTGCATTCGGTGGTCTCGACTTATGAGTCGGGCCCCCACATTCCCCTTTCTCCTGCTGCCTCTGTCGTCGTCCCGATGGTTTGCGGTTGCAGGCTCCGATGGTGGTGAGCCCTGGTGGTGTACTTTGGGTCCGGGGAAAACCTTGGCCAGTCTAGCTGGCCCGGCGGCGGCGACGCCCATGGGCGCCGCTTTCCTTCATGAAGGCGCAGCTGAGGGCCCAATCCCCGATCCCCGGTCGCGTGAAAACCTTCAATCCTTTTCGGATCTGGCGGCAACGGCGCTTTTTGCGTCATGACCTTCCTGGAGGTGTCGTCAGGGACACTGGGGCTCGGTTGGGAGTGCAGAGGATCTACAGGTGGAGGGGATAGGACCAGTGGTAGAAGGTGGTGTTCGCGAAGGAGGAGCGGTGTTGCATCTGACACGTCGACAATGGCGGGTCTCAGCGGCATGGAGCAGCGGGGTCTCGCTGCTGGGCGTGTGTTGATGGACGAGCGCAGGATGGTGGCGTTGTCTGGCGTCGTGGTGACGTCGACGACAGCTAGACCGGGCAAGGTAGATGCATCAGTACATCTTTGAAGATGGATTGGTGTCAGGTGGCTGCGGCGGCCTCATACCCGGCAGGCGTCCTGATTGAGGAGTGCGCCGGACCGGTGGGTGAACCATACCCGACAGGCGTCCTGGATGGGAACTCAGGTTTTAGATGTTAAGTTTGGCTGCGAGGTCTGTTTAGTATTAGGCTCAGACTATCAGCATCCCTTTATCAAATGAATAGGAGTAGCAACAGATGTTGCCTAGACAGTGGCTTCAGACTTACTGATTTATTTCTTTGTAAGATCTTTTGAGAATAATTAATAAAGTGGCTGTATGCATCGTCCAGATGCAGATGCCGGGGGTCTTCCTCCTTTTCTAAAAAAACAAAGTAGTGACGAAGTTGATCTTGCTTTCATATGACAAGCGTTTGTTTTATCCAGCAGAAATGAGAAGAGACATGGACAATCCCATGTATTTTAGTGTGGCCGAACAATGTCGCCCGAGTATATATACCTACTGAAATATATTTATTTCGTGGTAACTTTACCATTTACTTAGATATGATTGCTCTTCTCCCTGATTTTTTTAGTGAAATTTTGTCAGACGACCAAAATAATGCTTACCTTCTATCTGTCTAATGATACAGAAAGTTTTTTACTGCAGTCATATCATGAGGTCATCTTGCATAAATTGTGGTGGGTGAAGAAATTCTAGGTCGATGTTCGCGAGGATATTAAGCACGGGTAAGAATGCAACAAATTCAAACGACGCCAATTCAACATTACCCGCATGACAGACAAGATCAACTTCTATTGGTTGAAGAAATAGAGCGCTAATTAAAGTAAGGATTTGAGAAAACTTCAGGACAAGTAACCACCCGACGAAATGATTATATTATGTACAATGGTTCTATCCTAGCAATGCCACGTAGGATAAATAATGAATTGGGGGAGAGAGAAATCATAAGAGAAGGCTCGTCTTCTCTTAATTAAGAGAAGGCAAAAGATGATCTCTTAGCACAATATGTCTCACCATGTTTTTAGGAATAACTAGTTATTAAAGATAAGGCTAAGAGATGACCCATTATAGACATGTTTTTTTGTCATCTTCATATTACATGTAAGATTTAAGATAAGACTACCTTATCAACCATTGTACATTGCCCTTATCCTCTGATGAAGAAATTGACGACAAGAGATAAAGACCAAAAGCAGATGTTCGCAGCACTGATGAAATACAATATACTTTATTGAATGATCCTCTTTATTCACGGTATGCCATGCCGTCTAGATATATGATATATTATCATAATCAGGTGTTTATCACGCATGTATGCATCTAGCTATGCAATCTAATCAAACAATCGAAATCATCTATTGTACCTTTCTCACACAAGCATATACCTGCTCACCAAAAATTTACACAAAAGTTACCTATCAAAACCCTATTATGGTAGCAGACTCGAGCAACAATAGATTAAGTTGCAATTTGATCAACGATGGGCTCAAGCTCGGGCGCGGCGTGCCGCCGCGTCTCTGCCTGCTAGTATATATGCACCTGTCCTTAGCGTTCAGCTCCACAAATCATTGCTCCTCTCTCTCAGCGGCAATCAGTCTCAACACTTCTTGCACACGAGTAAGCGAGGGACGACATGCCTGCCGGGAAGACGATGGAGCAGAACACGGCGACGGAACCCATCAGGTGCAAAGGTACTCGATCGCCGACGACGTACTGGCCTTCGTCTACCTCCATCCCCTGTCCAAACCCGCACGCAGCTTGTAGCTAAACACGGCACGTACGTGCGCATGCAGCGGCGGTTTGCAAGGTGGCCGGACAGCCGCTGGAGATGGAGGAGGTGGAGGTGGCGCCGCCGCGGGCGCACGAGGTCCGCATCAGGATACTCTGCACCTCGCTCTGCCACACGGACGTCACCTTCTGGCGCTTGAAGGTGCGTGGGTTCTTCACCTTCGCTGATTCGATCTTTTGTACGGTTTGTTCATCAGGGTATGCTCCTTATCTTCTTCTTTTTTGTAGGGTTTCCCGCCCCGGCATCCGTCAATCCTGGGGCACGAAGCAGCCGGGTAAATGCATGATTTATCTATCTTTGTCTTCCGTTCGCGGAATGATTACAACCTGAGTAGGAATTGTCATGGGATTGGCTGTCCGTCATTTCCAGAACGTCGGCTATCCGTTCCCAAATGACACTCAATTCATCTGAAATCCTACTCAAAAGTTTACGATGAAACCCGAAGTTATTTGAAATTTTAACCCCGTTAGCCACACCAAGTACTAAGTTTCTTCACGTTTCTTTTGGAGTGAAACGTTTTCTTTACAACTGGGTTTGCCATTGCCTCACTGGGGACCTAGATGCTGATGGATAAGTTACAAGTAATGTTGCTTTCAGAAATTCGTCAATAGAGAACAGTGCACAAGATAATTCTTTGCCTACCAAATCCGAGGCCCACGTTGTTTGTTCGACTGCGCATTTTCCTTTTTGAATGAAAGGGGTTTCCTCCGCCCCAATTTTATAAAATGAAGCAAAAAGCCAACAACAATTCTTTTGATGGCTTCTAGAATAAGTTGCAATAAGCTGCCCCCTACCTAGTTTATGCTGGAATTTAGTCTATATTGGGCAGCCCAATAACTATTTCAGAAATTCCTAATAAATCCTAGAGGCCCACTTAGCCCATTTGTGCAAGGCAAGGGATACTATTAAAGTTTAGTCCCACATTGCTAGTCTAGTGGGAGTTGGACCTCCTTATAAGGGAGGTTCTTTCTCTACTTGAACGAGCATGAGAACAAGAGGGACATCCACGCGCGCTCCTCCTCCGCCGCCACGCCACGCCACGCCTCGTCGCGTCGCGGGTTGCGGGAATGAGCCGAGCCGATGTCTAAAAGGTCACTTGGGAGCTGGAAAGTTTTGCGGTAGTGGACAATTAATATGAACGGCGCACCCTTCGCGTGCCGCCTGTTCACTTCGCCTCCTCCGTTGCTTCAGCTCCCGACGCAACCTCTCGCCTCCTTCTCTTGCGCCTATAAAGGGAGGTCGCTCCTCTCGTCGAGACGCACAGAATCTCTTCCTCCTCTCGCCACAAGTTCCATTCTCTGCGCTGCTGTTATCTTCCTCATCCCGGCTTGCGGCGTGCCGCGAAGTCGGGACAAGAGGCCTCCGGAACCGCACCTTTTGAGTCCTGTACGGGAGAAGGGTGATAAGGTTTTTGGGGAGCGCTCTGCGCGACTACTGGCTGCTTCATCACGGACGATCCGGTCGCCGCCGACTACTTCCCCGACGACGACTTCTTCCCCGACGTCGACAACCTCCTCGACGACATGGCTGGCGACGACACCGACCCTAAGTCCAGTGCTGCTGCTGCTGCTGTCCCGTATGTCTTTTTCTTTCTGTCACATGTTCTGTCACATGTCCTGCCACAGTCACTTCTACTAGTACTTGCCCTACAAATGTTAGGTTCTACTTCATATATGCAACTAGTTCTACCGTCTGCTATAGATATGTTTGGCTATGGTTCATATATGCAGAAGCTATTTACCTTCTCTCTGTCAGAACGCATGACTTGCTTTATCTCTATTACTATAGTCATGTTTTATCTACTATTTCTGCTAATAAAATCATTCTGTAAATTGCTCATTTTTCCAACAATCCAAAAACCTTATTATAGGCAATTTACCTCGAATGGTTTTGCTGCTTCCATGAGACCTCCTATGTTTGAGGGTATCCACTATAAGAGGTGGCGCGTGAGAGCAGTCTTATGGTTTCAAACCATGAGTTGCTATGACGCCACGCTTGGCAAACCTGAAGGAGAACTTGATGTCCAACAAGCACAAGCTTTTCAGAAAATGGATACTCTGTTTAAGGCTGCTCTTTTGAGTGTTCTTGGAGAGAACATCGTTGATGCTTATGCGTCAATTGATAATGGAAAAGATATGTGGGATGCACTCGAGGCTAAGTTTGGGGTCTCGGATGCTGGCACTGAGCTGTACATCATGGAGCAATTCTATGATTACAGGATGACTGAAGAGCGCTCCGTGGTTGAGCAAGCTCATGAGATACGATCGTTTGCTAGAGAACTTGAGCACTTCGGGCTTATACGCTACGGACAAGTTTGTTGCGGGGTATCATCACTAAGCTTCCTCCTTCGTGGAGGAACTTTGCTACCTTGTGAAGCATAAGAGGCAGGAGTTTTCCGTCCGGATCTCATTGGCACTCTTGATGTGGAAGAAAAGGCGAGAGCAAAGGACACACGTGCTCGAGGTATTGAGGAGGATCTAGTGCCAATGTGGTACGTAAATGTAACTTCCAGCCCCACAAGTTCAAGAACAAGGGCAAGTTTGATGGTAAAGCAAAGTTTGATGGGAAGAACAAGGCTGTGCAACACACGAACTTCAAGAAGAAGAATGGCAAGAAGAAAGGTGCTTGTCATGTGTGTGGAGATCCCGATCATTGGGCTCCTAGTTGCCCCAATCGCTATGACAAGCGTAATCTCGGAAAGGCGGCAAGACCGCTAATGTTGTCATCGGAGACATTGACATGAAGGATGTTGGGTATGGTATATTTCCACTATTCTTTCAAGATGTCATTCTCTGATTGGTTAATTGACACGGTGCTAATGTGCATGTATGCGGTGATATTTCCATGTTTTCGTCTTATCGGATCATAGGGACTTCAACCGTCTTGATGGGCAACGGTTCAAGTGCTTCGCTCGTGGTGTTGGCACGGTCGATCTGAAGTTTACTTGGGGAAGATCGTCTTGGTGAAGAACGTGCATTATGTCCCCTCCGTCAATAAAAATCTTGTTAGCGGATCTCTTCTGTGTAGAGATGGCTACAAGCTTGTCTTTGAGTCGAATAAATTTGTAATATCCAAGTATGGAACCTTTGTCGGTAAAGGCTATGAGTCGAGGCCTGTTTGATTATCCTTATCAGATGTTTGCAATAAAGTTGTTAATCATATTTGCAACAATAGTGAATCAAATGTGTGGCATTCACGACTTTGTCATGTTAACTTTGGTTGCATGACGCGACTAGCGAAGTTGAACTTAATCCCTAGTTTTACCACCGTTAAGGGATCTAAGTGTCAAGTGTGTGTGCAAGCTAAGCAACCTCGTAAATCTCATGTGACTGCGGAGACGAGAAATCTTGCACCACTAGAACTTATACATTCAGATCTATGTGAAATGAATGGTGTTTTGACAAAAGGTGGAAAGAAATATTTCATGACGTTAATTGACGACTCCACTAGATACTGCTGTGTGTATCTTCTGAAATCTAAGGATGAGGCTTTGAACTTTTTCAAGATCTACAAAGCTGAAGTGGAAAACCAACTTGATCGAAAAATCAAGAGGCTTAGGTCCGACCGTGGCGGAGAGTATTTTTCCAATGAATTTGATGCTTTTATGCGGAACATGGTATAATCCATGAGAGGACGCCTCCTACTCACCTCACCAAATGGGGTGGCGAAAGAAAGAACCGTACTCTAACTGATTTGGTTAACGCCATGTTAGACACATCGGGTCTATCCAAGGCATGGTGGGGGGAGGCGATATTGACAGCATGTCATGTCCTAAATCGAGTCCCCACAAAGAACAAAGAGATAACTCCATTCGAGGAATGGGAGAAGAAAAGGTTAAAACTCTCTTATCTGCGAACATGGGGTTGTTTACGAAAGTCAATGTTCCAATTCCAAAGAAGCGGAAGCTTGGACCAAAGACTGTGGATTGTGTTTTCTTGGGATATGCTTTTCATAGCATTGGCTATAGATTCTTGGTTGTAAAATCTGAGGTACCTGACATGCATGTCGGTATGATCATGGAGTCGAATGATGCGACTTTCTTTGAAGATATCTTTCCTATGAAGGATATGGCTACCTCATCTAATCAGGAGATGCCTAGTTCATCGAATCAGAACCAGTTTTAATTCTCGAACCTGCCATTTCGATGGAACACTTTGAAAATCTGTGGAGGAAAACAATGAAGTTCCTACTAGGAGCAAGAGATGAGGATTGCAAAGTCCTTTGGTGATGATTTTCTTGTGTATCTCATAGATGATACTCCCAGTTCTATTTCGAGGCCTATGCGTGCAAGATGCCGACTCTTGGAAGGAAGCAGTTAGATGGCGAGATGGATTCCATCTTGGCGAATGAAACTTGGGAGATAACTGATCGTCCTTATGGGTGCAAACCTATAGGATGCAAATGGGTATTCAAGAAGAAGCTTAGGCCTGATGGTACTATTGAAAAGTACAAGGCTCGGCTCGTGGCTAAGGGCTATACCCAAAAGGAAGGTGAAGACTTCTTTGATACTTACTCACCTGTGGCTCGACTGACCACTATTCGAGTTCTACTTTCACTAGCTGCCTCACATGGTCTTCTCGTTCATCAAATGGATGTTAAGACTGCTTTCCTAAATGGAGAGTTGGATGAGGAAATTTATATGGAACAACCAGATGGGTTTGTAATAGATGGTCAGGAAGGGAAAGTGTGCAAGTTGTCAAGTCTTTGTATGGATCAAGCAAGCACCCAAACAAAGGCATGAGAAGTTCGAAGAACTTTAACAGCCGCAGCTTTGTTGTGAACGAAGCTAACAAATGTGTGTACTATCGCCATGGTGGGGGCGAGGGAGTTATGCTTTGCTTGTATGTTGATGACATACTGATTTTCGGAACAAATCTGAATGTTATTAAGGAGGTCAAGGATTTCCTATCTCGTTGTTTTGAGATGAAGGATTTAGGAGTGGCTGATGTCATTCTGAACATCAAGTTGTTGAGAGATGATGATGGTGGGATTACATTGCTTCAATCTCACTACGTGGAAAAGATCTTGAGTCGCTTTGGCTATAGTGACTGCAAGCCCTCTCCAACACCATATGATGCTAGCGTGTTTGCTTCGAAAGAATCAAGAATTGCTAGAGATCAATTGAAGTATTCTCGGATTATTGGCTCGCTTATGTACTTAGCTGCTACAAGACGACATCTCTTTTCTGTTAGCAAGCTGAGCCGGTTTGTCTCAAAACCAGGAGATGTGCATTGAAAGCTCTAGAAAGAGTTTTGCGTTATTTGAAAGGCATCAAATTATGGAATTCACTACACCGGCACCCAAAGGTGCTTGAAGGGTATAGTGACTCAAACTGGATCTCGATCTTGATGAGATAAAGGCCACGAGCGGATATGTGTTCACTCATGGAGGTGGCGCTGTTTCTTGAAGTCTTGCAAGGCACCATCTTAACGAGGTCAACTATGGAAGCGTAACTCACAAAGCACTAGATACAGCTACGGTCGAAGCAGATTGGCCGCGGGCTCTTGAATGACTTGCGGTTGTTGAGAAACCTGCATCGGTATCCTTATGAACTGTGACAATCAAACTGTGATCACGAAAGTGAACAGCTCTAAGGATAACATGAAGTCATCAAGACACGCTCAGAGAAGGTTAAAGTCTGTCAGAAAATGAGAAACTCCGAGTTATTGCATTGGATTATATCCAAACGTCTAAAAATCTGGCAGATCCTTTTACTAAGGGTTTATCACGTAATGTGATAGATAATGCATCGAGGAGATGGGTATGAGACCCACAATATGAGTTGTTCACAAGTGGTAACCTATTCTTTGTGATCGGAGATCCCGTGAATTAGATGTGGAAGACAAGCTGTTGGTCAACCGAGAGGAGAGTATCCTTACTATTCACAATACCACTCCATGAAGATGCAATACTTCCTAAACTGCATGGCAGGTTGATGTATATCTTAATGTGTTCTAAGTGGCTTATTTAAGCGGAGATGTTATCCTGCAGAACATCTTTTGAAGAACACACCTATATGAGTCTGATTGTCAAACGTCGCAATCTATTAGAGTAGGGTTCTCTAGTAAACTCATGAAAGGTCACGGAGTATGACGATAAGCTCCACCAGCAAGGGAAGACTCTCGGTAGCCACGATCGGTCAAGGCTTTATGTGAAGCTAGATTCGCAAAACTTGCGCTCAAGGCCCATCCTTTGCTCAAGTTGCTTACTAGTGTAGCATAGAGTTCTAGGTGGAAGTTCAACTTAACAGTCTCCACTGCAGCATCGGTATATAAAACAGTGTTTTGGAACCAAAGGCAAATTTCTGTGTGCCTCGATCTGGTGGGGATTGCTGAATTTAGTCTATATTGGGCAGCCCAATAACTATTTCAGAAATTCCTAATAAATCCTAGAGGCCCACTTAGCCCATTTGTGCAAGGCAAGGATACTATTAAAGTTTAGTCCCACATTGCTAGTCTAGTGGGAGTTGGACCTCCTTATAAGGGAGGTTCTTTCTCTACTTGAACGAGCATGAGAACAAGAGGGACATCCACGCTCCTCCTCCTCCGCCTCGCCTCGCCTCGCCACGTCACGTCCGACGCTGCACGCAAGGCGTCGCGTTATGGGAATGAGCCGAGCCGATGTCTAATTTTTGCCACGCGCCTTCGGTATACGAAAGGTCACTTGGGAGCTGGAAAGTTTTGCGGTAGTGGACAATTAATATGAACGGCGCACCCTTCGCGTGCCGCCTGCTCACTTCGCCTCCTCCGCTGCTTCACTCCCGACGCAACCTCTCGCCTCCTTCTCTTGCGCCTATAAAGGGAGGTCGCTCCTCTCGAGAGACGCACTGAATCTCTTCCTCCTCTCGCCACAAGTTCCATTCTCTCATTGTGCTGTTATCTTCTTCCTCATCCCGCTTGCGCGCACCATGCGAGTCGGGACAAGAGGGCCTCCGGAACCGCACCTTTTGAGTCTGTGACGGGAGAAGGGTGATAAGGTTTTTGGGGAGCGCTCTGCGCGACTACTGGCTGCTTCATCACAGACGATCCGGTCGCCGCCGACTACTTCCCCGACGACGACTTCTTCCCCGACGTCGACAACCTCCTCGACGACATGGTCTGGCGATTTACACCGACCCTAAGTCCAAGTCTTTGCTGCTGCTGCTGTCCCGTATGTCTTTTTCTTTCTGTCACATGTTCTGTCACATGTCCTGCCACAGTCACTTCTACTAGTACTTGCCCTACAAATGTTAGGTTCTACTTCATATATGCAACTAGTTCTACCGTCTGCTATAGATATGTTTGGCTATGGTTCATATATGCAGAAGCTATTTACCTTCTCTCTGTCAGAACGCATGACTTGCTTTATCTCTATTACTATAGTCATGTTTTATCTACTATTTCTGCTAATAAAATCATTCTGTAAATTGCTCATTTTTCCAACAATCCAAAAACCTTATTATAGGCAATTTACCTCGAATGGTTTTGCTGCTTCCATGAGACCTCCTATGTTTGAGGGTATCCACTATAAGAGGTGGCGCGTGAGAGCAGTCTTATGGTTTCAAACCATGAGTTGCTATGACGCCACGCTTGGCAAACTGAAGGAGAACTTGATGTCCAACAAGCACAAGCTTTTCGAAAATGGATACTCTGTTTAAGGCTGCTCTTTTGAGTGTTCTTGGAGAGAACATCGTCGTGCCATTGGCTCGCTTCCGCTTGTCCATTCGATCGCGGATGGGCGATCAAGCGAGTTGACTCGAGTGCCTTGAGAGTTGCAAAACTCGAATTCTCCGAGTCAAAGTTCGACCCATTATCTGAATGATGCTGTGCGGGACTCCATATCCAATATCATCGATGAAGCCAAGACATCGCCAAGGTTCTTGATGGGTTTAGCTTCAATCCACTTGGTGAACTTGTCGATCGCCACCAAGATACATGCGTGAAACCGCTTCGACCGTTTCTCAAGGGGCCACCATATCTAACCCCATATCAAGGGCCGACGAGTGGAATGGTCTTCGAGCTTATGCATGCTTGTGACACATATTTGAGTAGAACCGACATCCTTCGCACTTGTCCACTATTTCCTTTGACATCTCATTCGCCATGGCCAGAAATCCGCCCGGTACGATGGTGAAGGAAATATGCCCTAGAGGCAATAATAAAGTTATTATTTATTTCTTATATCATGATAAATGTTTATTATTCATGCTAGAATTGTATTAACCGAAACATAATACATGTGTGAATATATAGACAAATAGAGTGTCACTAGTATGCCTTTTTTGACTAGCTTGTTAATCAAAGATGGTTATGTTTCCTAACCATGAACAAGGAGTTGTTATTTGATTAACAAGGTCACATCATTAGTTGAATGATCTGATTGACATGACCCATTCCGTTAGCTTAGCACTCGATCGCTTAGTATGTTGCTACCGCTTCCTTCATGACTTATGCATGTTCCTATGACTATGAGATTATGCACCTGCTTAATGAGGAACACTTTGTGTGCTACCAAACGCCACAACGAATCGGGTGATTATAAAGGTGTTTCTACAGGTGTCTCCGGTACTTGTTAGGCATGATTTCGAGATTAGGATTTGTCATCTCAATGCTCTGAGAGGTATCCTGGCCCTCGGTAATGCACATCACTTAAGCTCTTGAAGCATTGCAACTAATGAAAGTAGGTAGATGATGTATTGAACGAGTAAAGAGATTTGCGCGGTAACGAGATTGAACTAGGTATTGATACCGACGATCGAATCTCGCAAGTAACATATCGATGACAAAGGAACAACGATGTTGTTATGTCTGACCGATAAAGATCTTCAGAGAATATGTAGGAACCAATGGGCATCCAGGTCCCGCTGGTTATTGACCGAGACGGTCTTGGTCATGTCTACATTGTTCTCGAACCGTAGGGTCCGCACGCTAAGGTTTCGGCGATGCTATATTATGAGTTTATGAGTTTTGATGTACCTAAGGAGTTCGGAGTCCCGAATGAGATCGGGACATGACGAGGAGTCTCAAATGGTCGAGACGTAAAGATCGATATTGACTTACTATATTCGAGTTCGGAAAGGTTCCGAGTGATTCGGTATTTATCGGAGTACCGAGAAGGGAATTCGCCGGAGAAGTATTGGGCCTTAGGCCATAATGAAAGAGAGAGTGCCTAGGGTGTCGCAAGGCCACTTCGCCCTAGTCTGAATTGATCAAGGGGAGGCCACCCCCTCCTTCCTTCCCTCTCTCTTCCCCTTCCTGTCTCCTACTCCTAATACATGGAAGGACCTAGTTGATTAGAAGGGGAACTTACCCCCTGGGAGTAGGACTCTAGGCCAAGAGAGGCCGCCTCCTCCTCCACTCCTTTATATACAGGCAGGGGGCACCCATAGATACACCGTTGATCATTGAGATCGCTCAGCCGTGTGCGGCCCTCCACGATATTACACTCTCGTCATATTGTAGCGGTGTTAGCTTAGCCTCTCATGACAGAGAACATCAAGATCGTCACCACGCTGGTCGTAGCGCCGACGAACTCCTCCCGCATACCGCTGATCGGAGATCGCGCGCCATCGGCTGTACGTGGGTCAAGAACCGAGGTGCCGGAGTAACGGTGCTTGGATCGGTTGACCGGAGGACGCATACTTCCTCTACATTGCGCCAACGCTCGGGCTTCGGCCCACGAGGGCACGAGACAACACTCTCCCTCTCAATGCATACCATGATCTTCATGCGCAAAATTTTGAAATTACACGCTCCCAACAAAGGCATCCCAGGCCTAGGTTTTGTGGGGACCCCACTCAAGTCGTGATCATCAATGCACGGTACAAAGGATCCTGCAGATCAATGCTCACCAAACACACAGAATGAATAACAAGAGTCTTACATCCATACATACCGCTTACACAAATTATGACCATTATGGTCAAGTCTTACATCGATAAAGCCTTAAGGGCTGAACATCAAATGAAACAAAGCAGCGGAAATCGTCGTTGATAAGTAGAACCCATGCCATCTGCCTTAACCCTACAGCATTCTCGACTGAAACGCCCTAGTTCGCATGATCGCCTCCAAAGGACTCTTCTTCAACTCCGTTCTTCCATGCCCGGTCAATTAAATAACCAGGGCAAGCCAATGAGTACTTTGAATGTACTCGCAGCAACCCATGATTTGGTTCAAGGTACAGAATGCATGACATAGGTAAAGTTTTGCATAAAGCTAGTTTTGAGTGTAATGACATGTTCAACATCCTATAAAGCATGCATCAAGAGAATTTAGTAACCATGAGATCTGGTCACCGATATCAACATAAATAGAATGGGCACCAACCCATTTATCATGGAGTGGGCACCAACCCATCTCAATCGTGTCAAGTCCTCTGACTTGATCCAAGACAACACCATCATCTCACATACACGGGTTTGAAAACAAGTGTACGAGCCCAAGAGCGGTTACCTAACTGTCCATGACCGTGGACACGGCTATTCAATAGTTTTACACTGCAGAGGTTGCACACTTTACCCACTAGATCCGGGAACTTCGTGTCATCCACGACCAGGTACCTCAAGTACCGGTAAGCACCGATCATTACCTTTCCCTAGACGACACTAACATGGAGTCCACTGATTGGTGAACCCCCATGCCCAACATTTCATAACATTTTCATGGAGCCTTGCTCCATATTTTCATCACATACCACTGCACGGGTACCAACGTGTGTCCGTGTCCATAAAGATGGTCATGGCCCCTACCGGCACGCACTCGGCCCCAAGAGAGAGCACCAACTCTCCCCGCCACTAGTAATGCGGCTCCAAGCTAGTATCGGACTAGGTACTCAATAATGCCCTTTCCCATATAAGGGTAGAGTGGTCGCGCATGTTGTTGAATAATCGAACTCCCACCAATCCGCTTTTGAAAACAACACACCCTTTGCTTGCACACCACTTCGCCATCAAGTGGTCACCCATTTCATCATCTCCCCGGCATAAGTGGCACCGACGGGTTTTCGGTACTTTTGAAATCATGTTCTCCTTCACCATGCACAAACCCATCCCATTTATGTAGCATCTACATTAGCATCCTATCTACTCCCATCGCCATAACCCATAAGGAGGTAGGGTCATGCACAATGCAAGTGTCAACAAAAAGTAACGGAGGCAACCCACCAAAGTGGTTACCCATCCTTCATGATTCCGATGCAACGATAATAAGTGCTATATGACATGCATAAAAGGGTTTCATAGACATGGTCAAAGGGCTGCTTTCTGCTCAACAAAGTCTTCGGGTCTTCAAAGTCTTCGTCCAACTCCTTCACAAGAACGCAATCTATCGTCGCAAAATAATAACGGAAAATAAGGCAATAATAAAACAGAAAAATCAAAGTGCTCGAAAAATGTCAACTTTTTGTAAAATATTAGATGGAAATATAAGATGGGGAAACTTTAGTTTTGGATTTGGAGTGGTGGAACAGGAGATATGGATTTTCAGAGGCACATTTAAATGCTAAAATCACATTTAAATATTTCCAAAGGAAGAAAGGTTGATTTGAATGAAAGTTGCACCATTAAATAGGTTGCAATATTCTAGGAATTTAGAAATTGAATCAATGCATTTGGATTATTATTTAATCCCGTGGAATTTTTGGAATAAGTGACAGAAAAGAAAAGAAAAAGACTGCCACCTGTCGTGCTGTAACGCCAGGCAGCAGCCTGTGGGAAAAGAGGCTCAGCGAAAGCCAGCACAAGGCCAGTTTTAAACCTGACGGGCGGGGCCCAGCTGCCAGGGGAGAGAGAGGGCGAGAGGAGGTGAGGATGATGCGGGCCCGCCTGTCATCCCGACTACTGGGAGGGGGCCGGGCGGCCACCGGGCGCACGGCGCAAAGGGACGCAGGCTCCGCGAGTGGGATGGCCAGGGGCCGCCGCACGCCGGTGGTGGTGGACTGGCCAAGGGTGGCTCACGGGCGACGAGGTTTGCGGGGAGGAGCCGGAGGCGGGTCTGGCTGCTCACGCGATGAGGGGAAACGAGGGAAAGAGTCGGGATGCAGGGTTCCAGATCGAGGCAAAGGAGGAGCGGGGAGGCTATACCGCGATCTCCGGCGAGCCGACGAGGCGGAGCTCGAGCTCGATCCGCCCCAAGGCTTGGGGTAACTAGGTGCAGGGGAGGTGTTGGTGGTGCAGAGCGAGGGTGAGGGGTGGAAGGGTTCGGGAGGCCTTATAAAGGAGCGGGCGTCCACCTGGGCTCAGGCGCCGCGGGGCCAGGTTGCCGCCACGGGCCTCGGAGGCGCTGCACCGTGTCTGGGGGTCGTGGGCTCTAACACGCCAGGGAAGAAGAGAGAGAGAGCAGGGGGCCGAGCACCAAGAGGTGAGCACGCCACTGGCCGGGCGCTTTTTGTTCGCTAGCGCGGAGGCGCGGGAGGAGGAGAGAGGAGGGGACAGCGCTGGCGGTCGGACGCCGAGGTGCCTGCCTGGGCGCGAGGAAGGCCCGAGTGGCTGAGCTGGCTGGGCAGAGGGCGGCTACAGTGCCTAGTCAAGATCAGAAGGCTGAGCGCTGTGATGGCATGCCATGGCATATAATATGCCTCTGGCGCTGCCACCATGTCCAAGAGCTGTGGAGGTAGTAAAGAAGGAGGGGAGGCATTGGATGCCCTGGATGGCCACTGGGGAGGGAGGAGGGTGAAGAGGGAGAAAGGGCTGTCCAGAGAGAAAGAGGGGGTTTCACCTCAATTATTGAGTGGGACTTGCTATTGTTACTGGAGGAAAGAGGACTAGAAAGAGTGTGGTAAAATTGGAGCTTCCAAGAATAGTGAAAGGGGTCAAAACAGGATTTTTGCAAAATGTCAAGGTGTTTGATAGAGTTTTGAGCAAGCAAATGGACTCAATTGCCATGAGGTTCACAAGGTGAAATGACTCATATAAATATAGCCTTCCACCAATTTGGAGATTATTTGGGCAAAGTTGCCAATGCAACTTTTGTGAACCCTAGAAATGAGCAGAAATGGATTTTGTAGATCTAGTTGAGCATAACACTTCTCCTTGATGAACCACTTGTGTAGTGGCCTCATTTGGTCATGTGAACATTCTCACAAAGTTGGGGTCTTGGAGAAGTTGGTAGAACAAAGTTGTTCAAATTTGATTCTGGTCGAGAGGGTTTTGAGGCACTTTGACCAAGATTTCCTTTCTCCAACTCTGTGCCATTTGGTCCAGATGCATCATTCCATGAAGTATGTCCACCAAGTTTGAGCACATTTGGACATACTTGGCAATGTAAAGTTGATCAAACTTTAATGGGATGTAGTTTTGAGGGTTTTGATGATGTTATCTTGTTCTCCAAGTCATGAGACTTTGCAAGATCATCTAATATGTCATATGTGACATGATAGAATTTTCCTGGAATTTTGAAGAATATTTTTTGTAAATATTTCAAAAGCTTGAAATATCCAGAAGGGTTTAGAGGGATTTGACCAATATTTTGAACATGACCATGTGTTGAAACTTTATATATGGACAATATATGTCCTATGAGTTTCCTAAATTTTGTCAAATATTTTTAAAACAATAAAATAATTTTTCCTATTAAAGACCATTTCTGGCCTTAGAAAAAGCTTTTAAATAAAATAGTAAAACAAATTTTAAAATTATATTTTGTGGTTTCGGGTATCCTATATCTAATAGGAGTCAAATATATTTTTGAAAGATTTTTACTGCCCTTAATCAAGTACTTGCAAAGGAAATCTCAATTCAGGGTTTTTGAAAACTAAATTTAGAAAATACTTTCTGGCCAAATTATTTTTGTAAGAAAATTTATATTGCACTATACACATGGCATGGTCATTGGTCGAGCTTGGGGTAAGGAGATGAAGTATAGAAGGTGGAGGTTGACTATTAAGAGCACTTGAAAACACAGGGAAAACCAACACCAATAAAAGCCAAATAAAGCAAAAAGTTTTGTTGGTCCAAATTTTCATGCTTTATTAATGAAAAAGAAATGTTACAAAATGCAGGTGTGACAGACCCATTTCCCTTAAGAATCTGCCCCGAGATTCCTAAACTAGGCTTTAAAGAGATACGGAACTCGGATCTAAGGTAGTCTTCACGCCCCAAGTTGCTTCGCTCGTAGTGGTTGCTCCATTGACCTTGAAGTACTTGATGGTTCGGTTGAAAAGGCCGCTCAAATTTCATCCGTAATGCGATGGGCCTCACGATAAGTCAAATCAGGTCAAGGTCAATGGCTTGGTGATTGACGCCCTGTAGAGATCAGCTTGTCTCGAACTTGGAGACACTGAAAGTGATACGTGGAACACGCGCAGTACATCGAAAGTTCGTGGAGTTCCAACTGTAAGCCACTTCTCGCGCTCCATGATCTTGAAGGCTAATGTATCTCGGAGCGAGCTTCCTTTGACGGCGCCGCCTTTGAGAGGTGACCCAGATAGACATGGTCTCCAACTCGAAGTTTATGTCTCACGACGTGAGTCAAGTAGCTCTTCCGCCTTGACTTGGCAGATCAGACGCCTCGACAAGCTGGACTTGCTCTTCGCTTCACGGAGGATATCCGCCCAAAGACAAGTCCTTCACCGGTTCTCGACTAATTGAGAGGTGTACGGCACTTCCACCAGATAACACTTCAAATGGTGCCATCCAAGGCTTCTCGGTAACCGCTTGTTGTAAGAGAACTCCGCTAAAGGGAGGCAATCTTCCCACTTAGCTCCATAAGCTAAGACACAAGCTCGGAGCATGTCTTCGAGTATTTGATTCACTGCTTCCCGACCTCGACCGGCTCAGGTGGAAAGGCTCAAGGACAACTTGGTCCCCATGGCCTCCCGGAATTTCTTCCAAAACCTTGAGGTGAACTGGTTCCTCGATCCGACACAATCCTTTGGGAACACCATGAAGGCTCACGATTCGTTGATGTAGAGATTGCTAATCGGTTCCCTTGTAGGTTGTCTTGACAGAATGAAGTGGGCCACCTTGGTCAAATGGTCAACGATGACCCGATGGAGTCATGTCCCTTGTTTGACCTGGGTAAACCGGTGATGAAATCCATCCCGATTTTATCCCATTTCCACTGGAACCTTGAGTGGTTGGAGTAATCAAAGAGGTCGCCGATGTTCAGCTTTGACTCTCCGCATACGCCACACTTTGCACATAGGTGGTAATCTCCTTTTCATCCCCGTACACCAAAATCTTTCCTTCGTGTCTTGATACATCTTGGTGCTCTGTGGTGGATGGAATATGGGCTGTCATGAGCTTTTGCAAGATCGTGTTCTTGAGCTCAACCTTGTTGGGCACGCAGATGCGATTCCCAAACCACACCCTTCCTCATCCTCTCGAGAATCCCGAGGCTTTCTGGCTTTGATCTTCCTCTTGATGCCTTCAATACTCTCATGCCCTTCCGGGCTTTTGATATCATCCATCAAGGTAGGCTTAACTTCGAGGTTGGCCAACTGTGCAACCGGCCCAACCCAAGCTTTCAAGTTCTTCATACAAGGCGTAGCTTGTTTTTAGCATAGCATTCAAGGAGCAAGCCTTCCCGCCAACGATCTACCACATTAGCCCTTCCAGGTGGTATTGAACACCGAGGTCATAATCCTTTATCAACTCCAGCCATCTTCGCCTCATGTTCAATTCCCTTTGAGTGAAAATATACTAGACTTTGTGGTCCGTATATTTCACATCGCTACCCAAGAGGTAATCGCCAAGTCTTCGTGGCATGAACCACCGCTAGCTCAAGGTCATGAGTAGCATAGTTCTCTTCGGAGGTCGAGAGTTGCCTTGAAAGGTAGGCTACGACCGCTTTCTGCATCGTAACACCTCCCATCCGATTCTTGACGATCACAATATATCACAAACTCCTTGTGTATATCCGTGTACGTAATCGGGCAAAGGTTAGCCTTCTTCAACTCTCGAAGCTCTCTCGCACTTCGCCCACTCGAACTTGTCCTTCTTCAAGAGCTGAGTCATGGGTCGGCAATGCTCGAGAATCCTTCAACGAACTTGCGGTAATATCCTCGCGAGTCCGAGGAAGCTTCGATTTCCTTCATTGCTCGGGATTGCCATTCACCACGGCTTCAACTTAGCAGTGGTCGATCGACAATCCTCTTCGCTAAAACATGACCCAGAATCCAACTTCACGCGCCGTAATTCACACTTGCCAACTTGGCATTGGTGCTCGGCTTGTCTAGACCATCCTCAAGTGTTGCTCATGTTCTTCCGACTTCGAGAAGACAAGAATGTCATCAATGAAGACGCATAAACTTGTCCAAATATTCCATGAAGACCTTATTCATGAGGCATGAAGTAAGTCGGGCATTGGTCAATCCAAAGGACATGACCGTGCATTCATACAGCCATATCTGGTTACGGCCGCCTTCGAATATCTTGGGTCCGATCTTCGCTGGTAGTACCCAGATCGAGGTCGATCTTGGAGAACACCTTGGCCCCATTGAGTTGATCAAACAGATCTTCAATCTTGGGAAGGGTACTTGTTTTGATTGTAACTTCATTGAGGGAGCGGTAGTCAATGCATAGGCGGATGGTACCGCCCTTCTTGCCACAAATGTAATGTGATCCCTAAGGAGGCACTAGGGCGGATAAATCCTTCCTCAATCGCCCAAATGCTTCTTCAATTCCTTAACTCCTCCGATCCCATCCTATAAGGCTTATAGATGGGTCCGCCCGTATGAGCTCGATGATGAACTCAATGTCTTGCCAGAGGCATTCTCGTAGCTCATCGTGAAAACATCGATACTGTACTCATGCAAGACTTGTTCCAATCCAACTTCAACGATAATTGACTTGGTTGGCTTGAGCAGAGGAGGGTGGAGGCAAACTTAACTCTCACCTCGCCATTGGTCATAGTGACCGCTCGTTGGCTAATCAATCAAGCCTGGTGTTGCTGAGCCAATTCATTCCCAAGATCACATCTAAGCCTTGTGATTTTAGGATGATAAGGTCTGCTAGGAAATCTACCCCGCTAATGGTAATCCCACCTTTACATCCTATCTTGGCTCTCATCTCGCCTCCGGGTTTGTACCACCATAGGGTTATTCAGGTGTAGGGTCATGCCACTTTTTAATGCAAAACTTTGGGTGACAAAAGAATGCGGGCTCCGTAATCAAACAAAACAGTTAGGGTGCTGAATTGACAGGAACGCACTAAAGACGACGTCCGGTCTTCCTCGGCTTCTTCGCGACATGATTCACCACCTCTGCCATTGTTGCAGGTTGGGGATCTTGGTTCCTTGGTGGCATTCCACGGCCTTGGCTCGCTCACAGATTGGCGCGGCATCGGGCTTTTGTTGGGGAAATTTGGAGTAGTGTCCCGCTGTCCACATCCCAAACAAGTGACTTGGTTGGGGACGACGCCTTTGCCAAAGATTGTTATTGGGGTTGTAAGCTGGTTGGTTGGTATACCGAGGTGGATAGTTGCGCGGGTGCGGAGCTCTTGGTTGCCGATAGGGCTTGACCGGCTGGCTGCCACGGCGAGGCTTCCGTTGTCGGAGCCTCCGATCATCTTGCATTATTAAGTCATCCAAGGCACGCCGCTTGTCCTCAAGCATGAGTGCCTTGTTCACCGATCAGGAAAGGCTGGCAAGTACACACAACGCTTAGCATCAGAGTCCGTTAAGGCCTTCCATGAAGCGCTTCCCTTTGGCAAGATCGCCGACATCCTCGTGGGGCATACCTTGAGAGAACATCAACTTCGCATGTACTTTGACAAAGGCTACTACCTTGCTTCGTGGCTCGAACTTTCTTGATGGCCATGATTCCGTAGGAATGTGGGCCTTATGAATTTCGCCTTGAAGGTTTTCCAAGTGATGTCTTGCTCAACATGCATAGCCTTGAATCCATCCCACCAAGCTCCGCAGTCCCTCTGAGACAAGGCAAGATACGCCACTTTATCATCGGTCCTCGCAGCATCCGACTAGTGCCAGCAGATCCTCAAAGGGACCACTGCTGCATCCGTGGGTTCAGCAATTGAAAGTGGGTGGTGCATGCTTGAACTCCACCAAGGTGGAACGCCCATGGCTGTCCCGCCGGGCCGGCGGTTAGCTTGAGCAATCATCCGAGGGTCAGCAGTTGGCTTGGCCTCCTCAAGGCTTGGAGAAGCCGAGCCATGTCCATGCTTGGAGGAGGTGGTGGGGTGGAGTTTCCTGGCTTGGTCTCGGCCGATTTCCGCCAGCAGAATCCTCCGGCTTGCTGCGGGTAGAGGTACCAAGACGTGTTACAACAGCATCCCGTTGAGTGGTCAAGGTTCATGATTGGGGAAAGATGGGGAAAGCAACATAGATGGGCCTAGTAAGGGGTTGGTATGACACTAATTGTTTTCATGCAAGGGCCAAAAGGCAAACACATTCATTAAAATCCAAATGGGTGATGTAGTCACATAGTTCCCCAAGGAAAGCACGACGTCCATCAAACACAACAAAAGCAAACACAACACTACATGGTTTCATAAGAACCATTACATGGACTCGACTTCGCATAGGGGCACATCGACCTATCCTACCGAGGTTACTAACGGCATATCCAAGTTGTGAATGATGCCTAATGGTGGAATGTCGCCAGAGTCCGCTCTTCCGGTCTTCCTCCTCTTCATCAAGAGGCTTCTTCATTGCTTGAAGGTGGGGAGAGGAGCTCAACGCGTTGCTTTTGTTGGTGGGGTGAAGAACTCGCGGTAATCCCTTGCGCCATGCGGGTTGCTGTGGTGGTTCTCCATCCTTTGGGGTCTTCACCAGATGCGATATTGCTGTCCAGAGCACCTTCCTTCTGATCCTATCCGCCTTCTTCTTGTGCCGCGAAGAAGTGCCTTGGTCTCATGAAGTTCCTTTCGAGTTCCATTGATTCTGCCAAGTGTTGTGCCAAACTATCGGCACAAAGGCTGAAGTAGGTCTCGAATCGGAGGAAGTCCTTCTTCTAATGGTGGAGCTGGTGCATTGTCTCATCTCTGCCTTCCTTCCGATAAGGCAAGAAACGGGTTGCGCCTCGCTCCGCCATCTCTCGAAGAAGGTCTCGAGGCAGTGAGTGCCTTGAGGGTTGCCGCCTCGACGGCAAGAACTAGTGTTGCCATCCGGGGTCCCTCAAGAACCAGCTTGTTGGAGAGTCATTGGCCTTCACGATCACTTCCACATGATACTCCGCCTCAAGGCCATTGATCCAATGCTCATGGTAGGTGAAAGTGGGGCTCGTGGAACGGCACTCTTGAGGCTATCCTCGAGAAGCACGGGAATCCGTGGTCGAAGTCTTCAACGGCAGCCATCTACAAAGGTTGAATGGAGAGGTCAATAAGGGAAAATGCATCTTGGGTGGGGTAAGCTTAAAAGAAGAGAGGTTTAGATGGTCTCAAGTTAACTAACGTCCATGCTAACTAAGGCTTTTACAACAGATGGCTCGATACAGTTTGGGGGACCCCGACTCATAAGTCGTGATCACAATGCACGCGGTACAAGGATCCCGAGATCAATGCTCATCGAACACACGTAATGAATAACAAGAGTCTTACATCCATACATACCGCTCACACAAATTATGACCATTATGGTCAAGTCTACATCGATAAAGCCTTAAGGGCTGAACATCAAATGAAACAAAGCGCGGAAATCGCTATTGATAAGTAGAACCCATGCCATCTGCCTTAACCCTACGCATTCTCGACGGAAACGCCCTAGTTCGCATGATCGCCTCCAAAGGACTCTTCTTCAACTCCGTTCTTCCATGCCCGGTCAATTAAATAACCAAGGGCAAGCCAATGAGTACTTTGAATGTACTCGCAAGCAACCCATGATTTGGTTCAAGGTACAGAATGCATGACATAGGTAAAGTTTTGCATAAAGCTAGTTTTGAGTGCAATGACATGTTCAACATCCTATAAAGCATGCATCAAGAGAGTTTAAGTAACCATGAGATCTGGTCACCGATATCAACATAAATAGAATGGGCACCAACCCATTTATCATAAACAGAGTGCACCAACCCATCTCAATCGTGTCAAGTCCTTTGACTTGATCCAAGACAACACCATCATCTCACATACACGGGTTTGAAAACAAGTGGACGAGCCCAAGAGCGGTTACCTAACTCGCCCATGACCGTGGACACGGCTATTCAATAGTTTTACACTCGCAGAGGTTGCACACTTTACCCACTAGATCCGGGAACTTCCGTGTCATCCACGACCATGTGTACCTCAAGTACCCGGTAAGCACCGATCACTACCTTTCCCTAGACGACACTAACATGGAGTCCACTGAGGTAGTAACCCCGTGCTCAACATTTCACATAATAATTTTCGTGAGCCTTGCTCCCATATTCATCACATACCAAAGCACGGGTACCAACTGTGTCCCGGCCCCATAAAGATGGTCATGGTCAGCCTACCCGCACGCACTCGCCCCAAGAGAGAGCACCAACTCTCCCCGCCACTAGTAATGCGGGCTCCAAGCTAGTATCGGACTAGGTACTCAATAATGCCCTTCCCATATAAGGGTAGAGTGGTCGCACATGTAAGGTTGGAATAATCACAAAACTAACCAATTGCTTGAAAACAACACACCCTTTGCTTGGCACACCACTGCCATCAAGTGGTCACCCATTTCATCATCTCCTCGGCATAAGTGGCACCCGACGGGGTTTTCAAAATACTTTTGAATTATTTTGCTCCTCACCATGCACAAACCCATCCCATTTGCGTAGCATCTACATTTGCATCCTATCTACTCCCATCGCCATAACCCTCATAAGGAGGTAGGGTCATGCACAATGCAAGTGTCAACGAAAAAATCGGAGGCAACCCACCAAAGTGGTTACCATCCTTCATGATTCGATGCAACAATATAAGTGCTATATGACATGCATAAAAGGGTTTCATAGACATGGTCAAAGGGCTGCTTGCTCGCTCAACAAAGTCTTCGGTCTTCAAAGTCTTCCGTCCAACTCCTTCACAAGAACGCAATCTATCGCCGCAAAATAATAACGAAAATAAGGCAATAATAAACAGAAAATCAAAGTGCTCGAAAAATGTCAACTCTTTTTGTAAAATATTAGATGGAAATATAAGATGGGGAAACTTGCTAGTTTTGGATTTGGAGTGGTGGAACAGAGATATGGATTGAGGCACATTTAAATGCTAAAATCACATTTAAATATTTCCAGTGAAGAAAGGTTGGTTGGATTTGAATGAAAGTTGCACCATTAAATAGGTTGCAATATTCTAGGAATTTAGAAATTGGAATTAATGCATTTGGATTATTATTTAATCCTGTGGAATTTTGGAATAATGAAGAAAAAAGAAAAGGCACTGGCTCGCCGCTGTAATAACAGCCAGTAGGCAACAGTCTGGGGGGGAAAAGAGGCTCAGCGAGTTGGGCCATACAAGGCCAAAGTTTTAAACTCGACGGGCGGCCCAACACAAGGGGGAGAGAGAGGGGCGAGAGGAGGTGAGGATGATGTGCGGGCTCATTGCCATCTCCACTACTGAGGGGGCCGGGCGGGCTCACCGGGCGACGGCGCAGGACGGCGAGCTCCAGTAGTGCGGGATGGTTCAGGGGTCACGACGCTGGGTGGGTGGTGGATCGGCTGGTGCCCGGGTTCACGGCGACGAGGTTCATGGGCGAGGAGCTTTGGAGGCGTGGTTCCGGCTGCCTGCCATGGCGAGAGGGAAAACGAGGGAGTCAGGGGATGGGGTTCAGACGAGGCAAAGGAGGAGCGGGGAGGCTTATACTCGGGATCTCAGCCGACACAAGTGAGCTCGAGCCTCGATCTCGAAGCAAGTGCTTGGGGGGGGCGAACTGCAGGGGAGGTGTTGTGGTGCGAGAGCGAGGTGAGGGTGGAAGGGTTCGGAGGCCTTATATAGCGAGCGGCGGTCCATCAGGTTCAGGCGCCAAGGCGGTTTGTGCTGCCGCCACGGGCCTTGGAGGCCGCACCGTGTCTAGGGGGCTCAAATGATTACGCCTGTAAGGAAGAAGAGAGAGAGAGAGCAGGGGCTGAGGCACTGCTGCTGTGAGCACGCCACCGGTGCGCCGGCGCGGCCTTGTGCCCGCTATGCTGGAGGCGCGAGGAGGAGAGGAGGGGGACAGGCTGCGGGCGGACGCCGAGGTGCCCACCGCGAGGGGAGGCCCGAGGCTGGAGCTGCGTAGGGCGCGATGCTGCTTCAGGCAAGATCAGAGCCAGCTCGAGCCCAGATGGCATGCCATGGCATATAATATGCCTCGGGCTACACGATGTCCAGAGTGCTGTGGAGGTAGTAAAGAAGGAGGGAAGGCATTGGATGCCTGATGGCCACAAGAGGGGAGGAGGTGAGGAAGAGGGAGAAAGGGCTGTCCAGAGAGAAAGAGGGGGGTTTCACCCTCAATTATTGAGTAGGGATCACATTACATGGAGGTGAAAGAGACTAGAAAGAGTGTGGTAAAATTGGAGCTCTCCAAGAATAGTGAAAGGGGTCAAAACAGTGATTTTTGCAAATGTCGAAGGTGTTTGATAGAGTTTTGAGCAAGCAAATGGACTCCAATTGCCATGAGGTTCACAAGGTGAAATGACTCATAAATATAGCCTTCCACCAATTTGGAGATTATTTGGGCAAAGTTGCCAATGCAACTTTTGTGAACCCTAGAAATGAGCAGAAATGGATTTGTAGATCTAGTTGAGCATAACACTTCTCCTTGATGAACCACTTTGTGTAGTGGCCTCATTTGGTCATGTGAACATGAGTGAAAGTCCGCTTATCACTCGGTAGGATTTCATTGAAACTTAGGCGAAATGGATTCGCAGTTAAGCTCCCGAGTGGGAGGCTGGCTCACCACTGTAAGGATTTTTTACAAACTTAGGCGAAACGGATTCATGGCTAAGTCACCCACCGAGGGGTAATTTTACTTGAACAAATAAAAGTGACAAAAATCGCTTGGGGAAATTATGACACTATTATCTTGCAAAACATGGACTACGTATACTTTTATTACAACTCATCCGAAAGTGATAAACTTATGTAAAATGGGCGGAGTAGTTCCGCTGCCCAAGCTCGGGCTTGTCAATATTGTGTTTGACATTGTAGAGACGGTACGCCTGCTGTGGAGCACCTTGGTGACAATGAAGGGTCCTTCCCAAGAAGGAGCAAGCTTGTGTTGTTTCGCTGATCCACTCGAGAACCAAATCCCCTCTTGGAAGGCTCGACTCTTCACGCTTCGCATGGAAGCGACGCAAGTCTTGTTGGTAGATGGTCGATCGGATCGAGCCATCTCCCTTTCTTCCTCTAAAGGTCGATTAAGGCCCCGCCGCTTGTTCAGCTTCCGCGTTGTGTAGAGTTCAACTCGAGGAGCATTGTGGAGAAGATCACTCGGCAAGATCGCTTCACTCAGAGACGAAGAAGATTGGAGTTCTCCGGTCGACCGACGGCGGGGTCCGCAGTCCCCAAAGCACCGAGGAAGTTCGCCGACCCATGCTCCAGCCGCATGTTTGAGATCACGATCAATCGGGTTTCTACCCTTTGAGGATCGTGCCATTGGCTCGCTTCCGCTTGTCCATTCGATCGCGGATGGGCGATCAAGCGTAGTTGACTCGAAAGTGCCTTGAGAGTTGCAAAATCCCGAATTCTCTCGAGTCAAAGTTCGACCCATTATCTGTAATGATGCTGTGCGGGACTCCATATCTCAATATCGCCTCGATGAAGCTAACAGCAGACCGCGCCAAGGTTCTTGATGGGTTTAGCTTCAATCCACTTGGTGAACTTGTCGACTGCCACCAGTACATGCGTGAAACCGCTTCGACCTGTTCTCAAGGGGCCGACCATATCTAACCCCCATACTGCGAAGGGCCAGACGAGTGGAATGGTCTTCAGAGCTTATGCATGCTTGTGTGACATATTTGAGTAGAACTGACATCCTTCGCACTTGTCCACTATTTCCTTTGACATCTCATTCGCCTATGGCCAGTAAAATCCGGCTCGGTATGCTTTGGCCACGATGGTGAAGGAAATATGCCCTAGAGGCAATAATAAAGTTATTATTTATTTCCTTATATCATGATAAATGTTTATTATTCATGCTAGAATTGTATTAACCGGAAACATAATACATGTGTGAATATATAGACAAATAGAGTGTCACTAGTATGCCTCTACTTGACTAGCTTGTTAATCAAAGATGGTTATGTTTCCTAACCATGAACAAGGAGTTGTTATTTGATTAACAAGGTCACATCATTAGTTGAATGATCTGATTGACATGACCCATTCCGTTAGCTTAGCACTCGATCGTTTAGTATGTTGCTACTGCTTCCTTCATGACTTATGCATGTTCCTATGACTATGAGATTATGCAACTCCTGCTTAATCGGAGGAACACTTTGTGTGCTACCAAACGCCACAACGTAATCGGGTGATTATAAAGGTGCTTCTACAGTGTCTCCGAAGGTACTTGTTGGGTTGGCGATTTCGAGATTAGGATTTGTCACTCCAATGCTCTGAGAGGTATCTCTGGCCCTCTCGGTAATGCACATCACTTAAGCTCTTGAAGCATTGCAACTAATGAGTTAGTTGCGAGATGATGTATTATGAACGAGTAAAGAGACTTGCCGGTAACGAGATTGAACTAGGTATTGGATACCGACGATCGAATCTCGCAAGTAACATATCGATGACAAAGGAACAACGATGTTGTTATGCGGTCTCGACCGATAAAGATCTTCAGAGAATATGTAGGAACCAATATGGGCATCCAGGTCCCGCTATTGGTTATTGACCGAGACGGTCTTGGTCATGTCTACATTGTTCTCGAACCGTAGGGTCCGCACGCTTAAGGTTTCGGCGATGCTTATATTATGAGTTTATGAGTTTTGATGTACCTAAGGAGTTCGGAGTCCCGAATGAGATCGGGGACATGACGAGGAGTCTCGAAATGGTCGAGACGTAAAGATCGATATATTGGACGACTATATTCGAGTTCGGAAAGGTTCCGAGTGATTCGGTATTTATCGGAGTACCGGAGAGTTACGGAATTCGCCGGGAGAAGTATTGGGCCTTATGGGCCATACGGGAAAGAGAGAGGGTGCCTAGGCAGGCCGCCCCTTTGCCCTAGTCTGAATTGACTAAGGAGGGGCCGCACCCTCCTTCCTTCCCTTCTCTTCCCCTTCCTTGTCTCCTACTCCTAATACATGGAAGGATTCCTAGTTGACTAGGAAGGGGGAATCTTACTCCCGTGGGAGTAGGACTCCCTAGGGCGCGCCATAGAGAGGGCCGCCCTCCCTCCTCCACTCCTTTATATACAGGGCAGGGGCACCCCATAGATACACAAGTTGATCATTGAGATCGCTCTTAGCAAAGCGTGCCCCTCCACGATATTACACCTCGGTCATATTGTAGCGGTGCTTAGGCGAAGCCTCGCGACAGAGAACATCAAGATCGCCACCACGCTGTCGCAGCCGACGGAACTCCTCCCGCGCGCCTCGCTGGATCGGAGATCGCGCGCCATCGAAGCTGTACGTGGGTCAAGAACTCGGAGGTGCCGGAGTAACGGTGCTTGGATCGGTTGGACCGGAGGACGACGACTACTTCCTCTACATTGCGCCAACGCTTCGCTTCGTTCACGAGGGTACGAGACAACACTCTCCTCTCTCGCTATGCATCACCATGATCTTGCGTAGCGTAGGAAATTTTGAAATTACTACGCCCCCCAACAAAGGCATCCGAGCCTAGGTTTTGTGGGGACCCCGACTCATAAGTCGTGATCATCGAATGCACGGTACAAAGGATCCCGTGAGATCAATGCTCACCGAACACACGTAACTGAATAACAAGAGTCTTACATCCATACATACCGCCTTACACAAATTATGACCATTATGGTCAAGTCTTACATCGATAAAGCCTTAAGGGCTGAACATCAAATGAAACAAAGCAGCGGAAATCGTCGTTGATAAGTAGAACCCATGCCATCTGCCTTAACCCTACAGCATTCTCGACTGAAACGCCCTAGTTCGCATGATCGCTCCAAAGGACTCTTCTTCAACTCCGGTTCTTCCATGCCCGGTCAATTAAATAACCAAAGGGCAAGCCAATGAGTACTTTGAATGTACTCGCAAGCAACCCATGATTTGGTTCAAGGTACAGTAATGCATGACATAGGTAAAGTTTTGCATAAAGCTAGTTTTGAGTGTAATGACATGTTCAACATCCTATAAAGCATGCATCAAGAGAGTTTAAGTAACCATGAGATCTGGTCACCGATATCAACATAAATAGAATGGGCACCAACCCATTTATCATAAACAGAGTGGGCACCAACCCATCTCAATCGTGTCAAGTCCTCTGACTTGATCCAAGACAACACCATCATCTCACATACACTGGGTTTGAAAACAAGTGTACGTAGCCCAAGAGCGGTTACCCAACTGTCCATGACCGTGGACACGGCTATTCGAATAGTTTTACACTCTGCAGAGGTTGCACACTTTACCCACTAGATCCGGGGAACTTCCGTGTCATCCACGACCATGTACCTCAAGTACCCGGGGTAAGCACCCGATCATTACCTTTCCCTAGACGACACTAACATGGAGTCCACTCGATTGGCAGTAACCCCCATGCCCAACATTTCACATAACAATTTTCATGGAGCCTTGCTCCCATATTTTTCATCACATACCACTGGCACGGGGTACCAACGGTGTGTCCGGTGCCCCATAAAGATGGTCATGGCCGCCTACCGCACGACCCGGCCCCAAGAGAGAGCACCAACTCTCCCCCGTCACTAGTAATGCGGGCTCCAAGCTAGTATCGGACTAGGTACTCAATAATGCCCTTTCCCATATAAGGGTAGAGTGGTCGCGCATGTAAGGTTGGAATAACGGTCGCAACTCCGACCAATCCGTTTTGAAAACAACACACCCTTTGCTTGGCACACCACTTCGTCATCAAGTGGTCACCCATTTCATCATCTCCCTCGGGCATAAGTGGCACCCGACGGGGTTTTCGAAAATACTTTTGAATTCGCATTGCCTCCTTAACCATGCACAAACCCATCCCATTTGCGTAGCATCTACATTTGCATCCTATCTACTCCCATCGTCATAACCCTCATAAGGAGGTAGGGTCATGCACAATGCAAGTGTCAACAAAAAAAGTACCGGAGGCAACCCACCAAAGTGGTTACCCATCCTTCATGATTCCGATGCAACGATAATAAGTGCTATATGACATGCATAAAAAGGGTTTCATAGACATGGTCAAAGGGCTGCTTGCCTGGCTCAACAAAGTCTTCAGGGTCTTCAAAGTCTTCTGGTCCAACTCCTTCGTCAGCAACGCAATCTATCGTCGCAAAATAACAACGGGAAAATAAGGCAATAATAAAACAGAAAAATCAAAGTGCTCAGAAAATGTCAACTCTTTTTGTAAAATATTAGATGGAAATATAAGATGGGGAAACTTGCTAGTTTTGGATTTGGAGTGGTGGAACAGGAGATATGGATTTTCAGAGGCACATTTAAATGCTAAAATTCACATTTAAATATTTCCAAAGAAGAAAGGTTGGTTGATTTGAATGAAAGTTGCACCATTAAATAGGTTGCAATATTCTAGGAATTTAGAAATTGAATCAATGCATTTGGATTATTATTTAATCCTCGTGGAATTTTGGAATAAGTGATGTAAAAGAAAAGAAAAGGGCATCAGTTCGCTGGCCGTAACAGCCAGCAGGGCAAGAGAGCCTGTGGGGAAAAGAGGCTCAGCGAAAGCCAGCACAAGGCCACCAGTTTTTAAACCTGACGGCGGGGCCCAGCTGCCGTGGGAGAGAGAGGGGCGAGAGGAGGTGAGGATGACAAAGGGGCCCGCCTGTCATCTCCGACTGCGACAGAGGGGGCAAGGCGGCTCACCGCGACGATGCAGCGACGGCGAGCTCCATGAAAAGGGATGGCTTCAGGGGCCGCCGACGCCGGTGGGTGGTGGACTGGCCGGGCGGGTGCCTGGTTCACGGGCGACGAGGTTTGCGGCGGAGGAGCTGGAGGCGGTGGTTCCGGCCGCTCTGCCACGACAGAGAGGGAAACGAGGGAAAAGAGTCAGGGGATGCAGGGGTTCCAGACGAGGCAAAGGAGGAGCGGGAGGCTTATACTCGCGATCTCCCATGAGCCGACGCTGGCGGAGCTCGAGCTCGATCTCGAGCTCCCAAGCGCTTTGGGGCGAACTAGGGGTGCAGGGGGAGGTGTTGGTGGTGCAGAGAGCGAGGGGTGAGGGTGGAAGGGTTCGGGGAGGCCCTTATATAGGCGAGCGGCGGTCCACCATGGGCTCGTGGCGCCGCGGGGCTCAGGTTGCCGCCACGGGCCTCTGGAGGGCGCTGCACCGTGTCTAGGGGGCTCGTGGGGCCGAATACGCCTGTGGGATGAAGAGAGAGAGAGAGCAGGGGCCAGAGGCACCAAGACGGTGAGCACGCCACTGGTGCGCCTGGGCGGCCTTGTTCGCTTGCGCGGAGGCGCGGGAGGAGGAGAGAGGAGGGGACAGCGCTGTGGCGGTCGTGGACGCCGAGGTGCCTCTGCCTGGCGCGAGGGGAAGGCCCGAGGTGGCTGGAGCTGCTAAGAGGGCGGCTACAAAGGTTTAGTCAAGATCAGAAGGCCTGAGCTGCTGTATGGCATGCCATGGCATATAATATGCCCTGTGGGCGGCCACCGATGTCCAAGAGTGCTGTGGAGGTAGTAAAGAAGGAGGGGGAAGGCATTGGATGCCCTGGATGGCCACTGGGGTGAGGAGGGAGGTGAGGAAGAGGGAGAAAGGGCTGTCCAGAGAGAGAAAGAGGGGGGTTTCACCCCTCAATTATTGAGCTGGGGACTTGCCATTGTTACCGGAGGTGAAAGAGGACTAGAAAGAGCTGTGGTAAAATTGGAGCTCTCCAAGAATAGTGAAAGGGGTCAAAACAGGATTTTTGCAAAATGTCAAGGTGTTTGATAGAGTTTTGAGCAAGCAAATGGACTCCAATTGCCATGAGGTCCACAAGGTGAAATGGCTCATATAAATATAGCCTTCCACCAATTTGGAGATTATTTGGGCAAAGTTGCCAATGCAACTTTTGTGAACCCTAGAAATGAGCAGAAATGGATTTTTGTAGATCTAGTTGAGCATAACACTTCTCCTTGATGAACCACTTTGTGTAGTGGCCTCATTTGGTCATGTGAACATTCTCACAAAAGTTGGGGTCTTGGAGAAGAAGTTGGTAGAACAAAGTTGTTCAAATTTGATTCTGGTCAGAGAGGGTTTTGAGGCACTTTGACCAAGATTTCCTCTTCTCCAACTCTGTGCTATTTGGTCCAGATGCATCATTAGACCAATGAAGATGTCCAACAAGTTTGAGCACATTTGGACATACTTGGCAATGTAAAGTTGATCAAACTTCGTAATGGACAGAAATAGTTTTGAGGGTTTTGATGATGTTATCTTGTTCTCCAAGTCATGAGACTTTGCAAGATCATCTAATATGTCATATGTGACATGATAGAATTTTCCTGGAATTTTGAAGAATATTTTTTGTAAATATTTCAAAAGCTTGAAATATCCAGAAGGGTTTTAGAGGGATTTGACCAATATTTTGAACATGACCATGTGTTGAAACTCTTATATATGGACAATATATGTCCTATGAGTTTCCTAAATTTTGTCAAATATTTTAAAACAATAAAATAATTTTTCCCTATTAAAGACCATTTCGGCCTTAAGAAAAGCTTTTAAATAAAATAGTAAAACAAATTTTAAAATTATATTTTTGTGGTTTCGGGTATCCTATATCTAATAGGAGTCAAATATATTTTGAAAGATTTTTACTGCCCTTAATCAAGTACTTGCAAAGGAAATCCTCAATTCAGGGGTTTTTGAAAACTAAATTTAGAAAATACTTTCGCCAAATTATTTTTGTAAGAAAATTCTATATTGCACTATACACATGGCATGGTCATTGGTCGAGCTTGGGGTAAGGAGATGAAGTATAGAAGGTGGAGTGGTTGACTATTAAGAGCACTTGAAAACCACATAGGGAAAACCAACACCAAATAAAAGCCAAATAAAGCAAAAAGTTTTGTTGGTCCAAATTTTCATGCTTTATTAATGAAAATGAAATGTTACAAAATGCAGGTGTGACAGACCTACCCCCTTACAAGAATCTCGCCCCGAGATTCCTAAACTAGGCTTTAAAGAGATACGGAAACTCGGATCTAAGGTAGTCTTCACGCCCCAAGTTGCTTCGCTTGAGTGGTTGCTCCATTGACCTTGAAGTACTTGATGGTTCGGCTGAAAAGGCCGCTCAAATCATCCGTAATGCAGATGGGCCTCTCACGATAAGTCAAATCAGGTGAAGGTCAATGGCTTGGTGATTGACGCCCTTGTAGAGATCAGCTTGTCTCGAACTTGGAGACACTTCCGAGTTGTGACACGTGGAACACGCAGCACATCCGATAGTTCGTGGGAGTTCCAACTGGTAAGCCACTTCTCCTCGCTGCTCCATGATCTTGAAGGGGCCAATGTATCTCGGAGCGAGCTTTCCTTTGACATGGAAGCGCCGGGCTCCTTTGAGAGGGGTGACCGGAGATAGACATGGTCTCCAACTCGAAGTTTATGTCTCTACGACGTGAGTCAGCAGAGCTTTTCTGCCTTGACTTGGCAGACTTCAGACGCCTCTCGACAAGCTGGACTTGCTCTTCGCTTCACGGAGGATATCCGCCCAAAGACAAGTCCTTCACCGGTCTCTCGACTAATTGAGAGGTGTACGGCACTTCCGCCAGATAACACTTCAAATGGTGCCATCTCAAGGCTTGCTCGGTAACTGTTGTTGTAAGAGAACTCGGCGAAAGGGAGGCAATCTTCCCACTTAGCTCCATAAGCTAAGACACAGTGCTCGGAGCATGTCTTCGAGTATTTGATTCACTGCCTGCCTCGACCTCCGTCCCAGTGGGTGGAAAGCAAGGTCAAGGACAGCTTGGTCCCCATGGCCTCCTCGGAATTTCTTCCAAAACCTTGAGGTGAACTGGTTCCTCGATCCGACACAATCTCCTTGGGAACACCATGAAGGCTCACGATTCGTTGATGTAGAGACCGCTAACTGGTTCCCTTGTAGGTTGTCTTGACAGAATGAAGTGGGCCACCTTGGTCAAATGGTCAACGATGACCCAGATGGAGTCATGTCCCTTGTTTGACCTGGGTAAACCGGTGATGAAATCCATCCCGATTTTATCCCATTTCCACTGGAACCTTGAGTGGTTGGAGTAATCCAAAGAGGTCGCCGATGTTCAGCTTTGACTCTCCGCATACGCCACACTTTGCAACATAGGTGGCAATCTCCCTTTTCATCCCGTACACCAAAATCTTTCCTTCGTGTCTTGATACATCTTGGTGCCTCCAGGGTGGATGGAATATGGGCTGTCATGAGCTTCTTGCAAGATCAGGTTCTTGAGCTCAACCTTGTTGGGCACGCAGATGCGATTCCCAAACCACACAGCCCATCCTCATCCTCTCGAGAATCCGAGGCTTTGCTCGCCTTGATCTTCCTCTTGATGCCTTCAATGCTCTCATGCCCCTTCCGGGCTTTCTTGATATCATCCATCAAGGTAGGCTTAACTTCGAGGTTGGCCAAGAATCTGGTGCAACCAGTTCCAACCCAAAGCTTTCAAGTTCTTCATACAAGGCGGTAGCTTGTGCTTTAGCATAGCATTCAAGGAGCAAGCCTTCCCGCTCAACGATCTCGCTACCACATTAGCCTTCCAGGTGGTATTGAACACCGAGGTCATAATCCTTTATCAACTCTAGCCATCTTCTCTCGCCTCATGTTCAATTCCTTTGAGTGAAAATATACTTCAGACTTTTGTGGTCCGTGTATATTTCACATCGCTACCCAAGAGGTAATGTCGCCAAGTCTTCGTGGCATGAACCATCGCTGCTAGCTCAAGGTCATGAGTAGCATAGTTCTCTCGTGAGGTCGAGTTGCCTTGAAAGGTAGGCTACGACTCGCCTTCTTGCATCGTAACACCTCCCATCCGATTCTTGACGATCACAATATATCACAAACTCCTTGTGTATATCCGTGTGGCCGTAATCGGGCAGTGGTTAGCCTCTTCTTCAACTCCTCGAAGCTCTCTCGCACTTCGGCGGCCCACTCAACTTCTTGTCCTTCTTCAAGAGCTGAGTCATGGGTCGGGCAATGCTCGAGAATCCTTCAACGAACTTGCGGTAATATCCTCGCGAGTCCGAGGAAGCTTCGACTTCCTTCACATTGCTCGGGATTGCCATTCACCACGGCTTCAATCTTAGCAGGTCGATCGACAATCCTCTTCGCTAAAACATGACCCAGAATCCAACTTCACGCAGCCGTAATTCACACTTGCTGAACTTGGCATACAGCTTGGTGCTCTCGGCTTGTCTAGGACCATCCTCAAGTGTTGCTCATGTTCTTCTTCCGACTTCGAGAAGACAAGAATGTCATCTATGAAGACGACGACAAACTTGTCCAAATATTCCATGAAGACCTTATTCATGAGGTACATGAAGTAAGCTGGGGCATTGGTCAATCCAAAGGACATGACCGCAGCATTCATACAGCCATATCCGTTACGAATGCCGCCTTCGAATATCTTGGGGTCTGATCTTCGCTGGTAGTACCCAGATCGAGGTCGATCTTGGAGAACACCTTGGCCCCATTGAGTTGATCAAACAGATCTTCAATCTTGGGAAGTGGGTACTTATTCTTGATTGTAACTTCATTGAGGGAGCGGTAGTCAATGCATAGGCGGATGGTACCGCCCTTCTTGCCACAAATGTAATGTGTGATCCCCAAGGGGAGGCACTAGGGCGGATAAATCCTTTCCTCAACTGCTTCTTCCAAATGCTTCTTCAATTCCGCTAACTCCTCCGATCCCATCCTATAAGGCTTTATAGATGGGTCCTGCTCCGGTATGAGCTCGATGATGAACTCAATGTCTCGGCCAGAGGCATTCCCGGTAGCTCATCGTGAAAACATCGGGATACTCGTGATACTATCAAGACTTGTTCCAATCCAACTTCAATGACAATTGACTTGGTTGGCTTGAGCAGAGGAGGGTTGGAGGCAAACTTAACTTCGACTCCTCGGCCATTGGTCATAGTGACCGTTCGGTTGGCGCAATCAATCAAGCCTTGGTGCTTGCTGAGCCAATTCATTCCCAAGATCACATCTAAGCCTTGTGATTTTAGGATGATAAGGTCTGCTAGGAAATCTACCCCTTAATGGTAATCCCGACTCCTTTACATCCTATCTTGGCTCTCATCTCTGCTCCCGGGTTTGTACCACCATAGGGTTATTCAGGTGTAGGGTCATGCCACTTTTAATGCAAAACTTTGGGTGACAAAAGAATGCGTGGCTCCGTAATCAAACAAAACAGCTATGGGTGCTGAATTGACATGAACGCACTCAAAGACGACGTCCGGTCTTCCTCGGCTTCTTCGCAGTGACATGATTCACACGACCCTGCCGCTGTTGGGCAGGTTGCGGGATCTTGGTTCCTTGGTGGCATTCCACGGCCTTGGCTCGGGTTCTGCGATTGGGCGCGGGCATCGGGCTTTTGTTGGGGAAATTCTTGAGTAGTGTCCTCGCTGTCCACATCCAAACAAGTGACTTGGTTGGGGACGACGCCTTGCCAAAGATTGTTATTGGGGTTGTTGTAAGCTGGCCTGGGTTGGCATACCGCTGAGGTGGATAGTTGGTGCGGGTGCAGGAGCTCTTGGTTGCCGATAGGTAGGCTTGACCGGGCTGGCTGCCACGGGCGAGGCTTCGTTGTCGGAGCTACCCTTGCCGATCATCTTGCGCTTACGAGTGTCATCCAAGGCACGCCGCTTGTCCTCAAGCATGAGTGCCTTGTTCACCGATCAGAAAGGTCGGGCAATGCACACAACAAGCGTAGTATCGCAGAGTCCGGTTAAGGCCTTCCATGAAGCGCCCTTTGGCAAAGATCGCCGACATCCTCGGGGCATACCTTGAGAGAACACCAACTTCTGCATGTACTCCTTGACAAAGCTACTACCTTGCTTCAGGCTCGAACTCACGCTTGATGGCCATGATTCCGTAGGAATGTGGGCCTTATGGAATTCTGTCTTGAAGGTTTTCCAAGTGATGTCTTGCTCAACATGCATAGCCTTGAATCCATCCCACCAAGCTCGGCAGTCCCCCGAGACAAGGCAAGATACGCCACTTTATCACGGTCCTCGCATCCGACTAGTGCCAGCAGATCCTCAATGGTGCGGACCCAGTCGTCTGCATCCAGGGGTTCAGCAGTCTCGACGAAAGTGGGTGGTGCATGCTTCTTGAACTCCACCAAGGTGGAACGCCCATGGTCGTGTCCCGCCGGGCCGGGCGGTTAACAGCTTGAGCAATCATCCGAGGGCTGCAGTGTTGGCTTGGCGTTCCTCTCGGAAGGCTTGGAGAAGCTGAGCCATGTCCATGCTTGGAGGAGGTGGTGGGGTGGAGTTTGTCCTGGGCTTGGTCCTGGCTGATTCCCGCTTCAGCAGAATCCTCCGCTTCTTGCTGCTGGGTAGAGGTACCAGTACGTGTTACAACAGCATCCTGTTGGAGTGGTCAAGGTTTCATGATTGGGGAAAGATGGGGAAAGCAACATAGATGGGATGCCTAGTAAGGGGGTTGGTATGACACTAATTGTTTTCATGCAAGGGCCAAAAGGCAAAACACATTCATTAAAATCCAAATGGGTGATGTAGTCGCATAAGTTCCCAAGGAAAGCACGACGTCCATCAAACACAAAGCAAAAGCAAACACAACACTACATGGTTTCATAAGAACCATTACATGGACTCGACTTCGCATAGGGGTACATCGACCTATCCTACGGAGGGTTACTAACGGGCATATCCAAGTTGTGAATGATGCCTAAGTGGTGGAATGCTCGGTCGCAGAGTCCGGCTCTTCCGGTCTTCCTCCTCTTCATCAAGAGCGGCTTTCTTCATTGCTTGAAGGGGTGGGGAGTGGAGGAGCTCAACGCGCGTTGCTTTGCTGGTGGGGTGAAGAACTGCGGTAATCCCTTGCGCCATGCGGGGTTGCTGTGGTGGTTCTCCATCCTTTGGGGGTCTTCCGCCTCAGATGCGATCAAGGGCTGTCCAGGGGAGCACCTTCCTTCTTGATCCTATCCGCCTTCTCTTGTGCTTGGCGAAGAAGTGCCTTGGTCTCATGAAGTTCCTTTCGAGTTCCATTGATTCCACGGCCAAGTGTTGTGCCAAACTATCGCACAAAGGCTGAAGTAGGTCCGAATCGGAGTGGAAGTCCTTCTTCTAATGGTGGAGCTGGTGCATTGCTCTCATCCTTGCCTTCCTTCCGATAAGGCAAGAAACGGGTTGCCAACTGCCCGCCATCTCTCGAAGAAGGTCTCGGAGGCGAGTGAGTGCCTTGAGGGTTGCCGCCTCGACGGCAAGAACTAGTGTTGCCATCCGGGGTCCCTCAAGAACCAGCTTGTTGGAGAGTCATTGGCCTTCACGATCACTTCCACATGATACTCCGCCTCGGCGCCATTGATCCAATGCTCATGGTAGGTGAAAGTGGGGCTCGTGGAACTGCACCTCTTGAGGCTATCCTCGAGAAGCACGGGAACCGTGGTCGAAGTCTTCGGCACGCAGCCATCTACAAAGGTTGAATGGGAGAGGTCAATAAGGAAAATGCATCTTGGGTGGGGTAAGCTTCAGAAAAGAAGAGAGGTTTAGATGGTCTCAAGTTAACTAATGTCCATGCTAACTAAGGCTTCCTACAATCAGATGGCTCGATACCAGCTCAGGGGGACCCCGACTCATAAGTCGTGATCATCGAATGCACGGTACAAAGGATCCCGAGATCAATGCTCACCGAACACACGTAACTGAATAACAAGAGTCTTACATCCATACATACCGCCTTACACAAATTATGACCATTATGGTCAAGTCTTACATCGATAAAGCCTTAAGGGCTGAACATCAAATGAAACAAAGCAGCGGAAATCGCCATTGATAAGTAGAACCCATGCCATCCGCCTTAACCCTACAGCATTCTCGACTGAAACGCCCTAGTTCGCATGATCGCTCCAAAGGACTCTTCTTCAACTCCGGTTCTTCCATGCCTGGTCAATTAAATAACCAGTGGCAAGCCAATGAGTACTTTGAATGTACTCGCAAGCAACCCATGATTTGGTTCAAGGTACAGTAATGCATGACATAGGTAAAGTTTTGCATAAAGCTAGTTTTGAGTGTAATGACATGTTCAACATCCTATAAAGCATGCATCAAGAGAGTTTAAGTAACCATGAGATCTGGTCACCGATATCAACATAAATAGAATGGGCACCAACCCATTTATCATAAACAGAGTGGGCACCAACCCATCTCAATCGTGTCAAGTCCTCTGACTTGATCCAAGACAACACCATCATCTCACATACACCGGGTTTGAAAACAAGTGGACGAGCCCAAGAGCGGTTACCTAATCTGTCCATGACCGTGGACACGGCTATTCAATAGTTTTACACTCGCAGAGGTTGCACACTTTACCCACTAGATCCGGGAACTTCCGTGTCATCCACGACCCGCGGTACCTCAAGTACCCGGGGTAAGCACCCGATCATTACCTTTCCCTAGACGACACTAACATGGAGTCCACTCGATTGGCAGTAACCCCCGTGCCCAACATTTCACATAACAATTTTCGTGGAGCCTTGCTCCCATATTCATCACATACCACAAGCACGGGTACCAACGGTGTGTCCGGTGCCCCATAAAGATGGTCATGGCCGCCCTACCGCACGACTTCGCCCCAAGAGAGAGCACCAACTCTCCCCGCCACTAGTAATGCGGCTCCAAGCTAGTATCGGACTAGGTACTCAATAATGCCCTTTCCCATATAAGGGTAGAGTGGTCGCGCATGTAAGGTTGGAATAACGGTCGCAACTCCGACCAATTCGCTTTTGAAAACAACACACCCTTTGCTTGGCACACCACTTCGTCATCAAGTGGTCACCCATTTCATCATCTCCCTCGGGCATAAGTGGCACCCGACGGGGTTTTCGAAAATACTTTTGAATTCGCATTGCCTCCTTAACCATGCACAAACCCATCCCATTTGCGTAGCATCTACATTTGCATCCTATCTACTCCCATCGTCATAACCCTCATAAGGAGGTAGGGTCATGCACAATGCAAGTGTCAACAAAAAAAGTACCGGAGGCAACCCACCAAAGTGGTTACCCATCCTTCATGATTCCGATGCAACGATAATAAGTGCTATATGACATGCATAAAAAGGGTTTCATAGACATGGTCAAAGGGCTGCTTGCCTGGCTCAACAAAGTCTTCGGGGTCTTCAAAGTCTTCTGGTCCAACTCCTTCGTCAGCAACGCAATCTATCGTCGCAAAATAATAACGGGAAAATAAGGCAATAATAAAACAGAAAAATCAAAGTGCTCAGAGAAATGTCAACTCTTTTTGTAAAATATTAGATGGAAATATAAGATGGGGAAACTTGCTAGTTTTGGATTTGGAGTGGTGGAACAGGAGATATGGATTTTCAGAGGCACATTTAAATGCTAAAATTCACATTTAAATATTTCCAGTGAAGAAAGGTTGGTTGGATTTGAATGAAAGTTGCACCATTAAATAGGTTGCAATATTCTAGGAATTTAGAAATTGAATCAATGCATTTGGATTATTATTTAATCCTGTGGAATTTTGGAATAAGTGATGAAAAGAAAAAGAAAAGGGCATCAGTTCTCGCCGGGCCGTAATACCAGCAGGCAAGCAGCCCAGGGGAAAAGAGGCTCAGCGAGCCAGCAAGGCAAGGCCAAAGTTTTTAAACCCGACGGCGGGGCCCAGCTGCCGGGAGGAGAGAGAGGGCGAGAGGAGGTGAGGATGACAAAGGGCCCGCCTGTCATCTCCGACCTGACTGCGAGAGGGCAGGCGTGCTCACCGGCGACGATGCAGCGACGGCGAGCTCCAGCCGAAAAGGGATGGCCAGGGGCCGCCAGACGCCGGTGGGTGGTGGACTGTGCCGGCGGGGGTGCCTGGTTCGCGGCGACGAGGTTTGCGGCGGAGGAGCTTCGGGAGGCGGTGGTTCCGGTCGCTTCCGGCTGCGACAGAGAGGGGAAACGGAGGGAAAAGAGTCAGGGGGATGCAGGGGTTCCAGATCGAGGCAAAGGAGGAGCGGGGGAGGCTTATACCTCGCGATCTCCGGCGAGCCGACGCGGCGGAGCTCGAGCTCGATCTCGAGCTCGGGCGGCTTTGGGGGCGAACTGGGGGTGCAGGGGGAGGTGTTGGTGGTGCAGAGAGCGAGGGGTGAGGGTGGAAGGGTTCGGGGAGGCCCTTATATATGCGAGCGGCGGTCCACCGTGGGGTTCGTGGCGCGCCATGGCTTGTGCTGCCGCCACGGGCCTCGGGAGGGCGCTGCACCGTGTCTAGGGGGCTCGTGGGGGTCGAATACGCCCAGGGAATGAAGAGAGAGAGAGAGCAGGGGCCGAGGCACTGCAGCAGTGAGCACGCCACCGGTGCGCCGGGCGCCCTTGTTCGCTTGCGGCGGAGGCGCGGGAGGAGGAGAGAGGAGGGGACAGCGCCGTGGCGTGTCGTGGACGCCGAGGTGCCTCGCCCGGCGCGAGGGGAAGGCCCGAGGTGGCCGGAGCTGCTAAGGCGAGGGCGGGCTACAAAGGTTTAGTCAAGATCAGAAGCGCGCCTGAGCGCTGCAGATGGCATGCCATGGCATATAATATGCCCTGTGGGCGCGGCCACTGATGTCCAGTAGTGCCAGGAGGTAGTAAAGAAGGAGGGGGAAGGCATTGGATGCCCTGGATGGCCACTGGGGTGAGGAGGGAGGTGAGGAAGAGGGAGAAAGGGCTGTCCAGAGAGAGAAAGAGGGGGGTTTCACCCCTCAATTATTGAGCTGGGGACTTGCCATTGTTACTGGAGGTGAAAGAGGACTAGAAAGAGCTGTGGTAAAAATTGGAGCTCTCCAAGAATAGTGAAAGGGGTCAAAACAGTGATTTTTGCAAAATGTCAGAAGGTGTTTGATAGAGTTTTGAGCAAGCAAATGGACTCCAATTGCCATGAGGCTCCACAAGGTGAAATGGCTCATATAAATATAGCCTTCCACCAATTTGGAGATTATTTGGGCAAAGTTGCCAATGCAACTTTTGTGAACCCTAGAAATGAGCAGAAATGGATTTGTGTAGATCTAGTTGAGCATAAGACTTCTCCTTGATGAACCACTTTGTGTAGTGGCCTCATTTGGTCATGTGAACATGCTCACAAAAGTTGGGGTCTTGGAGAAGAAGTTGGTAGAACAAAGTTGTTCAAATTTGATTCTGGTCAGAGAGGGTTTTGAGGCACTTTGACCAAGATTTCCTCTTCTCCAACCTGTGCCATTTGGTCCAGATGCATCATTAGACCAATGAAGCATGTCCAACAAGTTTGAGCACATTTGGACATACTTGGCAATGTAAAGTTGATCAAACTTCAGAATGGACAGAAATAGTTTTGAGGGGTTTTGATGATGTTATCTTGTTCTCCAAGTCATGAGACTTGGCAAGATCATCTAATATGTCATATGTGACATGATAGAATTTTCCTGGAATTTTTGAAGAATATTTCCTTTGTAAATATTTCAAAAGCTTGAAATATCCAGGAAGGGTTTTAGAGGGATTTGACCAATATTTTGAACATGACCAGGTGTTGAAACTCTTATATATGGACAATATATGTCCTATGAGTTTCCATAAATTTTGCCAAATATTTTTAAAACAATAAAATAAATTTTCCCTATTAAAGACCATTTCTGGCCTTAAGAAAAGCTTTTAAATAAAATAGTAAAACAAATTTTAAAATTATATTTTGTGGTTTCGGGTATCCTATATCTAATAGGAGTCAAATATATTTTTGAAAGATTTTTACTGCCCTTAATCAAGTACTTGCAAAGTGAAATCCTCAATTCAGGGTTTTGGAAAACTAAATTTAGAAAATACTTTCGCCAAATTATTTTTGTAAGAAAATTCTATATTGCACTATACACATGGCATGGTCATTGGTCAGGAGCTTGGGGTAAGGAGATGAAGTATAGAAGGTGGAGTGGTTGACTATTAAGAGCACTTGAAAACCACATAGGGAAAACCAACACCAAATAAAAGCCAAATAAAGCAAAAAGTTTTTGTTGGTCCAAATTTTCATGCTTTATTAATGAAAAAGAAATGTTAAAAAATGCAGGGTGTGACAGTTTTATGGTTTGATGTTATATGCACGAGTAGAACACAAGTGAGTTGTGGGCGATATAAGTCATACTGCTTACCAGCATGTCATACTTTGGTTCGGCGGTATTGTTGGATGAAGCGGCCCGGACCGACATTACGCCAGACGCTTACGCGAGACTGGTTTTACCGCCGTGCTTTGCACACAGTGACTAGCGGGTGTCGGTTTCTCCAACTTTAGTTGAACCGAGTGTGGCTACGCCGGTCCTTGCGAAGGTTAAAACAGCATCAACTTGACAAACTATCGTTGTGGTTTTGATGCGTAGGTGAGATTGGTTCTTGCTTAAGCCCGTAGCAGCCACGTAAAACTTGCAACAACAAAGTAGAGAACGTTTAACTTGTTTTTGCAGGGCATGTTGTGATGTGATATGGCCAAGACATGATGCTATATTTTATTGTATGAGATGATCATGTTTTGTAACCGGTTATCGGCAATCGCGGAGCCATATGGTTGTCGCTTATTGTATGAAATGCAACGCTCGTAATTGCTTTACTTTATCACTAAGCGGTAGCGATAGTCGAGAAGCAATAGATGGCGAAACGACAATGATGCTACGATGGAGATCAAGGTGTCGCTACCGGTGACGATGGTGATCATGATGGTGCTTCGGAGATGGAGATCACAAGCACAAGAAGATGATGGCCATATCATATCACTTATATTGATTGCATGTGATGTTTATCTTTATGCATCTTATCTTGCTTTGATTGACGGTAGCATTTTAAGATGATCTCTCACTAAAATTATCAAGTAGTGTTCTCCCGAGTATGCACTGCTGCGAAAGTTCGTCGTGCCTGCACACCACGTGATGATCGGTGTGATAAGCTCTCGTCCATCTACAACGGGTGCAAGCCAGTTTTGCGACGCAGAATACTCAGTTAAACTTGACGAGCCTAGCATATGCAGATATGGCCTCGAACACGGAGACCGAAAGGTCGAGCGTGAATCATATAGTAGATATGATCAACATGAGATGTTCAGCATTGAAAACTACTCCATCTCACGTGATGATCGGCTATGGTTTAGTTGATTTGGATCACGTGATCACTTAGATGACTAGAGAGATGTCTGTCTAAGTGGGAGTTCTTAAGTAATATGATTAATTGAACTTAAATTTATCATGAACATAATCCTGGTAGTATTTTGCAAATTATGTTTTAGATCAATAGCTCGCGTTGTTGCTTTCATATGTTCCTAGAGAAAATTGTGTTGAAAGATGTTAGTAGCAATGATGCGGATTGGATCCGCGATCTGAGGTTTATCCTCATTGTTGCACAGAAGAATTATGTCCTTGATGCACCGCTAGGTGACAGGCCTATTGCAGGAGCAGATGCAGACGTTATGAACGTTTGGCTAGCTCAATATGATGACTACTTGATAGTTTTGTGCACCATGCTTTATGGCTTAGAATCGGGACTTCAAAGATGTTTTGAACATCATGGACCATATGAGATGTTCCAGGAATTGAAGTTAATATTTCAAGCAGATACCCGAGTTGAGAGATATGAAGTCTCCAACAAGTTCTATAGCTAAAAGATGGAGGAGAATCGCTCAACTAGTGAGCATGTGCTCAGATTGTCCGGGTACTACAATCGCTTGAATCAAGTGGGAGTTAATCTTCCAGATAAGATAGTGATTGACATAATTTTCAGTCACCATCACCAAGTTAGTAGAACTTCGTGATGAACTATAGTATGCAAGGGATGATGAAAATAATTCCTGAGTTTTTCATGATGATGAAATCGATGAAGGTAGAAATCAAGAAAGAACATCAAGTGTTGATGGTTAACAAGACCACTAGTTTCAAGAAAAGGGCAAAGGGATAGAAGGAACTTCAAGAAGAACGGCAAGCAAGTTGTTGCTCAAGTGAAGAATCCCAAGTCCGGACCTAAGCCCGAGACTAAGTGCTTCTACCGCAAAGGGACTGGTTATCGAAGCGAACTACCCCAAGTATTTGGCGGATAAGAAGGATGGCAAAGTAAACAAAGGTATATTTGATATACATGTTATTGATGTGTACTTTACTAGTGTTTATAGCAACCCTCGGTATTTGGTACTGGTTCGCTTGATAAGAGTAGTAACTCAAACGGAGTTGCGTAATAAAATGTAAACTAGTTAAGGGTGAAGTGACGATGTGTGTTGAAAGTAGTTTCAAGATTGATATGATCATCATCGCACACTCCCTATACTTTTGGGATTAGTGTTGAACCTAAATAAATGTTATTTGGTGTTTGCGTTGAGTATGAATATGATTTGATCGTGTTTATTGCAATACGGTTATTCATTTAAGTAAGAGAATAAACTGTTGTTCTGCTTACATGAATAAAACCTTATATGGTTACACACCCAATGAAAATGGTTCATTGGATCTCGATCGCAAGTGATACACATATTCATAATATTGAAACCAAAAGATGCAAAGTTAATAATGATAGTGCAACTTATTTGTGGCAATCGCTGTTTAGGTCATATTGGTGTAAAGCGCATGAAGAAACTCCATGCCGATGGGATTTTGGAATCACTTGATTATGAATCACTTGATGCTTATGAACCATGCCTCATGGGCAAGATGACTAAGACTCCGTTCTCCTAACAAAGGAGCGAGCAACTAATTTATTGGAAATAATACATACTGATGTGTGCGATCCAATGAGTGTTGAGGCTCGTGGCGGGTATCATTATTTTCTGACCTTCACAAGATGATTTGAGCAGATATGGGTATATCTACTTGATGAAACATAAGTCTGAAATAGTTGAAAGGTTCAAAGAATTTCATAGTGAAGTGGAAAATCATCGTGACAAGAAAATAAGGTTTCTATGATCTGATCGCGGAGACAAATATTTGAGTTACGAGTTTGGTCTTCAATTAAAACAATGTGGAATAGTTTCACAAATTCATGCCACCTGGAACACCACATCATAATGGTGTTTCCGAACGTCATAACCGTACTTTATTGGATATAGTACAATCTATGATGTTTCTTACCGATTTACCAATATCATTTTGGGATCATGTATTAGAGACAACTGCATTCACGTTAAATAGGGCACCATCTAAATCCATTGAGATGACACTATATGAACTGTGGTTTAGCAAGAAACCAAAGTAGTCGTTTCTTAAAGTTTGGGGCTGCGATGCTTATGTGAAAAAGTTTCATCCTGATAAGCTCAAACCCAAATCGGAGAAGTGCGTCTTCATAGAATACCCAGAGGAAATTGTTGGGTACACCTTCTATCACAGATCCTAAGGCAAAACATTTGTTGCTAATAAATGGATCCTTTCTAGAGAAGGAGTTTCTCTCGAAAGAAGTGAGTGGGAGGAAAGTAGAACTTGATAAGGTAATTGTACCTTCTCCCTTATTGGAAAGTAGTTCATCACAGAAATCTGTTCCTGTGACTACTACATCAATTAGTGAGGAAGCTAATGATGATGATCATGTAACTTCAGATCAAGTTACTACCGAATCTCGTAGGTAAACCAGAATGAGATCCGCACCAGAGTGGTACGGTAATCCTGTTCTGGAAGTCATGTAACTAGACCATGATGAACCTACGAACTATGAGAAGCGATGATGAGCCCAGATTCCGCGAAATGGCTTGAGGCCATGAAATCTGAGATGAAATCCATGTATGAGAACAAAGTGTGGACTTTGGTGGAGTTGCCCGATGATCGGCAAACCATAGAAAATAAATGGATCTTCAAGAGGAAGACGGACGCTGATATTAGTGTTACTATCTACAAAGCTAGACTTGTCGAAAAAAGTTTTTGACAAAGTTCAAAATGTTGAATACAATGAGATTTTCTCACTCGTATCCATGCTTAAAAGTCTGTCCGAATCATGTTAGCAATTGCCGCATTTTATTAAATCTGGCAAATGGATAAACAAAACTGCATTCCTTAATGGAGTTATTAAAGCAGAGTTGTATGTGATGCAACCAAGAGGTTTTGTCGATCCTAAAGGTGTTAACAAAATGTGCATCTACGGACTGGTGCAAGCATCTCGGAGTTGGAATATACGCTTTAATAAGTTGATCAAAGCATATAGTTTATACAGACTTGCAGTGATGCCTGTATTTACTAGAAAGTGAGTGGGAGCACTACCGCATTTCTGATAAGTATATGTGAATGACATATTGTAGATCGGAAATAATGTAGAATTATTCTGCGAAGCATAAAGGAGTGTTTGAAAGGAGTTTTTCAAAGAAAGACCTCGGTGAAGCTGCTTACATATTAAGCATCAAGATCTATAGAGATAGATCGAGACGCTTGATAAGTTTTTTCAAATGAGTACATACCTTGACAAGATTTTGAAGTAGTTCAAAATGGAACAGTCAAAGAAAGAGTTCTTGCCTGTGTTACAAGGTGTGAAATTGAGTAAGACTCAAAACCCGACCACGGCAGAAGATAGAAAGAGAATGAAAGTCATTCCCTATGCCTTGGCCATAGGTTCTATAAAGTATGCCATGCTGTGTACCAGATCTATTGTACACCCTGCACCGAGTTTGGCAAGGAGTACAATAGTGATCTAGGAGTAGACCATCGGACAGCGGTCAAAATTATCCTTAGTGGAATAAGGATATGTTTCTCGATTATGGAAGTGACAAAAGGTTCGTCGTAAGGGTTACGCCGATGCAAGTTTTGACACCAACTGATGACTCTAAGTCTCGATCTAGATACATATTGAAAGTGGGAGCAATTAGCTAGAGTAGCTCCGCAAGAGCATTGTAGACATAAAAAAAATTGCAAAATACATAACGGATCTGAATGTGAAAGACCCGTTGACTAAGATTCTCTCACAAGCAAAACATGATCACACCTAAGTACTCTTTGGGTGTTAATCACATAAGCGATGTGAACTAGATTACTGAATGTAGTAAACCTTTTGGATGTTGGTCACATGGCGATGTGAACTATGGGTGTTAATCACATGATGATGTGAACTATCGATGTGAATCACATGGTGATGTGATCTAGATTATTGACTCTAGTGCAAGTGGGAGACTGAAGGAAATATGCCCTAGAGGCAATAATAAAGTTATTATTTATTTCCTTATATCATGATAAATGTTTATTATTCATGCTAGAATTGTATTAACCGGAAACATAATACATGTGTGAATATATAGACAAACAGAGTGTCACTAGTATGCCTCTACTTGACTAGCTTGTTAATCAAAGATGGTTATGTTTCCTAACCATGAACAAGGAGTTGTTATTTGATTAACAAGGTCACATCATTAGTTGAATGATCTGATTGACATGACCCATTCCGTTAGCTTAGCACTCGATCGCTTAGTATGTTGCTACTGCTTCCTTCATGACTTATACATGTTCCTATGACTATGAGATTATGCAACTCCGCTTACGGAGGAACACTTTGTGTGCTACCAAACGTCACAACGTGAATCGGGTGATTATAAAGGTGCTCTCAGGTGTCTCCAAGGTACTTGTTGGGTTGGCGATTTCGAGATTAGGATTTGTCACTCCAATGTCGGAGAGGTATCTCTGGGTCCTCTCGGTAATGCACACCACTTAAGCCTTGCAAGCATTGCAACTAATGAGTTAGTTGCGAGATGATGTATTATGAACGAGTAAAGAGACTTGCCGGTAACGAGATTGAACTAGGTATTGATACCGACGATCGAATCTCGGCAAGTAACATACCGATGACAAAGGAACAACGATGTTGTTATGCGGTCTCGACCGATAAAGATCTTCGAGAATATGTAGGAACCAATATGGGCATCCAGGTCCCGCTATTGGTTATTGACCGGAGACGGTCTCGGTCATGTCTACATTATTCTCGAACCGTAGGGTCCGCACGCTTAAGGTTTCGGCGATGCTTATATTATGAGTTTATGAGTTTTGATGTACCGAAGGAGTTCGAGTCCCGGATGAGATCGGGACATTACGAGGAGTCTCGAAATGGTCGAGACGTAAAGATCGATATATTGGACGACTATATTCGAGTTCGGAAAGGTTCCGAGTGATTCGGTATTTATCGGAGTACCGGAGAGTTACGGAATTCGCCGGGAGAAGTATTGGGCCTTATGGGCCATACGGGAAAGAGAGAGGCTGCCTAGGGCAGGCCGCGCCCCCTGCCCTAGTCTGAATTGGACTAAGGAGGGCCGCACCCTCCTTCCTTCCCTCTCTCTTCCCTTCCTTGTCTCCTACTCCAAATACATGGAAGGATTCCTAGTTGACTAGGAAGGGGAATCCTACTCCGTGGGAGTAGGACTCCCCTAGGCGCGCCATAGAGAGGGCCGCCCTCCCTCCTCCACTCCTTTATATACAAGGCAGGGGGCACCCATAGACACACAAGTTGATCATTGAGATCGCTCTCAGCTGCAGTGTGCGGTGCCCCCTCCACGATATTACACCTCGGTCATATTGTAGCGGTGCTTAGGCGAAGCCTCGCGACAGAGAACATCAAGATCGCCACCACGCCGTCAGTCTTGTGGAACTCCTCCCCGCGCCTCTGCTGGATCGGAGATCGGGGTGCGTCATCGAGCTGTACGTGGGTCAAGAACTCGGAGGTGCCGGAGTAACGGTGCTTGGATCGGTTGGACCGGGAGGACGTACGACTACTTCCTCTACATTGCGTCAACGCTTCCGCTTCGGTCTACGAGGGTACGTAGACAACACTCTCCCCTCTCGTTGCTATGCATCACCATGATCTTGCGTGTGCGTAGGAAATTTTTTGAAATTACTACGTTCCCCAACAGATGGTCCGAGAGGACGCATGATGACCACAGGTCCCCGAGTGGATATCATCAAGGATGATTCGACCTTCTTCTGGCGTTATGCACTTCTGACCAACTCCAGTCGCGCTCTCTTTGTACAATTGTCCTTTGATTACGGTAAAGGCTTTGGATCGACGGATGATCTGTCGAGCCTCTTCCTCATCCTCTGGGAGCTCTTTTCTCAGGATATACGCGATATATGGAACTGTCCAGTCGGGAGTGACCACTAAGACCTCCATGACTAAGTCGACCACTGCTGGGACCTCAACCTCAGTCGGATCTGTGGCACTCTTGGGCTGTGGAGCTTCTTCGGTGAAAGGATCTTCTTTGACTGATGGGGTATGGATATGCTCCAAGAACACACCACTCGGAATGGCTTCTCTCTTGGAACCTATTTTTGCTGTCAGCTGCTTGATTTTTCAGTCGGGGTATGTGATGGAGCTCTAACCCCTCAAACTTCTTTTCCAGCTTCCTCACTGCATTGCAGTATCCAGTCATGGCTGGGCTTCTCACGTCCCACTCCTTCATCACTTGGTTGACCACTAAATCCGAGTCGCCATAAACCATAAGGCGGCGGACACCGAGTGAAATGGCCATGCGCAACCCATACAAAAGGGCCTCGTACTCTGCCTCATTGTTGGAGGAATCAAAGTGAATCTGGAGCACATATCTGAGCTTATCTCCTCTGGGGGAAACCAAGACCACCCCAGCACCGGAACCATTCAGCATCTTAGAGCCATCAAAGAACATGGTCCAATGCTCCGAGTGAACTTCAGTCGGCTGCTGTTGTTCAATCCACTCGGCGAGGAAATCTGCTATTGCACGACTTAATGGCTTTTGCCTCAAACTTGATATCAAGGGAAGAAGTTCAATCGCCCATTTCGCCACTCGACCGCTTGCATCTCATTGTGCAAAATCGCTGAAAGTGGAGCGTCGGCGACGATCGTGATGGAATGATCGAGAAATAATGAGCAACCTTCTTCGTGGTCATGTATATCCCATACACAAGCTTCGATAATGAGGGTATCTCAGCTTGATGGAGTCAAAACTTCAGACAAATAATACATCGGCGCTGAACTTTGAAGGCTTTTCCTTCTTCTTCCCGCCGACCGTAAGTCTTCAGATTGACGACTTGTCCTGTGGCTGCGATATAAAGCAACAGAGGCTCTTTGCTGAATGGAGCAGCAAGCACCGGCTGGGTGGAGAGCGAGCTTTTAGCTCGGCAAACGCTGCATCGCTTCGAGTCCACTCGAACTTGTCTGCCTTCTTCATCAGTCGGTAAAGAGGCAATGCCTTTTCACCGAGTCGTGAGATGAATCGACTTAATGCGACCAAGCATCCAGTAAGTTTCTGGACATCGTGCACTCGCACGGGACGTTTCATTCGGAGTATAGTGCCGATCTTTTCTGGATTAGTGTCGATCCCTCGTTCGAAAACGAGAAAACCGAGTAACTTGCCACCAGGAACTCCAAATGTGCACTTTGATGGATTGAGCTTGATATCATACCTTCTGAGGTTGGCAAATGTTTCGGCGAGGTCAGTGAGCAGGTCGGAACCTTTTCGTGGTTTGACCACGATATCATCCATATACGCTTCCACATTCCGACTGATTTGAGTGAGCAAACACTTCTGAATCATTCGCATAAATGTGGCTCCGGCATTCTTGAGGCCGAATGGCATGGTGATATAGCGAAGCACCAATGGATTGATGAAAGCTGTTTTATCTCATCGGGTCCGCATGCACGGATCTGATGGTACTCGAATAGGCGCCTAGAAAAGACAATCTCGCATCCCGTGGTCGAGTCAACAATTTGATCAAGCGAGGAGAGGAAATGATCTTTCGGGCAGGCCCGATTGATGTGCTTGAAATCAATGCACATTCGGAGTGATTTATCCTTCTTAGGAACCATGACGACATTAGCGAGCCACTCGGAGTGGTATATCTCTCGGATAAATCCTGCCGCCAACAGTCGAGCCACTTCCTCACCAATAGCCTTTCTCTTCTGGACGGCGGACCGCTGAAGATGCTCTTTAACTGGTTTTGCTGATGAGTCGACTCTAAGGCGATGCTCACCCGATCCCTCGAACACCGCATGTCACCGGCTTCCATGCAAAATGTCCCAGCTTCTCACGGAGGAACCGGATGAGCGCTTCTTCCTATTTCGGGTCGAGTGTTGTGGAGATGTGGGTCGGGGCTGCATTAGGGTCGGTCGGGTGAATGTGGACAGGCTTCGTCTCACCGGACGACTGAAATGCAGATTCTGTGGCGGGCTTCTTGGATCGTAGCAAATCACTCGGATCTGCGATTTGCTTATATTCTTCAAACTCGACCGTTGTCACCTGGGAATCGGCAATCTTTGAGCCCTTCTGAAAACACTCTTCTGCCTTTTTCCGATCACCGGTGACAGTGATCACTCCTTTGGGGCCGGGCATCTTTAGTTTGAGGTACACGTAACATGATCGAGCCATGAACCGTGCGTAAGCTAGTCTCCCCAAAATGGCATGGTACGCGCTCTGAAAATCCACGACCTCAAACATCAACTTCTCCTTGCGAAAATGTTTCGAATCACCAAACACCACGTCTAGAGCTATTTGGCCGAGTGACTCGGCTTTCTTTCCTACTATTACTCCATGAAAGCTCATGTTACTGGTGCTCAGTCGGGACATCGGAATGCCCATTCCTTTCAGCAGGTTCAGATACAACAAGTTCAGTCCACTACCACCGCCCATCAAGACTTTCGTCGATCGAGTGCCTTCGACAACCGGGTCGACCACCAAAGCTTGCCTCCGGGGTGGCAATATGAGTCGGGTGATCGACCGGTCGAATGTGATGGGTGTTTGGGACCATCTCGATAACTTGGTTTCACTGGGCAAACATGTTCACCTCACGATTAATGACCTTCACCGGCTCTTGCTTTCCACATCTGCGAAGATCATCGAGTGGAGTTGACATGCGATATCCTCCTCACCGTCCTCCTTGTCTTGCCTTGTCCGACTCCTTTTCCTTGTCCTTGGACTGTTTTCCTTGAAACTGCTGGATCAGGAGTCGACATTGGCGAGTGGTATGCTTTGGGTAAATGATATTGCCCTCTTCATCTTTCTTCGTGTGGATGTGACACGGCATATCCATCACGTCATTCCCTTCTTTATCTTTCAGCTTCTTAGGGTTCCAGGATCCTTTAGGTTTCCCTCTGAATTTTCCCTGAGTCACGGCCAGAGCCTCTCCAGGAGCTGCTGGTTCAGCTTTCCGCTTCTGTTTCCGACTGGTGTTTCCCTTCTCCGACTGACTCGGCTTGTACTTGCCGCTCGAGTCGGTCTTCTTCTTCGCCACATGCGTTTGGTAGCAATTCCATCATCCGACTCAGTGGTCATGTCTCCGGTTCGACCAAACTTTAAACTCAATTCTCTGTTCTTGACGCCATCCTTGAAGGCGCAGATCGCTCGATGATCGACACCGCTTCTCCACGGTATGATGCAAAGTGATCCATCTCTGAATATACTCTCCGAGAGTCTCATTCGTCTTACGCACACGCAGACTTGCAGCTCACAATCCAGCTGGTCGCTTGCAAGTTCCTTCAAATGTTACACGAACACTCGGGACAGATCTTCCCAAGTGTAAATGCTGCTAGGAGGTAACTCGATTCAACCACGCCCGCGTAACCTTCCAACATGAGGGGCAAATGCTTCATGGCCACCTCGTCATTCCCACCACCAATCTGAACCGCCACTCGGTAGTCCTCAAGCCAAGTTTCAGGCTTAGACTCACCAGTGAACTTGCTTACTCCTGTTGCCAACCTGAAATTGGGGGAAATCACCGCGGCTCTGATAGCCCTGCTGAAACATTCTGGACCAGAAACATGCGCTTAACTGCTCGTGGGCGCATCTCTATCGGGCCCTCCCCGATGGGCTCTGTTTCGGTCGACCAAGCCTTGCATGATAATGGATCGCGCGTTGAAGCCTGGTTCCCGGGGGTCGACTGGAGCTCTTCGCCCCACACTGAGTTGACGCCTGTCATCTTGCTACCGAGGAGCGTAAGACGCACCCCTCGGGGGGGGGGGGGAAGTGGGCACTCGACGCCTATCATCACGATCGTGTCGGTCTCCGTACTGGTCTCGCCGATTCTTGCGTCCTTCATGCCGCGGAGGCGATCTGGGACTATGAGCTGACTGAACCGTATTCGCAGCGACGGATTGACTGTGAATTCTGTTGCGCGAATGCGACACGGCTGAATTCTGGTCTCCTGCTGCTCGAGCAAATCTCGATCGCATCAAGCCTCCGCCACTTCCGATCGAGAGGGCTGGATGGACTCGCTATACAAAGTTGCAGTACCGCTAAATTCTGAATTGGGGTTCGATATACCCGAGTCGGCGGGAAGAGTTGACGCCGATTGCGTGGGAACTCGTTGCTGCAAGGCCATTGCCGAGTGTTCGCTGAAGGTTCTCCAGACGAGCGCTGTTCAGCCAAATTACTAAACGTGCCTCCTCCAAGGCGCGAGCCTCGGGGTTTCTCCCGCGATGGGAGTATCTGTGGCATCCATGTTCCTCGGTGAAGCTCTTCCCTCTGCAGAGAGTCGAGTGGCTCGGGCTGGTACTCTTCGTGGTCCCGTACGGGGTCTCCTCCACCGCCTGCCCCGCCCTCATGGGCGAAGCCAGGAGGACTGTGAGGTCCGTTGACCATCAAGATTTCCGCCGCCGGATCACTGCTATCGCACTCGGATGCAGTCTCTACGGAGCCAGTCGACAGATCGAACAGGCCGTAGAGGGATTTGTCGGGCTCGATTGCCGCAACTTGGGCGGTGACCGTCTGGCGAGCCACCGCGTGCTTCACCCACCGCTGGAGCCTCGACCGACCAGAGCGCTTGCGCTGGTGGGAGACCGGGGAGGTGGCCGATAGGGGAGTCGACCGATACGGGGTCGACGGTTGTCGCAGCAGAACGCCGCGGACACATGCGTGAAAATGCGTCGCACCGCGGACGGGGAGCGCATCAACGTCGAGTGGAGCCTCCTGGAGCCAAGCGGAGTCGTCGGCGATGAAGGTGAGAGCGCCGAGACGGATCTCGTGGCCCTCGACCAAAACTCCAGCAGCAACCATGGTGAAAGTACTCGGAAGAATCGCAACTTCTCCAAAAATCGCTAAGACACCTGCCCCAAGGTGGGCGCCAACTGTCGTGGTTCTAAGTCTGACAGTAGAGTGGGGGTTAGGTATGGAGAGGCAAGGTCCTAGCTATGAAGAGGTTGTAAACACAAGCGATGTACGAGTTTAGGCCCTTCTCGGAGGAAGTAAAAGCCCTACGTCTCGGAGCCCGGAGGCGGTCGAGTGGATTATATGTGTATGGATTACAGGGGTGCGAACCCTTTACAATGAGGTGGGGGGTGGCTTATATAGTGCCTACCAGACCCCTCCGGCCCTCAGTAATGCGGGGTTTAAAGTACATTAAGTCTGGGGCGTTACTGGTAACGCCCCACATAAAGTGTCTTAACTACCATAAAGTCTACTTAATTACTGCACCGTTGCAAAGACAGAGTGCTTCTTGACCTTCGGTGGTCGAGTGAGTCTTCATGGTCGAGTCCTTCAAGTACGTCGAGTGGAGTCCTCGTAGGTCGACTGGAAGGTGATCTCTTCTAAGGGTGTCCTTGGGTAGGGTATTTAGATCAGGTCTATGACCCTACCCTAGGTACATGACTCCATCACCGGCCAGCCTAAGTGTTCCGGAGCAGTAGCAAGCTACCATGGCTCAGTGGAAGCACTAGGAGACATTTCCCGGTAAGAGAGGCTACTAAGGATAAACAACTAGATAGTCAGATCCCACACATACCAAGCATTTCAATAACATACACACAATATGCTCGATATGTGCAAATACAACATGGCATCACAACATGACTCTACAACTCAAGTCTTTTATTCAATAGGCCCCGAGGGGCGAGATATTACAAACATGGGTCTCTCGACCCAGCATTCAGAGCATACAAGTCAAAACACAAGCAGAAGCTTAACATGTCTGAGTACAGACATCTACAAATGAAAAAGGCTGAGAAACCTGACTATCTACTAGATCCTGTCAAGGGCACAAGATCGTAGCTGAGGTAACAAGCTAAACGTCGAAGTCCACGCGGAACTACTAGCGAGACTGAAGTCTCTCTGCAAAAACGTAAAATAGGCAAACATGAGTACAAATGTACCCAGCAAGACTTACATCAGAACTAACTACATATGCATCATTATGAACAAAGGGGGTGGTGGAGTTTAACTGCAGCAAGCCAACTTTGACTCGGTGGCTAACCTGAACTACGACTGCAAGTAACTCTTTTGAGGTGGCGCACACGAGTCCACATATTCACCATATCAATACACCACTATGGATCCGCTCCCGTCTCCGTACGAGAACGCCATCCATAGCACTCACACTTATCTTGCGCATTTTAGAGTATCCACTTTCAGTTGTCTATGAACTGTATAGGCAACCCAGAAGTCCTTTTCCGCGGACACGGCTATTCGAATAGATCATATTAACCCTGCAGGGGTGTACTTCTTCACACACGCTCTCGCCACTTACCACCATGTACACCACATGTATCTCGGCAACCTTCAAGCGGAAGCCTGGCGAGGGAGTCGGCCACGACCTGACTAACCACACAAGTCTCTAGTCCAGGTTTATCGCCTATTCGGGTTCCATCCGCAAGGAGATCCGCCGGGTGTCGCCACGGCCCCAAACGATGTGAGCAGGGTTCCCAAGCTCACCATCCGGGTGCCACTTGGTACACCGTGCCACTGTGCCTAGTCTGTCCCAAGCCCACCTGTACCGGGTACCACTTGGTAGACTACTAACACTACCTACAAACACCAGAAACTAGTTGCAACTCCTGGACAGAGATCGAGTTGATTAATAAGTCGAGAGAGCTTGGAGCGCCCGGAGCCCAATGTGTGGTAGTAACTGATCATGGATCACAAACACAAGACTCAGTTCCTAAAGACGGCTGCAATGAGACAACCCACCATGTACTCCTACATGGCCTCTCACCGCTACCTTTACCAAATCGTGTTCACACACTTAGCTCTCAATAGTAGGACATGTTCACACACCTCCGATTCATCTCCGATGAATCAGACCTGACTCAACTCTAAGCAATAGCAGGCATGACAAACAAGCATGAATGAGTAGGCACATCAGGGCTCAAACAACTCCTACTCATGCTAGTGGGTTTCATCTATTTACTGTGGCAATGACAGGTCATGCAGAGGAAAGGGGTTCAACTACCGCAACATGTAACAGTAGAATCGCTGTTGTCCTAATGCAGTAAAAGAGAGCAGGAGCGAGAGAGTGGGATTGTATTGGAATGAACAAGGGGGTTTTGCTTGCCTGGCACTTCTGAAGATAGTAGTTCTTCATCGGTGTCATCGATCACATCGTCGAAACATACACCTACCGAGGGGGAACAAATACCGATAAACAAGAAAGAACACAATCAATGCAATGCAACAATATGATGCATGATCATGACTTGTCAATATGTTGTGATTTGAGCTAATGCAACTAGCAACCAGATTAAACGAAGTTGGTTTGAATCCAAGATTCAAATTCAAACTCCATGTGTGGATATTTAAATGCCATTTATATGATTTGTCCTAAACAGTAGCTATAAGTTGCTCTATCATGCATGAAACCAGTACAGATGGAAAGGTTTGATTTTTCTGACCATTTTTCATATATAATTTGTTTGATTTGGAGCTACGGTTGATTTTCTATGATTTTTAGAAGTTTTGGTTATTTCCTAGAATTTCCTGTATAAAAATAAATCCAGAAAATACTTATTATGCGTCGATTAAGGCCACTTATGACGTCAAGACTCAACGAGGCCGGTCCAGTCAAACCTCGCCATGGGGTCCCCAGTCGGTGACCAGTCTTGGTTAGTGCCACGACAGTGGGGCCGAGTCAATACCACGCCGAAGTCAAGACGAACATGTGGGCCGGTCAACAAGTGACGTGGCCAGGTCAAGCTGACCTGTGGGGCCCGTGGGGTTAGTTTAGTCTAAATAGGAGCTAAGCAGTGTTAATTAGGCCGTGGGGCCCGGTAGTCAGTGGCTCTGGGGAGGGTTAGCTGGCCGTGATTAGCACTAATCACGCAGCCACGTCGGCTCGCCGGAGTTCAGCCGGCGGCGACCTCGAACCACGGCGGAGCCCGCTCGGAACTTGCCAGAGGCCATGGGTCGACGCGCCAGGGGCACCAGAAGGAAGCCCGTGCCCGTGCGCATCCGGGGAGACCAACGGGAGGTGTGGGGGTGGCCGGAGTTCGCCGGAAGCGAGTCCGTGGCGGTGGCCGGAGTACGGCCTCGAGCGGCGCAGGCCTACAGAGCGCGGGGAAACTCGTCGAGGGGCTCTCCGGACTCCTGGAGTCGCGGTGAGCATGGTGACGCGCTCCAACACGAGTGGCAGCAGCGTTGGACGCGGTGGCGACTTGGCTGTGCGGCGGCGAGCGTCGGCCAAGGTGGGTATCGCGGCTAGGGGGCGAGCGCATCAACGGGGAGAGCGGCGAGAGGCGCAGGGGCTCACAGTGATTCCGTAGGTTAGGTCGGTGGGCTTGGGAATGGCTTGGACGAGGCGGATCGACACCGGAGATCTCCGGGCAGAGGCGGCGGGGACGAGCTCGATGGCGACGCTTCCGGGCGTCTGGGCTTGCTTCCTTCGTCGGGGAGACGTAGGAGACGATGGCGTAGCTCCTGGAGATGGAGAGGGATCGAGGGGTGGCCGGTGGACGCGGTGGCAGCGAGCGGTGGTAGCGAGCTCGCTCGGCTTCGGGAGAGAGAGCGAGAGAGGTGAGGCAGGGAGAGAGTGAGCGAGCCGGAGGGATTGGGACGGCACCGAGGAAGTCGGCCACGCGTCCAGGGGCTTGTCGGCAAGCAGGAGGTGCCGTGGAGCGTGCTCGCGCGCGGTGGCCACGCTCCTCTCATCCTCCTGGCAGGAGGTTGAGGGTGACTGGCACAACGTTGTGGGCTGGGCCGCACAGTGTTGGGCTACAGGAGCACCAGGTAAGATAGCCCTGGTTAGTCCTCTCTCTCTCTCTCTTTTATTTAATGTTTTCTATTTTCTGTCTTTGTTATTTTGGATTTAGTAAAATACTAAATCACTTAATAAAATCCTGAAATAAATTGTGGGCACATGCTGGATTATTCCCAACAACCCTCAACTATTCTCAGAATTTATTAGAGCATTTAAAATATTTATAGAGTTTAAATGCCCCAATTCAAATATAATATGAGTTAATTCAAAAATCCATAAATGGCCAAGAAATATGCTCATCATTTTTGGCAGAGGTTTTCACCTTTATCAAAAATCACGAACATTTCCAAAGGAATTTTGGGTTCATTGAAGATTATTTTAGGTTGAACCTATTTGATTTGATCTGGTGCTAGGGTTTGAACAATCCCCATTTCAAGTTAAAAAGAAATTAAAGATGATGCAACACATGACTAGCTAGCTCAGAGCATACCAGAACTAGGGATGTGACAACTCACCCCCACTAAACAAGAATCTCGCCCCAAGCTTCAAGACGTGAGGTAAGAAGACAAAGGGGACACAAACTAATAACATGAATTCCAAGATCCAACTGTCCTTCTCGAAGATGTTGATTCATTGCATCATCTTGGTCTCGACGTCTTGCTTTGATAACTCCATTCAACATGACCACGAGAAGAAATGAAAACTCTAGAAGAATCGATCTTCTTGAGGATCGAACAACTCAGGATTAACTCGCGGAATGATACATAGCAACATCTCTCGAGCTGAGATGTTCAAACACACTTCGGGAGGGATGGAAGAAACAATTTGACGAGGGTTTTCAAGTAGCAAGGAAAATAGTTGCCATGATCCCATAACGGGGCACCTTAGAAGAGGTGACTCATAGAATCATCCCTTAAGTGGCAACAAGAATTACCTTTGATTCAGAGATCATTGAAACTCTTTATACCAGCCTAAGGCAATTCTCGAGCGATCGTTTAGAGGGGTTCGGTAGAATGGCGTACCCGGATTAGAATGGATGATGTGGATTACCTTGTTGAAACAACACAAGGGATGATTTTAGTAACTGGGGAGAAGCTCGACAGTAGAGAGTGAGTCCACTATTTTAAAAGTTATAGCATAACCGAGGAAACTGAGAGCAATCCCAGTTAGTGCCGATGATAACACCTAGCGCTTGTGTGTGCTCTCAAGAACTTGAGCATTTCCATATTCATCAGGGTTTTACCAATATCCGTGTCAAGGATCCCTGGCAACACAACAACTACCATGATGAATACCGGTGGAAGATGCAGATGCAAAGGAAGGTAACACCTTCTCAGACTTCACCTTAGCGAGGCAAAGGAATCAAATTCTGGAGGATCGACCGAGAGACATTTAGCACTCCACTTCTAATGTTCTCCCTGATATACTAGCGTAACCCATTTATAGATATGGTTTGGTATCTTGAACATCAGGTAAAAGGTCGGACTTTGGGAGGTCAAGAATCCATAAGGAACAATTAGGGAGTAAATCCTACGAAATCCTTATGGGGAGGTGGCCAACTTCCTCAATCAAGATACTACAATAATAGGTCTTCCGGCTGGACGTGTTGGCCACGACATCCTCTTTACCGGTTACAGAGAGACCAATATTATAGTTCTTGGAAAATGCTCCAACCATCATATTTGCCTGAGATTCAGATCTGGTTGGTGTCAGAATAATCCAGACTCATCGAGTCTAGAAAGGAAAATGAAAGTTTGCAACATAAATCGACGAGATGACGTTGCGAGATTCTCGGGAGATGAACTACGATAGTAAGCTCCAAAACATGAGCCATCTCTGCTACATACATGTGAACACGCTGTTGCAGACAAACATGACCACGTAGTAGTCTTATAATAAAACACTATCGAGTTCAGGTTGGGAACCATCACCGCGGATAATGAAGTCCTTGCATAAGTCATATGATTAGCTCTTATGAAGGAACTCCTTCTCCTTGAACAAATCAGTCAGTGGCTTGGTGTGCTAAGGATACATATAGAATGGAGGTTGCAAGTCTCCAAACCACAGAATGCTTCGCACATATGCATGACCGATTTGGGATGATTCCAGAGGAAGCAACATTGACTTTCTCTAATTCACGGCGGCAACATGCATTAATATGCACATGATCTAGAGGAAGTCACTTCTTTCATCCGAACATATGCTTCATGCACGGGACATGAAGATAATGCTTATAAAAGTTTCCAACACTAGCTGGATGTTCAACACGAATCATGGAGGAGACAAAATGCCGCTAATGGGCTCAACAACAATTCATCCAGGTTTCCATGAAGATGGAATCCCATAATTGTGTGAACAAGTGATAGCATTGGTCAGACCCAAAAGATGTAATGGTGTATGCTCGAGGGATCAACCAAGAGTAAGACAACATTACGAACATCGTTTGCTCTGACTTGATTTGAGGATAGCCCACACTCAAATCAAAGTTTTCATAAGAAAATAGGTTCAACAACTGATCACGAGGACCAATCGATGAAGAGATCATCTTTCTACAACGAACACGCAAACACAGGATATCCCTTTGGAAATGAACTAGGTTAGACAAGCTTTTATCTTCCAACTCTCCAAGTTGTTATTTAGTTTGACCAACTAGCTCAGGGGTATCCAACACAGATCCTTGGAGAAGGGGGTGGTTTACAAGGAACGAACTTGATCACGAACTCAACATAGCGGTCAGGTGACAACCTGGTAACACTTCCAAGAAGATATTCGGAAAATCACGAGCCACCGATATGTTGCTAAGCTCGAGCACAACCTTGCTTTTCAGGGCAAGACGATATGATCAAAAGAGTGAGGGTTTGACAAAATCCTAACTCATTGATCGAAGAGTGCACCAACAAAAATGGACCAGGTACCACAATCAGTCCTAGGATGGTGATTCAATAACCAACATGCTAAGGATGAGAATATTGCCATTTACTACCAAGCAACGAGTTGCTCGGAGTATTGATTTCACACATCACAATTCACTTGTCGGTATTCCGGTTGCGACAACATGGAAACAAAGAAATGAATAATGATGGAGAGAAGTATCACTGCATCAAGAATTCACAAGAGCTAGTGCAATTCTCATGAAAATCCTGGCATAAAGGGGGTAATACTCCAGGGTAGGACAGAACAAAAGCTGGGTTGGCATTTTGATCTGCGAGGTACAACTACTTGACCCAATCCTGGATATGGATGAGGTACTGGAGTTTGTTTCTCCTAGTCATTCCAAATAGAATGGCTTGACGGACCACAAGAGTAATAGGCATCAATGAACAAATGCACGCATACTCTTGACTATCAATTCATAGAAGAGGGTCGGAATATAATTAAAGAGGGACAACCCAAGAGAACATATGATTTTCTGAGTTGTGGATGCATAGATTAGCATGTCAAACAAGTTCAACATATTTCTTCCAAATAATCCATGCAGAAAGGTAGGACTGGCAGATTCACAATGCAGAATGGAGAACTCATCAAGAGCACTCTTGTTGTGATCTTTTGGTTCAAAGAACTTCCGCCATAAGCAGTTCATGGTATTTGGAAGAAGGAAATACCACGGACCTCGAGGACTATCGCAAAGGATACTAATATCTTAAAGGAACTAGCAAACACTATCAACATGAAATAAGTAGGGTAAATCTCGGGTTCGAAACCCAGGAGTAGAATATCTACTAGCTAAATTGCATCACGGGATGCTTTTGAGAATGTTGGCCAGAATGATCACACTGGGAACACAATACATGGCTAGATTACTAGGTGATACTCTAGACATCTAGGGTCATAATAATAGCTCCAACATATACGTCGAGGCAATATAGTACCTCAACTCACCGTTTAGTGTGGTTAATCTGGCACAAAGGAACATCGGAACGGTAAGAAGGGAGTTGCAAATGCATCAGACTGTTTAGAAACCTGGGATGACTCGGATAGCATAACGGCTGTAAATGCTCAAAAATGATTTGAGACATCCTATAAAATAGTGGCATAACCACTTAGCATCACAATATCAAGGTTCCGAGATCAATTGATAACATACCAAAGTAGTAGAAACTGAACTGAGGCCTGGAACCAACAATCCTAAGATTCTACGGATTTAGTAACACGTGATCCTGATAGAAAGAAGAGAAATCCTAATTCCTTAACCCCGTAGGAAAGATAAGATGACTCAGATCAGAAGGGCACAAGGTATAAGGAGTAAAAAGAGCCTTACGTTCCATCCCACAATCAATTCCCCTACATATAACTAAAGCATTTCTAGACTCAACTTCGACCAGTTTGGCTTGATAATCCTACAGGCAGTCAAGCTCTGATACCAAAGCTGTCAGGACCCCGACTCAATGCCACATCGATCTAGCTTGTAACACCTCATATCGCTTATGTCCTCATGCGCGGTATCCCCACGGTGTCGCCTTACCTTTGCCGGGACCGTTTATGCCTTTTGGCACACGTATATGATAGTGTCGCTAGCATCCATATGATAAGGAGCCCGGCTGACATGGCTAGTCATAAACCCAAAGTGGCACAAACTTACGAGGACAGCATCCATGACCCAAAGATCGAACGTGTCGGTCATCACGAGTGAATCCAGTCTGTAGCACTGGCTAGCAGACTCCGTGAACTGGGCAGTAGCGGGCTAACATGACTCTGTATTCATCGCGACATTTCCCGAAGATGTATACAGAACGAAGAAGGACACATGCCGGCCAGCCTAAGTATTCCGAGCAAGAGCAAGCTACCATGGCTCAGTGGAAGCACTAGGAGACATTTCCCGGTAAGAGAGGCTACTAAGGATAAACAACTAGATGTCAGATCCCACACATACCAAGCATTTCAATAACATAAACACAATATGCTCGATATGTGCAAATACAACATGGCATCACAACATGACTCTACAACTCAAGTATTTTATTCAATAGGCTCCGAGGAGCGAGACATTACAAACATGGGTCTCTCGACCCAGCATTCAGAGCATACAAGTCAAAACACAAGCGGAAGCTTAACATATCTGAGTACAGACATCTACAAATGAAAAAGGCTGAGAAACCTGACTATCTACTAGATCCTGTCGAGGGCACAAGATCGTAGCTGAGGTAACAAGCTAAACGTCGAAGTCCACGCGGAACTACTAGCGAGACTGAAGTCTCTCTGCAAAAACGTAAAATAGGCAAACGTGAGTAAAAATGTACCCAAAGAAGACTTACATCGTAACTAACTACATATGCATCATTATCAACAAAGGGGTGGTGGAGTTTAACTGCAGCAAGCCAGCTTTGACTCGTGGCTAACCCGAACTACGATTTGCAAGTAACTCTTTTGAGGTGGCGCACACGAGTCCACATATTCACCATATCAATACACCACTATGGATCCGCTCCCGTCTCCCTACAAGAACGCCATCCATAGCACTCACACTTATCTTGCGCATTTTAGAGTATCCACTTTCAGTTGTCTATGAACTGTATAGGCAACCCAGAAGTCCTTTTCCGCGAACACGGCTATTCGAATAGATCATATTAACCCTGCAGGGGTGTACTTCTTCACACACGCTCTCGCCACTTACCACCATGTACACCACGTGTATCTCGGCAAACTTCAAGCGGAAGCCTGGCGAGGGAGTCGGCCACGACCTGACTAACCACACAAGTCTCTAGTCCAGGTTTATCGCCTATTCGGGTTCCATCCGCAAGGAGATCCGCCGGGTGTCGCCACGGCCCCAAACGATGTGAGCAGGTTCCCAAGCCCACCATCCGGTGCCACTTGGTACACCGTACACTTGTGCCTAGTCTCGTCCCAAGCCCACCTGCATCGGGTACCACTTGGAAGACTACTAACACTACCTACAAACACCGAAACTAGTTGCAACTCTGGACAGAGATCGAGTTGATTAATAAGTCGAGAGAGCTTGGGCGCCTTTGAGCCGAATGTGTGGTAGTAATCGATCATGGATCACAAACACGTAACTCAGTTCGGAAGACGGCTGCAATGAGACAACCCACCATGTACTCCTACATGGCCTCTCACCGCTACCTTTACCAAATCGTGTTCACACACTTAGCTCTCAACAAGAGGACATGTTCAAGACACCTCCGATTCATCTCCGATGAATCGGACTGACTCAACTCTAAGCAATAGCAGGCATGACAAACAAGCATGAATGAGTAGGCACATCAGGGCTCAAACAACTCCTACTCATGCTAGTGGGTTTCATCTATTTACTGTGGAAATGACAGGTCATGCAGAGGAAAGGGGTTCAACTACCGCAACATGTAACAGTAGAATCGCTGTTGTCCTAATGCAGTAAAAGAGAGTAGGAGCGAGAGAGTGGGATTGTATCGGAATGAACAAGGGGTTTTTGCTTGCCTGGCACTTCTGAAGATAGGAGTTCTTCATCGGTGTCATCGATCACATCGTCAAAACATACACCTACCGAGGGGGAACAAATACCGGTAAACTAGAAAGAACACAATCAATGCAATGCAACAATATGATGCATGATCATGACATGTCAATATGTTGTGATTTGAGCTAATGCAACTAGCAACTAGATTAAATGAAGTTGGTTTGAATCCAAGATTCAAATTCAAACTCCATATTTGGATATTTAAATGCCATTTATATGATTTGTCCTAAACAGTAGCTATAAGTTGCTCTATCATGCATGAAACCAGTACAGATGGAAAGGTTTGATTTCTCTGATCATTTTTCATATATAATTTGTTTGATTTGGAGCTACGGTTGATTTTCTATGATTTTTAGAAGTTTTGGTTATTTCCTGGAATTTCCTGTATAAAAATAAATCCAGAAAATACTTATTGCGTCAGCATTGCGTCACTTATGACGTCAAAAGTCAACGAGGCCGGTCCAGGTCAAACCTGGCCAGTGGGGTCCCCTAGTCAGTGACCCAGTGCTGGTTAGTGCCGCTGACAGGTGGGGCCGAGTCAACAGCCACGTCAGCAAGTCAGCACTGACGTGTGGGCCGGTCAACAGGTGACGTGGCCAGGTCAAGCTGACTTGTGGGGCCCGTGGGGTTAGTTTAGTCTAAACAGGAGCTAAGCAGTGTTAATTAGGCCGTGGGGCCCGGTAGTCAGTGGCTCTGGGGAGGGTTAGCTGGCCGTGATTAGCACTAATCACGCGGCCACGTCGGCTCGCCGGAGATCAGCCGGCGGCGACCTCAAACCACGGCGGAGCCCGCTCGGAACTCGCCAGAGGCCACGGGTCGACGCGCCAGGGGCACCAGAAGGAAGCCCGTGCCCGTGCGCATCCGGGGAGACCAACGGGAGGTGTGGGGGTGGCCGGAGTTCGCCGGAAGCGAGTCCGTGGTGGTGGCCGGAGTACGGCCTCGAGCGGCGCATGCCTACAGAGCGCGGGGATACTCGTCGAGGGGCTCTCCGGACTCCTGGAGTCGCGGTGAGCATGGTGACGCGCTCCAACACGAGTGGCAGCAGCGTTGGACGCGGTGGCGACTTGGTTGTGCGGCGGCGAGCGTCGGCCAAGGTGGGTATCGCGGCTAGGGGGCGAGCGCATCAATGGGGAGAGCGGCGAGAGGCGTAGGGGCTCACAGTGATTCCGTAGGGTAGGCCGGTGGGCTTGGGGATGGCTTGGACGAGGCGGATCGACGCCGGAGATCTCCGGGCAGAGGCGGCGGGGACGAGCTCGACGCTTCCGGGCGTCTGGGCTTGCTTCCTTCGTCGGGGAGACGTAGGAGACGATGGCGTAGCTCCTGGAGACGGAGAGGGATCGAGGGGTGGCCGGTGGACGCGGTGGCAGCGAGCGGTGGTAGCGAGCTCGCTCGGCTTCGGGAGAGAGAGCAAGAGAGGTGAGGCAGGGAGAGAGTGAGCGAGCCGGAGGGATTGGGACGGCACCGAGGAAGTCGGCCACGCGTCCAGGGGCTCGTCGGCAAGCAGGAGGTGGCGCGGAGCGTGCTCGCACGCGGTGGCCACGCTCCTCTCATCCTCATGGCAGGATGTTGAGGGTGACTGGCACGGCGTTGTGGGCTGGGCCGCACATTGTTGGGCTACAGGAGCACTAGGTAAGAAAGCCCGGGTTAGTCCTCTCTCTCTCTCTCTCTCTTATTTAATGTTTTCTATTTTCTGTCTTTGTTATTTTGGATTTAGTAAAATACTAAATCACTTAATAAAATCCTGAAATAAATTGTGGGCACATGCTGGATTATTCCCAATAGCCCTCAACTATTCTCGGAATTTATTAGAGCATTTAAAATATTTATAGAGTTTAAATGCCCCAATTCAAATATAATATGAGTTAATTCAAAAATCCATAAATGGCCAAGAAATATGCTCATCATTTTTGGCAGAGGTTTTCACCTTTATCAAAAATCATGAACATTTCCAAAGGCATTTTGGGTTCGTTGAAGATTATTTTAGGTTGAACCTATTTGATTTGATCTGGTGCTAGGGTTCGAACAATCCCCATTTCAAGTTAAAAGAAATTAAACATGATGCAACACATGACTAGCAAGCTCAGAGCATACCAGAACTAGGGATGTGACAACTGTTTCCTGGTAAAGCAGGTTCAGGCTGCTGCCGCCGTCCATCAGGACTCTAGTGAGGTGAAATCCGTCAATGATTGGGTCAAGAACCAATGCGGCGAATCCGCCGTGGCGGATGCTAGTGGGGTGGTCCCTTCGATCGAAAGTGATCGGGTAGGAGGACCATGGGTTGAACTTTGGGGCGACTGGCTCCATCACAGTATCGCCCTCGATTGCGCTTCCGCTCCCTTTTGGGTATGTGGGTTGCGTATATCATGTTCACCGTCCGCACTTGTGGGGGAAAGCCCTTCTGTCCTCTATTGTTCGGCAGCCGGGGCTCCTCCTCGTCATCGCTATGCAGCCCCTTGTCGTTGTTTTTAGCATTTATCTTGCCTGTTTGCTTGAACACCCAACAGCCCCTGTAGGTGTGGTTGGCTGGTTTTTCGGGGGTGCCATGTATCTGGCACGAGCGATCGAGTATTCTGTCCAAATTGGATGGGCGCTGAGTATTTCTTTTGAATGGCTTTTTCTGCTGACCGGGTTTAGAGCCTCTGAATCCGGCATTGACTGCCGTATCTTCAGTATTATCGCCGTTAGTGCGGTGCTCGTGCTTATTGCGACGCGACCTGTCGTTGCTGTCCTTGATATCCGAACTACCAGGGTTTTTGGTCAGGTTGTTACTGCGAGCTAGCCAGCTGTCCTCTCCAGCGTAAAGCGGGTCATGAGTGATGTGAGGGCTGCCATGGATTTCGCTTTTCTGTCCTAGGTGCGGGCAAGCCACTCGTCGCGGATGTTATGTTTGAAGGCTACAAGGGCCTCTGCATCCGAACAGTCGACGATTTGATTTTTCTTGGTTAAGAACCGTGTCCAGAATTGTCTAGCCGATTCATCTGGCTGCTGAATTATGTGGCTTAGGTCATCAGCGTCTGGTGGTCGCACATATGTGCCCTGGATGTTGTCAAGGAATGCGGCTTCCACGTATTCCCAACAACCAATTGATTCTGCTGGCAAGTTGTTGAGCCAATGCCGAGTTGGTCCTTTAAGCTTGAGTGGGAGGTATTTGATGGCGTGTAGATCATCACCGCGGGCCATGTGGATGTGAAGGAGATATTCCTCGATCCAAACCGCAGGATCTGTTGTGCCGTCGTATGATTCAATGTTTACGGGTTTGAAACCCTCGGGGATTTGATGATCCATTACTTCGTCTGTGAAGCATAGTGGGTGTGTGGTGCCTCTGTATTGGGCTATATCACGACGCAGCTCAAATGAGCTTTGTCAACCGTGTTCGGCCCGGCCGGAATTGCTGTATCCGGCGTGACGGTTGTCATCACGTATCGTGGAGCACCCACGCGATCCGTAGATCGATCTTATTTGTCTTGCCTTGTCCTCCAATGTGTCTCGCAAGTCTGGCGCATTCTCCCATGGCTTTGTACTTTTGGAGCGACGCCAGGGTGCGGCTTTAGCGGAGGGCCTAGAGGCCTCTTTGTCGCGGCCATGAGGTGGCCGGTCGGCCGCGTCATGCGCTGGTGATGTGGGTTTGGGTGCTTCCTCCTCTAATTGGGGCAGCAGCCTACGTTTTGGGTAGTTCTTGGAGGGGTGATCGAGTTTGTACTCTTCAGCTGCAAGGACTTCGGTCCATCTGTTAGCTAGCAAGTCTTGGTCAGCTCTAAGCTGCTGCTGCTTTTTCTTGAGGCTGCTTGCCGTGGCCATATGCCTGCGCTTGAAACGCTCTTGTTCGACGGGATCCTCGGGCACGACAAATTCGTCGTCGTTGAGGCTTGCTTCTTCTTCGAAGGGAGGCATATAATTATCGTCCTCTACCTCTCTGTCTGCCTCTCTATCATGAGGGCTGGCTTCTCCCTCCTCCTGTGCTGAATCCTGCTAGAGGGGGTTGTCTTCGGCACTATCTGGGGTGTTATTATCTCCAGTGCCAGAATCACCGTTTTTGCTGTGGCGGGATTTAGAGCGGCGCCGCTGACGCCGGCGCTTGGGCTGTTTCTTGGAGGGGTCATCCTCCGCTGTTCCATTGCCATTCCCATCTTTTGGGATGTCCACCATGTATATGTCGTATGACGAGGTGGCCTTCCAGTGCCCTATAGGCGCTGGTTCATGGTTGTCTCCTGCATCGTCGTCTATACCGTCGATGTCTTCGGAGTCGAAGTCAAGCATGTCGGTTAAGTCATCGATAGTGGCTACAAAGTGGGTGGTGGGTGGGCATTGAATTTCTTCGTCGTCCGCATCCCAACCTTCCTGGCCATAGTCCGGCTAGGGCTCTCCTGATAAAGAGAGAGACTTTAGTGAATTCAGGATGTCGCCAAAGGGCGAGTGCTGAAAGATGTCCGCGGCAGTGAACTCCATAACCGGCGCCCAATCGGATTTGATTGGCAGGGGCGCGGAAGGTTCGGAGTCCGGAGAGGAGTCCGGCACCTCGGAGTCACGGGCTTTGAAGGACAAGGATGGTGTTCGGCTCAATCGCCGTAGAGATCATAGCCCCCGAGGCGGTGTCCATCCACTCATCCTCGACCGGCGAAGTCGGCTCCGAGCTAGGGGTCGGAGCGGACGATGGTGCGGCCTCTAGGGTACTATCCGGCGGCAGAGCTAGATCATACCCATCGAGACAGTGCGGCGCGCTTGGCTGTGGCTCAAATCCGTCGAAGATCAAGTCTCCGCGGATGTCAACCGTGTAGTTCAAACTTCCAAATCTGACCTGATGGCCAGGGGCGTAGCTTTCGATCTGCTCCAGATGGCCAAGTGAATTGGTCCGCAGTGCAAAGCCGCCGAATACGAAGATCTGTCCAGGGAGAAAAGTCTCACCCTGGACCGCGTCGTTGTTGATGATCGAAGGAGCCATCGGGCCTAAAGGTGACGACACAGAGGAACTCTCAATGAAAGCACCAATGTCGGTGTCAAAACCGGCGGATCTCGGGTAGGGGGTCCCGAACTATGCGTCTAGGCGGATGGTAACAGGAGACGAAGGACACGATGTTTTTACCCAGGTTCGGGCCCTCTCGGTGGAGGTAAAACCCTACTCCTGCTTGATTAATATTGATGATATGGGTAGTACAAGAGTAGATCTACCACGAGATTAAAGAGGCTAAACTAGAAGCTAGCCTATCGTATGATTGTTGTTCGTCCTATGGACTAAAACCCTCCGGTTTATATAGACACCGAAGAGGGTTAGGGTTACACAGAGTCGGTTACAATGGTAGGAGATCCACATATCCGTATTGCCAAGCTTGCCTTCCACGCCAAGGAAAGTCCCATCCGGACACGGGACAGAGTCTTCAATCTTGTATCTTCATAGTCCAGGAGTCCGGCCAACGGAGAAAGTTCGGCCATTCGGACACCCCCTAATCCAGGACTCCCTCAATCGCAGAACCACAAACCGGGACTAATCCACACAAAACGGCCGGAACCGTAGAGCACGAACTAGGGGAAGCAGATAGTCCTTCTCGCGAATCCGAATGAACTCACAAGAGCAAAGGTAGCAAGATCTCTCGGATCTCTCTAGCAGTCTTGCTGCATAAGCTTGTAGCTGAATGGTTTGACAAAAGGTTGTCTAGAGGATGGGGGGAGATGGGATTTATAGCAGGGACAACTCCCCTTAGCTAGGTGTGAAAATAGTTTCAAAAGTAAACAGGTTTGCCTGGCTTCCTTGGGTGAATAAGCAGTCAATTTTGGGAGTTGTTGGAGAGCTCCTCGGAAATTCGCGAAGTCTTGACAGACTGGACACCTTCCACGAGAAAGACTAGTACTTTCGACTCACAACTTCAAATGATGTGAGGTTTTTTGCATTGGAAAGATAATTTGATGTAGCTTATGTTAATGTACCCATATGGCCCCGTCTCTCCATCACATAGGTGTGGCACACCAACACATCAGAGGTAAAAACTAACAGCATCAGCTTCACTTGGAACTTATTTTCTCGAAACTTGTTCCTCTAAAGCGGTTGCTTCAAGAGCTCATTGGTTGTTGGATTGCTTCCATGTTATACCTAAGTTCAACCAACAATAATGGGGATGAAAGCATAGTTGTGTCATCAAGGTTACAAGGTAAACTTAAGTTAGCGTTCACCTGGTCACTTATTTGTTTGGCGGGACTTCTTGTGATTGGATCTATAATTGTTGGAGACTTGTCGATGGTTATGGTGTCCTCATCATCCTCCCCCTCTTGAAAAGGAGTCGTCCTAGACTCTGATGGTCCAAAATATGGAGAGAGGTCAGACACATTGAAAGTTGGACTAACACCATAATCCATCGGAAGGTCAATCTTGTAGGCATTGTCATTGATCTTCGCAAGCACTTTGAATGGACCATCTCCACGTGGTTGCAACTTGCATTTGTGATGATCCGGGAAACGATCCTTCCGCAGGTGTACCCACACAAGATCACCTTCTTCAAAAGACACCTTCTTTCTTCCCTTGTTTGCTCGTTTTGCATATTGTTCAGTCATCTTCTCAATATTTTCCTTGGTCTTCTCATGAATTTTCTTCACGAAGTCAGCACGCTTACTTGCATCAAGATTGGATCGCTCCTGCAATGGTAAAGGCAAAAGATCTATGGGAGCAGCAGGTTTGAAACCATAAACAATTTCAACAGGACAAAATTTAGTGGTCGAATGTACTGCCCTGTTGTATGCAAACTCCACGTGGGGGAGACACTCTTCCCACATCTTCAATTTTTTTCTTTAAAACTGCTCTCAGCATCATGGATAGTGTGCGGTTGACAACTTCAGTTTGTCCATCTGTTTGTGGGTGGCATGTAGTCGAAAAGAGAAGCTTTGTCCCTAGCTTCGCCCACAATATTTTCCAAAAATAGCTCAGAAACTTGGTGTCACGATCTGAAACAATAGTGCGTGGTACTCCATGTAGCCGCACGATTTCCCTGAAAAACAAATCAGCAATGTGTGAAGCATCATCGCTCTTATGACACGGGATAAAATGAGCCATCTTGCTAAATCTATCAACCACCACAAAAACTGAATCACTCCCCCTCTTAGTGCGTGGTAATCCAAGAACAAAATCCATAGAAATATCTTCCCAAGGTGTACTAGGAATTGATAAGGGCGTATAAAGTCCATGAGGGTTTAAACGTGACTTAGCTTTGCGGCAAATCTCACAATGTAGTACGTAGCTCTCAACATCACGCCTCATCCTTGGCCAAAAGAAATGGTTAATCAGCACACTCTTAGTTTTCTTTGCTCCAAAATGTCCCATGATACCACCAGCATCGGCCTCCTGCAAAAGCAACAAACTAACAGAGCATTCTGAGATGCACAATTTGTTAGCTCGAAACAAAAATCCATCATGCAAGTGAAACTTTTCCCAACCTTTTCCCTCGTTACACTTTGAGTTTGGTTCAGCAAAATATGGGTCATTCACATACAATTCTTTAATGCTTTGCAACCCAGGAATTTTAGTATCAAGTTGTGAGAGTAAAATATGGCGTCTAGACAAAGCATCGGCAACAACATTATCTTTTCCTTTCTTGTACTTGACAATATAGGGAAAAGATTCTATGAATTCACTCCATTTTGCATGTCTACGGTTCAGTTTTGTTTGATCCCTAAGGTGCTCTAAAGATTCATGGTCAGAATGTATCACAAATTCTTTAGGCCACAAATAATGTTGCCATGTTTCCAAAGATCTCACAAGTGCATATAATTCTTTGTCATAAACTGAATAATTTAGAGTTGGACCACTTAGCTTCTCACTAAAATATGCAATAGGCCTACCTTCTTGCATTAGTACGCCTCCAATACCCACACCACTTGCATCACATTCAATTTGAAAAGTCTTACCAAAGTTGGATAGTGCAAGCAATGGTGTAGATGTCAATTTTTCTTCCAGCTCTTGGAAGGCCTTCTCTTGTGCATTTTCCCACTTGAAGGGAACATCTTTCTTGGTTAGCTCATTCATTGGGGCAGCAATGGTGCTGAAGTCCTTCAAACTGACGGTAGAAACCAGCAAGGCCAAGAAAGCTTCGTACTTGGCTTACATTTTGTGGAGGCATCCACTCAGGGATGGCCTTGACCTTCTCCTCGTCTACCTGCACACACTCATGGATGGCCTTGACCTTCTCCTCATCTACCTTCACACCTTGACCTGAAACAACAAAGCCAATAAACACAACTTTTTCTATGCAAAATGTGCACTTCCCCTTGTTAGCATATAATTTCTCATCTCTTAGGACAGCAAGCACACACCGAATGTGTTCAACATGTTCATCCTAAGTTTTGCTATAAATCAGGATGTCATCAAAGTAAACAACCACAAACTTGCCAATGAACATTCTAAGCACATGATTCATAAATCTCATGAAGGTACTAGGTGCATTTGTCAATCCAGATGGCATAACTAACCACTCATACAAACCAGATTTTGTTTTGAAAGCAGTTTTCCATTCATCACCCTCTCTCATTCTTATTTGGTGGTAGCCACTTGGCAAGTCAATTTTAGAAAAGATGGTGGCACCACTAAGTTCATCAAGCATATCATCAAGCCTAGGTATTGGGTGCCTATACCTCATGGTGATGTTGTTAATAGGCCTACAATCACAACACATTTGGGAAGATCCATCTTTCTTTGGTACTAAAAGAACAAGTACAGCACAAGGAGAGAGACTTTCCCTTACATAACCTTTGTTTAGTAGGCCTTCAACTTGTCGCTGAATCTCCTTGGTTTCATCTGGATTTGTGCGGTATGGTGGTCGGTTCGGCAATGGGGCCCCTGGGACCAAATCAATTTGGTGCTCAATGCCTCTTTGTGGTGGCAGCCCCGGTGGTATCTCCTCGGGGATCACATCTTCATACCCCTGCAAAATTTTAGCAACAACACCAGGAGTGTAGAGGGCAATTCATTAGTAGAAAGAAAGTTGTCCTTGTACAAAAGTACAAAGAACACGACGTTGGGTTCTCTCAACTCTCTCATGTCCCTTTTCCTAGACATCATAACTAATCCCTATTTTTCCTATGTCTTGGTCAATTTAAGATGTGGGGTTTTATTTGGCTTTGGATTCTCTTGCTCACTATGTTGGTCGATGTCACTCAAGTGTTTCTCGCTCACTCTCTCTTTCCTTTTCAGATCATCCATCAATATTTCTTCGGGTGTCAAAGGGAGCAAAGATATGTGCTCTCCCTCGTATTGGAATGAGAGACGATTAGCACGACCGCTGATTTTCACATCATGATCATACAACCAAGGTCTTCCCAACAGCAATTGGCATGCTTGCATTGGCACCACGTCACATTCCACTTGATCTCAGTACTTCCCAATGGAAAACGAAATGGTGACTATGTTGCTTACTCGAAGTGTACCACAATCATTGAGCCATTGCACCTTATATGGACTTGGGCGCCTTCTTTGTTTCAGTCCCAATTTCTCTACCAAATCTGAACTTGGAATGTTGTTGCAGCTGCCATTGTCAACAATAATTCTGCAAACCTTGTCCTTGATGGTGCCACGGGTGTGAAAAATATTATGTCGCTGCCCTTTCTCTTCTCTAGCTACATTGACACTAAGCACACGATGGGAAACAAAACAATCTCCCATGTCGGCCTGAATATCACAACCACTCTTCTCACCCTCTTCATCCTCATGATCACCCAATGCTCCATTGTCTTCATGCTCACTCTCAGATTCCCATTCACCTTGTTCATTCACAAAGAGAACTCTCTTGTTTCGACATTCAGAAGAAATGTGACCATGCCCTTTGCACTTACAACACTCAATATCTCGGCTTCGAGATGATGGTACAGCCGTGGGCTTAGAAGTACTTCCAGCAGCAGAAGGAGCACGCTTGTCAACATTCCTAGGAGCCGGTGATGATTCCGATGAAGCCGCTGTTCGCCGGGTGGTGGTAGGGTGTGTGATACGTCTCCAAAGTATCTATAATTTTTGATTGTTCCATGCTATTATATTATCCATCTAGGATTTTTATATGCATTTATATGCTATTTTATATGATTTTTGGGACAAACATATTAACCTAGAGCCCAGTACTAGTCTTACACAAAAGGAATACCAAACGGAGTCCAATTGACGTGCCAATTTTTGATGATTTTTTATGGACCAAAAGAAGCCCCTGGAGTGAAAGAGTTGGGCCAGAAGAGTCCCGGGCTGCCCACGAGGGTGGGGGACGCGCCCCCCCTGGGCTCACCACCCTGTCACGTGGACCCCAGAGACCCCACTAACGTGAAACCGACGCCAAAAATTCCTATAAATACAGAAACCCCCAGAAAGAAACCTAGATCGGGAGTTCCGCCGCCGTAAGCCTCTGTAGCCACCAAAAACCAATCGGGACCCTGTTCCGGCACCCTGCCAGAGGGGGGACCCATCACAGGTGGCCATCTTCATCATCTCGGCGCTGTCCATGATGAGGAGGGAGTAGTTCACCCTCGGGGCTGAGGTTATGTACCAGTAGCTATGTGTTTGATCTCTCTCTCTCATGTTCTTGATTTGGCAAGATCTTGATGTATCACGAGCTTTGATATTATAGTTGAATCTTATGATGTTTCTCCCCGTCTACACTCTTGTAATGGATTGAGTTTTCCCTTTGAAGTTATCTTATCGGATTGAATGTTTAAGGATTTGTGAACACTTGATGTATGTCTTGCATGTGCTTATCTGTGGTGACAATGGGATATTCACGTGATCTACTTGATGTATGTTTTGGTGATCAACTTGTGGGTTCAGTGACCTTGGGAATCTATGCATAGGGGTTGGCACACATTTTCGTCTTGACTCTTCGGTAGAAACTTTGGGGCACTCTTTGATGTTCTTTGTGTTGGTTGAATAGATGAATCCGAGATTGTGCGATGCATATCGTATAATCATACCCGCGGATACTTGAGGTGACATTGGAGTATCTAGGTGACATTAGGGTTTTGGTTGATGTGTGTCTTAAGGTGTTATTTTACTACGAACTCTAGGGTTGTTTGTGACACTTATAGGAATAGCGCAACGGATTGATCGGAAAGAATAACTTTGAGGTGGTTTCGTACCCTACAATAATATTTGTTTGGTCTCCGCTATTAGTGACTTTGGAGTGACTCTTTGTTGCATGTTGAGGGATAGTTATATGATCCAGTTATGTTATTATTGTGAGAGAACTTGCACTAGTGAAAGTATGAAACTTAGGCCTAGTTTCCTAGCATTGCAATACCGTTTGTGCTCACTTTTATCATTAGTTACCTTGCTGTTTTTATATTTTCAGATTACAAAAACCTATATCTACCATCCATATTGCACTTGTATCACCATCTCTTCGCCGAACTAGTGCACCTATACAATTTTCCATTGTATTGGGTGCGTTGGGGACGCAAGAGACTCTTTGTTATTTGGTTGCAGGGTTGTTTGAGAGAGACCATCTTCATCCTACGCCTCCCATGGATTGATAAACCTTAGGTCATCCACTTGAGGGAAATTTGCTACTGTCCTACAAACAACTGCACTTTGAGGCCCAACAACGTCTACAAGAAGAAGGTTGTGTAGTAGAAATCAAGCTCTTTTCTGGCGTTGTTGCCAGAGAGGTGAGTGCTTGAAGGTATATCTTTAGATCTTGCAATTAAATCTTTTAGTTTCTTGTTTTATCACTAGTTTAGTTTATAAAATAAAACTACAAAAAAGTGGAATTAAGGGTGCCTCATATGCTTCATCTTTTTAATGTCTTTGATTAAAATGATGGGAAGGAAAATTTGGCTCAAGTACTAGAAGAAGAATTACATAGAATGCTTGGCATAAAATATGTGAATGATGAGCATGATTGCAATGTTGTTAGTATGAATTCTTTGAATACCTATGATGCTTATGATATGCAAAGGCCCAAGTTTGGGGATGCTATGTTTGATGAGAATGACATGTTTGAGAATTTATCTGCTGCAATTAATTTTTGTCACAAGCTTGGGGATGCTATGTTAATGAATATGATATTTTTAATCCCCCAAGTTTTGATATGCAAATTTATTATGATGATAGCATGCCTCCTACTTATGATGATTATATTGATGAAAGTGGGTTTGGAAGAGTGTCAACTTTAAGAAGTAATGATCCCACTATTTTGGTGGGTGTTGAATCTTATTGTGACAATTATGAAAGTGGATTTGGAGAGGTCATGACTTTATTTAGTAATGATTCCACTATATTGGAAGAGGTTTCAATTGATTATGATGAGAACAAAGTTGCTACTTATGATGATTATTGTGATGATACTTATGTTATAAAAAGTAGTGATGATTATATTTACAAAACTTGTCATGATTATGATTACCTTTTTTCTGAACATTACTCTTTTAATGTGGAAATAATTTATAGTATTCGAGTTTCTTATGATACTCCCACTATTCCGAATGAGAAGAATTTTGCTTATGTGGAGAGTAGTAAATTTTCTATGCTTGTGCATCATAAAAATAGTGCTTTATGTGATAGTTATATTGTTTAATTCATTCATGATGCTACCAAAATTTATTATGAAGGAGAAACATATGCTTGTATGAATTGCAATAATATCAAGTTTCCTCTCTATGTATTGAAAATCTTGAAGCTATGCTTGTTTTGCTTTCCTATGCTAGTTGATTCTTGCCATAAGTTGTTTGCTCACAAAATCCCTATGCATAGAAAGTGGGTTAGGCTTAAATGTGTTAGTCATATTCTTCATGATGCTCCCGTTATGTTTGAATTCTTATCTTTTATGCGAGCATCATTGAAATCATCATGCCTAGCTAAAAGGTATTAAAGAAAAGTGCTTGTTGGGAGACAACCCAATATTTACCCCTACTGTTTTTGTGTGTTAACATGATTAAGCTACTATATTAATCATGTTTTATAGCTTTTTTTCAATAAAGTGCCAAGTAGAACCTTTGGGAAGACTTGGGTGAAAGTTAATGTGATCTTGCTGTAAAAAAACAGAAACTTTGCACTCACGAGATTAGTTTCCATTTTTTCCTGGAGAGTGCTTTTAGGTTGATTATTTTTGCAGATGATTAATAGAAAAATTCCTAAAGTCCACAAATTTATTTCAGAATTTTTGGAGTTACATAAGTATTCGAGAGTTACAGATTACTACAGACTGTTCTGTTTCTGACAGATTCTGTTTTCTATGTGTTGTTTGCTTATTTTGATGAATCTATGAGTAATATCGGAGGGTACGAACCATAGAGAAGTTGGAATACAGTAGATATTACACCAATATGAATTTATAATGAGTTCATAACAGTACCTAAGTGGTGATTTATTTCCTTATACTAACGGAGCTTACGAGTTTTCTGTGAAGTTCTGTGTTGTGAAGTTTTCAAGTTTTGGGTAAAGATTCGATGGACTACGGAATAAGGAGTGGCAAGAGCCTAAGCTTTGGGATGAACAAGGCACCCCAAGGTAATATTCAAGGACAACCAAGAGCCTAAGCTTGGGGATGCCCCGGATGGAATCCCCTCTTTCGTCTTCATTCATCGGTAACTTTACTTGGAGCTATATTTTTATTCACCGCATGGTATGTGTTTTGCTTGGAGCGTAATTTTGTTCTATTTTGTTTTGCTTGATGTTTGAATAATATCCCAAGATCTGAAATTCTTAAATGTTAGAGAGTCTTCACATAGTTGCATAATTATTTGACTACTCATTGAACTTCACTTATATCTTTCGGAGTAGTTTGTCATTTGCTTTAGTGCTTCACTTATATCTTTTTAGAGCACGGTGGTGGTTTTATTTTGAAGAAATATATGAACTCTCATGCTTCACTTATATTATTTTTAGAGTCTTAAACAGCATGTTAATTTGCTTTGGTTATATAATTAATCCTAATATGATTGTCGGGGGAGAACTGCCCGCCACGAACACCTATGGGGCGGGGCCTTGTGCATCTTGATGCGAGGCGGAGGGAGCACAGAGAGCAGACGAGGCGAAACACGCTGGCGGTTTTACCCAGCTTCGGAGCTCTCCGGAGAGATAAAACTCCTACTGCTGCTTTGTGTTTCTATTCCGTTCTTGCACAAGAGCGTGGGTGAGTTGTAGCGTCGAATGAGTCGAACGAGCCGAACCCCCTCCACGTTGTGCATGGGCCTCCTTTTATAGTGCAAGGGGTCACCGACAGGTGTCAACGTAGGAGAAAGGGGTAAAAATGTAAAAGAGGTGGTAGTTGGAACAGTGCGGGAACAGCGAAGCTACAGTGCATGAACAGTGGTCGCTACCTACTTTGACAGTGGGGGACAAGCGCATTTAATGCCCGTCTCCGTCGACCCCAAAAGTTCCCGCCCTTGCGTCTCCGTCTGCCACGGCGATGGATCCACCACCGTGAAGTGCCACCGTGTCCCCCAGGCTGCACAGCCATCCGCCACGCTGCTTCTGGAAAGGCCCTGTATGGCGGCGCGTGGGCTGATGAGCTGGGCGCAGCACACAGCAGAACTCCCGGCAAGCACCTTGCCGGGTCTTAACTTGTCGGGCCCGGAGCTTGCGGGCTCTATAACTTGTCGCTCCCCGGGCCCTCGCCGGGACGCATGCAGCGCCGAGGCGTGTCTTCTATGATGTAATCTTCTAGTCTTCCTGGCGAGCTCCTCTTGCCAGGGCCTTGCGTGAGTGATGTAACTTTGAGCCCGGAACGGCCTTCCCGGCAAGCTCCGCTTGCCGGGGTCTCGATCTTCTGTCTTGTACACTTTGTTCTTGAATGGTTTAACATGGAGTGGGAAGGTCTCCGGCAAGCACGTGGTAAACCCTGCCGCGGGAAGCTGCAACTGCCCGTGCACAAGTTGGGGTATTGAGGTACCCCTACCTTAGTACACCGACAGGAGCCCCCGGGCCTGGGCCATACATGGTGCCGAGCGCTGTTGGGCCAGGCCCAAAACAGTGCACGGGCACACGCGGCCCACGGCGCGTCGAATCCACTTCCACATCTGCCGTATCCCCCCGCAACGGCACGCGTCGATTGCGGCGTCGTGGGATGGGACGTGCCCACGTTCTTTAATGGGAAGAGCGGAACGCCCCCCACTTCCCCATAAAAGCAGAGGAAGCAGGAGCGGTTCCCCTCTCCTCGCTCTCATTGCATCTTCTTTCTCCTCCTGAGATCCCCTTTGCGCTCCGCCTCCGCATCTCCCCCGCCGTCTCTTGCGTCTGCGGCGCCGCCGGACTCTTCGTCCTCCTTCCCTCGCCGCCTCCGCCATGGCCCCGAAGGCCGGGAAGGGGAAGGCGGAGAAGACCAAGAAGGAGAAATCTGAGCAGGCGGCGAAGCTCGCCTCGCTGCGGAAGCGGAACGTCGTCTTCTCGCCGCGGCTCGGCGTGCGGGAACTCTGGAACAAATATTACTTGTTCTGGGCCAAGAAGACCAATACGCATCCTCGGACCAGAGCTCATCCGGCCGCCACCAAGGACAACTACCCCGGCGGGTACTACTTCTTCGCAGCCTTCTTCCACTGCGGTCTTTGCCCTCCTTTTTCTGAATTCTTCTGCGACATCATGAACACATACGGCTTCCACCTTCTTGACTTCACCCCCAACGCCATCCTTACAATGGCGGTTTCGCACACATGTGCGAAAACTTCATAGGATACACCCAAACGTGGCGCTGTTTAGGCACTTCTTCACTCCTAGAGCGAGGCGGCGCCCCCTCTCCGGAGGAATTTCTTGGGTTTTTCGTCTGCACAAGAAGGAGTATTACTTGCCGGGGGAGCTCCGCGGCAAGTGGGAAGAGTGGCGTGCAGACTGGTGCTGGGTCGTTGAAGACGAGCCGCAGCACTTCACCGCGCCGCGCACAACTCCCATCGTGCGCGGCCGGGACTGGAGCGATCTGGATCCGGACGACGTCAAGCTCAACGTCGCCCTCGTCCGGATTCTTCGTCTTCGAGCAGCAAAGCTGTCTGTTGCAGAAGTAGGCGCAGACTTCCTCCGCCGCCGCATCGCCCCCCTCCAAGACAGGAAAAGGCCGGCCTGGGAGTATGGCGGCGCAGGGGATATAATGAGGCTGCACCCCGGGCTGAACTTCAACTTCACGACGCTGGAGCTGAGGGGGATGGTCCGGGAACTCTTTAAATATGACCCGGCCCATCCAGAGTGGTTCAGACCTCCCCGGGGAGTGGTACCCCTCTGCAACAGCACAGCTCGGGATCGTCTTCTCGCCATGATGCCCGCGTGCGATTCGCACGGCGTGGAGCGCACATGGATCCCGCCCAAGCCGATAGACGTCCTCAACTTCTTCGACAACCTTGAGGAGGTGGCGAAGAACAAGGACGAGACCCGGGGGCTGACACGGGACACCACGGACCAGGAGATAGCGTACATAGCTTCTCGGGCTGAAGAGGCCGCTGCAGCCGCGGCGGCAGGAGAGTTCGGCTACTCGCCCGAGGAGGCGAGGCTGCGAGCGTCCCGCCAAGCGGAGGAGGCGGAGATCTGCAGACTGCTGCAACTTCCTCCCGACGCTCGCGGGTCCCCCGAGGCACTCCGGGATCCACGCATCGCGCCGAGGCAGCGACAAGAGGTGGCGCTGCCGGAGGGAGCGGAGACGCCAGAGGGAAAGGGGTCGCAACGCAAGGCGCTGGGCCCAGCGAGCCAGCCGGCGAGGAGGAGGAGGAGGAGGAGGACGCCGAGGCCGCCGAGGACGCCGGCGGGTCCACGGATCTTTACGCCGACGACCTCTCCTCGTCGTCGGAGACCTCCCCGCCCCGGGCAAGCCCTAGGCGTTCTCCACTGAAGCGCCTCCGTAAGGCGGCGACGGAAGCGGAGGCGCAGGCCCCCCGGCAACAACCAGCTCGCCGGGCAGCGCAAGCTTCCCGGGGAAGCCAAGCTGCGCCGAGGACCGCCAAGCGCCCGAGGGAGTCTTCGCCTCCCGCTCCTCGCGCCGACGCGCTCCAGGCGGAGTATGACTTCTCCGCCTTGAGCGAAGACGACGAGGAGGAACAGGAGTAAGTATCCAAGATCTTCATCTTCTCAAATTTCGCCTTGATCATTGTTGATGCCAATCTTGTTTCTTGCGTTGATTTCAGGACCTTGGCTCAGCGCGCGGCGAAGAAGGCCAAGGTGCCCATGGTCGGTCGCGACGACTTCGCCCCAAGGCGATCGGGACGTCTTGAGCCAAGCTTGCGGATCCGAGCGCTGTTCGAGGAGCAGCCCAGCAAGCCCCCCAGCGAAGTCCGGTTCTGCACTTCGCTCGCCGGGCGCGTTTAAAGATTTTGGTCTTGTACTAATGCCTTAATGTTTCTGTCTTGACTTGTGCAGAAGTGGAGCCACGGTTGCAGGAGCGTCCGGAGGTCGCCCCCGAGGAGCCGCAGGCCCCGCCGTCCCCGCCAAGGTCGAACCCTCCGGCAAGGGAGGGCGCTCCGCCAAGGGCGGGTACTCCGCCAAGGGCGAGTACCCCGCCAAGGGTGAGCAGCCCGGCGAGGGCGGCCACTCCGCCAAGGCGGAGCTCCCCGGCGAGGGAGCCCTGGCCACGACGGCGTCCGCCAAGGTAGGTTCTGCAACTTTGTCTTCTTGGCGTTGTCTCTTTTGGATATTTGCTTGAACTTCTTTTGCTTTTCTTCTTCTTCTAGATCCTCCTCCCCCCGAGCAGATGGAGACGGAAGTCGTCATTATTGAGGAGGAGGACGTGCAGGGCGGCGGCGGCGACACCCCTGTCGCCGAGGACACGGCGGGAGCCGCCGGGCCAAATACGTCAGAGACCGCTCCGGCCGCGGACGCAGCGGCCGGGGAGGGGGACGGCGACCGCACCACCAGCCCGGAGGCGGCGGGAGCATCAAGTGCTGCGCCGGTCGAGCAGTCCGGCTACTACTTGAAAGCCCCCAACGGCGTCTTCATCCAGGTGCCGTGGGGCTCTTCATCGCGAGCTCTCGCGGAGGGCGAGGCCTTTGATGGGGAGGTCCTCGCCTCCGCGGGCTTGAAGATCGTCGAGGGGCCCGGCGGGAGCGACGGGCCCGAAGAGGAGAAGCTGCTTCACCAGCTCCTGGCCCTTTACCGGGCCAGGCAGGCGAAGCTCGCTTCCCTGGAGGCCCTCGTCACCAAGGCCGCCGATGAGATGGAGAAGCGTGCGGCGGAGCTCAGTGCCGCCAACCAGGCTGCTCTCCGCGAGGTGGCGGAGGAGCGCAAGCGACTCGCCGGGGAGTATGAGGAGTGGTTGCTGGAGAAGGCCGAGGCCGAAGAGCAGCAGCGGCTCGCCGGGGTGGAGCTGTCCCGGCGAGAAGGAGAACTCATCCAGCGGAAGGTCAACCTCGACGCCCACGAGGAAGACCTTGCCGCTCGGGAGCAGGCCCTTGGCGGGGAACTGAAGGAGGCGAAAGCCGCCGCGGCTACCACGGAGACCGCCAAGGAGGAGCTCGCCGCCAAGGTCGCGCAGCTGGAGGAGTTGCTGAAGGCGAGCGTGGAGAAGGTCGCCGTGCTCAACACGGAGCGCGAGAAGGACGCCCACACCAACTCAGAACTCCAGGTGCGGCTTTCCAAGAAGGGCGACGAGTTGAAGGCCGCCAAGGACTCCATCGAGGATCTTGAGCTGCAAGTCTCCGCGCTGAGGAACTCGCTTGACGCCGCCCGGGACCGGGAGACCAAGTTGAAGGAGGAGCTCCGCGAGGAACGAGCTTTGGTGGACAGCGCCAACAAAGCAGCCGAGCGCTTCCACCGTACCGTCGAGTTATGGACCGAGGACTTGGTGTCTTGTGCGTCCGACATTGACCAGAGCTGCTTGGCGCTGAAGCCGGAGCATCTCATCTACTCCCGGATCCAAATCTCGCTCCACGCCAAGCTCACCTCTTTTTCGGGGATCGCGCGGCCCTTGCAAATCTGCGGAAGAAGATCCCGCAACTTCGCCGAGGAGACTCGCCGCTGTCTTGCGCTGGAACCATGGAGCGTGTGCTGACGAAGATTGTATACCGCAATCCCGGCATAAACCTCACCAACGTTCTTCGCAGCTTGCCGGCCGACGCGAACATGGAGGCTCTGAAGGAGCAGGTCGCCCACATTATTGCTAAAGTGAACAAGATCTCCAGGATGGAGGGCGACCGCGTTGATTAGGCCTCCTTTATCTTTATCTCTTTTTGTTGCTGCATAGGGTGTTATGAACTCATTAGTCATTGTGACAAGTTATTCCTTGCAAGATATTATCTTTATTTTGATCAATAGATGCAGTGCTATCTCCCTTGTTCTGAACCTCAACTTTGTATGCTCCAACCCTACGCTTCTAGGGAACTTGCCGGCAAGGGGCCCTTGCCGCGGGTGCTGAGTGCTGGACTCGAAGCAGCCTGCTGGCCAAGGTCTTACCGGCAAGCAACCTTGCCGCGATTAGTTGCAACGCACTTAGCTTGCTGAGCGGACTCGAAAACGAAACAAGGGCGCGACACTTGTCGCAGCTCACTTAAATCATGGAGCGTGCTCGAAAACGAAACAAGGGCGCGACGCTTGTCGCAGCTCACTTAAATCGTTGAGCGTGCTTGAAAACAAGATAAGGGTGCGGCTATCCACGGATAGGTTCCTCCGCGCACAGGTTTTCCATACAAAGTGTGGTTGTTCAAGGAAGGCAACTTAAAATTTAAAATTTTGAACTGCTCAAATTCTAATGACTTAGCTTTCGTGATCTGTGCGTTCTCCGGCAAGCTTCTCTTTCTTGAACAGCACTTGGTTCAAGGTTCATCCTCCATTTCCTTCCCCCCCGGCAAAGTTGTGCGCGAGGAACGTTCCTTTTGCAAGGAAAAAGAAGAGGAAACAAGTATATATGGTCTTTTGGCGTGCTATTGCTTACCGGATTTGTGTGTCGCACAAGAGATGCCAAATAACACATGCAAATAGCAAAGAAAAGCACGGGAAAGGCAACTAGCGCAAAACACAGAAACTTTACTGGTGCACGGGGTCTGCGCCCGGCTTTGTACAAAGGGTTACATGCAACAGCGGAAAAGCTTGTACAAAAGGTGGTTGCCGGAGCGGATCACGGCAACCGCGCCTTATGGGTGAAACTTGCAAAGATGCTCTATATTCCAGGAGTTGCTCACTGGTAAGCCTTCTTCGGTCTCGAGCGGACAAATACGGGCCTCGTGACTTGTCTCACCCGATAAGGGCCTTCCCACTTCAAGGTCAACTTGTTGGAATTCTTGGCGGACTGAACACGCCAAGAACAAGGTCGCCTTCCTCGAGACTCTGGCTTTGACCTTGCGGCTATGGTAGCGGCGCAAGGCTTGCTGGTATCGAGCAGCTCGTCTGACAGCACTCGAGACGTCCCTCCTCAAGGAGCAATGCATCATCTTGCCGCGATTGCTCTTGCTCGAGCTCATCATAGCGAGCACTCGAGGAGATCCGTATACGAGTTCCGTGGGGAGAACTGCCTCTGCTCCATAGACTAGAGCGAAGGTGTCTGTCCGGTGGCTCGATTTGGTGTCGTTCGATTGACCAAAGAGCCGCGGCAGCTCTTCTATCAATTTCTTCCGCACTTCGCAGCTTCGCCGAAAGTTCTTGTCTTGAGTCCGCGCAGCACTTCAGCATTGGCCCTCTCCGCTTGACCGTTGCTCCTCGGGTGAGCGGCGAAGCGAAAATGCACCCTTGGCGCCAAGGTCTTGGGCGTCTTGCATGAAGGTGCGACTAGTGAATTGTGTACCGTTGTCGATGATGATCCCGTTAGGGATCGAAATGGCACACAATCGACCAAGAACTTGACGGCTGATTGTCTTGTCACCTTTCTCACCGCTCCACTTCGGCCACTTTGTGAACTTGTCGATTGCTACATACAAGTACTCAAAGCCCCGACAACACGGGAAGGGGCCGAGGATATCGAGCCCCCAGCATCGAGAAGGGCGAGACAAAGGGATTGTTTGGAGAGCTTGAGCTGGTGATGAATCTGCTTTGCATGGAATCGCACGCTTCACACTTGGTTACTAGTGCGATTGCATCTTGGAGGCTTCTTGCCAAAGAACCCTTGCCGGAAGCTTTCGACAAGCGCTCTTCGCCAATGTGGTGGCCGATATGCCTCCGTGTATTTCGCCAACAGCTTCATCCGTCTTCCCCGGAGATGCACTTGATCGACACCATTGAGCCTTCTTACAGACAGCTCGTTATCCACGAACCGGTACATACTTGACCGTCTGGTTATCTTTTCTATTTCTTACGGTCGTCGGAAGTTCTCCGGTTTGCAAAAAGCGGACGATCTGCTTGTGCCCATGCCGGAGCTTGGGGCTCAACGGCAAGGACTAAAGGCATGAGAGCCGCGGGAACCTCGGCTTCTCGGCAAGATCCTGTGGCTCTGCCGGAGCTGAAGGTTCCCGCAAGCTCGCCGGGCGAGAGCTTGTCGGGAACACTTGCTTCAACCGCAGATCCGAGGATCTGCAGGAGCAAACTGTTCCTCAGCGTTCTGGTCGTTGATCCTGGGGACCTTGGCGGCGGCCTCAGGGAGACCCGCCGGCAAGTAGTCGCCGGAGACCAACTTTCTCTTCTTGGGCTGCCCAATTGATGGCGTGACGGATGGTTGAGTTAGCTTGAGCATGAAGGTTCCCGGTTCCACAGGTAACTTCATTGAAGCACACTTTGAAAGGCCATCTGCGATTTCATTCTGAGCTCTCGGGACGTGCTCCATTTGCAAACCTTCAAAGCGCTCTTCAAGCTTCCTCACTTCATCAACATAAGCTTCCATCAAAGGGCTCTGATATCTCTTGTTAACTTGCCGGATCACCAACTGAGAATCTCCCCGCACAATCAACTTTCTGATCCCAAGTTCGGCCGCAATCCTGAGGCCGGCGAGCAAACCTTCATATTCAGCAGTGTTGTTTGTCGCTTGCTCCCTTGGGAAGTGCATCTGGATAACATACTTGAGGTGCTCTCCGGTGGGCGCGATGAGTACCACGCCAAAGACCGCGCCTTGCAGCGAGAAGGCACCATCAAAGTACATTACCCATTCACTTGTCGCTTCTTATGCGGGTGTACTTGTCTCTTGGACTTCTTCATCGGGCGTTGGGGTCCACTCGCTATAAATTCTGCCAAAGCTCGGCTCAGTATGGTCGAAGTACTTTCAAACTTGAGTCCAAAGCTCGACAGTTCCAAAGGCCCACTCAACGATCCTGCCTGTTGCTTCGGGTTGTGCAATATCCTCTTCATTGAAAGCGAGTGACCATCGTTATCTCGTGTGCACGAAGTAATGGCGCAGCTTTCTCGAGGCCATGAGGAGGCCGAAAAGCAACTTTTGCACACCAGAGTATCTTGATCTAGCCCCCTGGAGAAGGGAACTCACAAAATACACTGGGCGCTGCACCATTTTCTTCCGCACCTTATCCTGTTCCTGCGCAGAGTTGTCCTTGTCGGGGCCAGAGCTTGTCGGAGCAGCCCCCTGCTCGTCGCTGGACTCGCTTGCCGGTGGTGTAGCCTCCTCGTCGGACTCCCTCTCCGCTACTAACGCAGCACTAACCACCTGGTTGGTTGCCGCTAGGTACAGCAGCAACTTCTCCTGTGGTCTAGGTGCGACAAGTATAGGAGTGGAGGATAGGTACCGTTTCAAATCCTGCAGCGCTGCCTCCGCTTCCGGAGTCCATTTCACGGGACCTGCCTTCTTCAAGATCTTGAAGAAAGGTAGGGCGCTCTCTGACTTTTTGAAATAAACCTCTTGAGGGCAGCCACACAGCCTGCAAGCCTTCTGACATCCTTGACTCGCCGGGGCTTCGATCTGCTCAATGGCTTTAATCTTGTCGGGGTTGGCTTCAATCCCCCTCTGTGACACAAAGAACCCGAGAAGCTTGCCGGAGGGAACTCCAAAGACGCACTTCTCGGGGTTCAACTTGAGCTGTATCTTGTGCAGGTTCTGAAATGTCTCTTCCAAATCTTGAATCGGCGTATCCTTGCTCTTGCTTTTCACCACGATATCATCCATGTAAGCCTCTACATTTCTGTGGATCTGTGGCTCAAAAGCAGTATACACTACCCTTGCAAATGTTGATCCTGCATTCTTCAGTCCAAATGGCATGCGTATGAAGCAATAAGTGCCACATGGAGTGATAAATGCAGTCTTCTCTTCATCCTCTTTGGCCATAAAGATCTGGTGATAGCCTGAGTATGCATCAAGAAAGCAGAGCAGCTCACATCCGGCAGTGGAGTCAACAATCTGGTCAATGCGCGGCAAGGGGAATGGATCCTTGGGACATGCTTTATTCACATCGGTGAAGTCTATACACAACCTCCATTTCCCATTGGCCTTGCGCACGACGACTGGGTTTGCTAACCACGTCGGATGGATCACACCTCTAACTAGGCCTGCTGCCTCTAGCTTCTTGATTTCTTCACTGATGAATTCTTGGCGCTCCACGGCTTGCTTCCTCACTTTTTGCTTGATGGGCGCGCGATGAGGGCAAGCGGCAAGCTTGTGCTCAATCACCTTCACAGGAACACCGGGATGTCGGATGGTTGCCATGCAAACACATCGACATTCGCCCGCAGGAAGGCAATGAGCGCGCTTTCCTATTTGCTGTCAAGCGTGGCACTGATGGTGAAGGTACCACCAGTGCCGTCTTCCTTGGCGGACACCTTCTTGGTTGCCGGAGGAGCGGCCATCTCCTTTTTACTCTTGCCGGTGGAGCTCGGCGGGGCGTCCTCGGCGGCAGCAGCAAGACCGAAGAGGTGCGGTTGCCGGAGTGGGCCCCGGAGCTGTCCTTGCCGGACTTGGCCTTCTTCTTATTCCCCCCGGGAGCTTCAGCGGCAAGTGTACTCTTATCGGCCGCAGCAGCCGCATCCCGGTAGATCTTGTCGGCGCAGATAAGCGCATCCTTCTTGTCGCCGTGGACAGTGATGACGCTTATCGGCCCCGGCATCTTGAGTACGTTGTAAGCATGATGGGAAGCTGCCATGAACTTGGCGAGGGCAGGACGGCCGAGTATTCCATTGTATGGCAACGGAATATCGGCGACGTCGAAAGTGATGCGCTCAGTCCTGAAATTGAGCTCCCCGCCAAAGGTCACCGGCAGAGTGATCTTTCCCTTGGGCTTGCTCCGTCCCGGGTTGATTCCTTGGAAAGAACCGGTCTCTTCGAGCTCGCCATCTGAAATTTGGAGTTTCTTGATCACAGCAGAGGAGATCAAGTTCAGCCCGGCCCCGCCGTCAACCAACATTTTGGTGACCTTGAGGTTGCGGATGGTGGGTGAGACCAGCATCGGCAAGCACCCGACCGCGGTGGTGCAGTCAGGGTGATCCTCAAGATCGAAAATGATGGGCGTGCCGGACCATTTGAGGAGCCTGCGCGACTCCACGGGCGGCTCTGCTGCATTCACCTCACGCACCCACCTTTAGGCTGGCGGTGGGAGGTGTCTTGAGAGGCGCCACCGTCGACGCACAGGACCTCCGTGGCCTTCTGGAACTCCTGCTCGCTGTCATCCTCATCCTCCATGTCTTCGTTGTCGTCTTCTTCATCCTTGTCGCGGCCCCGGGGAGGTCGGTCACCTTGCCGCTGCTTGGCCTTGCCGCGGTGTCCTCCCCGGCCATTGAACGGCCGCTTCTTGCTTGGTTCTCCTCCGCCACCTTGGGCCTTCTCCTTGTCGCGCCTTTCGTACTCAGCTTTTTGCTGCTCGACGAGGTACTCGACACGCTTGCAGTTGGAGAGATCGTGGCCCTTGGTGCGGTGGATTTTGCAGTATTGCTTGTCGGAGCCGTCCTGCTTGTCGGCTGCCTTCTGAGGCAGGCTCCTTGCCGGAGAAGCAAGCCAGCGTTTGCTTGGCGGGAGCCTCCTTGCCGGACTTCTCGACGGCAAGCACCTCTTTCTTGTTCTTGTTTCGGTTGCTCCGCCGCCGGCTCTTCCTTGCCGGGGTGGCGTCGTCGCTGTCACTTCCTCCTGCGCCAGCATCCTCTCCGGGGAGTCTCCTCCCCTCTTCCGCGCGTGCGCACTTGTCGGCCAGAGCATAGAGCTCGCTGACATCCCGAATTTTGGTCATCGCCATTTCTTCACGCATCGCGGCGATTCGCGACGTTACGGTGGAACGCGCCGATAACCGCGGCGGTGTGGACATCGAGGATGTTGTGTTGCACACGGTGAAGCGTTGGATATACTTGCGCAGGGTTTCTCCTTCCTTCAGGCCAAAATGTGGAGATCGCTCTCTGGCCGTGGGGTTTGTGTCCGCCAAAGTGAAGGCGCCAACAAACCGATGGCAAAGATCCGCCCAAGAAGAAATGGAGCCTTCGGCAAGTGCATAAGCCAAGAACGAGCGTTCGCTTAAGCACGAAGCGGAAGTAGTTCGCCAGATCTTCTCGTCGCGCCCGCAGCCTGCACCGCGATGGTGTATACACCGAGAAACTCCGAGGGTGCGTCTTGCCGTCGTATTTCTCGATGCGTCGGGCTTGAAGTTCTTCATCTGGAGCCATTTGGGCGCGCCGCTTCGCGGGTGAACGCAGGGCAGCTCGCCGCAGCGTCTGACAAGTCGCTGGTTCACCGGGCGCGTCGCTGTCGACAGCGTTCCCAGCTCTCTGGTCTGATTGTCGCCGAGCTTCGGGCGGCGCTTCGATCGTAGTCCGAAGCTTCTTATCGCCGGTCGTCGAGGACTGGCGTTGATCCCGACGAGTCCGCGGATCCGGCGATGCCGTGGAGCCGTCGTCGGTGTTGTTCCAGCGGGGCGGCGTCTTTTGCTTCGCGGCGGGAGTGCTCGGTGGTCGCACCCCCGGCGGTCTTGTCGCCGTTGGCCTTCGTCTTCTCAGCTTGCGCGGCCGCGAGGTCGCCGATCGCTGTGAAGGGTCGTTGTTGGCGGCGACCAGGCTCTTGATGGTAGCCCTCGGTCTTGGCCTTGTCCGCCGCTGGAGAAGTCGAGCGATTGTGCTCTTGCGAGCGCTTCGCGGAGTGGAGGGGAGCGGAGCGCGGCGGTGCGAGGAGCGGGTATGCTCGGACTCCTAACAGTGTTAGAAGGAGCAGGGTCCTGCCCCGGCGCCTTCGCTTTGCTTGTGTCCGGACGTTGGTCCGGAGCATCCCGCGAGCCTCCGGCGGTCCTTGCCCAAAGAAAGCGGATACCACCTCCCGCGGTATGGCGCTGCTGGGTTGTCGTCGCTGAGATGGGCGTGGATCCACGGAGACCGAAGCGCGTCATCCGTCCTGCCTTGATCTGGTGGCGCCGCGAGTGTCTCGCCAATGACCACCCTTCCGACGGCGTCTCCTCCGCCCACCGTTGGCTCCGGTGGCGGCGGATGAGACGCAGACGGGCCCTCCAGCCTCGAAGCTTCTTCTTGAGGGCCATGGCGCGATTGTTGATGAAGTTCTTGTGGCCCGGAGAGGTTGGTGAAGAACGCGCCAGCGAACGCCGGATCAGGTCCGCACAACCTCGACGCCCCTACCGGCGCGCCAAAGATGTCGGGGAGAACTGCCCGCCACGAACACCTATGGGGCGGGGCCCCTTATCTCATCTTGATGCGAGGCGGAGGGAGCACTGAGAGCAGATCGAGGCGAGCACGCGGCGGTTTTACCCAGCCGGAGCTCTCCGGAGAGATAAAACTCCTCTGCTGCTTTGTGTTTCTATTCTGTTCTTGCACAAGAGCGTGGGTGAGTTATAGCGTCGAATGAGTCGAGCAGGCCAAACCCCTCCACGTTGTGCATGGGCCTCCTTTTATAGTGCAAGGGTCACCGACAGGTGTCAGCGTAGGAGAAAGGGGTAAAAATGTAAAAGAGGTGGTAGTTGGAGCAGTCGCGGAACGGTGAAGCTACGATGCATGAGCGATGGGTCGCTACCTACTTTGTGATGGGGGGACAAGCGCATTTAATGCCCGTCTCCGTCGACCCCAAAAGTTCCCGCCCTTGCGTCTCCGTCTGCCACGGCGATGGATCCACCACCGTGAAGTGCCACCGTGTCCCCCAGGCTGCACAGCCATCCGCCACGCGTTCCTGGAAAGGCCCCAGGGCGACGCGTGGGCTGATGAGCTGGAGCGCAGGCACACAGCGCAACTCCCCCGGCAAGCACCTTGCCGGGGTCTTGAGCTTGTCGGGCCCGGGAGCTTGCCGGGCTCTATAACTTGTCGCTCCCCGGGCCCTCGCCGGGACGCATGCAGCGCCGAGGCGTGTCTTCTATGATGTAATCTTCTTGTCTTCCTGGCGAGCTCCTCTTGCCAGGGCCTTGCGTGAGTGATGTAACTTTGAGCCCGGAACGGCCTTCCCGGCAAGCTCCGCTTGCCGGGGTCTCGATCTTCTGTCTTGTACACTTTGTTCTTGAATGGTTTAACATGGAGTGGGAAGGTCTCCGGCAAGCACGTGGTAAACCCTGCCGCGGGATGCTGCAACTGCCCGTGCACAAGTTGGGGTATTGAGGTACCCCTACCTTAGTACACCGACAATGATGGACATCCAAGAAGGATATAATAAAAACTTTCATATAAAGTGCATTGAATACTATGAGAAGTTTGATTCTTTATGATTGTTTTGAGACATGAAGATGGTGATATTAGAGACATGCTAGTGAGTAGTTGTGAATTTGAGAGATACTTGTGTTAAAGTTTGTGATTCCCGTAGCATGCACGTATGGTGAACCGTTATGTGATGAAGTTGGAGCATGATTTATTTTTTGATTGTCTTCCTTTGTGTGGAGGTCGAGATCGCACCATGGTTAACTCCTACCAACCCTTTGTTGGAGATATGCTCTGGAGGAAATAATAATAGTATTATTATATTTCCTTATTCATGATAATTGTCTTTTATTCATGCTATAACTGTATTATCCGGAAATCGTAATACACGTGTGAATACATAGACCACAATATGTCCCTAGTAAGCCTCTAGTTGACTAGCTCGTTGTGATCAACAGATAGTCATGGTTTCCTGGCTATGGACATTGGATGTCGTTGATAACGGGATCACATCATTAGGAGAATGATGTGATGGACAAGACCCAATCCTAAGCATAGCACAAAGATCGTGTAGTTCGTTTGCTAGAGCTTTTCCAATGTCAAGTATCTCTTCCTTAGACCATGAGATCGTGTAACTCCCGGATACCATAGGAGTGCTTTGGGTGTATCAAACGTCACAACGTAACTGGGTGACTATAAAGGTGCACTATAGGTATCTCCGAAAGTGTCTATTGGGTTGACACGGATCGAGACTGGGATTTGTCACTCCGTGTAAATGGAAAGGTATCTCTGGGCCCACTCGGTAGGACATCATCATAATGTGCACAATGTGACCAAGGGGTTGATCACGGGATGATGTGTTACGGAACGAGTAAAGAGACTTGCCGGTAACGAGATTGAACAAGGTATCGGTATACCGACGATCGAATCTCGGGCAAGTATAATACCGCTAGACAAAGGGAATTGTATACGGGATCGATTGAGTCCTTAACATCATGGTTCATCCGATGAGATCATCGTGGAACATGTGGGAGCCAACATAAGTATCCAGATCCCGCTGTTGGTTATTGACCGAAGATTGTCTCGGTCATGTCTACATGTCTCCCGAACCCGAAGGGTCTACACACTTAAGGTTCGATGACGCTAGGGTTATAAAGGAAGTTTGTATGTGGTTAACGAATGTTGTTCGGAGTCCCGGATGAGATCCCGGACGTCACGAGGAGTTCCGAAATGGTCCGGAGGTAAAGATTTATATAAGGGAAGTCCTGTTTTGGTCACCGGAAAAGTTTCGGGTTTTATCGGTAACGTACCGGGACCACTGGGAGGGTCCCGGGGGTCCACCAAGTGGGGCCACCGGCCCCGTAGGGATGCATGGGCCAAGTGTGGGAGGGGACCAGCCCCAGGTGGGCTGGTGCGCCCCCCACCAAGGCCCAAGGCGCCTAGGGTTTGGGGAGGTGGTGCTTCCACCTAACTTGGGGGGCAAGTTTCCCCCCTCTCCCCCCTTGGCCGCCACCCATAGATGGGATTGGGGCTGCCGCACCCCTTGGGGTGGAAACCCTAGAGGGGGCGCACCCCCTCCCTCTCCCCTATATATAGTGGAGGTCTTGAGGGCTGCCAACACACGAAAACTTCTCCTCTTGGCACAGCCCTACCTCTCTCCCTTCTCCTCATATCTCGCGGTGCTTGGCGAAGCCCTGCTGGACTACCACGCTCCTCCATCACCACCACGCCGTTGTGCTGCTGCTGGATGGAGTCTTCCTCAACCTCTCCCTCTCTCCTTGCTGGATCAAGGCATGGGAGACGTCACCGGGCTGTACGTGTGTTGAAGGCGGAGGTGCCGTCCGTTCGACACTAGGATCTCCGGTGATTTGGATCACGACGAGTACGACTCCTTCAACCCCGTTCTCTTGAACGCTTCCGCTTAGCGATCTACAAGGGTATGTAGATGCACTCTCCTTCCCCTCGTTGCTGGTTTCTCCATAGATAGATCTTGGTGACACGTAGGAAAATTTTGAATTTCTGCTACGTTCCCCAACAGTGGCATCATGAGCTAGCTAGGTCTATTGCGTAGATTCATTGCACGAGTAGAACACAAAGTAGTTGTGGGCGTTGATTTTGTTCAATGTGCTTACCGTTACTAGTCCAATCTTGTTTCAGCGGCATCGTGGGATGAAGCGGCCCGGACCAACCTTACACGTACTCTTACGTGAGACAGGTTCCACCGATTGACATGCACTTGTTGCATAAGGTGGCTAGCGGGTGCCAGTCTCTCCCACTTTAGTCGGAACGGATTCGATGAAAAGGGTCCTTATGAAGGGTAAATAGCAATTGGCATATCACGTTTTGGTTTTGCGTAGGTAAGAAACGTTCTTGCTAGAAACCCATGGCAGCCACGTAAAACATGCAACAACAATTAGAGGACGTCTAACTTGTTTTTGCAGGGTATGCTATGTGATGTGATATGGCCAAGAAGAATGTGATGAATGATATGTGATGTATGAGATTGATCATGTTCTTGTAATAGGAATCACAACTTGCATGTCGATGAGTATGACAACCGGCAGGAGCCATAGGAGTTGTCTTTATTTATTCTACGACCTACGTGTCATTGAACAACGCCATGTAATTACTTTACTTTATTGCTAACCGGTAGCCATAGTAGTAGAAGTAATAAGTTGGCGAGACAACTTCATGGAGACACGATGATGGAGATCATGATGATGGAGATCATGGTGTCATGCGGTGACGATGATGATCATGGAGCCCGAAGATGGAGATCAAAGGAGCAAAATGATATTGGCCATATCATGTCACTATTTGATTGCATGTGATGTTTATCATGTTTATGCATCTTGTTTACTTAGAACGACGGTAGTAAATAAGATGATCCTTACAAAAAATTTCAAGAAGTGTTCTCCCTAACGTGCACCGTTGCTAAAGTTAAATAAGCTTCTAAGCACCACGTGATGATCGGGTGTGATGGATTCTTATGTTCACATACAACGGGTGTAAGACAGATTTACACACGCCAAACACTTAGGGTTAACTTGACGAGCCTAGGATGTACGGACATGGCCTCGGAACACGAGACCAAAAGGTCGAGCATGAGTCGATAGTAGATACGATCAACATGAAGATGTTCACCGATGATGACTAGTCCGTCTCACGTGATGATCGGACACGGCCTAGTTGACTCGGATCATGTAATCACTTAGATGACCAGAGGATGTCTATCTCGAGTGGGAGTTCATAAGATGAACTTAATTATCCCGAACATAGTCAAGAGATCTTTGCAAATTATGTCGAAGCTCGCGCTTTAGTTCCACTGTTTAGATATGTTCCTAGAGAAAATATAGTTGAAAGTTGACATGGCGATTATGCGAGACGAGAAAGCTTATGTCCTTAATGCACCGCTCGGTGTCTTTGAACCCCAAACGTCGTTTGTGGATGTTGCGAACATCGGACATACACGTTTTGATAACTACATGATAGTTCAGTCAAATGGTTTAGAGATGAGGCACCAAAGACGTTTTTGAAACGTCGCGGAACATATGAGATGTTTTGTGGGCTGAAATTGAGATTTCAGGCTCGTGCCCACGTCAAGAGGTATGAGACCTCCGACGATTTTCTTAGCCTGTAAACTAAGGGAGAAAAGCTCAATCGTTGAGCTTGTGCTCAGATTGTTTGAGTGCAACAATCACTTGAATCGAGTGGGAGTTGATCTTCCAGATGAGATAGTGATGTTTCTCCAAAGTCATTGCCACCAAGCTTCTAGAGCTTCGCGATGAGCTATAACATATCAGGGATAGATATGATGAACCTTGAGGTATTCGCGATGTTTGACACCTCAAAAGTAGAAATCAAGAAGGAGCATGGATTGTTGATGATTGGTGAAACCACTAGTTTCAAGAAGGGCAAGGGCAAGAAGGGATACTTCATGAAACGGCAAATCAGCTGCTGCTCCAGTGAAGAAACCCAAGGTTGAACCCAAACCCGAGACTAAGTGCTTCTGTAATAAGGGGAACAACCACTGGAGCGGAATTACCCTAGATACTTGGTAGATGAGAAGGCTGGCAAGGTCGATAGAAGTATATTGGATATACATTATGTTAATGTGTACTTTACTAGTACTCCTAGTAGCACCAGGGTATTAGATACCGGTTCGGTTGCTAAGTGTTAGTAACTCAAAATAAAAGCTACGGAATAAACGGAGACTAGCTAAAGGTGAGCTGACGATATGTGTTGGAAGTGTTTCCAAGGTTGATGTGATCAAGCATCGCGCGCTCCCTCTACCATCGAGATTTGATGTTTGCGTTGAGCATAGACATGATTGGATTATGTCTATCGCAATACGGCTATTCATTTAAGGAGAATAATGGTTACTCTATTTATTTGAATAATACCTTCAATGGTCTTGCACCTAAAGGAATGGTTTATTGAATCTCGATCGTAGTGATACACATTTTCATGCCAAAAAGATATAGGATAGTAATGATAGTACCACTTACTTGTGGCACTGCCATATAAGTCATATTGGTGTAAAACACATGAAGAAGCTCCATGTTGATGGATCTTTGGACTCACTCGTTTTGAAAAGTTTGAGACATGCGAACCATGTCTATTGGTGTATACGCATGAAGAAACTCCATGCAGATGGATAGTTTGGACTCACTTGATTTTGAATCACTTGAGATATGCAAATCATACCACATGGGCAAGATGACTGAAAAGCCTCGTTTTCAGTAAGATGGAACAAGATAGCAACTTGTTGGAAGTAACACATTTTGATGTGTGCAGTCCAATGAGTCTTTGAGGCATCAAATGAATATCGTTATGTTCTTACTTCACAGATGATTTGAGTAGATATTGAGTATATTTACTTGATGAAACACAAGTCTGAATTATTGAATGGTTCAAGTAATTTCAGAGTGAAGTTGAAGATCGTCCTGACAAGAGGATAAAATGTATATGATATGATCACAGAGATGAGTATCTGAGTTATGAGCTTTGGCACGCAATTAAGACATTGTGGAAATTGTTTCAAAATTAATACCGCCTGGAACACCATAGTGTGATGGTGTGTCCGAACATCATAGTTGCACCCTATTGGATATGGTGCGTACCATGATGTCTCTTATCGAATTACCACTATCGTTCATGGGTTAGGCATTAGAGACAACCGCACTCACTTTAATAGGGCACCACGTAACTCCGTTGAGATGACACCGTATGAACTATGGTTTGGAGAAACCTAAGCTGTTGTTCCTTAAAAGTTTGGGGCTGTGACGCTTATGTGAAAAGTTTCAGGTTGATAAGCTCGAACCCAAAGCGGATAAAATGCATCTTCATAGGACACCCAAAACAGTTGGGTGTACCTCCTAATTCAGATCCGAAAGCAAGAAGGATTGTTTCTTGAACCGGGTCCTTTCTCGAGGAAAAGTTTGTCTCAAAAAGTTGAGTGGGAGGATGGTGGAGACTTGATGAGGTTATTGAACCATCACTTCAACCAAGTGTGTAGCAGGGCACGAGAAGTTGTTCTGTGGCACCTACACCAATTGAAGTAGAAGCTTATGATAGTGATCATGAAACTTGGATCAAGTCACTACCGCACCTCGTAGGGTGACAAGGATGCGTACTACTTTAGAGTGGTACAGTAATCCTATCTTGAAGGTCATGTTGCTAGACAACAATGAACCTACGAGCTATGGAGAAGCGATGGTGGGCCCAAATTCCGACAAATGGTTAGAAGCCATGAAATCCGAGATAAATGGATCTTTAAGAAGAAGACGGATGTGGACGGTAATGTCACCGTCTATGAAGCTCGACTTGTGGCGAAGAGTTTTTCACAAGTTCAAAGAGTTGAGTACGATGAGATTTTCTCATCCGTAGCGATGCTTAAGTCCGTCGGAATCATGGTAGCACTAGCTGCATTTATGAAATCTGGCAGATGGATGTCAAAAACAAGTTTCCTTACCAGTTTTCGTAAGGAAAGGTTGTATGCGATACAATCCGAAAGTTTCTGTCGATCCTAAGGATGCTAAAAGGTATGCTGGCTCCAGCGATCCTTGTAAGGACTGGAGTAAGCATCTCGGAGTTGGAATATGTACTTTGATAAGATGATCAAAGATTTTGGGTTTATACAAAAGTTTATGAGAAACTTGTATTTCCAAAGAAGTGAGTGGGAGCACTATAGAATTTCTGATGAGTATATGTTATTGACATATCGTTGATCAGAAATGATGTAGAATTTTTTGTAAAGCATATAGGGTTATTTGAAAAGTGTTTTTCAAGTGAAAACCTGGGTTAAGCTACTTGAACATTGAGCATCAAGATCTAAGAGGATAGATCGAAAACCGCTTAATGGTACTTTCAAATGAGCATATACCTTGACATGATCTTGAAGGTGTTCAAGATGGATCAGTCAAAGAAGGAGTTCTTGCCTGAGATGTAAGGTATGAAGCTAAGACTTAAAAGCTCGACCACGGCAGAATAGAGAGAAAGGACGAAGGTCGTCCCCTATACTTCAGACGTAGGCTCTATAGTATCCTATGCTGTGTACCGCACCGAAGTGTGCCTTGCCATGAGTCGGTCTATAGGGTACAAGAATGATCCAGAATGGATCATTGGACAGCGGTCAACATTGTCCTTGGAGTAAATAAGGACATGTTTCTCGATTATGGAGGTGATAAAGAGTTCGGCGTAAAGGGTTACGTCGATGCAAGCTTTAACACCTATCCGAATGACTCTAAGTAGCAAACCGGATACGTATAGTGGAGCAACCATTTGGAACAGCTCCAAGTGGGGCGTGGAAGCAGCATTTACAATATGACCTGGAGATTTGCGAAGTACATACGGATCTGAATGTTGCAGACCCGTTGACTAAAACCTCTCTTACAAGCAAAACATGATCAAACCCCAGAACTCATTGAGTCTTAATCACATGATGATGTGAACTACTAAACTCTTTGGATGTTGGCCACATGGTGATGTGACCTGCGAGTGTTAATCACATGGCGATGTGAACTAGATTATTGACTCTAGTGCAAGTGGGAGACTGTTGGAGATATGCTCTAGAGGCAATAATAATAGTATTATTATATTTCCTTGTTCATGATAATTGTCTTTTATTCATGCTATAACTGTATTATCCGGAAATCGTAATACACGTGTGAATACATAGACCACAATATGTCCCTAGTAAGCCTCTAGTTGACTAGCTCGTTGTGATCAACAGATAGTCATGGTTTCCTGGCTATGGACATTGGATGTCGTTGATAACGGGATCACATCATTAGGAGAATGATGTGATGGACAAGACCCAATCCTAAGCATAGCACAAAGATTGTGTAGTTCATTTGCTAGAGCTTTTCCAATGTCAAGTATCTCTTCCTTAGACCATGAGATCGTGTAACTCCGGATACCGTAGGAGTGCTTTGGGTGTATCAAACGTCACAACGTAATCGGGTGACTATAAAGGTGCACTACAGTATCTCCGAAAGTGTCTGTTGGGTTGACACGGATCGAGATCGGATTTGTCACTCCGTAAACGGAGAGGTATCTCTGGGCCCACTCGGTAGGACATCATCATAATGTGCACAATGTGACCAAGGGGTTGATCACGGATGATGTGTCACGGAACGAGTAAAGAGACTTGCCGTAACGAGATTGAACAAGGTATCGGTATACCGACGATCGAATCTCGGGCAAGTATAATACCGCTAGACAAAGGGAATTGTATACGGATCGATTGAGTCCTTGACATCGTGGTTCATCCGATGAGATCATCGTGGAACATGTGGGAGCCAACATGGGTATCCAGATCCCGCTGTTGGTTATTGACCGGAGAACGTCTCGGTCATGTCTACATGTCTCCCGAACCCGTCGGGTCTACACACTTAAGGTTCGATGACGCTAGGGTTATAAAGGAAGTTTGTATGTGGTTACCGAATGTTGTTCGGAGTCACGGATGAGATCCCGGACGTCACGAGGAGTTCCGGAATGTTCCGGAGGTAAAGATTTATATAAGGGAAGTCCTGTTTTGGTCACCGGAAAAGTTTCGGGTTTTATCGGTAATGTACCGGGACCAGCGGGAGGGTCCCGGGGGTCCACCAAGTGGGGCCACCGGCCCCGGAGGGCTGCATGGGCCAAGTGTGGGAGGGGACCAGCCCCAGGTGGGCTGGTGCGCCCCCCCACCAAGGCCCAAGGTGCCTAGGGTTTGGGGAGGGGGTGCTTCCACCTAACTTGGGGGGCAAGTTTCCCCCCTCTCCCCCCTTGGCCGCCACCCATAGATGGGATTGGGGCTGCCGCACCCCTTGGGGTGGAAACCCTAGAGGGGGAGCACCCCCTCCCTCTCCCCTATATATAGTGGAGGTCTTGAGGGCTGCCAACACACGAGAACTTCTCCTCTTGGCACAGCCCTACCTCTCTCCCTTCTCCTCATATCTCGCGGTGCTTGGCGAAGCCCTGCTGGACTACCACGCTCCTCCATCACCACCACGCCGTTGTGCTGCTGCTGGATGGAGTCTTCCTCAACCTCTCCCTCTCTCCTTGCTGGATCAAGGCATGGGAGACGTCACCGGGCTGTACGTGTGTTGAACGCGGAGGTGCCGTCCGTTCGGCACTAGGATCTCCGGTGATTTGGATCACGACGAGTACGACTCCTTCAACCCCGTTCTCTTGAACGCTTCCGCTTAGCGATCTACAAGGGTATGTAGATGCACTCTCCTTCCCCTCGTTGCTGGTTTCTCCATAGATAGATCTTGGTGACACGTAGGAAAATTTTGAATTTCTGCTACGTTCCCCAACACCCTTCCCCTAGGAGCATGCGTGTAGTACTTTGTTTTGATGACTTGTACATTTTTGCAATAAGTATGTGAGCTCTTTATGACTAATTTTGAGTCCATGGATTACGCACTCTCACGCTTCCACCATTGCTAGCCTCTCTAGTATCGCGCAACTTTCGCCAGTACTATACACCCACCATATACCTTCCTCAAAAAAGCCACCATACCTACCTATTATGGCATTTCCATAGCCATTCCGAGATATATTGCCATGCAACTTTCCATCATTCGGTTTATTATGACACGCATCATTATTGTCATATTGCTTTGCATGATCATGTAGTTGACATCGTATTTGTGGCAAAGCCACCCTTCATAATTTTTTCATACATGTCACTCTTGATTCATTGCACATCCCGGTACACCGCCGGAGGCATTCATATAGAGTCATATCTTGTTCTAAGTATCGAGTTGTAATTCTTGAGTTGTAAGTAAATAAAAGTGTGATGATCTTCATTATTAGAGCATTGTCCCAGTGAGGAAAGGATGATGGAGACTATGATTACCCCACAAGTCGGGATGAGACTCCGGACGAAAAAGAGAAAAAAGAGAAAAAAGAGGCCATAAAAAAGAGAAAAGGCCCAAATAAAAACAATTAAAAAATTTAAAAAAAATGAGAGAAAAAGAGAGAAGGGGCAATGCTATTATCCTTTTACCACACTTGTTCTTCAAAGTAGCACCATGATCTTCATGATAGAGAGTCTCCTATTTTGTCACTTTCATATACTAGTGGCAATTTTTCATTATAGAACTTGGCTTGTATATTCCAATGATGGGCTTCCTCAAATGCCCTAGGTCTTCGTGAGCAAGTGAGTTGGATGCATACCCACTTACTTTCTTTTTGAGCTTTCATACACTTATAGCTCTAGTGCGTCCGTTGCATGTTAATCCCTACTCACTCACATTGATATCTATTGATGGGCATCTCCATAACCCATTGATACGCTAAGTTGATGCGAGACTATCTCCTCTTTTTGTCTTCTCCACAACCACCATTCTGTTCCACCTATAGTGCTATTTCCATAGCTCACGCTCATGTATTGCGTGAAAGTTGAAAAAGTTTGAAAATTGTAAAGTATGAAACAATTGTTTGGCTCAAACCGGGGTTGTGCATGATTTGAATATTTTGTGTGACGAAGATGGAGCATAGCCAAGCTATATGATTTTGTAGGGATGAACTTTCTTTGGCCATGTTATTTTCAGAAGACATGATTACTTTGTTAGTATGCTTGAAGTATTATTATTTTTATGTCAATATTAAACTTTTGTTTTGAATCTTATGGATCTGAATATTCTTGCCATAATAAAGAGAATTACATGGATAAATATGTCAGGTAGCATTCCACATCAAAAAATTTGTTTTTATCATTTACCTACTCGAGGACGAGCAAGAATTAAGCTTGGGGATGCTTGATACGTCTCCAACGCATCTATAATTTTTGATTGCTCCATGCTATTATATCATCCATCTAGGATGTTTTATATGCATTTATATGCTATTTCATATGATTTTTGGGACTAACCTATTAACCTAGAGCCCAGTGCCATTTTCTGTTTTCTCCTTGTTTTTGAGTTTTATAGAAAAGGAATACCAAATGGAGTCCAATTGACGTGTGATACGTCTCCAACGTATCTATAATTTTTGATTGTTCCATGCTATTATATTACCCCTTCTGGATGTTTATGGGCTTTATTTTACACATTTATATCATTTTTGGGACTAACCTACTAACCGGAGGCCCAACTCTTATTGCTGTTTTTTTGCCTATTTCAGTATTTCGAAGAAAAAGAATATCAAATGGAGTCCAAACGGAATGAAACCTTCGGGAGCGTGATTTTTGGAACGAACGTGATCCAGAGGACTTGGAGTGCAAGTCAAGAAGCAGCCGAGGCCTCCAAGGGATAGGAGGGCGCCCCCCCCCATAGGGCGCGCCCCTGTCTCGTGGGCCCCTCGGGTGTCCACCGACGTACTTCTTCCTCCTATATAAGCCTACGTACCCCAAAAACATCCAGGGAGCCAACGAAACACAATTTCCACCACCGTAACCTTCTGTATCCGCGAGATCTCATCTTGGAGCCTTCGTTGGTGCTCTGCCGGAGGGGGAATCGACCACTAAGGGCTTCTACATCAACATCCTTGCCCCACCGATGAGCTGTGAGTAGTTTACCACAGACCTACGGGTCCATAGTTATTAGCTAGATGGCTTCTTCTCTCTTTTTGGATCTCAATACAATGTTCTCCCCCGTTCTTGTGGAGATCTATTCGATGTAAACTCATTTTGCGGTGTGTTTGTCGAGATCCGATGAATTGTGGGTTTATGATCAAGTTTATCTATGAATAATATTTGAATCTTCTCTGAATTCTTTTATGTATGATTGAGTTATCTTTGCAAGTCTCTTTGAATTATTAGTTTGGTTTGGCCTACTAGATTGATCTTTCTTTCCATGGAAGAAGTGCTTAGCTTTGGGTTCAATCTTGCGGTGTCCTTACCCAGTGACAGAAAGGGTTGCAAGGCACGTATTGTATTGTTGCCATCGAGGATAACAAGATGGGGTTTCTATCATATTGCTTGAGTTTATCCCTCTACATCATGTCATCTTGCTTAATGCGTTACTCTGTTCTTATGAACTTTATACTCTAGATGCACGCAGGAGTCGGTCGATGTGTGGAGTAATAATAGTAGATGCAGGCAGGAGTCGGTCTACTTGTTGTGGACGTGATGCCTATATACATGATCATGCCTAGATAATCTCATAATTATTCGCTTTTCTATCAGTTGCTCGACAGTAATTTGTTCACCCACCATAATACTTATGCTATCTTGAGAGAAGCCACTAGTGAAACCTATGGCCCCCGGGTCTATCTCTTATCATATTTGCTTCCAATCTACTTTTATTTGCATCTTTACTTTTTGCATCTATATTATAAAATACCAAAAATATATTTATCTTATCATACTATCTTTATTAGATCTCACTTTTGCAAGTGGATGTGAAGGGATTGACAACCCCTTTATTGCGTTGGTTGCGAGTTCTTTGTTTGTTTGTGTAGGTGCGTGGGATTTTTGAGGAGCCTCCTACTGGATTGATACCTTGGTTCTCAAAAACTGAGAGAAATACTTACGCTAATATTGCTGCATCACCCTTTCCTCTTCAAGGAAAACCACCACAAGCTCAAGACGTAGCAAGAAGGATTTCTGGCGCCGTTGCTGGGGAGGTCTTCGCTCAAGTCAAGACATACCAAGTACCCATCACAAACCCATCTCCCTCGCATTTACATTATTTGCCATTTGCCTCTCGTTTTCTTCTCCCCCACTTCACCCTTGCCGTTTTATTTGCCCTCTCTTTCCCAATCTCCTCCTCTCTTTTTGCTTGCCTTTTTCTGTTTGCTTGTGTGTTGGATTACTTGTTGCCATGGCGCAAGATAATACCAAATTGTGTGATTTCTCGAATACCAATAATAATGATTTCCTTAGTACTCCGATTGCTACTCTTAATGATGTTGAGTCTTGTGAAATCAATATTGCTTTGCTTAATCTTGTTATGAAAGATCAATTCGCCGGCCTTCCTAGTGAAGATGCCGCTACTCATCTAAACAACTTTGTTGATTTGTGTGATATGCAAAAGAAGAAATATACGGATAATGATATTGTTAAATCGAAGTTATTTCCTTTTTCACTTAGAGATCATGCTAAAGTTTGGTTTTCGTCTTTGCCTAAAAATAGTATTGATTCTTGGAACAAGTGCAAAGATGCTTTTATCTCTAAGTATTTTCCTCCCTCTAAGATTATTACTCTTAGGAACGATATTATGAATTTTAAACAACTTGATCATGAGCATGTTGCCCAATCTTGGGAAAGAATGAAATTGATGATTCGCAATTGCCCTACTCATGGTTTGAATTTATGGATGATCCTACAAAAATTTTATGCCGGTTTGAACTTTGCTTCTAGAAATCTCTTAGACTCGGCCACGGGAGGCACATTTATGGAAATCACATTAGGATATGCTACAAAAATTCTTGATAATATTATGGCTAATTATTCTCAATGGCACACCGAAAGATCTTCTAGTAAAAAAGTGCATGCTATAGAAGAAATCAATGTTTTGAGTGGAAAGATGGATGAACTTATGAAATTGTTTGCTACTAAGAATACTCCTCTTGATCCCAATGATATGCCTTTGTCTACTTTGATTGAGAATAATAATGAATCTATGGATGTGAATTTTGTTGGTAGGAATAGTTTTGGAAACAATGCTTATAGAGGAAACTTTAATGCTAGACCGTTCCCTAGTAATTCCTCTAATAATTATGGAAATTCCTACAATAATGCTTATGGTAATTTTAATAAGATGCCCTCTGATTTTGAGAATAGTGTGAAAGAATTTATGATTTCTCAAAAGAATTTTAATGCTTTGCTTGAAGAAAAAATGCTCAAAGTTGATGATTTGGCTAGGAACATTGATAGACTTTCGGTTGATGTTGATTCTCTTAAACATAGATCTTCTCCTCCTAAGCATGATATCAATGAGTCTCCCAAAGCAATGAGAATTTCCATTGATGAGTGCAAGGAAAGAACCGCTAGATTGCGTGCTAAGAAAGATTGCTTTATAAAGGTGTGTTCTTCTAGTTTCCATGAAAATAATGATGAGGATCTTAAAGTTATTGATGCGTATCCTATTAGATCTATGTTTTGCAATATGAATCTTGATAATTATGGGACTGATTATGTCTCAACTTTACCTAGAAGGCATCCCATGAATTCGGAGTTTTTAGATCTTGATGCTAAATTTGGTAAAAGTGGGATTGGAGAGGTCACAACTTTAAATAGCATTGAACCCACTATCTCGGATTTCAAGGAATTTGATTAAGATAATTGTTCTTTAGAAGGTTGTATTTCCTTGTTGCAATCCGTTGTTAATTCTCCTCATGCTTATAGTCAAAATAAAGCTTTTACCAAACATATTGTTGATGCCTTGATGCAATCTTATGATGAAAAACTCAATTTGGAAGTTTCTATACCTAGAAAACTTAATGATGAGTGGGAACCTACTATAAAGATTAGAATTAAAGATCATGAGTGTTTTGCTTTGTGTGATTTGGGTGCTAGTGTTTCCACGATTCCGAAAACTTTCTATGATATTCTAGGTTTCCATGATCTTGATGATTGCTCTTTAAATTTGCACCTTGCGGATTCCACCATTAAAAAAACCAATGGGGAGAATCAATGATGTTCTCATTGTTGCAAATAAAAATTTGGTGCCCGTAGATTTTATCGTTCTTGATATAGATTGCAATCTTTCTTGCCCTATTATTCTTGGTAGACCTTTCCTTAGAACGATTGGCGCGATTATTGATATGAAAGAAGGGAATATTAGATTCCAATTTCCATTAAAGAAAGGCATGGAGAACTTTCCAAGAAACAAAGTCAAATTACCTTATGAATCTATCATGTGGGCTACTTATGAATTTAGTGCCAAAGATGGCACTCGTTAGATCTATCTTCGCTTTTATGCCTAGCTAGGGGCGTTAAACGATAGCGCTAGTTGGGAGGAAACCCAATTTTCTTTGTGTTTTTTGTTTTTTGTTCCTGTTTAATAATAAATCTTGCATCTACCTTCTGTTTAGATGTGCTTTATCTTTTAATTATTGTTTGTGCCAAGTAGAACCTATAGGATAACCTATGATGCTAGTTGATTTGATTCTGCTGAAAAACAGAAACTGTGCGCGCACGAATTTAGTTTTGTTAAATCACAGAAACATGCTTTTGCGTTGCTTCGTTTTTATGATGATCAATAGACAAATTTTCCAGGACTTCCTAGTTTTGTAGGATTTTTAGAGTTCCAGAAGTTTGCGTTAGTTACAGATTGCTACAGACTGTTCTGTTTTTGACAGATTCTATTTTTAGTGTGTTGTTTGCTTATTTCAATGCATCTATGGCTAGTAAAATAGTTTATAAACCATATAGAAGTTGGATTATAGTAGGTTTAACACCAAAATAAATAAAGAATGAGTTCATTACAGTACCTTATGTGGTGGTTTTGTTTTCTTTCACTAACGGAGCTTATAAGATTCCTGTTGAGTTTTGTGTTGTGAAGTTTTCAAGTTTTGGGTAAAGCTTTTATGGACTATGGAATAAGGAGTGGCAAGAGCCTAAGCTTGGGGATGCCCAAGGCATCCCAAGATATTCAAGGATAGCCAAAAGCCTAAGCTTGGGGATGCCCCGGGAAGGCATCCCCTCTTTCGTCTTCGTTCATTGGTAACTTTACTTGGAGCTATATTTTTATTCGCCACATGATATGTGTTTTGCTTGGAGCGTCGTGTATTATATTAGTCTTTGCTTTTTAGTTTACCACAATCATCCTTGCTGTACACACCTTTTGGTAGAAGCCTATTTGATTGAATTTGCTAGAATACTCTATGTGCTTCACTTATATCTTTTGAGCTTGATACTTTTTGCTCTAGTGCTTCACTTATATCTTTTAGAGCACGGTGGTGTCTTAATTTTGAAGAAATTGCTAGTCTCTCATGCTTCACTTATATTATTTTGAGAGTATTTTAGAACAGCATGGTATTTTCTGTGGTTATAAAATTGGTCCTAGAATGGTAGGCATCCAAGTTGGGTATACTAAAAACTATCATAGTAAGTGAATTGGATGCTATGATCAATTTGATACTTGATAATTGTTTTGAGATATCGAGGTAGTGATATTAAAGTCATGCTAGTTGGGTGATTATGAATTTAAAGAATGCTTGTGTTGAAGTTAGCAAGTCCTGTAGCATGCACGTATGGTTAAAGTTGTGTAACAAATTTGAAACATGAAGTGTACCTGGCTTGTGCATCCTTATGAGTGGCGGTCGGGGACGAGCGATGGTCTTTTCCTACCAATCTATCCCCCTAGGAGCATGCGCATAGTGTTTGATTTTTGATGACTTCTAAATTTTTGCAATAAGTATATGAGTTCTTTTGACTAATGTTGAGTCCATGGATTATACTCACTTTTACCTTTCCGCCATTGCTAGCCTCTTCGGTACCGTGCATTGCCCTTTATCATCTTGAGAGTTGGTGCAAACTTCGCCGGTGCATCCAAACCCCACTAGTGAAACCTATGGCCCCCGGGTCTATCTCTTATCATATTTGCTTCCAATCTACTTTTATTTGCATCTTTACTTTTTGCATCTATATTATAAAATACCAAAAATATATTTATCTACTATCTTTATTAGATCTCACTTTCGCAAGTGGCCGTGAAAGGATTGACAACCCCTTTATTGCGCTGGTTGCGAGTTCTTTGTTTGTTCATGTAGGTGCGTGAGACTTTTGAGGAGCCTCCTACTGGATTGATACCTTGGTTCTCAAAAACTGAGGGAAATACTTACACTACTATTGCTGCATCACCCTTTCCTCTTCAAGGAAAACCAACGCAAGCTCAAGATGTAGCAACGTGCCAGTTTTTGATGATTTTTTATGGACTAAAAGAAGCCCGTGGAGTGAAAGAGTTGGTCCAGAAGAATCTTGGGCTGCCCACGAGGGTGGGGGGCGCGCCCACCCCCTGGGCACACCCCCCTGTCTCGTGGACAGCGCGGAGCCCCCCTGACATGAAACCGACGCCAAAAATTCCTATAAATACATAAAACCCTAGAAAGAAACCTAGATCGGGAGTTCCGCCGCCGCAAGCCTCTGTAGCCACCAAAAACCAATCAGGACCCTGTTCCGGCACCCTGCCGGAGGGGGGATCCATCACCGATGGCCATCTTCATCATCTCGACGCTCTCCATGACGAGGAGGGAGTAGTTCACCCTCGGGGCTAAGGGTATGTACCAGTAGCTATGTGTTTGATCTCTCTCTCTCTCTCTCGTGTTCTTGATTTGGCACGATCTTGATGTATCGCGAGCTTTGCTATTATAGTTGGATCTTATGATGTTTCTCCCCCTCTACTCTCTTGTAATGGATTCAGTTTTCCCTTTGAAGTTATCTTGGGAATCTATGCATAGGGGTGGGCACACGTTTTGGTCTTGACACTTAGGTAGAAACTTTGGGGTACTCTTTGATGTTCTTTGTGTTGGTTGAATAGATGAATCCAAGATTGTGTGATGCATATCGTATAATCATACCCGCGGATACTTGAGGTGACATTGGAGTATCTAGGTGACATTAGGGTTTTGGTTGATGTGTGTCTTAAGGTGTTATTTTACTATGAACTTTAGGGCTGTTTGTGACACTTATAGGAATAGCCCAACGGATTGATCGGAAAGAATAACTTTGAGGTGGTTTCATACCCTAAAATAATCTCTTCGTTTGTTCTCCGCTATTAGTGACTTTGGAGTGACTCTTTGTTGCATGTTGAGGGATAGTTATATGATCCAGTTATGTTATGATTGTTGAGAGAATTTGCACTAGTGAAAGTATGAACCTTAGGCCTAGTTTCCTAGCATTGCAATACCGTTTGTGCTCACTTTTATCATTAGTTACCTTGCTGTTTTTATATTTTCAGATTACAAAAACCTAAATATACCATCCATATTGCACTAGTATCACCATCTCTTTGCTGAACTAGTGCACCTATACAAATTGCCATTGTATTGGGTGTGTTGGGGACACAAGAGACTCTTTGTTATTTGGTTGCAGGGTTGTTTGAGAGAGACCATATAAACCCTACGCCTCCCACGGATTGATAAAACTTAGGTCATCCACCTGAGGGAAATTTGCTACTGTCCTACAAACCTCTGCACTTGGAGGCCCAACAACGTCTACAAGAAGAAGGTTGTGTAGTAGACATCAGTGTGAAGTATGCTAAAACTGAGAAACACCTTGAGAGGCACTTGGCTGCGACCTTTGCCATGGTGTGGTGGTGCGGCTATGAGATATCCGTCCATGACCACTCCGCTGCAGCTTCCTCTCCGTGCGCTTTGCTTGCTCCAAAATATCTTGTAGAGTGTTATAGGGAAACATCTCCACAAGATCCTAAATTTCATTGTTGAGACCATGCAGAAATCTTTCCATCTTTGACTCGTCATCTTCATGAATACGAGCAGGAACCAACAACAATTCCATCTCTTTGTAGTACTCATACACCGTGCGCGTACCTTGGCTGAGGCGCTGCAATCTATTTCGGAGATCTCTTTGATATTGCGAAGGAACGAACCTTTGCCTCATGGCTTGTTTCATCTCTTCCCAAGTGTCAATGTGGTCACAGCCTAGCAGCAGCTGATTTTCTTGGAGTTGGTTCCACCAAGTGAGTGCATAACCAGAAAACTCAACACAAGCAAGATTGACTCTCTTCAGATGAGCAAGGTTATAGATACAAAAAATCTTATCACACTGCTCTTCCCAATCAAAATATGCATCGGGGTCTTCCTTTTTGTGAACTTGGGGACGTGCAACTTGGTTGTTGCCATGTCATCTCGATCATGACGTTCTGCACGACGCCCATCTTCAGCAGCACGACGGTATGGGACACCATCATAATCATCAAAATCATCTCCATGACCATGAGTAACATGCTCATGAGGGTCATAGTAGTGCCCACAAGGACCATGGCCTCGCCCTCGAAGTTGACCTCCTCGCCGCCCTCCATGAGCAGCAGCGCCACGCCGACGAGCAGCAGCTACATGTCGACGCTGTTGTTATCATCCTCCAAGTCACCATCCACAGCAGCATGCACGAAATTCTCATTGTCAACTTCCTCAAGTGGATCAATAGGGTTTTGTCGGTGTCGAAGCCTATCACCACCTGCTGGATGATGCCCGTGAAGCATCCTTTCCATGGCTTGGAGTAAGTTGTTCTCGAGTCGCTGCAGCTCGGCACGTGTGACCGGGGCATCTTCTTCCCCATGGTTTTCTCCATGAACACTCGATCTAGAACCTGCCATGTTAGTAAGGCCAAAAGTGGAATAGGATAATTTTGTGGAATCACACAACCCACCTCTAACTCACCAAAGTTCTTATGAGTTCACAAAAAATTGTGCTTCTCCCGGATGTGTTAAGGCGATTGAAAGACAGGGATCAAAGAACTAGCTTCGGTTTTTGGTGGAGCTCGGTGGGGTAAACAAAAAGGGGCTTGTGCTGAAATCAAGTTGATGCAAACCAAGAAAAATATGTGTATGGATCAACTATACCTTCGCACCAAGATTAAAAAACACAACACACAAGCTTCTGAATTTTTTCTATCAAGCTGAGACTTTTGAATCTTACACAACACTTTTTTTCTCTCTTGACTTTTTTTTCTGCCACTCTTTTCCTTCTCTCTTTGATTTTTTGCCACTTTTTCTCTCTTTTTCCAAAGGACAACAACCAAATCTGGAAGAAATTATGAAGAAGAACTTGGTGCAGATCTAAAAGATCTCAGCACCAACAAGGCTTGGATTTATTTTTGGTGGGGCTTTGGACCTCTAGGATAGAAAATATAGCATGAAAAACACTCGATCTAAAGGAATGATAGCAAGATAAACTTGGATAACAGATCCTACCGTGTCAATGAAGGCTCTGATACCAGATGATAGGTGGGAACCCGATGAACGAGTTCATGCCCGAGGGTGGCCCGATCTTCACGTTGTAGGATCAAATCGGAAGGGATAACTGATACGTCCATTTTGCATCATGCTTTTATATCAATATTTATTGCATTGTGGGCTGTTATTACACATTATATATCAATACTTATGGCTATTCTCTCTTATTTTACAAGGTTTACCATGAAGAGGGGGAATGCCGACAGCTGGAATTCTGGCTGGAAAAGGAGCAAACATTGGAAACCTATTCTGCACTGCTCCAAAAATCCTGAAACTCCACGAAACTTATTTTTGGAATTAATAGGAATTATTGAGAGGAAGAAACACCTCAGGGGGCCCACACCCTGGCCAAGAGAGTGGGGGCACGCCCACCCCTACTGGGCGCGCCCCTGTCTCCTGGGCCCCCTGGTGGCCCTCCGGTATCCATCTTCTTCTATATGAAGGCTTTTACCGTAGAAAAAATCGTGGGCAAGCTTACGGGACAAAACTCCGCCGCCATGAGGCGGAACCTTGGCGGAACCAATCTAGGGCTCCAGTGGAGTTGTTCTGCCGGGGACACTTCCCTCCGGGAGGGGGAAATCATCACCATTGTCATCACCAACGATCCTCTCATCGGGAGGGGGTCAATCTCCATCAACATCTTCACCAGCACCATCTCCTCTCAAAACCCTAGTTCATCTCTTGTATCCAATCTTGTATCAAAACCACAAATTGGTACCTGTGGGTTGCTAGTAGTGTTGATTACTCCTTGTAGTTGATGCTAATTGGTTTACTTGGTGGAAGATCATATGTTCAGATCCTTAATGCATATTGTTACTCCTCTGATTATGAATATGAATATGCTTTGTGAGTAGTTACGTTTGTTCCTGAGGACATGGGTGAAGTCTTGCTATTAGTAGTCATGTGAATTTGGTATTCATTCGATATTTTGATGAGATGTATGTTGTCTTTTCCTCTAGTGGTGTTATGTGAACGTCGACTACATGACACTTCACCATTATTTGGTCCTAGAGGAAGGCATTGGGAAGTAAGAAGTAGATGATGGGTTGATAGAGTGACAGAAGCTTAAACCCTAGTTTATGCGTTGCTTCGTAAGGGGCTGATTTGGATCCATATGTTTAATGTTGTGGTTAGGTTTACCTTAATACTTCTTTTGTAGTTGCGGATGCTTGCAATAGGGGTTAATCATAAGTGGGATGCTTGTCCAAGCAAGGGCAGTACCCAAGCACAGGTCCACCCACATATAAAATTATCAAAGTACCGAACGCGAATCATATGAGCGTGATGAAAACTAGCTTGACGACAATTCCCATGTGTCCTCGGGAGCTCCTTTCTCATTATAAGAAATTGTCCAGGCTTATCCTTTGCTACAAAAATGTAACGCCCTCGATGCGTCTATATCTCCCACGTGTCGAAGCACGACTTAGAGGCATAACCGCATTGAAAGCAATGTCGCAAGTGAGGTAATCTTCACACAACCCAAGTAATACATAAGGGAAAGAGATACATAGTTGGCTTACAATCGCCACTTCACACAAATACATGAATAAAGCATTACATCATCCAGATACAATCAAGGTCCGACTACGGAACCAAAATAAAAGAAGAACCCCAAATGCGACAAAGGACCCCGATCGACCCCAACTGGGCTCCACTACTGATCAACTAGAACGAAACAACACAAAGGGCAAGATCTTCATCGAGCTCCTCCTTGAGCTTGGTTGCGTCACCGCTTTCGGTAACATAGGCACCGCAAACTGGTTTTGAAGTATCCGTGAGCCACGAGGACTCAGCAATCCCATTACCATGGGTATCAAGACTAGCAAAGCTTAATGGGAAAGGAAGGGGTAAAGTGGTGAGGTTGCAGCAGCGGCTAAGCAAGTATGGTGGCTAACATACGCAAATAAGAGCGAGAAGAGAACAAAGGAACGGTCGTGAACTAGCAATGATCAAGAGGTGATCCTGAACGCCCACTTACGTCAATCATAACACAGAAACCGTGTTCACTTCCCGGACTCCGCCGATAAGAGACCATCACGGCTACACACTCGGTTGATGCGTTTTAATTCAGATCAAGTGTCAAGTTGTCTACAACCGGACATTAACAAATTCCCATCTGCCACATAACCGCGGGCACGGCTCTCGAAAGTTTAAACGCTGCAGGGGTGTCCCAACTTAGCCCATGACAAGCTCTCGCGATCATCGAAGGAATAGACCTTCACCCAAGACACTCCGATCAGACTCGGTATCCCGGTACATCAAGACATTTCGACAATGGTAAAACAAGACCAGCAAGACCTCCCGGCGTCCGACATCCCGATAGTAGCCGCGTATCTCGTCTCGAGCCACGACCGGATGAGCGATGCGTATAACTAGAACCAGCCCTCAAGTTTCCCCGAGGTGGCGCTGCAAGTGGCTCTAGTTTGGACCAACACTTAGACAAGCATTGGCCCGGGGGGCTGAATAAAGATGACCCTCGAGAGAGCGACTCCCAAGGGAAAAAGTAGGTGGTGGTGAGGCAAATGGTAAACGTCAATGTTGGGCCTTGCTGGACAAGTTTTATTCAAAGCGAACTGTCAGGGGGGTCCCATAAATCACCCGACCGCGTTAGGAACGCAAAATCCGGGAACATAACACCGGTATGACGGAAACTAGGGCGGCAAGAGTGGAACAAAACACCAGGCATAAGGCCGAGCCTTCCACCCTTTACCAAGTATATAGATGCATTAATAATATAAGAGATATTGTGATATCCCAACCAAAATCCTGTCCACCATGGAGCCATCTTCAACTTCACCTGCAACTAGCAACGCTATAAGAGGGGCTGAGCAAAGTGGTAACATAGCCAAACAGTGGTTTGCATAGGAAAGGTGTCAAAGGTTAGATGTTCATGGCAATATGGGATGGCTGGACAAACAGGTAATAGGTAGCGCAGCATAGCGAAAGAACGAGGCAACTAGCATAGCAATGATAGTAGTGAGATCCAAGGTAGCGGTCATCTTGCCTGAAATCCCGCAAGGAAGAAGAACGAGTCCATGAAGAAGACGAACGGATGAAGCCGAACCAACCGAAGGCGAACGAAACCTCACGATCGCAACGAAACAGGAACTAACAAGAAGAAGCACACAACATAGGTAAACACACCACACATGAACAAGGCATGATGCACAACAAGCATGATGCATGACCAAGCTACATGAAGCTACTCATGGCAAGAGATGATGCAAACAAGAACAACACATCAAGGCAAGTTTAAATGAGGCCGGGAACAACATATAACAATTCTGGTAAGTCCTCATATGCATATTTCGAAATTGGTCCAGAACTGAATAAACCTTATGTTCAAGTTGTTAAATAGCAAGTTAAGATGCACCACGATGAACTACACGAAATTCTAGTCAAGTTACATATAAAGTTCATTAGATTCGGAGCTACGGTCTAGAAGATATGAGCAAAACAAGTTAAACATGGCATTGATGCAAAATGCACCCAAACATCAAGCAAACACACCAAAACAAGGATGCAACATGATAATATGAAGCTACATGCAAAATCAAGCAAGTTTCATATAGAGCACACTCAAAACGGAGCAACGGTGCAACACACACACTATACAAGTCATAACAACAATCTGTCCAAAACAGCATCTAGGCATCTTACAAGCACCAAAACAACATGCTACAGCACCCCAACATAATAACAAAATGCATGGGCATGAAGTACACGTAAAGCATAACAAAACATGAACACTGAGCTATCTCCAGAAAAGGCTAGAACATGCTCAAAATGACATGGAGATATTGCAAGTAATAACAATTTCAGACTTTAGCAGAAATAACATCAGGTTGCAATGTTTAGAGCTATCAAACAACATGTTACAGGAACTTATCATGGCAAACAAAGGCATGGCATGAAACTACTAATAGCATATATCAAAAGACCCTTACTGACCATGAGCCAAAAAGGCACGGAAAATATGATGGCACCCATGTAAACATGGCAAGTTATATTACAGATTTGAACATGGCAGAAACAACGATTAGTAGGCATGTTCGTGAGCTCAAAACACTCACCGCAGAGCAATACATGGCATGGCAAGGCAACCAACAGCAAGAAGGCATGTTTATGAAGCTAAGCATGGCAAGAGCAAGGTCATAGCATACACGGATCAACTACAACGACCTCGTGAAAATTGAATCTCATGCAAACAATCTGTCAGGAAACATTTTCAAGCAACTTTGGAGCAAGAAATGAGCATGTTCCAGCAGGCTATAATTGCAACCAAGGGCATGAATGGATAGAGCATGACATGTATATCAAAACATGTTTATAGAGCATCTCCAGATTATGCATAGAATGATTAGTGGAAGCAAGTTAACATAGCAACAAATTATAACAGAATCTGCCTAGCAAAACAGCAACAGCAACTACCCTACTTTACAAGCTCAATGCACTCAGCACACAACTCACAAAAATACAAGTTCAACACCCCTGGAAAGATGGCATGGCATAGTCCAACATTCATGTAGAGCTCATACTCATAGGATGCACACATTAATCATGGCGAAAATGACAAAAGAGCTCGAGCTGATAAGATTCTGAAACTAACGATCTGAAGCCCTCTTCCAACAGTATTTCGGGCATCAAGATGAGCTCAAATGAAAATGATGCAATGCAATGAAATGATGTACTCGTTGAGACAAACAATTTGACATATTATATGCGCAAAACGGAGCTACGGATGCAGAGATGTGATGCAATGAAAATGGTATGAAAATGCAAAAAATCTCGGGGACTTGGAGGAATCTGGAGGTCAACCTGTGCACGGAAATCGAGGCAGCGGCGCGAGCTCGCCGGAGATATCGCCGGGGACGACGGGGAGGCCGGAGACGGCGGATCTGGACCGGATCCGGCCGCGATGGAACCCGGCGGCGCGAGTCGCGGCTGCTGAAGCGGCGCGAGGGCGCCGGCAAGCGGCACCGTAGCGGCGCCAGCAAAAAGCGGCGGCGGCGCGACGGGGGCTGCCCGACGGCAGAGGCCGCGCGGACGGATGGAGGTGGGGAGGCGCGCTGGCGCGGCGGCGGCGGCGGCGCGGCGCCTCGGCGGCGGGCCGGATGACGGCGGCGCTGGCGAGGCGGCGAGCAGGGGCGGGGCGGCGCTGGCGCGACGCGGCGGCGTCGCGGCGGGCGCTTCAGGCGGCGGCGGCGGCGGCGGCGCTGCTGGAACTGCAGCTGAGCTCCATGGCCGCGGCGGGGGGCGGGCGGCCTTGGTGGCGTGGCGGCGCGTGAGTGGAGGAGGGGGGCGGCGGCGCTGACGTGTCACGCCCCGATTGGCCGGGGCGACGTGGCGGCGGGGGTGAACACGTCTGAGCGGGTCGGACGTGTCCGGCGAGCACGGGGACGAAATTTAGGGTATGATCTGTGGGAATTCGGGGGAGGGTCTATATATAGAGGTAGAGGGAGCTAGGAGTGTCCAAATGAGGAGCGGTTTTCGGCCACGCGATCGTGATCGAATGACCGAGAGCATGGAGGTGAGTTAGGTGGGTTTTGGGCCACTTTGGAAGGGGTGTTGGGCTGCAACAAAAGAGGGCTTTACGGTTACCCGGTTAACCGTTGGGGTACCAAACGACCTCCAAATGGCACGAAACTTGACAGGCGGTCTACCGGTGTTATACCAAGGCCGCTTGGCAAACCTCGGGCCATTCCGAGAAAGTTTAATACCCGCACAAGAGAAGAGAGAAGAGGGAGACGCCGGAGGACATAGGAGCGCCGGATTGCAAAACGGACAACGGGGAAAAGGCTCGGATGCATGAGACGAACATGTATGCAAAATGAAATGCACATGATGACATGATAAAATGCAAATGATGACATGGCAAAATGCGACACGCAAGCAAATGACATGGCAACGAAGGCGAAAAACTGACGGACACCTGGCGCATCGGATCCGGGGCGTTACGAAAAAGGATTGGGCCACCTTGCTTCACTTTATTTACTTGCATTGCTTGTTACTCGTTACAGTTTATCTTATCACAAAACTATCCATTACCTACAATTTCAGTGCTTGCAGAGAAAACCTTACTGAAAACCGCTTATCATTTCCTTCTGCTCCTCGTTGGGTTCGACACTCTTACTTATCGAAAGGACTACGATAGATCCCCTACACTTGTGGGTCATCAAGACTCTTTTCTGGCGCTGTTGCCGGGGAGTGTAGCGCTTTTGGTGAGTGGAACTTGGTAAGGAAACATTTATATAGTGTGCTGAAATTTTCTATTACTTGTCACTATGGAAACTAATCCTTTGAGGGGCTTGTTCGGGGTAACTTCACCCCGATTAGAAGAGCAAAGAGTTTCTCCTCAACCTACTGAACTTTTTGAAAATATTTACTTTGAGATTCCTTCAGGCATGATAGAGAAACTGCTAGCTAATCCATTTGCAGGAGATGGAACATTGCATCCCGATTTACACCTTATCTTTGTGGATGAAGTTTGTGGATTATTTAAGCTTGCAGGTATTCCCAATGATGTTGTCAAAAGGAAGGTCTTCCCTTTATCTTTGAAGGGAGATGCATTGACATGGTATAGGCTATGTGATGATACGAGATCTTGGAATTATAAATGATTGAAGTTGGAATTTCACCAGAAGTCTATCCTATGCATCTTGTTCATCATGATCGTAATTACATATATAATTTCTGGCCTCGTGAAGGAGAAAGCATCGCTCAAGCTTGGGGGAGGCTCAAATCAATGTTATATTCATGCCCCAGTCATGAGCTCTCTAGAGAAATGATTATTCAAAATTTTTATGGTCGTCTTTCTCTCAATGATCGCAACATGCTCGATACTACATGTGTTGGTTCTTATATGCTGAAGACTATTGATTTCAAATGGGTCTTATTGGAAAGAATTAAACACAACTCTGAAGATTGGGGTTCCGACGATGGTAAGGAGTCAGGTATGACACCTAAATTTTATTGTGTTAAATCTTTTATGGATACCGATGCTTTTCGTGGATTTAGCGCTAAGTATGAACTTGACTCTGAGATAGTAGCTTCTTTCTGTGAATCCTTTGCTACTCACGTTGATCTCCCTAAAGGGAAGTGGTTTAAATATAATCCTCCCGTTGAAGTAAAAGTAGTTGCACCTATTACAGTTGAAGAAAAGACTGTCACTTATAGTGATCCTATTGTTCCTACTACTTATGTTGAGAAACCTCCTTTTCCTGTTAGGATAAAGGATCCTGCTAAAACTTTGGCTGTTGTTCATAAGAGTAATACTAGGACTTATACACCTCCTGAGCAAATCAAAGTTGAACCTAGTATTGCTATGGTTAAAGATCTCTTGGATGATGATTTAGATGGGCATGTTATTTATTTACGTGGTGAGGCGCTAATATTGCTAGACCAGATACTAAGATACATAGACCTGTTATGCGCATGCTGTTATTTCTGTTAAAATAGGAGATCATTGTTATCATGGCTTATGTGATATGGGTGCTAGTGCTAGTGCAATACCCTATGACTTATATAAAGAAATTATGCACGACATTGCACCCGTTGAATTGGAAGGTATTGATGTTGCTATTAAGCTTGCTAATAGGGATACCATTAAACCAGTTGGGATAGTTAAAGATGTTGAAGTCTTGTGTGAGAAGGTTAAGTATCCTACTGATTTTCTTGTTCTTGGTTCCCCACAAGATGATTTTTGTCCCATTATTTTTGGTAGACCCTTCTTGAATACAGTTAATGCTAGGATTGATTGTGAAAAGGATACTGTTACAATTGGCTTAGAGGGTATGTCTCGTGAGGTTAATTTTGTTAAGTTTCGTAGACAACCTCGTGATAGAGAATCACCTAGTAAGGATGAGATTATTGGTCTTGCTTCCATTGCTGTGCCTCCTACTGATCCGTTAGAACAATATTTGTTAGACCATGAAAACGATATGTTTATGAAGGAAAGAAGGGAAATAGATGAAGTGTTCCTTAAACAGGAACCTATGCTGAAACACAACCTTCCCGTTGAAATTCTTGGGGATCCCCCTCCACCCAAGGGTGATCCCATGTTTGAAATCAAACCATTACCGAATAATCTTAAGTATGCTTATCTTGATGAAAAGAAAATATATCTTGTTATTATCAGTGCTAACCTTTCAGAGCAACAAGAAGAAAGATTATTGAAAACTCTGAAGAAGCACCGCGCTGCTATTGGATATACTCTGGATGATCTTAAGGGCATTAGTCCCACGTTATGACAACACAAAATTAATTTGGAGGCCGATGCTAAACCAGTTAGAGATCCTCAACGACGATTGAATCCCAAAATGAAAGAAGTGGTAAGAAAGGAGATACTGAAGCTCCTTGAGGCAGGTATAGTTTATCCCGTTACTGATAGTGATTGGGTAAGCCATGTCCATTGTGTTCCTAAAAAGGGAGGTATTACCGTTGTTCCTAATGATAAAGATGAATTGATCCCGCAAAGAATTATTACAAGTTATAGGATGGTAATTGATTTCCGTAAATTAAATAAAGCTACTAAGAAAGATCATTACCCTTTACCTTTTATTGATCAAATGCTAGAAAGGCTATCCAAACACACACATTTCCGCTTTCTAGATGGTTATTCTGGTTTCTCTCAAATACCTGTGTTAGCGGGGGATCAATCAAAAACTACTTTTACTTGCCCTTTCGGTACTTTTGCTTATAGACGTATGCCTTTTGGTTTATGTAATGCACCTGCTACCTTTCAAAGATGCATGATGGCTATATTCTCTGACTTTTGTGAAATGATTTGTGAGGTATTCATGGATAATTTCTCCGTTTATGGATCCTCCTTTGATGATTGCTTGAGCAACCTTGATCGAGTTTTGCAGAGATGCGAAGACACTAGTCTTGTCTTGAATTGGGAAAAGTGCCACTTTATGGTTAATGAAGGCATTGTCTTGTGGCACAAGATCTCCGAGAGAGGTATTGAAGTTGATAAAGCTAAAGTTGATGCTATTGAAAAGATGCCGTGTCCCAAGGACATAAAAGGTATAAGAAGTTTCCTTGGTCATGACGGTTTTTATAGGAGGTTCATTAAGGACTTCTCTAAAATCTCTAGGCCTCTGACTAGATATTCCTTTTGTCTTTGATGATGATTGTGTAGAAGCATTTGAAATACTTAGGAAATCTTTGATCACTGCACCTATTGTTCAGCCACCTGATTGGAATTTACCCTTTGAAATTATGTGTGATCCTAGTGATTATGCTGTAGGTGCTGTTCTAGGGCAAAGAGTTGATAAGAAATTGAATTTTATCCAGTACGCTAGGAAGACTCTTGATACTGCCCAGAGAAATTATGCTACTACTGAAAAAGAATTCTTAGAAGTTGTGTTTGCATGTGATAAGTTTAGACCTTATATTGTTGATTCCAAAGTTACTATTCACATTGATCATGCTGCTATTAAATATCTTATGGAAAAGAAAGATGCTAAGCCTAGACTCATTAGATGGGTTCTCTTGCTCCAAGAATTTGACTTGCATATTGTTGACAGAAAGGGAGCTGAGAACCCCGTTGCAGACAACTTGTCTAGGTTAGAGAATGTTCTTGATGACCCACTGCCTATTGATGATAGCTTTTCCTGATGAACAATTAGTGGTCATTAATGCTTCTCGTACTGCTCCTTGGTATATTGATTATGCTAATTATATTGTTGCTAAATTTATACCACCTAGTTTCACATACCAGCAAAAGGAAAAGTTCTTTTATGATTTAAGACATTACTTCTGGGATGACCCACACCTTTATAAAGAAGGAGTAGATGGTGTTATTAGACATTGTGTACCCGAGCATGAACAGGAACAGATCCTACGCAAGTGTCACTCTGAATCATATGGAGGACACCACGCTGGAGATAGAACTGCACATAAGGTAGTGCAATCTGGTTTTTATTGGCCTACTCTCTTCAAAGATGCTCGTAAGTTTGTCTTCTCTTGTGATGAATGTCAAAGAATTGGTAATATTAGTAGACGTCAAGAAATGCCTATGAATTATTCTCTTGTTATTGAACCGTTTGATGTTTGGGGCTTTGATTATATGGGACCCTTTCCTGCCTCTAATGGTTACACACATATTTTAGTTGCTGTTGATTACGTTACAAAGTGGGTAGAAGCTATTCCAACTAGTAGTGCTGATCATTACTTCTATTAAAATGCTTAAAGAAGTTATTTTCCCGAGGTTTGGAGTCCCTAGATATCTTATAACTGATGGTGGTTCACATTTTATTCATGGTGCTTTCCATAAGATGCTTGCTAAGTATGATGTTAATCATAGAATCGCATCTCCTTATCATCCGCAGTCTAGTGGTCAAGTAGAGTTGAGCAATAGAGAGCTCAAATTAATTTTGCAAAAGACTGTCAATAGATCTAGGAAGAATTGGTCCAATAAACTTGATGATGCATTATGGGCCTATAGAACTGCATACGAAAATCCTATGGCTATGTCTCCATATAAGATGGTTTATGGAAAAGCATGTCATTTACCTCTAGAACTTGAACATAAAGCATATTGGGATATTAAAGAGCTCAACTATGACTTCAAACTTGCCGGTGAGAGGAGATTGTTTGATATTAGCTCACTTGATGAATGGAGAACCCAAGCCTATGAGAATGCCAAGCTATTCAAAGAAAAAGTCAAACACTGGCATGACAAAGGAATACAAAAGCGTGAGTTTAACGTAGGTGATTATGTGTTATTATTCAACTTTTTTGCAGGAAAAGTTCTCTCTAAATGGGAAGGTCCTTACGTTATCAAGGAGGTCTATCGTTCTGGTGCCATAAAAATCAACAACTTCGAAGGCACAAGTCCGAGGGTGGTGAATGGTCAAAGAATTAAACATTATATCTCAGGTAATCCTATCAATGTTGAAACTAATATTATTGAAACCATAACCCCAGAGGAATACATAAGGGACACTTTCCAGAATGTTCCAGACTCCGAAAAGGAATAGATATGTGGTACGGTAAGTAAACCGACTCCAAAACAATTCTAATGGCAATTTTTTCAGTTTTGGAATATTTAAGAATTTTAGGAAGAAAGAAGTAGTCCAGGAAGGACACGAGGCCTCCACGAGGGTGGAGGGCGCGCCCACCCCTACTGGGCGCGCCCCCTGTCTCATGGACACCTCGTGTGCCTCCCGAACTCCGTTTTCTTGCACGTTACGTATTTTGGTCGGTAAAAATTCATTATATAATATCCCTAAGGTTTTACCACCGTATCACGGAAATATCCTCTGTTTTCGTTTCGAGTTGTTTCTGTTGCAGTTTAAGAGCAATATGTCTTCTCAAGAGTCAGTTGGGGAGAGTCGGGTGTCTCACCCAACACCAGGTCCAGGAGCAAATAGCGATGCTTGTCACTTTGGACCATCAACGGAGGATGAGATGGAGGCCGACTTGAAAAGGATAGATGCCATGGAGGAAGATCAAGAAGTCACCTCTCATCTCCAAGCAGAATTCATGATGGGGGAACTACATAGCTTGGCTATTCCGAATTCGATAATCCCTTCCAACTTTAGATTTCTTTCTTATGAAAATATGAAAAAGAGCGTCACTTGTTCTCCAGAAGCTATGCAACATCCTTGGGTAAAGGGAGCTTTAGCCGTTACGGGCAAGCTCCGCAAAGAAATTATGGATCTCAAACAACAAGTCAATAAGCTCGAGGAGGAGAATCATATCCTGAGGGGCATCATTGCCAAGAAGATCATAACACCAACCGTGAAGAAGGAGGCATAATTACATGGGTATGGGCACTCCCCTTGGCAACTGCCAAGCTTGGGGGAGGTGCCCCGGTATCGTATCACCATCACACTCCTATCTTTACCGTTTTATTTAGTTCGATCCTTTTAGTAGTATCTTGATCTAGTAGATTGAAGTTTTGATATCAAGTAGTTTTGAGTTTTGCTTTGCGATCTCTTTATGTAATAGAGTCCGTGAGCTATCTATAATAAATATTAGTGTTGAGTCAAGGGCTTTGCTATGTTACTATGATCTTGAGAAAGTAGAAAGAATAAAAGAGTTCATATTGATCTTATGGATAGTAATGACTTCACACATAGAAAGTATGAGGCATAAAAGTTGTTGAGAGTTGATAAACGTAGTTTTGGTCATCGTTGCAATTAGTAGGAAGTAATAAGGAAAGAGAGGTTCACATACAAATATATTATCTTGGACATCTTTTATGGTTGTGAAGCGCTCATTAAGTATGACATGCTAAAAGAGTTGATGTTGGACAAGGAAGACAACGTAATGGTTTATGTTTTCTCACATCTCAGTTAAATTATTTTGTCATAGACCTTTCAAATATGTTGAGCTTGCCTTTCCCCCTCATGCTAGCGAAATCCCTTGCACCAAGTAGAGATACTACTTGTGCTTCCAAATATCCTTAAACCCAGTTTTGCCATGAGAGTCCACCATACCTACCTATGGATTGAGTAAGATCCTTCAAGTAAGTTGTCATGTTGCAGGCAATAAAAATTGCTATCTAAATATGTATGACTTATTAGTGCAGAGAAAATAAGCTTTATACGCTCTTGTTGTGGAAGCAATAAAAGCGACAGACTGCATAATAAAGATCCACATACAAGGGGCAATATAAAGTGACGTTCTTTTGCATTAAGATTTTATGCATCCAACCCTAAAAGCACATGGCAACCTCTGTTCCCTCTGCGAAGGGCCTATCTTGTACTTTATGTTTTTTCTTTATGCTTGAGTCAAGGTGATCCTCACCTTTCCCTTTTTCATTTTATCCTTTGGCAAGCTCCTCATGTTTGAAAGATCATGATATATATATCCAATTGGATGTAAGTTAGCATGGATTATTATTGTTGACATCACCAAAAGGTGAATACGTTGGGAGGCAACACAATAAGCCCCTATCTTTCTCGGTGTCCGGTTGAAACTCTATAACCACAAATACTGCGTGAGTGTTAGCAATTGTAGAAGACTACATGATAGTTGAGTGTGTGGACTTGCTGAAAACCTCTATTCTTGACTCTTTCTGATGTTATGATAAATTGCAATTGCTTCAATGACTGAGATTACAGTTTGCTAACTCCGAATAAAGTTTCTGAACCATGCTTGACATTGTGAATTGATCGTTACTTGAGCATAAGAAATCATATGACAAAATCTATTTATGTTGCTGTTATAAGAATGATCATGATGCCCTCATGTCCGTATTTTATTTTTATCGACACCTCCATCTCTAAACATGTGGACATATTTTTCGATTTCGGCTTGAGGAAAAGCGAGGTCTAAGCTTGGGGGAGTTGATACGTCCATTTTGCATCATGCTTTTATATCAATATTTATTGCATTATGGGCTGTTATTACACATTATATCTCAATACTTATGGCTATTCTCTCTTATTTTACAAGGTTTACCATGAAGAGGGGAATGCTTGGAAGCTGGAATTCTGGTGGAAAAGGAGCAAACATTGAAACCTATTCTCAGACCGCTCCAAAAATCCTGAAACTCCACGAAACTTAATTTTGGAATTAATAAAATTCTTGGCGGAAGAAACACCTCGGGGGCCCACACCTTGGCCGGGAGGGTGGGGCGCGCCCACCCCTCTGGGCGCGCCTGTCTCCTAGGCCTCTGGTGGCCCTCCGGTGTCCATCTTCTGCTATATGAAGGCGTTTACCCTGGAAAAAATCGTGGGCAAGCTTAGGGGACGAAACTTCGCCGCCACGAGGCGGAACCTTGGCGGAACGAATCTAGGGCTCCAGCGGAGCTGTTCTGCCGGGGACACTTCCCTCCGGGAGGGGGAAATCATCACCATCGTCATCACCAATGATCCTCTCATCGGGAGGGGGTCAATCTCCATCAACATCTTCACCAGCACCATCTCCTCTCAAAACCCTAGTTCATCTCTTGTTTCCAATCTTGTATCAGAACCAAAAATTGGTACCTGTGGGTTGCTAGTAGTGTTAATTACTCCTTGTAGTTGATGCTAATTGGTTTACTTGGAGGAAGATCATATGTTCAGATCCTTAATGCATATTATTACTCCTCTGATTGTGAATATGAATATGCTTTGTGAGTAGTTATGTTTGTTCCTGAGGACATGGGTGAAGTCTTGCTATTAGTAGTCATGTGACTTTGGTATTCGTTCGATATTTTGATGAGATGTATGTTGTCTTTTCCTCTAGTGGTGTTATGTGAACGTCGACTACATGACACTTCACCATTATTTGGGACTAGAGGAAGGCACTGGGAAGTAATAAGTAGATGATGGGTTGCTAGAGTGACAGAAGCTTAAACCCTAGTTTATGCGTTGCTTCGTAAGGGGCTGATTTGGATCCATATGTTTAATGTTGTGGTTAGGTTTACCTTAATAGTTTCTTTTGTAGTTGCGGATGCTTGCAATAGGGGTTAATCATAAGTGGGATACTTGTCCAAGTAAGGGCAGTACCCAAGCACCGGTCCACCCACATATCAAATTATCAAAGTACCGAACGCGAATCATATGAGCGTGATGAAAACTAACAGCGATAATTCCCATGTGTCCTCGGGAGCTCCTTTCTCATTATAAGAAATTGTCCAGGCTTATCCTTTGCTACAAAAAGGATTGGGCCACCTTGCTGCACTTTATTTACTTTCATTGCTTGTTACTTGTTACAATTTATCTTATCACAAAACTATCTATTACCTACAACTTCAGTGCTTGCAGAGAAAACCTTACTGAAAACTGCTTATCATTTCCTTCTGCTCCTCGTTGGGTTTGACACTCTTACTTATTGAAACGACTACGATAGATCCCCTACATTTGTGGGTCATCAATAACTAGCTGCAAGCAGCTGGGATAACTAGCTTTATACCTGCCAAGGTTGGATGCAACCCGTACGTTGGGGATGGCTGACCGAAGCTACAAGAACTCCAACCCGCTGTCCGAACAATCGCAGAACCACAAACCGGGACTAATCCACACAAAACGGCCGGAACCGTAGAGAACGAACTAGGGGGAACCAGAGGCTCCTTCTCGCGAATCCGAATGAACTCACAAGAGGAAAGGTATCAAGATCTCTCGGATCTCTCTAGCAGTCTTGCTGCATAAGCTTGTAGCTGAATGGTTTGACAAAAGGTTGTCTAGAGGATGGGAGAGATGGGGTTTTATAGTAGGGGCAACTCCCCTTAGTTAGGTGTGAAAATAGTTTCAAAAGTAAACAGGTTTGCATGGCTTCCTTGGGTGAATAAGCAGCAACTTTGGGATTTGTTGGAGAGCTCCTCGGAAATTTGCGAAGTCTTGACAAACTGGACACCTTCCACGGGAAAGACTAGTACTTTTGACTCACAACTCCAAATGATGTGAGGTTTTTTGCATTGGAAAGATAATTTGATGTAACTTCTGTTAATGTACATATATGTCCCCATCTCTCCATCACATGGCTGTGGCACACCAAAACATCAGAGGTAAAAACTGGCGGCATCAGCTTCACTTGAAACTTATTTTCTCCAAACTTGTTCCTCCAAAGCGGTTGCTTCAAGAGCTCATTGGTTGTTGGATTGCTTCCAAGTTATAACTAAGTTCGACCAAAAATAATGGGGATGAAAGCATAGTTGTGTCATCAAGGTTACAAGGTAAACTTAAGTTAGCGTTCACCTGGTCACTTTTTTATTTGGCGTGACTTCTTGTGATTGGACCTATAATAGTTGGAGACTTGTCGATGGTTGCGGTGTCCTCATCATCGAGTCTACTCTGCACGCCAACGCCTTGAGCATCGTAGGGTGCGTTAAAACCTTTGAGTACAACCACAAATGCTCGGTGTCTTCACCCTCTAGGATAACGGTCGCGATGACATACCAACTATTGTTCTTTGCAACCGCTACATCAGCAATGATCTTCATACATCCCATCGGTAGTGAAATCTGTTGGGGAACGTAGTAATTCAAAAAAATCCTACGATCATGCAAGATCTATCTAGGAGATGCATAACAAAGAGACGGGAGAGTGTGTCCACGTACCCTCATAGACCAAAAGTGGAAGCGTTTAGTAACGCGGTTGATGTAGTCGAACGTCTTCACGATCCAACCGGTCCAAGTACCAAACGTACGGCACCTCCACGTTCAGCACATGTTCAGCTCGATGACGTCCCTCGAGCTCTTGATCCAGTTGAGGACGAGGCAGAGTTCCGTCAGCACGACGGCGTGGTGACGGTGATGATGAAGTTACCGGCGCAGGTCTTCGCCTAAGCACTATGACGATATGACTGAGGTGTGTAATTGTGCAGGGGGCACCACACATGGCTCCGAGATTGTCTGTTGTGCTATTGGGGTGCCCATTGCCATGTATATAAAGGAGGGAGGGAGAGAGGAGGTCGGCCAGGTTGGGCGCGCCAGGTGCAGTCCTACTTGGAGTCCTAGTCCAAGTAGGATTCGCCCCCCCCCCTTCGTTTCTTCCACCGAAGGGAAAGGGAAGGGAGAGAGAGGGGGGAAGGAAAGAGGGGGCCGCCCCCCTCCCCTAGTCCAATTCGGTTTGGGAAAGGTGGGGGGCGCCCCTCTCATGTGGCCCTTTCTCCTCTCCTCCAATAAGGCTCAATAGGCCCATTACTTCTCCCGGGGGGTTCCGATAACCTCCCGGTACTCCGGAAAAATGCCAGAACCACTCGGAACCATTCCAATATACAAATGCAACCTTCCAATATATGAATCTTTACCTGTCGACCATTTCGAGACTCCTCGTCATGTTTGTGATCTCATCCGGGACTCCGAACAAACTTCGGTCATCAAATCACATAACTCATAATACAAATCGTCATTGAACGTTAAGCGTGCGGACCCTATGGGTTCGAGAACTATGTAGACATGACCGAGACACATCTCCGGTAAATAACTAATAGTGGAACCTGGATGCTCATATTGGCTCCTACATATCCTACGAAGATCTTTATCGGTCAAACCGCATAACAACATACGTTGTTCCCTTTATCATTGGTATGTTACTTGCCCGAGATTCGATCATTGGTATCCTCATACCTAGTTCAATCTCGTTACCGGCAAGTCTCTTTACTCGTTCTATAATGCATCATCCCGCAACTAATTCGTTAGTCACATTGCTTGTAAGGCTTATAGTGACGTGCATTACCGAGAGGGCCCAGAGATACCTCTCCGTGACAAATCCTAATCTTGATCTATGCCAACTCAACAAACACCTTCGGAGACACCTATAAAGCATATTTATAATCACCCAGTTATGTTGTGATGTTTGATAGCACACAAGTTATTCCTCCGGTATTCGGGAGTTGCATAATCTCATAGTCACAGGAACATGTATAAGTCATGAAGAAAGCAATAGTAATAAAACTAAACAATCATTATCCTAAGCTAACGGATGGATCTTTTCCATCACATCATTCTCCTAATGATGTTGTCCTATTCATCAAATGAAAACACATGTCTATGGTCAGGAAACATAACCATCTTTGACAAACAAGCTAGTCAAGTAGAGGCATACTAGGGACACTTTGTTTTTGTCTATGTATTCACACATGTACTAAGTTTCTGGTAAATACAATTCTAGCATGAATAATAAAAATTTATCATTATATAAGGAAATAAATAATAACTTTATTATTGCCTCTAGGACATATTTCCTTCAGTCTCCCACTTGCCCTAGAGTCAATAATCTAGTTCACTCGCCATGTGATTCAACACCAATAGTTCACATCGTCATGTGATTTAACACTCTATAGTTCACATCGCCATGTGACCAATACCCAAAGGGTTACTAGAGTCAATAATCTAGTTCACATCGCCATGTGATTAACACCCAAAGAGTACTAAGGTGTGATCATGTTTTGCTTGTGAGAGAAGTTTTAGTCAACGGGTCTGCCACATTCAGATCCGTATGTATTTTGCAAATTTCTATGTCTATAATGGTCTGCACGGATATACTATAGCTAATTGCTCCCACTTTCAATATGTATCCAGATTGAGACTTAGAGTCATCCAGAAAAGTGTCAAAGCTTGCATCGATGTAACCCTTTACGATGAACTTTTTTTCACCTCCATAACCGAGAAACATATCCTTATTGACTATTGTCCAGTGATCCACTCCAGGATCACTATTGTACCCTCTTGTCAAACTCATGGTGAGGTACACAATAGGTCTGGTACATAGCATATCATACTTTATAGAACCTATGACTGAGGCATAGGGATTGACTTTTCATTCTCTTTCTATTTTCTGCCGTGGTCGGGTTTTGAGTGTTTACTCAACTTCACACCTTGCAACACAGGCAAGAACTCCTTCTTTGACCGTTCCATTTTGATCTACTTCAAAATCTTGTCAAGGTATGTTCTCATTGAAAAACTTATCAAGCATCTTGATCTATCTCTATAGATCTTGATGCTCAATATGTAAGCAGCTTCACCGAGGTCTTTCTTTGAAAAACTCCTTTCAAACACTCCTTTATGGTTTCCAGAAAATTCTACATCATTTTCGATCAACAATATGTCATTCGCATATACTTATCAGAAAGGCTGTAGTGCTCCCACTCACTGTCTTGTAAATACAGGCTTCATTGCAAGTCTGTATAAAATTATATGCTTTGATCAACTTATCAAAGAGTATATTCCAACTCCGAGATGCTTGCATCAGTCCATAGATGGATCGCTGGAGCTTGCACACTTTGTTAGCACCTTTAGGATCAACAAAACCCTCAGGTTGCATCATATACAACACTTCTTAATAAATCTATTAAGGAATTTAGTTTTGACATCCATTTGCCAGATTTCATAAAAGGCGGCAATTGCTAACATGATTCGGACAGACTTAAGCATCAATACGAGTGAGAAAATCTCATCATATTTAACACCTTGAACTTGTCAAAAATCTTGTGCGACAATTCGAGCTTTGTAGATAGTAATGAAGGAAATATGCCCTAGAGGCAATAATAAAGTTGTTATTTATATTTCCTTATATCATGATAAATGTTTATTATTCATGCAAGAATTGTATTAACCGGAAACTTAGTACATGTGTGAATACATAGACAAATAGAGTGTCACTAGTATGCCTCTACTTGAATAGCTCGTTAATCAAGGATGGTTAAGTTTCCTAGCCATAGACATGAGTTGTCATTTGATCAACGGGATCACATCATTAGAGAATGATGTGATTGACTTCACCCATCCATTAGCTTAGCATGTTGATCGTTTAGTTTGTTGCTATTGCTTTCTTCATGACTTATACATGTTCCTGTGACTATGAGATTATGCAACTCCCGAATACCGGAGGAACACTTTGTGTGCTATCAAATGTCACAATCACTAGGTGATTATAAAGATGCCCTACACGTGTCTCCGATGGTGTTTGTTTGGCATAAATCGAGAGTAGGATTTGTCACTCTAATTGTCGGAGAGGTATCTCTGGGCCCTCTCGATAATGCACATCAGTACAAGCCCTGCAAGCAATGTGACTAATGAGTTAGTTACGGGATGATGCATTACAGAACGATTAAAGAGACTTGCCGATAACGAGATTGAACTAGGTATTGAGAAAGCGACGGTCGAATCTCGGGCAAGTAACATACCGATCACAAAGGGAACAACGTATGTTGTTATGCGGTTTGACCGATAAAGATCTTCGTAGAATATGTAGGAACCAATATGAGCATCTAGGTTCCGCTATTGGTTATTGACCGGAGACATGTCTCGGTCATGTCTACATAGTTCTCGAACCCGTAGGGTCCGCACGCTTAACATTCGATGACGATCGGTATTATGAGTTTATGTGTTTTGATGTACCGAAGGTAGTTTGGAGTCCCGGATATGATCACGGACATGACGAGGAGTCTCGAAATGGTCGAGACATAAAGATCGATATATTGGATGACTACGTTTGGACATCGGAATTGTTCCGGGTGAGTTCGGGCATTTACCGGAGTACCTGGAGGTTACCGGAACCCCCCGGGAAGTATACGGGCCTTATTGGGCCATAGTGCAAGAAAGGAGAAGGGAGCCTAGGAGGGGGCGCCCCCCCAAGCCCAATCCGAATTGGGTGGGGGGCCGGCCCCCCTTTCCTTCCGCCTTCCTCCCCTTCCTTCCTCTCCTAGTCCAACTAGGGAAGGGGGGAATCCTACTGCTGGTGGGAGTAGGACTCCTCCAAGGCGCGCCATAGAGGGCCGGCCCTCCCCCTCCACCACTCCTTTATATACGGGGAGGGGGGCACCCCATAGACACACAAGTTGACATTGTTTAGTCGTGTGCCCCCTGAGGGAGTCCTAGATTAGGGGGTATCCGGACAGCCGGACTATATGCATCGTCCGAACTATTGAAGCATGAAGATACAAGACTCAAGGCTCCGTTCCGTGTCCGGATGGTACTCTCCTTTGCGTGGAAGCCAAGCTTGGCGATCCGGATATTGTGTTTTCTTCCTTGTAACCGACTCCATGTAAACCCTAGCCCTCTCCGGTGTCTATATAAACCAGAGAGGTTGGTCCTTAGAAGGCTGATCACAATTACAATCATAATCATCATAGGCTAGCTTCTAGGGTTTAGCCTCTACGATCTCGTGGTAGATCTACCCTTGTACTACTCATATCTTCAATATTAATCAAGCAGGAAGTAGGGTTTTACCTCCATCGAGAGGGCCCGAACCTGGGTAAACATTGTGTCCCTTGCTTCCTGTTACCATCAGCCTAAGACGCACAGATCGGGACCCCCTACCCGAGATCCGCCGGTTTTGACACCGACATTGGTGCTTTCGTTGAGAGTTCCTCTGTGTCGCCGCTGCAAGGCTTGATGGCGCCTTCAATCATCGACAACACGGTCCAGGGAGAGACTTTTCTCCTTGGACAGATCTTCCTGTTCGGCGGCTTCGCACTGCGGCCATCTGGAGCAGATCGACAGCTACGCCCCTGGCTACCAGGTCAGGTTCGGAAACTTGAACTACACGGCGAACATTCACGGAGACTTGATCTTCGACGAATTTGGGCCTGTGCCAGGAGCACCGAACAGTCACGATGAGCACGGCTTATACCTGCTGTCGGACAATGCTCGGGTTATCACCCCCTGCAGTAACTCCGGACCTAAATTCGGAGCAGGCTGTGTTGCCTAAGGACGAAGGGATGGACCCCGCCCCGCAGGCCGCACACTCATCGGCGGTGGAGCCGAACACATGGCTCACCTCTGTGGAAGCCTGTGATTCCGGACCCCCGGACTCGTATTCGGCTGTTGGTTCCAGTCCGCGCACTCTCGAGCCAGTCGAGCCAGGTTGGGCTCCGGAGATGGAGTTTACCACTGCGGATATCTTCCAGCACTCGCCATTTGGCGACATGCTAAACTCATTAAAGTCTCTCTCTTTGTCAGGAGGCTCTTGGCCGAACTATGTCCAGCTCGAGTGGGAAGTAGGCGACGAAGGAATTCGTTGCCCACCCACCACCCACTTCATTGCCACGGTCGATGACTTAACCGACGTGCTTGACTTTGACTCCGAAGACATAGACGATACTTACGACGATGCAGGAGAAGTACACGAACCTCCACTCACAGGGCGGTGGACAACCACCTCCTCATACGATATATATATAGTGGACACTCCGAAGGAAACCAATGGCGATGAGGCAACGGAGGATAACCCCTCAGGGAGAAAAACAAATCATGTGCGTTATCGGCGCCGCTCCAAGCCCCGCCACAGCGATACCAGCCCAGGAGACGAAAACAATCCGAATGGCGCTAAAGATGAATACAACCCTGATCAGCCTACCTTCAAGCAGGCCGGACTGGCCACGGTGGGATACTTGGAGAGGGACAACTATGCACCCCCCTCCGAGGATGAGGTAAGCCTTGGCAATGACGAATTCGGCGTGCCTGAAGATCTAGTGGAACAAGTTCGCTTCGAACGACGGCTCATGGCCACGGCAAGGAGCCTAAAAAGGAAGCAAGAGCAGCTTAAAGCTGACCAAGATTTGCTCGTGGATAGATGGACCAAGATCCTAGCCACCAAAAAATACGGACTGGGCCACCCCGACAAAGGGCACACGCGACACAACTGGCTACCTCAACCCAAGCAGGAGAACCCAAGGCACACACCCCAACGTCAACACATCACTACGGTCCAAGACAGTAAGAAGGATACACGAAGAGGCATCCTCAAGCCTCGGCGCAATGGTCATAAACGTCAAGTCAGGGAAGCTGGTGCCAAGTCCAGCAACTCCCAGTCCGGTCAACGGACAAAGAATAGCTCAAGCCTATCCGGCCCGAGCCACATACTCGATCAACCATGTGAAATTCACGGTACTCCTAGAAGGACGACAAAGCATGACAATAGAGAATGCCGGATCCTCAAAACAAAGCGGCCGGTCGTGTGCCAGAAACAATGAGGGGAGGCGTCTAGTCAAAAGACCCCCCAGAGCATAAAAGTATGGCCGATCGCCCCCGATCACACCAACCACAACAATTCAATTGCCATGCCCCTAGACCTAGTAGTCTGGGGGCTCCATAACACATAAAGTCCCCGCGGGTATGAAACCACAAATAACATCTTCTAAAAGATGCCAGGTGCAAAGGCCAAGTTTATTGGCCCACCACTCTAACGGTTGTTTTCGGATCACCAAAAAATGCCACGCTAAAGAATAATTCTTCGGCACCTTCCCCTCATATGGTAATTTACCGTATGCTAACGAGATGAACCACGTTGACTAGATTCCACGTGGTAAACCATTAGGCCAACACCGTGTGATATAATCACACTTATAGGCAAGGCCGAACCCCGCCCTTAGAGCGGAAACCATAAAGCTGCCAGAGCAGCGAGTCGTGCATGCCTATCAAAATTTTGATACGACATCCAACTATCTGGACACCCACTGAGGAGTCCGCGCTACTTCACGGTATAACGGCTGGGTTAACCAGGATCCGATCAGGAACCCTTGGATCAACCGCAAGAGGACGTTCAGCTATCTCCAGGCATCTGCCTTTGCAAACTAACTTTGACACAGAACAGGATTGGCGATGTGGAATCGGCCCGGACACACAAAGGGCAGGAACATGCATGTGAACCCCCACAAAGAAGGCAATCCGGATTCACATCAGATCCAATCAAAGCCCCTTCCAGTCCGGCCATCACAGGTTCTGCCAAAAACACCTCTTTTCACAATCATAAATCATACTCATATGCATAGACATATCATCCTACTACAATGCGTAGACTTAAATAACACTTACCAGCCGTCGTTTATCATCGATGCCTTTTTGCCAAAAACAGCAACCATGTCTTGTGTTATGCCCGATTATGCTGGGGGCTTCACAGTACGGCAATAAAGTCCGACCACCTTTTCGATCATTCGGCACCCCGAACTTATAGCACTATATGCATCAGCTCCAAATCATGTCTTGGGTCAATGGTTGGGTTTGCCCGGCTCCCATGTTTTGGTACCTTATGTTCCGTTCCATCGGTTAAGGTAGCGCTGGGAGAACTACTACGATTGTGTCCCAGTTCTGCCGGACGAGCACCTTTTTAGAGAAAGCCGAAACCGACTGTCATGATACAGCGCGAGCTAGTCAGCTATTCGAGAGGTTGTGAAATCCTTAAAGATGTATTCCGCATAACGCCATTATAAATGCAGAGTGCGACGGATCGGTCTTCTGATCAGGCACCAATAGAGCCCCTAGTCCGGCCTTCCGAACACTAGGGGCTGCGCCGACCATACTCGAATTCCTATGGCTAAGCGAGAGTGGTAAAGCCCTATAGTCCGATTGCCTGGTTCGTGGTGAGGAACACCTCCTTAAAAGGACCCAACCATGGGATAAAGAGTGTTCAGATATGTCCCGAACACCCCCGTATTTTTTTCATGGGGGCAGAAGCCGACGACTGGCCAACTCTCAGCATTTACATACAATAAACAGCTGCACAGGAAGAACATATGTTCAAAGAAAATAGGCAATATATAATAAAAGTGCCATTATCCCATATTACAAAGAACGAGGCAAATGCCCTCAGGGAAATATAATGTCTTTGGTACACTTATCCACCACAAGGCGGGTCCCCTTCAGTACACCTTCATAGTATAGCTCGGGCTTGCGGTGCTCCTTACCCTCCGGCGGCCCCTCAGTCATCAGCTTCTCCACGTCAAGCTTCCCCCAATGCACTTTTGCACGGGCGAATGCCATGCGCGCACCTTCTATACAGACTGATCGCTTGATAGCATCAAGCCAAGGACAGGCGCCCAGAATCCACTTCACGAGTCTGAAGTAACTGCTTAGAATTGGATCCGTGGGCCACAGCCGGACAACCAGGTCCTTCATGGCTAGTTCGTCCGCCTGGTGCAGTTCGACCAGCTGCTTCAGCTGATCGATAAAAGGCACCGGATAGTTCGGCGCCAAATACTGCGACCAGAAGTTTCTCTCCGCAGACTTCTTCTCCTTGGTCCGGTAGAATTGGGCGGCATCTGATATGTTGTGAGGCAGATCCACAAACGCCCCTGTAAAAACAAGAATTCAACTTGTCGCTTAGAGTTCTCCCCACTATCATGTAAATATGGCCATGAATACAACAGACGTTACCAGCCGCAACTTTTCGGGCCTCCTGAATGTCCCGTACAGCCCCTCGGGCTTCTTCCTGAGCATCTTCTGCGGCTTGGCGAGCTTGGGCGAGTTCGGATTCTTTCCCTACTAGACTCTGCTCCAAGCCCTCGCTTCTCTTCACAGCCTCCTGGAGCTCCCGCTCAGCTGTGATGACCCTGACCTCGTGTTTTTCATGAAGCGCCTATTTGGCGGCAGCCTTCTCGTTGGCATCAGCCACAGCTTTCTTCAGTACCTCATATTCAGCACTCGCTCCTAGGGCATACAACACAAATACTCTTCAATAGGCACAATTACTCATTCGTGCCTAATGCAAGACATTGTTTCAACATACCTTGCTTGTCCTCTAATTGCTTCTTCACACGGCCAAGTTCCTCCTCGGCCTGTTCCAGGCTCTGCTTCAGTTCGGACACTACCGCATTATGAGCGGCCATCTTCTTCACAGACGCCTGTTTTCACACAAAGGGGTATACGTCATTAACAAAGGTTCCCACGAAAACAGAGGATTTGATCCCCTGCCCGGCTCTCTCTTTAGCCGGATAGTGTATCAGGGGCTACTACTCATATTATGATGATTCCTCAAAGGTTCCTTAGAAAACATACCTCAAAAGCCTTTATAAGGCCAAGGCAGGACTCATTCAGCCCGCTTTCGGAAGACTGAATCTTTTCAACCACCGCATCCATGAAGGTCCGATGTTCATCGATGATAGACGTGTTCTTTAACGATGTCGATAGACCGCCCGGCAGCTCTGCATGGATAGAGGTTGCCGGCGGAGTAGGCAAGCCTCCCTCCATCGAAGGTGGCTGCTCGCCTGATCCTGGAGCCTTAGAGGTCTCCACGACCTTATCCGGCTGCGGTCCGAACCCGAGATCACCCCCATCGTCGACACGCCATGGGGCCACCGCCCCCATGTGTCCGGCTCCAAAGAAATGCCTCCCCTGGTCCGGGTCTCTTTGAGACGACACCTCGGTGTCGCGCCTGGACTTCGGGGAAGGAGCCTCCGGAGGCGTCTCGCTCGCCACAACATCTGAGCTCAACGAATCCTCCAATGAGGACTGTCCGGCACGAGACCTCGCCGGGCTGTACGAAATATGGCGACAGTTAAAACTATTGTACCCAAATGACCCTGGATGCATATGCGTGTTCAAATTTCGGATAATTACGATTTTTCCAGGGGCTGGGCCCTGGGATCCCACTCTGGGATGTTATCGGCAGCCGTGGTGGATGCCTCTGGGTGGGAACATCTCCCCCTCTTGGGCGATTCGGCCTCCAAGGACGGGGAAGCCGCCCTCTTCTTCCCACCTTCAGAGTGAGGCTCGTTCTCCTCTGCTTCCTCCTCTTCGTTTTCAGAAGAAAGAGCATCACTGGAGTCTCCGGATTTTGCGTCCGAAGCCTCGTGGAGACGGAGGCCACTCCGGGTCTTTTTGACCTTCTTGGAGACCTCTTTCTTTGGCGCCTCATAAGGCGCGGGGACCAGCATCTTCGTCAGAAGAGGTCCGGCTGGTTCCTCCGGCAGTGGGGCCGGACATTGTATCTGCTCCACCTTCTTTATCCATCCCTGGGGTCATGATGAAACACGATGAAAATGTCTCCCTCAGGACATGCCAACTGAAGCATGGATGGACAGAGCGTGGCTGTAACTTACCGGGCTTGCAGAATGGGATAATTGATACCCACGGTCCTCGGCGGAGCCCGGCCACGATTTGTCGGACTTAAAGAGAACCTTCCAGATATCCTTGTGGGAGGAATCATAGAGCTCCCAAAGGGTTTGGTGCTCGGTTGGGTCGAACTCCCACAAAGTGCAGGCTTGGTGCTCGCAAGGGAGAACCAGGCAAACTAGCATCACCTGGACCACGTCAACGAGTTTGACGTCCTTGTCGACCATGCTCTGAACGCGCGTCTGGAGCAGTGACAGCTCATCGGACAAGGACCAGTTCGGGCCCTTCTTGGGCCAGGACGTGAGTTGCAGTGGGGCTCCGGATCTAAACTCAGGAGCTGCAGCCCACTTTTTGCCGCGTGGTTTGGTGATATAGAACCACTGCTGCTGCCACTCCTTGACGGAGTCGTTGAAGGCACCCTTCAGCCAAACGGCCTTGGGCATCTTGCTCACCATGGCGCCGCCACACTCGGCGTGTTCGCCACTCACCACCTTGGGCTTCACATTGAAAATCTTCATCCTCAGGCCGAAGTGAGGCGAAATCCGGAGAAAGGCCTCGCACACGACGATGGACGTCGAGATACTAAGGAAAGAATTGGGGGAAAGATCATGAAAATCAATCCCATAGTAATACATGACCCCACAAACAAATGGGTGAAGGGGAAACCCGAGTGTCGGTGTCAAAACCGGCGGATCTCGGGTAGGGGGTCCCGAACTGTGCGTCTAGGCGGATGGTAACAGGAGACGAGGGACACGATGTTTTTACCCAGGTTTGGGCCCTCTCGATGGAGGTAAAACCCTACGTCCTGCTTGATTAATATTGATGATATGGGTAGTACAAGAGTGGATCTACCACGAGATCAAGGAGGCTAAACCCTAGAAGCTAGCCTATGGTATGATTGTTGTAATGTATGTTGTGTCCTACGGACTAAAGCCCTCCGGTTTATATAGACACCGGAGGAGGCTAGGGTTACACAGTCGGTTACAATGGTAGGAGATCTACATATCCGTATCGCCAAGCTTGCCTTCCACGCCAAGGAAAGTCCCATCCGGACACGGGACGAGTCTTCAATCTTGTATCTTCGTAGTCTTGGAGTCCGTGGACGATGATAGTCCGCTGTCCGGACACCCCTAGTCCAGACTCCCTTAGTAGCCCTGAACCAGGCTTCAATGACGATTAGTCCGTAGCGCATAATGTTCGGCATTGCAAGGCGGGTTCCTCCTTTAATAATCCAGAGAAGATTATGAACACGGGTGATAGTGTCGGCTCGCAAAATAAATTCCACATTCCACCGTAGAGAGAATAAAATGTACACCAGTTCAATCCGCTGACGTATTATGCGGCGTGACATCACACCGCTACCAGGCTTTTACTTGAATCGTTTTTTTACAGTACCACCTCAGCACGTTTAGCGAAGCAGTTTCCTTGGCACGTCTTGTCGAAGCAGATATCGTGTTCCCCTTATTCCAGGATTCTCATCAATACGGACGTCGGTAACCCAACCGCGCCATGAATGGTGGCGCTTGGGAGATAAGCGAGTTTTACCAGGCCGGTGGGGGACGCATAGTTTTCGTCTGCCTATATATAAGGGATAAGGATTCACCTTCTCACCTACGCCTTCTTCCTCCTTTGCTTATCCATCTCCGTGCACTCAAGCTCCAACACCCAAGCTCGCGCATCTCGCCCCGACCTTCTCCGAATATGTCCGGAGCGGGAGGCAAATGGTTGGCCTCCACCGTTAAGGAGGAGCACATCACCAAGCTGCGCAGCGCCGGATACCTTTCCGGCGATATCGCGCATCGATTTCCCAACGAGGGGCAGCTCATCCCTACCCCTGGGCCTCATGAGAGGGCCGTCTTCCTTCCCCACTTCCTCCGTGGACTGGGCTTTCCGCTCCATCCATTCGTCCGGGGGCTCATGTTCTACTACGGCCTGGATTTCCATGATCTAGCGCCGAACTTCATCCTCAACATCTCGGCGTTTATCGTCGTGTGCGAGGCCTTCCTCTGCATCTGGCCCCACTTCGGCCTGTGGCTCAAGACCTTCAATGTCAAGCCGAAGGTTGTGAAGAACACATAAGCGAGAATCTTGGGCGCCATGTTGGGCAAGTTGCCCAACGTCCTTTGGCTCGAAGGGGCCTTCGTGGACTCCGTCAAGGGTGGCAATCGGGGGTTCTATATCACCGAGCCGCAAGCCCACATGGTGGCGGCCCCGAGTTTTGATCTGGCGTCCCCACGCAGCTCACCTCTGGAAAGAAAGGGCTTGTTGTGGGGCAATCCGAAGGAGCAGCGGGACTCGAGCCTGCATCCGAAGCTGGTGGCGGTAGCTCAGCTCGTTGATGTGGTCCAAGTCATGCTCATCCGCGGATCCTCCCATGCCAAACGGACATTCAATCTGTGGGAGTTCAATCCGAATAGCACCAGCGCTGGCGGGCTCTTGATACAACACACGAAGGCGCTGGAGGGTCTTGTTTAAGGCGCCAAGCCCCGCATCCGTGATGAGAAGATCGCGGATTTCGCTCGCAACATCCGGTGACGAGGTAAGTGATTCAACCCTTTACGGGACACTTGTGGTAATCAAATTGATTCTAGAGGGTTTCATTCTGTCTCTTCCTTTGACAGAATGGATGGAGAAGGCCAAGCCACCGATCAGCCCGCCCCCATGCCGAAGACCAGTGGGCGCCCGTTTAGCGGGGCTGCTGGTTCCGCACCGCATGTGGTGCGGAGAAGAAAAACTAAGAAGGTGGCGCGGGGACTCGAAAGAGTTCCATAATCAAAGGCGTCTGACGACGACGCGGACTCCTCCCGACGAGGAGGAGGAGGAGCACTCTCTCCGGAGGAGGAGAGAAGAAGAGGAAGGCTTCCCCAATAGGGGAGGCGAAGGGTCAGAGGGGAGGACTATCCCCGGACAGTTTCCTCAACACCATCGTTGGCGAGGATGAATGGTCTCCAAGGGCGAGCGTCCGCAAGATCGTAAGTATCCGGATCCTTTGTAATTTCTTTAGGTGTCGCGTAGTGTCCTTCTAATGCCGCGTTACATCCGTAGTCCGGCCGATGATGATCTCCCGCCTTCATCAAGCGGGTCATTGGCCTCGTCGGATGTGGATTCACTTCCGACCGCCACTACCCCCACGCCGGGCGAAGACGCCGAGGTGGGATCGAAGAGGGACCCATCGGAGGAGGCTCGGGCGCCGTCGAGCTGCCTCCGGACTTTGTGCGGACTCTACGCCGGAACCCGCAGTGGTTCGAGTCCGCAAGCGGCCCTTCGAAAGAAGGGCAAGATTGCGTGACCCGGCGGCCTCCGTCCAACCGGGCGCCGGATAACTGTTGGAGGCGCTTAAAGGCGCTTCCATCGAGGAAGAACACCGCACTATCATGAGTGCGGTGATTCAAAAGGTTCAGATCGCCAAGAGCGGGCTGACCGAGGCCTGAGCAACCTTTTAACAGGCTTTGAGGTAAGAAGTTAAAATTATGTAATGTAATACCACATGGACAGTAGCCCCTGATGCTCAGTTCGGTGTTCGGAAAGAAAAGCCGGACTGAGGATCTAACAAGATATACGCAGGGTATTTAAAATATGTCAACATGGGTTTGCAGGCTACGCTGCTGACCTCTGCCGCACTATCGGCGGAGGTCGAAGTGTTGAAGAAGGATCTCGAGCGGTCCGAGCAAGAGCTCGGCCATGCTAAGAAGCAGCTCGAGGACAAAGAAGGTGATTAACACCACTTTGAATAGTTACCTTACAGAAAAGGATTTTGGTTGCAATAAAATTAACAAGGATAATTTGGATATTTTAGGGGCCTTAGCGAGGTGGCAGCCCTGAAGGAGGCCGTGTCCGCGTTGAGCATTGATCTTGACATGAGCGGAAGAGAGTGAGAGAAGCAGGAGGCACGGGTGGCGGAAGTGCGACAAGAGCTCCGTGCTCTCATGGAGAGGCATGAGAGTTTGGGCGTGACTCAAGACTCGAGAGTCGAGCTTGCCTCGGCTCTCAAAAGTGCCAAGTCCGCCAAGGCCGAGGCCCATAAGGCCCTTGATGAGGTTGAAGATATAAAGAAGATAGCGGCGGGTAAGGCATTTTTCATGCAAAGCGTGCATGTTAATGTAAACTACCTAATACTTACCGCATTCGAGCTCTCGAGGCGTTTGCAGATCTGCCGCGTAGTGCGTCAAGCCGCCGCATTCTATCGTGGCGAGGAGGGAGCTCGGCGGAGAAGGTCTTCGGTCTCGATATCTTTGAGGCCGGCCATCCGGTGCCCCCAAGCGACCAGCTGAAGCAGCTGGTCGAACTCCACAAGGTAGCTGAGGAGGCCATGAAGGCCCTCATAGTCCGGTTGTGGCCTGGACATTCCATGCCTGGGAGCTACTTCGGCCTCGTACGGCGGCTGGTGGATGCGTGCCCCTGGGTGGAGGTCATCAAGCGCTCCGCGTGTATTGAAGGTGCTCGTCGGGCCCTTGCCCGCACAAAGGTGCATTGGGGCAGGTTGGATGCGGAGAAGCTTCTCATGGACCCACCGCCACCGGGCAAGGAGTATCGTACGCCCGAGATGTATTATAAAACTGTCCTGAAGGGAGCCCGCGATATTGCGGATGAGTGCCCCCGGAATGTAATCTTTGAGTAAACTCGTTATGTATTATCCTGCGCGCTGAAGCTTTGTTCATGTGCGCGTTAAACAACGCTTGTTTAATTTAAAATATTACATTCTGTGCGGCCGTTTATAAAATCTAAGAGATGGCAAGTCGTTGGCTTCAGCCCCCAAGCCACGAGTGCTGGGGTGTTCGGGATAAACTTGAGCACTCTCATTCCCATTTTTGGGTCCATCTAGGGAGGCGCTCAACACAACGAACAAGGCAACCAGACTTATAATGCTTGAACACTCTCACTTAGCCATAGAATTCTATAACTTTAAATTTCGGCGAAGCCCCTGGTATTCGGAAGACCGAATCCGGGGCGCTATCCACGCCTTCGTCGGACATTGTCCGGAACTTCGCTCGAAGCATCGTGAGTCTTTAAGGACCGAAAAACCTCTCGAACAGCGACCAGGTCTCGCCTTATCATGCCGTCAGTTTTAGCTTTCTCCTCGAGGCGCTCGCCTGGCTCAACCGGGCGCAATCGCAGTGGTTCTCCCGTGCCACCTTAGCCGGCGAGCGGGCGTGAGGCACCAAAACATGGGAGCCAGGCAAACCGAACTATTGACCCAAGACATGATTCGGAGCCGATTCATATAATGCTATAAGTTCGGGGTGCCACACTTATGAAAGTGTTCGGACTTTATCACACCATAATTTGGGGAACAGAAGCCCCTGGCGTATTCGGCCGTACCAAAATATACTGGTGCAAGATGTCATGTAATGAACATATATATAAAAAAGGTGATATAATTGCAGTCGAAAAGTGCCGCATTTAAGGAAGTCTGCTATGAGTACGGACTAATACAAATAGTGCGGTAAGCAAGGGATTTGGACTTAGTAAACATGTCCCCCTTTAGGGGTGAGCTGCGGACTTGGTGTATATAATCGAATTTAATGCTCGTAATTGAGACCACCTGAGTGTTCGTCGCAGCCTTCTTTCGTCCCTGACTGTTGCATCATGAGTTCGGCTTGTTCATCGCCGGACAGGGCCTCTGGTTAACAGAGTCCTTTGTACACAAAGAAGGGAAATAAAAAACAAAATGATAAAAAAAAGGGGGGGCACACTTGCGAGCCCCCGGTGTGGTCGAACCGCACTCTGGGTCCGTTGCGATCGTGCCCCTTCCCCTGTGCCCATGGTATCTCCAAAGCGTAATGATGTACGCGAAGTGTTATTCTTGCGATCATGCGCGGGAGAGGGTTGGGTCCGCATTGCTACGCGTGCTCTGATCACGCCAGGTGGTCTTGGTTGGCATTGCTCCGGGCGCGTTTTGCTGTATCCGGCCTTTTAACGGCCGGACTCGAGAATTGCCTTGAAAGGCTGCTCTGTACTTCTGCTGTGAGAGCCGCTGTATGTTCCTTCGTTCGGAGGGAGCGTTCCGTATTCCCATTGACCGTGATGACTCCGCGAGGGCCTGGCATTTTGAGCTTTAGGTATGCATAATGCGGCACCGCGTTGAATTTTGCAAACGCGGTTCGTCCGAGCAGAGCGTGATAGCCGCTGCGAAACGGGACTATGTCGAAGATTAACTCTTCGCTCGGAAATTATCCGGGATCCAAGACCACTTCGGTGTGACTAAGCTCTGCTGGTGGCTTCCACTCCTGGTATGACACCTTTAAAGGTTGTCTTTGTAGGTTTAATCCTTGAGGGGTCCATGCCCATTTTGCGCACTGTCTCCTGATAAAGCATGTTCAGACTACTGCCGCCGTCCATCAGGACTCTCGTGAGGTGAAATCCATCAACAATTGGGTCTAAAACCAATGCGGCGAATCCGCCATGGCGTATGCTGGTCAGATGGTCTCTTCGATCGAAAGTGATCGGACAAGAGGACCATGGATTGAACTTCGGAGCGACTGGCTCCATCGCATAGACATCCCTTAGTGCGCGCTTCCTCTCCCTCTTGGGTATATGGGTCGCGTAAATCATGTTCACCGTCCGCACTTGCGGGGGAAAACCCTTCTGTCCTCTATTGTTCGGCGGTCGGGTCTCTTCCTCATCGTCGCCGTTCAGCCCCTTGTCGTTGTTTTCAGCAATTAACTTGCCTGCCTGCTTGAACACCCAGCAATCTCTATTAGTGTGATTAGGTGGTTTTTCAGGGGTGCCATGTATCTGGCATAAGCGGTCGAGTATTCGGTCCAAATTGGACGGACCCAGAGTGGTTCTTTTGAACGGCTTCTTCCGCTGACCGGGTTTAGAGCCTCGGAATCCAACGTTGACTGCCGTATCCTCCTTATCGTCGCCGTTGATGCGACGTTTGTTTTTGTTTCGACGTGACCTGTCGTTGTTGTCCTTGGTATCCGGACTGCCAGAATTTTTGCGGAGATTGTTACTGCGAGCTAGCCAGCTGTCCTCTCCCGCGCAAAAGCGGGTCATTAATGATGTGAGGGCTGCCATGGATTTCAGCTTTTCCTGCCCCAGGTGCCGGGCTAGCCATTCGTCCCGGATGTTATGTTTGAAGGCTGCAAGGGCCTCTGCGTCCGGACAGTCGACGATTTGGTTTTTCTTTGTCAAGAACCGTGTCGAAATTGTCCGCCGATTAAATCTGGCTGTTGAATAATGTGGCTTAGGTCATCGGCGTCGGTGGTCGCTTTACGTGCCACAGAAGTTGTCGAGGAATCGGCTTCCGGTCTTCCCAGCACCAATTGACTCTGCGGGCAAGCTGTTTGGCCAATGCCGAGCTGGTCCTTTAAGCTTGAGTGGGAGATACTTGATGGCATGGAGATGCGTCGCCATGGGCCATATGGATGTGGAGAAGATAGTCTTGATCCGCATCATGGGTCTGTTGTGCAATCGTAAGATTCGATGTTTACGGGTTTAAACCCTTGAGGATTTGATGATCCATTACTTCGTCGGTGAAGCATAGTGGGTGTGCGGCGCCTCTGTATTGAGCAATATCGCGACGCAGCTCGAGAGAGCGCTGTCTGCTGTGTTTGGCCCAGCCGGGGTTATTGTATCCGGCGCGACGGTATTCGTCATGGGTCGTGGGGCGCCCACGTGATCCGTAGATGGATCTGGATTGCCTTGCTTTGTCCTCCAATATCTATCGCAAGTCCGAGCGTTCCCTCTTGGCCGTACTTTTGGAGCGATGCCGGGTGCGGTCTTGGCTGGGGCTGGATGCCTCTCTCCACGACCACGGGGTGGTCGGTCAGCCATATCGTCTTGTTGGTGATGGAGGTATGTATGCTTCCTCCTCTAATCGGGGGAGCAGCTTGCGTGTTGGGTAACTTTTGGAGGGGCGTTCGAGTTTATACTCTTCGGCCGCGAGGACCTCGGTCCATCGATCGGCTAGCAGGTCCTGATCAGCTTGAAGCTGTTGCTGCTTTTTCTTTAGGCTGTTTGCTATGGCGATAAGCCTGCGCTTAAAGTGCTCTTGTTCGACGGGATCCTCAGGTACGACAAATTCATCATCATTGAGGCTTGCTTCGTCTTCGGAGGGAGGCATATAGTTATGATCCTCGACCTCTTCGTCTGCCGCCCTCTCGTGAGGGCTTGCTTCTGCATCCTCCTGCGCCGAGTCTTGCAGGAGGGGATTGTCTTCGGCACTCTCTGGAGTATTATTGTCTCCTGTGCCAGAATCTCCATTCTTGCTGTGGCGGGATTTAGAGCGGCGCCGCTGACGCCGGCATTTGGGCTGCTTCTTTAAAGAGTCTGCCTCCGCTGCTTCTTCGCCGTTCCCGTCTTTTGGGGTGTCCACCATATATATGTCGTATGACGAGGTGGTCTTCGATGCCTCAGTGGCGCTGGTTCTGTTCGCTCTCGGCATCGTCGTCCATAGCGTCGATGTCGCCGGAGTCGTAGTCTAGCATGTCGGTTAGATCGCCGGCGGTGGCTACAAAGGGGTGGTGGGTGGGCTATGAATTTCTTCGCCGTCGTCATTACCCCAACCATCCTGGCCATAGTCCGGCCAGGGCTCTCCCGATAGCGAGAGATGCTTTAGCGAGTTTAGGATGTCGCCAAACGGCGAGTGTTGGAAGATGTCCGCGGCGGTGAATTCCATAACCGGCGCCCAATCCGAATCGATTGGTAGGGGCGCGGGAGGTTCGGAGTCCGGCGCCTCAGAATCACGAGTTTCGCAGGGGACAAGATTAGTGTTCGGCTCCATCGCCGTGGATGTTGAAGCCCCCAGGGCGCCGTCTATCCACCAGCCCTCGATCTGGGCGATCGGCTCCGGACTAATGGCCGAAGCGGATTCGTGTGCGGCCACCAAGGCACTGTTCGGCGGCAGAGCTAGATCATGCCCGTCGTCACAGTGCGGCGCGCTTGGCTGTGGCTCAAGTCCGTCGAAGATCAAGTCTTTGCGGTCATCGGCCGTGAAGTTTAGGCTTCCGAATCTGACTTGACAGCCAGGGGCATAGCTTTCGATCTGCTCCAGATGGCCAAGTGAATTAGCCCGCAGTGCGAAGCCGCCGAATACGAAGATCTGCCCGGGGAGAAATGTCTCACCCTGGAAAGGGATGTTGGTTGAAGATGCCATCAAGCCTATCGGTGACGACACAGAGGAACTCTCAATGAAAGCACCAATGTCGGTGTCAAAACCGGCGGATCTCGGGTAGGGGGTCCCGAACTGTGCGTCTAGGCGGATGGTAACAGGAGACGAGGGACGTGATGTTTTTACCCAGGTTCGGGCCCTCTCGATGGAGGTAAAACCCTATGTCCTGCTTGATTAATATTGATGATATGGGTAGTACAAGAGTGGATCTACCACGAGATCAAGGAGGCTAAACCCTAGAAGCTAGCCTATGGTATGATTGTTGTAATGTATGTTGTGTCCTACGGACTAAAGCCCTCCGGTTTATATAGACATCGGAGGAGGCTAGGGTTACACAGAGTCGGTTACAATGGTAGGAGATCTACATATCCGTATCGCCAAGCTTGCCTTCCACGCCAAGGAAAGTCCCATCCGGACACGGGACGGAGTCTTCAATCTTGTATCTTCGTAGTCTTGGAGTCCGGCGGACGATGATAGTCCGGCTGTCCGGACACCCCCTAGTCCAGGACTCCCTCACCGAGCCCGCGGACAAAATGGGGAAGGAACACGACTCTCTCGTGTGGCTCCAGAGTAGGGATGACCAGTCCCGCCGGTGGGAGACGGTGGCCGATCTGCTTGGCCAGATACCCGGCTTCCCGGAGCTTCTTGACATCCTTCTCCTGCACGGTACTGGCCATCCATCTGCCTTCTGCTCCGGATCCGGACATCTTTGGAAATCCTCTCTTTGATGGAAAAGGAGAATGTCTGGGCGTTAGGGCTCGAATAGAGGGGAATGGGCTAGCGGAAGGAGAAGGCGTGGGTAAAGAATAAGGGACCTTATCTCTTTATAAAGACGGCAAAAGCTTTTTGCGCCTCCCCACTTGCCTGGTGGAACCCGCTCGCTCCCCACTCGCCGTGATTAGCGGTGCGGTTGGACTATCCATACCCGTAATGATGAGAACCCCATAATAAGGGGGCACGATCTCTGCTATGGCTAAACGTGCAGAAGAAACCACCTCGCGATGTGCGTTGTGGCTGGTTGTGGGAAAACAGTTCAAATAATGACCCGACCGTAATGACATGTCACGTGGTCAGTAGATCACGTTTGTGAAATATCATTTTCCCTACGGTTGTATGTGGAGATCGTTTTGTAGATCCGGACACGGTTTAAGCGTTCGATAATTACTTCGGAGTATTCGGAGAAGGAACCCGCCTTGCAATGCCGAAGACAAGACTGCGTGCCGGACTCATTGTCATTGAAGGCTGGTTCAGGGGCTACTGAGGGAGTCCTGGATTAGGGGGTATCCGGACAGCCGGACTATATGCATCGTCCGGACTATTGAAGCATGAAGATACAAGACTCAAGGCTCTGTTCTGTGTCCGGATGGTACTCTCCTTTGCGTGGAAGACAAGCTTGGCGATCCGGATATTGTGTTTCCTTCCTTGTAACCGACTCCATGTAAACCTTAGCCCTCTCCAGTGTCTAGATAAACTGGAAAGGTTGGTTCTTAGAAGGCCGATCACAATTACAATCATAATCATCATAGGCTAGCTTCTATGGTTTAGCCTCTATGATGTCGTGGTAGATCTACTCTTGTACTACTCATATCTTCAATATTAATCAAGCATGAAGTAGGATTTTACCTCCATCGAGAGAGCCCGAACCTGGGTAAACATTGTGTCCCTTGCTTCCTGTTACCATCAGCCTAAGACGCACAGATCGGGACCCCCTACCCGAGATCCGCCGGTTTTGACACCGACACCCCCTCCATAGATTTGCACCTCGGTCATATCGTTGTAGTGCTTACGTGAAGCCCTGCATCGGTAACTTCTTCAATGCCGTCGCCATGTTGTCGTGCTGACAAAACTCTCCCTCGACCTCAGCTGGATCTAGAGTTTGTGGGACGTCATCGAGCTGAACATGTGCAGATCGCGGAGGTGCCATGTTTTCGGTACTTTATCGATTGGATCACGAAGACGTTCGACTACATCAACCGCATCACTTGACGCTTCCGCTTACGGTCTATGAGGGTACGTGAACAACACTCTCCCGCTCGTTGCTATGCATCACATAGATCTTGCATGATCTTAGGATTTTTTTTTTGAAATTACTGTGTTCCCCAACAAGTAACACTACCATCCGTGTCCATCTTCCTTCTTGAAGATCCATTTATTCTCTACGGCTCGCGGGTCATCGGTCAAGTCCACCAAAGTCCATACTTTGTTCTCATACATGGATCCCATCTTAGATTTCATGGCCTCAAGCCATTTCGCGGAATCTGGGCTCATCATCGCTTCCTCATAGTTCGTAGGTTCGTCATGGTCTAGTAGCATGACTTCCAGAACAGGATTACCATACCACTCTGGTGCAGAATGTACTTTGGTTGACCTACGAGGTTCGATAGTAACTTGATCTGAAGTTTCATGATCATCATCATTAGCTTCCTCACTAATTGGTGTAGAAATCACTGGAATAGATCGCGGTGGTGCCGTGTTTTCGGTACTTGATCGGTTGGATCGCAAAGATGTTTCACTACATCAACCGCATCACTAGATGCTTCCGCTTACGGTCTACGAGGGTATGTGGACAACACTCTCCCGCTCATTGCTATGCATCACATAGATCTTGTGTGATCGTAGGAATTTTTTTGAAATTACTGCATTCCCCAACAGTGGTATCAGATCCAGGTTTATGCATAGATGTTATATGCACGAGTAGAACACAATGAGTTGTGGGCGATAATAGTCATTCTGCTTACCAGCATGTTATACTTTGATTCAGTGGTGTTGTTGGATGAAGCAGCCCGGACCAACACTATGCGTACGCTAATGCGAGACTGGTTCTACCGACGTGCTTCGAACACAGGTGGCTGGCGGGTGTCAGTTTCTCCAACTTTAGTTGAATTGACTATGACTACACCCGGTCCTTGTTGAAGGTTAAAACAACACACTTGATGAAAAATCGTTGTGGTTTTGATGCGTAGGTAAGAACGGTTCTTGCTCAGCCCGTAGCAGCCACGTAAAACTTGCAACAACAAAGTAGAGGACGTCTAACTTGTTTTTGCAGGGCATGTTGTGATGTGATATGGTCAAGACATGATGCTAAATTTTATTGTATGAGATGATCATGTTTTGTAACAGAGTTATCGGCAACTGGCAGGAGCCATATGGTTGTCGCTTTATTGTATGCAATGCAATCGCCCTGTAATTGTTTTTACTTTATCACTAAGCGGTGGCGATAGTCGTAGAAACAATAGTTGGCGAGATGACAACGATGTTATGATGGAGATCAAGGTGTCGCGCCGGTGACGATGGTGATCATGACGGTGCCTTGAAGATGGTGATCAAAGGCACAAGATGATGATGGCCATATCATATCACTTATATTGATTGTATGTGATGTTTATCCTTTATGCGTCTTATTTTGGTTAGTTCGGCGGTAGCATTATAAGATGATCTCTCACTAAATTTCAAGGTACAAGTGTTCTCCCTGAGTATGCACCGTTGCGGAAGTTCGTCGTGCCGATACACCACGTGATGATCGGGTGTGATAAGCTCTATGTTCACATACAACAGGTACAAGCCAGTTTTGCACATGTAGAATACTCGGGTTAACCTTGACGAGCCTAGAATATGCAGATATGGCCTCGGAACACTGAGACCTAAAGGTTGAGTGTGAATCATATAGTAGATATGATCAACATAGTGATGTTCACCATTGAAAACTACTCCATCTCACGTGATGATCGGACATGGTTTAGTTGATTTGGATCACGTGATAACTTAGATTATTAGAGGGATGTCTATCTAAGTGGGAGTTCTTAAGTAATATGATTAATTGAACTTTAATTTATCATGAACTTAGTACCTGATAGTATTTTGCATGTCTATGTTGTTGTAGATCAATGGCCCGTGCTACTATTCCTTTGAATTTTAATGCGTTCCTAGAGAAAGCTAAGTTGAAAGATCATGGTAGCAATTACACGTACTGGGTCCGTAACTTGAGGACTATCCTCATTGCTGCATAGAAGAATTACGTCCTGGAAGCACCGCTAGGTGCAAGACCCGCTGCCGGAGCAACAACGGACATTGTGAACGTCTAGCAGAGCAAAGCTGATGGCTACTCAATAGTTTAGTGTGCCATGCTTTACGGCTTAGAATCGAGACTTCAACGACATTTTGAACGTCATGGAGCATATGAGATGTTCCAGGAGTTGAAGTTAATATTTCAAGCAAATGCCCGGATAGAGAGATATGAAGTCTCCAATAAGTTCTACAGCTGCAAGATGGAGGAGAATAGTTCTGTCAGTGAACATATACTCAAAATGTCTGGGTATAACAACCACTTGATTCAAGCTAGGAGTTAATCTTCCTGATGATAGTGTCATTGACAGAATTCTTCAATCACTGCCACCAAGCTACAAGAGCTTTGTGATGAACTATAATATGCAAGGGATGAACAAGACAATTCCCAAGCTCTTCGCGATGCTAAAGGCCGCGGAGGTAGAAATCAAGAAGGAGCATCAAGTGTTGATGGTCAACAAGACCACCAGTTTCAAGAAAAAGGGTAAAGGGAAGAAGGGGAACTTCAAGAAGAATGGTGATACGTCTCTGTCGTATCTACTTTTCCAAACACTTTTGCCCTTGTTTTGGACTCTAACTTGCATGATTTGAATGGAACTAACCCGGACTGACGCTGTTTTCAGCAGAACTGCCATGGTTTTATTTTTGTGCAGAAATAAAAGTTCTCAGAATGACCTGAAAATCCACAGAGCAACTTTTTGGAATTAATAAAAAATATTGGCAAAAGAATCAATGTCACGGGGCCCACACCCTGTCCATGTGGGTGGGGGCGCCCCTCCTAGGGTGCGCCCCTGCCTCATGGGCCCTCTGATGCTCCACCGACGTCAACTCCAACTCCATATATTCACGTTCGGGGAGAAAAATATCAGGGAGAAGGATTCATCGCGTTTTACGATACGGAGCCGCCGCCAACCCTTATCTCTTTCGGGAGGGCTGATCTGGAGTCTGTTCGGGGCTCCGGAGAGGGGAATCCGTCGCTGTTGTCATCGTCAACCATCCTCCATCACCAATTTCATGATGCTCACCGCCGTGCGTGAGTAATTCCATCGTAGGCTTGCTGGACGGTGATGGGTTGGATGAGATTTACCATGTAATCGAGTTAGTTTTGTTAGGGTTTGATCCCTAGTATCCATTATGTTATGAGATTGATGTTGCTATGACTTTGCTATGCTTAATGCTTGTCACTAGGGCCCGAGTGCCATGATTTCAGATCTGAACCTATTATGTTTTCATGAATATATCTGAGTTCTTTATCATATATTGCAAGTCTATAGTCACTTATTATATGTTATGATCCATTAACCCCGAAGTGACAATAATCGGGATACTTACCGGTGATGACCGTAGTTTGAGGAGTTCATGTATTCACTAAGTGTTAATGCTTTGGTCCGGTACTCTATTAAAAGGAGGCCTTAATATCCCTTAGTTTCCAATAGGACCCTGCTGCCACGGGAGGGTAGGACAAAAGATGTCATGCGAGTTCTTTTCCATAAGCATGTATGACTATATTCGGAATACATGCCTACATTACATTGATGAACTGGAGCTAGTTCTGTGTCACCCTATGTTATAACTATTACATGAGGAATCGCATCTGACATAATTATCCATCACTGATCCAATGCCTACGAGATTTTCACATATTGCTCTTTGCTTAGTTACTTTACCGTTGCCACTGTTACAATTGCTACAAAACTGCTACCGTTACTTTTGCCACTGTTACCATTACTTCCATACTACTTTGCTGCAGATATTAAGTTATCCAGGTGAGGTTGAATTGACAACTCAACTGCTAATACTTGATAATATTCTTTGTCTCCCCTTGTGTCGAATCAATAAATTTGGGTTGAATACTCTACCCTCGAAAACTATTGTGATCCCCTATACTTGCGGGTTATCAAGACTATTTCCTGGCACCGTTGCCGGGGAGCATACCTCTATTCTTTGAGTCACTTGGGATTTATATCTACTGATCACTATGAGGAACTTGAAATACAAAAGAACTATGATTTTTCCCTCAACTACGAGGGGAGGTAAGGAACTTCCATCTAGCTTTGCACTTGATTCACCATCTATTTTGAGTAAACTTGCGACACCTAAACCTGCTTCTACTATTAATTCTGATATTTCGCATGTTATTGATGATGCCACTTCTACTACGGATGATGACAAAACTACTTCTATGCTTGATACTACTGTGCCATTAGGTGAATTTCTTGATGAACAACTTGCTAGGGCTAGAGAGAATGAAATTATTGAAACTGATAATATTGATGAAAGTGATGATGAAGGTTCTCCCCCTAGATATGAATTGCCTGTTGTGCCTGAGGGTTATGTTATGGATGAAGAAACTGCCAGAGATGTTCTTGCTTGCAGTGATAGATCTGATCTTAAGAAATTATTAGCTAAGCTGAAAGAAAATTCTCTGAATGCTAGAATGAAATATGACCCTGCTTTTTCTACTTCACCTATCTGTGTTACTCATAAGGATTATGATCTCTCTGTTGATCCTGAGATAATTACTTTGGTTGAATCTGATTCTTTTTATGGCTATGAATCTGAAACTGTTGTGGCACATCTTACTAAATTAAATGATATAGCCACCCTATTCACTAATGATGAGAAAACTCGCTACTACTATATCCTTAAGTTATTTTCATTCTCATTAAAGGGTGATGCTAAAACATGGTTTAATTCTCTTGATCCTGGTTGGCTGCGTAGTCCCCAGGATATGATTTATTACTTCTCTGCTAAATATTTCCCTGCTCATAAGAAACAAGCTGCTTTAAGGGAAATATATAATTTTGTGCAAATTGAAGAAGAGAGTCTCCCACAAGCTTGGGGGAGGCTTCTCCGATTACTTAATGCTTTGCCTGATCATCCTCCGAATTGACAACTCAACTGCTAATACTTTATATCTTTTATAATGGACTAACCAATGCTTCCAGAGACCACCTGGATAGTTGTGCCGATTGTGTTTTCAGGGAAAGAACAGTTGATCAAGATGAATTGTTATTCAATAATATGTTGACTAATGAAAACAATTGGACACTTCCTAAACCAACTCCTAAGCCAACTCCGAAGAAAAGAGGTGTTCTATTTCTCAGTCCTGAAGATATGCAAGAGGCAAAGAAATCTATGAAAGAGAAAGGTATTAAAGCTGAAGATGTTAAGGATTTACCTCCTGTTGAAGAAATACATGGCCTTAATATACCACCTATTGAAGAAATACATGGTCTTGATAACCCGACACAAGTAGTAAAGGTAAATTATCTCTATAGATATGATAAAGTTGAAATCCTGTCTACTAAGTTTGCTAGCCAATGCTTGGATGAGTTTGATGACTTTATGGCTAAACAAGAAAACTTCAATGCTTATGTTGGTAGACAATTGAAAAGTAATGCTTATATGATTCGGCACTTGAGTGATTATATGTCTAGAGTTAAAGGTGAACTTAAACTTATTAGTAAACATGCTTCCATGGTTACCACTCAAGTAGAACAAGTGCTTAAAGCACAAAATGATTTGCTCAATGAATTAAATAATAATAAACATGGCTTTGCTGTTAGAGTAGCAACTAGAGGAGGTAAGATGACTCAGGAACCTTTGTATCCTGAGGGCCACACTAAGAGGATTGAGTAAGATTCTCAGAGAAATAATGTTGATGCACCTAGTCCTTCTAAAAAGAAGAAGAAAAATGATAGGACTTTGCATGCTTCTAGTGAACCTGTTGTAGACACACCTGAGAATACCAATGATATTTCTATTTCTGATGCCGAAACACAATCTGGTGATGAACATGAACCTAGTGATAATGTTAATGATAATGTTCATGTTGATGCTCAACCTAGCAATAACAATGATGTAGAGGTTGAACCTGCTGTTGATCTTGATAGCCCACAATCAAAGAATCAACGTTACGATAGGAGAGACTTCATTGCTAGGAAGCACGAGAAAGAAAGAGAACCATGGATTCAGAAACCCATGCCTTTTCCTCCTAAACCATCCAAACAAAAGGATGATGAGGACTTCGAGCGCTTTGCCGAAATGATTAGACCTATCTTTTTGCGTATGCATTTGACTGATATGCTTAAAATGAATCCTTATGCTAAGTACATGAAAGATATTGTTACAAATAAAAGGAAGATACCGGAAGCTGAAATTTCCACCATGCTTGCTAATTATACTTTGAAGGGTGGAATACCAAAGAAACTTGGAGACCCAGGAGTAAACTATACCATGCTCCATTAAAAGAAACTATGTTAAAACTGCTTTATGTGATCTTGGAGCCGGTGTTAGTGTTATGCCTCTCTCTTTATATCGTAGACTTGAATTGAATAAGTTGACACCTACTGAAATATCTTTGCACATGGCCGATAAATCAACCGCTATACTTGTCGGTATTTGTGAAGATGTGCCTGTTGTGGTTGCAAACGTTACTATCTTAACGGACTTTGTTATTCTTGATATTCCCGAGGACGATAGTTTGTTGATTATCCTTGGTAGACCTTTTTGAATACCGCAGGGGCTGTTATTGATTGCAACAAAGGCAATGTCACTTTTCATGTTAATGGTAATGAGCATACGGTACACTTTCCGAGGAAACAACCACAAGTTCACAGTACCAATTCTATTGGAAAAATTCCATCGATTATTATTGGAGGTTTTGAATTTCCTCTTCCTACTGTCAAGAAGAAATATGATATCTATTATATAATTAAGACAAGAGTCAAACAAGCCATTATATTCATCCACACAGATTAAATTATCTTGGCCACAAATTTTAGATATCAAGGGTCGAGATTAAAGATATAAACGTTACATACAAATAATGTTACATAGAAAGAATTGAACATGTCACATATAAAAATATGTTTCAAGCATAACCAAAATCGATGGATAGAAAAAGCAATCGGAGTTGTTTAGATGGACATGTAAGGACAAACTAATTTAGAAAGAGTAAGCAGGACTCCTACTTTGATACAACGTACGTGCATAGGAAAGTCTTACCCTATTATGACTTCCACAAATATGGATACGTGACAATCTCCTGATCGATTCTCAAAAGAAAATCTACTGATGAACCGTGCATGTGTACTATGCTTTAGGCTTTTCATGCTCCGCGCAATCGCGGGCGGACCAACGCTGAGCTTGCTGCAAAGTAAGTCACAGTCTATGGCTTAGAACGCCGTAATGTGGGCATGATGAGGAATATGAAAGGCATTGTGTATTTAGCTACACGCTGGATCCAGCTAACCTACGGTGTGTGAGCGGCTGCGACGACGGCGGCGGCCGCAACGGCAGAGGCAGGTGTCGCCAGAGAGGAACACAGCAACTTGGCCGAGTGGTTGGTGACTCGCGGTTGTGACGGCATGATCAAATCGACTCATGGGGTGAACATGATCAAGTGCTTTAGCTGAGCACAGCACAAACACGTAAGTACACATGCATGCCTCTGCGTGCGAATAGGTGCACTGCTCAGAGCTCTTTCTTGCCTATGCATGCGTTTGTGAGATATAAGGTTTTTATTTCTGCATGCATTTATTTTAATACTTAAACAAAATATAAACAAGCCATCACGTTCGTTCACATAGATTAAATTATCTTGATTGTTAGTCTTAGATATTAACGGCTGAGATTTATTAGAATTTGTGTTACATACAAATATTGTTGGTTCATACTCACATGCAAATAGTTCCACAAGATTTTGTGCCCCCTTCTATTGAGGAAGGACGGGAAGCGTACAAATTTTTCATCATATATATATATATATAAGAATAAAAGACACAAGATTTTTGGTCCAACGCATATGCCCTTCTATTAAAAAGAGTCTGTGCCAATAATCAAAGAAGCGTACAACTTTTTAAGAAACAGAGGCGTACCTACTGTAAACTGCAGCAGCCCGTGAAGGAACAGTCCGATCAAGCCAGCATTCTTTTCTTCCCTTGGATAAAAAATGAACAGCCGGATTACACCAAAATAAAAAGACGAGCCCGATTAGAATATGGGCGCTAATGTCATCGATGATTTAAGAAAATTAATCTGTCTCGACTCCTGCTTGCTTTAGTGCTTCACGTTCACACGTTGGGATATAACAAAAAATTTATACTAAATAAAATGAATGTGTTCGTACATAGAAAATAGTTTTCCATGTATGTAAAAGTGAGATCCAAAATACATATGGGAACATCTAAGTGAAACCCAAAATACATACGTGAACATCTAAGTGCCAATAAATACAAATTTAGTATTCTTCATAAGTCCAAAATATGGTCATGACAATGATCATATGAAAGTATATGTACATAAAATGTACATGCATAAGAAAGCTACCTTCAAAATATGAGACATAAAGCTAAACATGCAGTAAAAGTTTTGAAACTTTGACCACTAACATAATCAACACTGTACTGATTGAACACGTAAGAATAAAATTACTTTGATACAACGTACGTGCATAGGAAAGTCTTACCCTGTACGATGAGACTTTCTCAC